>JAWNLY010000179.1:0-600000 GCA_035042045.1 Drosophila melanosoma
ATATTTGAATAACAGTAGAGTTCATTAGAAAGATTTTCTTAAGCCAGCGTTATACGCTTGGCTGGGCAGTCATCTGATTATCTCTGGCTTGAAGGGTAAATATGTATATATATATATATATATATATATATATATATATATATATATACACTTTATATATGTAAATATATGTATACATATATACATATGTGTGTATGTATTCAATTTGAAGTAGACGCGTGCAGCCAAGCAAACATTTGGCCAAAACCGAAAAGCGTAACGAGAATAAATCATGAAAGAACAGATTTTCGCTGCACACCGAAGATTAATTGATTAAGTATTATTTTAAATTTCAAAATAAAAACTATTTTAAAACATTAAACCAACTTATATTAAGGAGTAAAATATTAGCAAAAACCCTCATCTTCTTGATTTTTGTTGACAAATTTGCATTGTTAACATTTCATACTTTATTTGTATTATAAATGTAAAATTAAAAAGAGTTGCGACTGCCGGTAAATGAATCCCAAATAGCTTCAATTCAATCAGTTTTGAAAAGGGAAAATACAAAAAATAGATACACTTAGCTTATTAATTAATTTCTTAATTCTAAGGTAAATTCTTTGGAGTTTTAGAAATATGTCTTTTTTCAGGCGCTTCATTTGTGATTTGAGAAGCGTAGACAATAGCTTAACTGTACAATATATATATATATATATATATATATGTATATATATGGCAAGATTCTTAAAGCGGTCATCACAAAAATGGCTTGCTAAATTTTTGTAATAAGAAGAATAAACAGCTATTTAAGGTGGGCGGGCTTGGCGTGTGGGTGGCATGCCATAAAAGGTAAAGGGAGACATCTGTTTATGTGTCATCTGCCGCTCTGGAAAGTCGTCAACCCTCGTTGCCCAAATTGGCAAACGCCTGGCTCTGTTTTTGACTCTCGGCCTGTGTCAGACCTGGCTCCATCTCTGGCCAGGCTCTGTTTCTGTCTCTGTCTCTGGCCTAAACAAAGGTAGCACTCTGTTTTTTGCGGCGTCCAAATGAAACTTGTTTTGACTCAAATGTAAATCACTTCCACGACTGCTCAATGACTTGATGATTTCATCGAGTCATTGTCGCTTCTGTCTGGCTGCTTGTTGTTTGTATACCCTGTAAAAGGCAAAAGCAGACATAGACATATAGCAAATATATATATAGCCATATAAAATAACTTTTTTACCACGTTTGATTCAATTTTGTTTTGTTTAAACAGTGGCCAGGCCCAATTAGCATTAGAAACCAATGCAGGTGTATGTCGTGGCTGTTTACAGGGTATCTCGTTGTGTGACACTCTTGTCTATATCAGGCTTACTTGTTTTTGTTGCCGGACGTCTGACGCGACCGTGTCGTGAATCATGCGACAGATGAGGAACGAGTACCTCAGCTGGTTTACCTGAATGCGATCGTCGCGACGATTGGTGTGGGTAACGCAGATGAGCTCATTAACAATTTGGCATTTCCTTTTTTTGTATCTGTTGCAGCACTGCATAGTCAGCTCAATATCACAACACGTGCCGCATTATGACTTTCTACTGGTGGTCGCATTGGTTTTGGATAACCTGTATGAGTGGTAAGTGGCACAACACTCTCAGACTGTTGCATCATCCATTTGATCAATTACTCATTGAATGCTTTTGTATTTGCAGTGCAACTTTTGACTCATGTTCACACATATCCCAGTCAGGACATAAGTCTAGAGTCGACCACACAGCAGCAGTTGGGTCCGGCATCGGAATGGACGGAGGCAGCGGAACATGGTTCTGGCCGTCGGCAGACAACGAAATTATATCAGACCGCTTCCAGTCAGACATGGGCAACGGTCACCCAGCGGAATATCATGGATCTAACCATTAAGACGACGCCGGCGGCGCCACAAATAACACCCACATATGCAATCGCAGGTGGACAGCAGCAGGAGCAGCAGGAGGCGGAGGAAGTGGAGACAACTGATGCCATCGATGATGTCGAAACGCCCTTTTCCGATTCCGTTGATGAGGACGACAGCAATGGAGACGACGTCAACGTGGAAATGGACGCTGATGAGCAAAGTGACGCTGATGGGACAACCATAAAGCTGACGATGACGCACAATCAGTTTGAGTTCAAGCGTTCCGCTGATTTTGCGGCAAGTGTTGCAGCTGAAAGCACGCCGGATCAGCTCAACAACTATACGAATTTTAGTCGTATCACAAGGTATATAACATAATTTCTTCTTCCGATTGTGAAAATCGACTCTAAAGAACGAAAATAATAGTTAAAATCATACGTAAGACATTTTTGCGAGTTGGAAATCGTGTTCCGATGTCACTCAGTTCTCAAAAGAATCGTTTTTTGCCCAAAAAAAAGCTAAGAACATAATTAAAAAATGTTGAATTTTTAGAATTATTGCAATTCTCTATTTAATCTATAAATAAATTATATCAATTAGAATCTTCGCTTCGTCGTGCAAAATAATGATCATTTCAAATCATATTAGAAATTCACATCGAAATAATCGAATGTTTTTAATTATTATTGTCTTTGCTGACGTCACACAAATAAACACCTGATTTGGGTAACAGAGATAATGGATCGGAGCAATGCATAATCTTGTTGCTTTTATTTATTGTGTTTAATACATATCATATAATTTTTGCAGTACAAATAATAACAACAGCGCCTGCAATTCCACCTGTGTGGCAGCTGCTGTAAATGCCGTTGGCTTGGAACTCACAACTACAGCTGTAAAATCAGCGGCAACAAACACAACAACTGGGTCAACATTATCAACAATACAAACAACAACAATACCACCACAACCAGCACCACCAACAACAACAACCAAAAGATCAACAACGAATGCAACAACAACAACAACAACAACAACAACGAGCCCGCCGATCAACAGCACAGCAGGTCAAGCTGTGGCAGCCACACCATCGACTCCCAAAATCAACACCGAATGGCTGTCGGATGAGCTGCAGCGTGTGCCTTTCACATTGGAGAACGCCAACAAGGAGGAAGAGTTGCGACGAGCCGAAAATGAGCATCGCTCCAGGAAATCAAAAGTGCTATCCGCCGAATATAAGCACATCAATCGCTATATTAATTTCTCCAGCGACACCAAGAGTCTGCTCACCCGATCCGCATCCGCAGCGCCCAGCGTTTCAGATGCTGATGAAGGTGGCAACATCTCATCCGAGGCGCTGGCCATTCAAGTGAGTGCCACCACAGCCAACACTGCAATATTATGCAATATTATATTGAATTGTTTATGTTATAGAGAACGTATTTCTTGGATGCCGGCTCCATATCGGCAATATGTTTCACTGTCTTTGGCATTTGCTGTACGGTGGGCACCATTGGCATCGTCCTTTACCGTCGGCGCTACGTTAATAAGCCGCAGGCACTTAGCGAGCCAGACTCGAGCGTTTACATCGATGATAGCACGATGCGTGTAAGTGTAAGGATTCGTTGGCCAGTTGCCTGCGGGCACATTGCAAAAACTTGGTGCCTTTTACTGATAGAATATTTTTATTTTTACTTCGTGTTTTAGGATAATTCGGATGAGATGTACAGCCTGGATAATGATTCGTTTCTCAACTCCTTGGAGGCGATGACAATACAGAACTATTGGACGGACACGGTCAAACATACAAAGCTTTAATTTCTGACGTCTGTTCTGGGGATCTTCCTCTCTCACTCTCTCTACTCACCTCAACCTCCTCCCACTTGCCCCACCCTTGATCCTTTATTATTTATTAAATGCTTTTTTGTTCATTTGTCAAAGCCCATGTTTCCATGTTTCAAACATACATTGCGAAACCCAGCAAACAGCAAACAACAAACAACACAAACACATCATAATCATTAAGTAGGCGCCCGAGTGTGCGCAGCGTAGCATTTAAGTGGGCTCCCCGATGGGGACAATTGTGTGTATTTACTAATTGATAGGCATTCGTGCAGCTCAAATGGTCTTGTATGCAACCAGAAGAGCGATTAGTTTAAGCCAAACTACCAAAATTATGTTTAGTAAAATTATGTGTACTATATTTTAAGAACGCTATGTTATTTGCTAGTTTTAACTGTTGATACTGTCTGTCGATCTGTCTGCTGGTCTTCGATTATATGGAGAGTGACTTCTCTGGACATATATACCGGACCTGTATGTATGTAGGATTCCTTATACTCTGTTTAACATTTTAATTCGATACTTTGCAGTTGAAATTTCTTAACACTCGTTTAGAGTAAGAACTTAATTTACTTATATATATTTATGTTTAACTATTTATATAATTTTATTTAAAATATTTGTTGAGTATTTTTCCAATTATTTTTCGTTTCGTTCTTCGTGATTAATATTTTTAATTTTTATACAGTTTAGATTTGTGTCTGTCCAACAATTAAACGCAATCATTCCTTCCAGTTTAGCATATAGTGCAACTTTATATAAAATTATTGTATTTAAAAATAAATGAAACATGCAACTAAAATTTTGCACACAATATTAATTATTTACTGCCACCAGAGTTTGTCAATTTGTCCCATTGAAATTGTAACGATATAATACTAAGAAAATATGCCTAACGTTGCATGATTATTGCATATGCTAAATTAAAAAAACTTTATCATATAAATGCCATATAGCCTCATCTAACGAACATAGAAGGGAATTTGGGGACTTATCAAAATTCATAATAAAATGCTCCTATGTATAAAAAATTAAATTAAGCTGAGCGCCCAACTGTTTTATTTTTTATCGATAGAGAATGTAGAGCAACATCATCGTAAGAAATATCGTACAATCATCGATATATTTATATCGTTTTGGTCGGGTCATCAGTGCTTTAATGGAATTGCTGTCAACAAACGGTCCCACTTAAAATATATAAATTGTAAGTATGCAAAGAAATAAAATTATTATTGTTAACTCAGAAACTAGTTATTATAAAAATATAAGGTAGCACATTATTCTGTAAATCCATTCTACTCAAAAAGACGTACACCATCCAAAATAAATATTGAGCAGAACTAAAGTTTTCATCTGACAATAATTACTCGTCACTTTTTGACCAATTTATGTAGTAAATTGGCTTAAATTTTACCAAAACAAAAGAACTACATTTGCATTGAAATAAAGCGCCCAATATCACCATATCGGAACAACAAGGAATGGAATTGGATGTGATATCGATTGTACGTCTAATTTCATGCGATATTTTCGTCTCAAGCTGTCCCATGCCATCTCTAGATGACCCCGCATTAGGCGTCGTAAATGCTTGCATGTCGTGCGTTTGACGACGCATTCTTGTGTTTCGGTATTTGTAGAATATTTGCTGTGCACAGAACTGCATTTTCAGTGAAAAACAAACACGAACAAATTTTACAAACAAACAAACAAAAAAAGCAAGCAAATACTAACAATATCAAAACTGTAGCTACATATCAGAAATGGCTTTCTTCGCGGTTTATATACCGCCATCCAAAGCGGGCTTTGAGGGCACATTGGCTCACTGTGCGGGCTCCATTGCAGCAGTAAATGTGACTCTTTTGTCTGAGTCTGCAGCCGCCAGCGGAGCGGGCGACCCAAATGTGTCAAATTTCGAGGATCCGGAATATCCACGTAAGTTTTGTTCCTGCACAGCCGAAGGCGTCAGCCATGTTTCAAAAATAACTGTTTATGTATATAACATAGTGTATTATATATGTATGTATATATGAAGTTATTTTTGAAACATTGCAGATAAATAAGCATATCTATAAGTTATTAATATATTTATGTATATGTATGTAAAACATACAATGCACCGATACACATTTGCAACACACACACACACATAGGCAGACACATTTCGCATCAAGCTAACCATTTCATGCAGCAACGCAATCAAAGCGCGCTTTTCATTTCATTTGTTGCGCATCGCATTTTCCGATTGTGATACACACTTGCAGATGGTATTCTTCTTGGTGTCATGTAGGAATTTAAATGTTAATTAGAATAATAAAAAAAAAACTTCCATATTAAAATAAAAAATATATATTTATGCACGCTTTAAATATTTTTTTGCCTTGCAAACTCAAGTCTAAAATATATAAAAAAAACAAGTAAAATCCCATTTCTGGCCACATACAATTGATTTTTTGTGCATCATCCACAATCCACCATCATCTATCATTAACGCTTGTACGACCTTGATATGCATTGCGCGTAGAATTCAAAGCATCATCGTAAACAAATTGTAAACAGATATGGGCAACGTGTGATTGCAACTGTAAATTCGATCCGGTCGCAGTAACGTCAGATCTGTCATCGCATCAGATTCTGCAATCTTTCCAAAAAAGAACAAAATCGAAAAAAACCAAAACCATATCTTTGACCTGTAATTGGTTTCATTTGTCGACAAAAAAAATATTTAAAAAAAAAACCAGCAAAAATTTTTTATTTTACTCAATTCGAAATACATAATACAGTAATCATATATCACAGCTTAATCTGTTCACGTTTGAACAAAGTCTATCGTATTAGATTATGTTTACTTGTTGTTATTATAATTACGAATATTGCTTAATATTAAATACAATGACTTAAGCACTCCAGCCCAATGAAGTTGCAAATATAATCATTATCAATCTGCTCTGATAAATGTAATAAAATGAATTTTGAGGCTCGACACTTTTGACTAAATATACTTTATACTTTAAATAAGTGCGAGCTGCGCGCTTTTTCTCTGTCTCTCTCACTCTCTCCCTCTCTCTCTCTCTTTCTCTGTATGGCAGAGCGGAGAAAGAGAAGGCTATGTTTCCATATTTATATCCCAAGCGGAGACCAGGCTAGCAGGCGGGCTGCTCAATTGGCCACTGCGATCCGTCCGATCTACATAAAAAAAAAAAAAAAAATAGCGAAAACATTATTTTTGTTGTTGTTTGGTTTTTCTAAGAGCGTAGTGCCAATAACTGCGTCATACGCACGTCTGCGGGGGCAATATTGATACCATGTAGAAGGCATCGGCATCCATCGCCCCTTCACCCCTCTTCACAGGTCTTCTCTGTCTGCTTCTCTTTGGTTCCGCGTCCACACGCGACCTCGTATTTGTTCTCTCTCCCTCAGTGTCTCTCTCTCTCCCTCTCTCTGTCGTCTTTTAGCATAGTGTTTGTTTTGCTTAACACTTTTCTTGCGCTGTCTGGCAATCTATTTGCAATTCGCCCAGATGGCGTGACTACATCGAGTCGAACGGGGAACACAACTGCTGGCAGTTTCTATAACTCTTACGTTCGCAATCCCTATTTGCAGCGGACTCGCCGCTCTGGTTGATATTCACGGAGAAGTCCAAGGCATTGGAAGTGCTGCGACATTATAAAGAGGCCCGTTTGCGCGAGTTTCCCAATCGAGATCAGGCCGAGAGCTACGTACAGTTTGGATTCGAGAGCATCGAATCGCTCAAGCGTTACGGCAAGGCCAAACCAGCCACCAGTAAGTGCATTTATAGCCATATATAGATATGGACAGAAATAAAAGACAAAATAATAACATGTTCATTCTTTTCGCAGAGCCGGTCTCATTACCCCGTCCCTTGGGCAGCGGATTTAAGCCACCAGCGTCGGGCAGCACAGACAGCACTCCATTTTCATCGTCGCCAACGATTAGTGAGACGTCTGGCTCATCATCATTGAACGCGGCAAATATCATATTGGCAATGTCAAATAGTAGTGGCAACATCACTGATGGCAGTACTAATATCACATCCAGTTGCAGCAACAGTAGCAGCAGCAACATTTCATTGAATGCCGAACGTCCGCAGTTTCGTGCACCCAGCAAGCAGGAGCTTGCCGAATTTCGTAGACAGATCGAGGCTGGCAATTTTGAGCGGGTCAAATGCACTGTTTGGGAAAATCCACGTTTTCTGATCAGCAGCGGTGACACGCCCACCAGCCTTAAAGAGGGCTATCGCTACAATGCGATGCACATTTGCGCCCAATGCAATCAGGCGCGCGTCGCCGAGCTCATATTGAAGACTATCTCAGATCGCAAATTTGCCCAGCTGTACGCGAATAAAAAGAGCAGAGGAGAGATGTGCACTACCCTCAATGAGAATCTTCTCGATTACTATCTCAACATGCCAGACAAAGGACGTGGCGAGACTCCACTGCATTTTGCCGTCAAGTACGGCCACGTAGCTGTCGTTAAGGTGCTCACTTCCTATCCACAGTGCAAGTCACTCCTGAACATGGACGGACTGCAGCCCAAGGATGTAAGTATTTCAATCATTCGTATAATAATAAAATTATTTCACTGACGTACCTTCTAAATGCTATCTAATGTGATACAGAACATATCGATATCTAATTTAACTCGAATTAACTTTAAAAATTGAGTTGCATTTTAATTCAAAGTCATTTTATGAACACAAAATCGGTGTGTGTAAAAATTAAACTTTTGTATTAAACGAATTGCAATTCTAGTAGTGAAACAGTTATTATTTGAAACTGGAGTTATTATATTGATGTGTACATATAAAAACATACTAATCACATCGATCTATTTAGTTTGTATTTTCTAATTAAAATGGTATTTAACTCTAACTCCGTCATCAGATAATATGCCAGCGAGCACAACATGCCAGCCCGGAGGTGTACTCAAAACTTGAGCTGCTGCTCTCGGATCCATATTATGTGCCCGTTTTGCGAGCAAAGGGCAATGAGCTGCCGCCGAAGATTGGACAACCGTTTACGGCTATCGAACCGCCGGTAAGTGATTGTATATTGAAGACTCCAGCAGCGACTAACCAAGTGACTTTTTATTGAATACGACAGATATTAAATCAGAAGTCCGATGAATCGGGTATTCTCAATGTGGAACTTAAGATCAGTGCATTGGCTGGACCCATGCCACGTGAGCAGGCAGTTACCTTCTGTCGACGCTGGAAGACCCCGCCGCGCATTGGTGGCAATGCTGGGGTGCCATTAACCAGTTCGCCCTACATTTCACCCATACGGACGCCCAGCAAGTCGCTGCTCAATAGCAGTACCACTAAGCGGCGTGTACTCTTCAGCCCGAATGGCAATCAACAAAATTCAGATCAAAATGGCGATGAGGAGCAGCTGGACCAGCAGCAGCACATAGAACACAACAACAATTGCACAGACAAGAAAAGCTCAAATCAATCAAATCATTCAATGGTGTTGCCATCGACGCCTTATCGGCTTAGTAATCCGGATCTGTTTTTAAAATATCGCAGCAACACATCAATATCGTTTGTGGATAGCGACTTGGATGATTCAATAATTGATTCTTACCGCGAGCGACATATCAAGAATTCGGATATTGAAAAGGGTCTTGAGACAATCGGCCGGCAATTGGCACACCAGGAGAATTTGGAGTGGCGCGAATATTGGGATTTTCTCGATGATTTTGTGGACATAGTATCTAGTGATGGAATCGCCCGATTCGAGGCTTATCTATCTGCCCAATCTAAGCAAACTCAAACTTCGCAGCTGGCCGAAAAATCTGATCAGATATGGAACTATTCTCAAATGCATCACTATTTTGATCTGGTTGCCGACCGAGCCAAAACTTCGAATAGTTCAGCAGCGAGCGCTGTTGGCATCCCCATTACTCAGGTAATGACGCCCTACACATGTGTGGAGAAGTCGCTGCAAGTGTTCGCGAAGCGCATCACCAAGACACTGATTTACAACATTGGTAACATAGTTTCCATCAATGATACGCTGCTCTCGGAGCTCAAAAGACTGAAATCTCTCATTGTCAGCTTCAAGGATGATCCACGCTTCATCACTGTTGACTTTGCCAAGGTACACTCACGCATCGCTAATCTCGTCGTTAGCTACATTGCCGATTCGCTGGAGGTGAGCACCTCTTTGCGATATCAGCTGCGCAAACTGTTGCAGCTATCCGGCGACAGACGCGAGCATTTGCAATGTGTATGTGGCAACATTCTGCCAATGCTGAAACAGGTACAATTTTACCGGCAACCGGACGAACTTAAAACCGAGGAGCTGTGTTCAGCCGCCTGGGTATCCGAGCAGTGTTGCAGCTGCGCCTGGGATGCAAATCTCAGTCGTAAGACGAGCCGACGCAAGCGTACCGAATCTTTGCGCGCACAAATCCAAGATTCGAATAACGCAACCACAACGTCAGCTGCTGCCACTGCCACTGCTACTGCTACTGCTACTGATATTGCTGTTGCTACTGCTGCTGCTGTTGCTTTTGAAAATGTTCAGGCTGCCCCCGTCACATGCATCGATCCAATTGTCAACCTTATTGCCACAATAGGTTCATGTGGCATAAGCGACAATGACAATGGTAGCAACAACAACAACAGCGACGACGAGGATGACGATGATGCATCCTATGTGAGTGCATGCTTAACTCAGACATTCTATTCAATCCAAACATTTATTGACATTCTTTCACCGCACAGTTCGATTGCAACAATTTTAGTGAGGAGGACAGCTGCGACGATGAAGCGATTTTCGTGACACCACCAGAAAGCCGCTCACCAAGTCTCTCGTTCGG
This sequence comes from Drosophila melanosoma, assembly GCA_035042045.1. Taxonomy (NCBI): domain Eukaryota; kingdom Metazoa; phylum Arthropoda; class Insecta; order Diptera; family Drosophilidae; genus Drosophila; species Drosophila melanosoma. The sequence continues at coordinate 10,541 of JAWNLY010000179.1, forward strand.
CGAAATGGAACCCCAGTATGAACTATATATATTTGGGTAAGTCTGCCAAATTGGTAATCATGCTAAAAATGGGCTACATTTTGCTAAATGCTTAATTACAGCAAGGAGCCGACCAAGCGAGATTTGGATGTCCTCAATGCTATTTTCAATGCCGAAATCTATAAGGAAACCTTTCCATTTGTGTATGCCTGGCGTACAGCCATGGAGAGCTTCTCCACCGAGGAGATGGATCTGTAAGTAACCAAGTAATAAAATTTCAACTTTATTTGCATATCTGTGAATAATATCTATAAATTTTAATTGATATCATATGGACTGTATAATTTAAATTAGAATTTCGTCTTTATTGTATTTGATAACTAATGGAACAATTTCTTTTATACATACAGATTCCCATCGCCGACAAGCGTGCACAAATCGCATAAGTCGTCGTTTTTAACCATCAGCAACAGTACAACCAATCTGAAAAAATCGAATATTTCTTGCATCATTTCCGATAGCGGTTCACTGACACATCCAAGCAAAAAGCTGTTTTCCACTCCGAAGCTGAACGAATTGGTGCAGCGTCGTCAGCATGGAATATTGTCGACGCCACCGAAAATAGTGTGGCCGCCCCGACAAACTAGTAGCCAGAACGGACCTGTGCAGGAAACCCCTTCGCCAATGGGCAACGAGATGTCGCCCGCAGCAGTTCCAATCGACAGCGACCATCAAACCGGCATCGTGTCGACTGTATTCCAAACACCGTTTAATAAGGCGCGTGGCCTATTTTCCAAATACCGCGAGGCGCGATTTGAGTCGAGTCCCTTGTTCGACTCGCCAGAATATGTGAAGCAGAATGAATAATTAAGAGCATATGAATGATGTTTAACTGCCTATTCTTATTATTATGTAAATACTAATTGTGTATGTAGAGCAAAACGACGTAATGCATGCAAAAAAAGAAAAAGGAAACCAGTAGTATTTTTAAGATATTTCTTCGGCTTATGTTTAGTTTTTTTTACATTCTTTTTGCTTTTTCTACAAGTGTTATAAATGAAGTATATGTATATTGAAAATTATGTGAAATAAAACAAATTGATTAAATTTTGAAAATTAACATAAATTTTGAATGTAATACGCAATTTTGTAATCTCTTCAAATGATTAATTAAGAACAACCTATATTTAATGAAATTATTGATTTTGTACAGCCCTGCAGGCAGTATTATAATTATTTTGTGTCATTTAGCTGCTATATACATATATATATATATATATATATTCTGATCAGCATCACTAGCCGAGTCGATATAAAACATTTGGCTGCTTATAATGTTTTGGCATCAAACTTTTATAATATATAGAATCGGTCGGCTGTTTCAAACACTAATCAAATTCAGATATGAGTTTGGACTGCGATCTTGAAGTATTAAAATTTCCAAATACAATAACATTTGGCGTTAATTGCCGCTGCTTTTGATGCATAACTGGAGAGCTGGATAAGGCTATTGAAGGTGCCGACCTGGTCCCGGCAAAGAGTCACCAGTAATCGTTTTGTCAATCGTATCCATATGAGCGGCGATGAGCCCATATGAGCGATTATATCCTAAGATGGCCAGATAGGTCTGCCAACCTTGCAACAGTATTGTGGGATGCCAACGGAGCGACCCATTTGGTCGAAGATCCTCAGATTGGTTGTGTGCGATTACGATTTACGTAAGTGACGTATATTAAATAAGTTAAAATAATAATAAGCATCAATTAAGTGCGTACATAAGAGAATTATTTTACTTGGACATATTCAATTTCATTGCTTATAATAATTTAATGCTCAGAAATGGAGGTCGGATCAGAAACGTTTAGCTATTTGATACAGTTGATGTTAGTTAAGCTAACAAAGTTGGGGACAGGCACTGAAATCGAAATTGCAACAAATTGCGGCCAGAAAGCGTGGCGAGCACAGCAAAAAGCCATAAAAGCAATTACCATTAATCACGTACATACACACACACACACACGCACATACGCACATACGCACACACACACACACACACACACATGAACACAGGCAAACCGACTTTTTACTCTGCGAAGATCATTTAGAACATTCGAAGAGGGAGAATTGGGATTCATGTTCATGTTCCTCTTGCAGTGTCTTCTGTATGTGTGAGTCTTTATGTCTGCATATATGTGTGTGTGTGTGTGTGTGTATGTATCCTCGTTTTGCGGATACAACGAGTTTCGCTCGACTTCGGACTTGGTCTAAAGGAAAAGGGCTATGGATTCAATTTCAGTTGCGTGGTCTCTGGATTTCTTATTTATAAGCGTTGATTTTTGTCAACCGACGGCGCGAAGTTTCAGTCCAACAAATTGTTGCAATTGCCGTTCCCTCATCTTCTGTTTTTTTTATTTTTTATTTTTTTTTTTTTTTGTATTTCTCTTATTATTGTTGTGAAATTTCATGGCCAGGCTTTTGCAACGGTTTGACAAATGATCGCTGATAAGAAAAAGTTCAGTCATTGAAATAAGTAAAGAAACAAAAGCGTGAAATAATAGTCTTCTCCGGTATGCCGATGTTTTAATACCCTAACGCACATACGTAGACAGAAGTATGTTTGTTTATATATGTATGAATTAAATTAAGATCTTAAAATTAAACTAAAACTAATACATTGAACAATTATCATGATTGTTGCCTTGTTGAAATTAGCTAAAAGAAAACTGAATAAATATGATCATTTTAAATAAAATTAAAAATACATTTTAATAAATACATTAAATTAAAATTATTTTTGATTATGTTTTTTTAGTAATAAATGGAAATTAGTTGACTCATTTAAAAAACGATAATTTTCAGTAATTGTAAATAAATGTGATATATTTGGTTTGTCTTGGCAAGCGTATACAACATGTTTGTATATATATATATATATTATATATATATATATATATATTATATATTACTTACATGGCATCGAGGCATGCAGTTATGGTGGGTGGCAATCGCGTTGTTGCCATCATCCATGTGCATCCTTGTCAGGGCATCCTAGATCGCTAATGCGCCACCTGCCACAGATAATTGTGCATAATTAATGATGCTGTTGTGGTCGGAACATTGGTATCTAAACGATTAACGGTGAGAGTCCGTTACTGCCAATGAGCGCTGCACAGAGGCGCCAGTTTTTGAAACTCTAGATGGCTGAGGATGTGCAAATGCGGAGGTCCTTTTGTGGCCAGTCTACTGCTGCACTTATCTGGCGGACGCAATCAGGGTCAGCATCTTAGCAACAGCGTCAACTCGTGATCGCCAGACCTTTTGTTCAGTTGTCGCTAACCCAGTCTGTCTGTCGACTGTCTGACTGTCGTCTGTCATCTGTCCTCCGTCTGCTATGTTGAAACTTGAAACCACTTCATTTGTGCTTCGAGCTGGAGCTTTGGCTCGACTGGAGCCACTTGGCCAGACAAAAACAAAACAAAGCGCCGTCCAAATTGCCGTGTCAGGAGTTCACACAAAACTTGTGAATTTCTTGACGGTTTCTGTGTGAGTTTAGTTTAGTTTATTCGAATTTTGCAAGAATTGTTTTCGTTTATTTTTTATTTTATTATTATTATTATTCTTTTTTTTTTCTGTAATTTTTCGCTCTTGCAAACTGCAACGGCGCCGGATGCCACGCAGACTACCGCGAACCAATTAGCCCGGCAGCTGCTCCGATCGGCACGCCCACTTATAAAATACCCGAGCACTCAGCAGTATCGCAGGGCTGGCGCCATTTTTAACGAGGGCCAAATACAATCATTGGGCATCAGGAGTTGACCCACTCTGCAGCTAATATGCGACTAGACCACACCACACCCAAAGGCTGCACTTAGGAAACCATATTTTCAAAACCGATACATTTTTCTAATTTCTATTTTACTAATTTCCAAAAAAAAAAAGTATTTAACTCAATTGTAAATGCAAAAAGAATATGTTTTTCGGACGATTTCAACAACTAATATTTGAAAACCAATAAATCTAAAATGAACATTTGTTGGAATCTGTTTATTGTTTAGCAATATGTAAATTGACACGTTTAAATGAAGTTTTAAGCATGTTTTTATTTGCAGTGTAGGCACGGCACTAAATGCTAATGAAGCATCAAGATAAGCCAGGGAAACGCACGCATTCTGTGCTGTATTGTCAAACGCTATTTTTTTTTTTTTGGGGTCAGTCAAGGTCCGGTAACTTAATGCATTTACAATGAAAGGCTTTTAGTGTCACATAATGGCCACAACAGAAAGTCCAACAATTGGACTCAATTGTCATTGAGCTCCTCCATTGAATAGTAGCAAGAGTTGCGCGGTACGTTCCTGGGCCTGGCCACGAGCTATGTCCCTGAAACGAAAATGCCGCAAGAGAAACCCAAACAAACGGCTGTGATTAGGACAAGAAGGCAACGCTACCTCGAGACTGTGGTCATCTTTCGCCGCAGTCTCATTTACCAGACGAAGGAGTTCTTCCAGAACTCAACGCTCCATGGCGTTCGCTATATTGCGGAAACAGGTCGTCCCATTGGCGAGAAGTTTATGTGGTTCTGTTTCACATCGATTGGCGCTGTGACGGCTCTGGTAATTATCATGAGCCTGTGGGAGAAGTTTCAAACCAATCCAACCATCACTGGCCTGGACACGGACTTTCACAATCAGAACGTTGTTTTTCCCACCACTGTTGTGTGTCCGGACGCGGCCTTTGATCATGACAAATCCTACTCTGAGGTCTACGAGTCCCTGGCGTGAGTTGATCCCCCATTACGTAATCACAATTGGTAGTAATGTGCATTTATCGCAGCAACTACGATGCGGAAAAGGCGCAGTTGTTTGCACCGTTTCTGGAAATGCTTACCTCGCTCAGTTTCGAGACTATTCTGGATGCAGAAGATCTAGCAAAGGCAATACCGGCGGAGCTGCTAGAGAAGCACACAATTCGCGATTGGGCATTTCGGGCACAAATCCCCTGCGAGAATACGCTAATCTCTTGCAAGTATCGGGACGAGGACATCGTCTGCTGCGATCACTTTCAGCCCATTTACACGGAGCATGGCTTTTGTTACGCCTTCAACAGTCGCTTCATGTCCACGGCAACCGAAGAGTAAGACAAATACAAAATTTGAGGTTAATTCCATTTGCAAACCCGATCAAGGTCGAAATTCGTAGATAAAAAATTTTGGGGAATAATATATAATTTCATGAAGCGTTTTTCTCTAAGTGTAACAATGAGAACAATTTCATTTAAGCACTAAAACTGGCGCACCCCATGATCTCTATGAAACCGACAAGAAGTGGGCTCTGTTCTTTCTACCCAACAGCACTTCTCGGGTATGTTATATCTATCTATATACATTTCTATGTATGATGATCCGATGTCCTTGCAGATATTTATATTCTCAAACGAAGAGTACTTTGGCTCCGATTTCAATGCCCAAGTCGACTGGACACAGGATCAGCTAGTGGAGGTGCGCATCTCCAAGAAGAACACATACACCACAGATGATGCACGCCAGTTGTCCATTGGCCAGCGCAAGTGCATCTTCAGCGACGAGGTGAAGTTAAGCTACTTTCCAGACGCCTACACCTTTTCATCCTGCATGAAGCAATGCCGCATGTCAAAGGCCATCAAGCTATGCAAATGTAATCCGCCCTTTTACAAGCCCATCAGTAAGTTGAATTTCCTGGGGATTCGAACAACGTTTCTTATCTTTGGTCAACGCAAAAGATAACATTAATTCTTCATTCCCCTATTTTTTTTTTTATCTAACCCAACTAGGTAATGTACCCATGTGCGCGGTCAAGGACTTTACCTGCCTGAATGACCACAAGCTGAACATAACTAATATCAAGGATTGTCTTCAGTGCGAGCTTAGCTGCTCCAAGACTGTATATAACATAGACAAGCTGATGAAATTGTAAGCATTTCTGCGTTATTCCCTCTTCGTCATACTTATATTATTTTGCATCCAAAAGTATGGATCGTCCGGAGACTCCTGGCGTTTTAGTCGAGTTCCTTACTTGGCCCATCATTCGTTACAAGCGTGAGGTGCTCTTCGGCTGGGTGGATCTGCTTGTGTCCTTTGGCGGCATCGCTAGCTTATTTCTGGGCTTCTCGCTGCTCTCGGGTGTTGAGATTATTTACTATTTTACTCTGCGCGCCTGTTGTATGGTGTACAAGAATCGGGTAAGTTATCGAATATGACCGTTCTCCATGTATACCTGTGCGTCCAGAACCTCTTTTTGATTGCAACAAAGTCGGTAGAGTTCGCTTCGTCTTTGACTTTGTACAGTGTATACAGACCGGTCAGTATTTTAAGTCTACTCTTTCCCATGAATATTACCCTCTTCAATCGTTTTTTGATTCAAGCGGCTTAAGAAATATTTCGCATGTTCGAGAACTGGTGCTCTCTGATCAGCTCATTTATCGTACATGTCTCTCTTCGTTTTTTAATTATTCCCAATGCGGGACCTCTCTACCACTATTATTTTTTTTTTTATTATTATATATTTATGACCTGGGACCATGTTCGAACTAGCATATTGTGCAATCGAAGTTGATTGAAGTACTTTAGGTACTTGAAGCTGCTTGACTGTCGGATTGGATGACAATATCTCTCTTCCGATAGATACGATTTAAATTAAAGCCTACCCACCTTCCTAACAATGGAACATGGTTGAATATCCGAGGGACAGCAGGCCCTCAGTGTCGGATAGTGCTTCCTTGCCTTAAGACTAGGGCAATCTATTGTCGCGGGTCTCGCCGCGTTGTTTGCATATAAAAGATACGTTTAAAGTTTTGCTCTCTTTATGTGTATTTATAGCAAGAGCTGTACGAAATTGAGCAACGCATCCGTTCCGAGCCGCCACCGGCGATTGATCTTAATTTAAAACTAAAGTCACACGCAAATCCATCGACAAATTCGAGGACTGGTTCGAGTGTGATTCAGGTGCAACCTTCGGATACGCATAGGAACATGGAGCTATACCACTTGGCGCGTCAGCGAAGGAACGAGAAGGTACACCCAATCGTAACATTATCTATCATATCAATTCATATATATAGAATATAGAAATATGTAGAAACTTGTAGGTCTATAAAAAAAATATAGATGTTTGACTGGATTGATTATTAAGATATGTATTTTTTTTTTCTTTTTAATTTAGGATTATTTGAGCTATTCAAAAAGCATGTATCGCAATCCAAAAGTTCTGCCCGAACATGGCTATGGAAGTCATAAGGATAAATGGCAATACGAACATGGACAATATTTACCCTGAAACTGTAACAAATATTGGAACAGAAATAAGGCCTGGCGACCACAGAACCCGTTGAAACGTTGAACGAATGTCTTGAGCTCTATTACGATATTATAATATCCAAAAACTAAACGAAAAAAATATATTGAATACAAAATTATTTCAAATTAGCGTTTATTGCACTACCCAAAAATGCTTCTGAATATTAATGTACAAGCAACTACATGAATTAATTTGTATATATATATATATATATATACATATATATGAGTGTATATTTAAATGGGTTCTATATGCTTATATGCACCAAGAAATAAAGAAATATTCAACAATTTTTTTCTAATGAAATTCTCTGTGTATGCTTTACTAATTAAACAAGTTTCATATTGCATACTTACTTAACGGCAAGTTCACTGCACTATGCCTACACAGCAGGAGCGGCAGCAGCAGCGGCAGCAGCGGCAGCAGCGGCAGCAGCGGCAGCAGCAACAACAACAGTAACTTGCCACTACGAACATGCCCAAGCCCCCAATCGGAGGCCCAGCTTCAACCCCAAAATGCCAACCCCCCAAAACACCAACACAAACGCTAAGCCAACTTTCCGTCAACAGGCAAAGCGAAAAGCATTTTTCAGTTAACATCGTTGCCGGCTCATTGTTGGTTCTCTGCCCCTCAACGACCCAAACTTCCAACTGAACTGCATTCCACAGCGCTGAGCTTCCGTGCCCGAAGACAGTGGAGCGCCAACAGGTGGAGGGAGCCAGCCGCTGGCGGGGCATCATTCGGTTGTAGTTGTAATTGCAGTTGTAAGTCGCGTAGTACTCACAGTGGGCGACGTAGCCCAGCCTTGCATTCAATTCACCAACTACAGAGCTACACTCGGAGAAAAATATCGCACTGAATTTTAAAAAATCGACATACTTAAATCTTCTTATTATTCAAAAAGTATATGGTTTTTTTTTTTATCTTTTACGTAAGGAAAACCTTTAAAATTAGCTTCTCTGTTGCTTATATTATTAATAAAAATGAGTAATTTGATTTTCACATTAACAGAAATTTTAGATTATATTAAACTGCATTACTTGCTTGTAAATTTTAGAAAATTAATCGAAAAAAATTTTTTTTCCTTATTTATTATTTAGAAATGCATTTCTGAATAATTGAAAATATATCTAGAACATTACAAAATATATTTTGCAAATGTCGCTTAAATGCAAAATGTTGTAATTTGTGAAAACCCTTTTTATTTAAAAATAGAAGAAAAAACGTTGGTTTTTCAGAGCGATTTTTAGATTTTAAGAGTGTACCAACTACCAACTTCCCACCATCCCCTTTGGCTGCAGCATTCGAATGGCTGGAAATGAATGAAAGCCAAAGTCGCCGCATAGTTCGTTTGTTTATATTCGCATGAATGGCGGCTTATTTTAGAGTTTCTCGTGCCTCTGCACAACCACAAACGGCACGGCACCAACCCCATTTGCGGAGCTAACAAGATCTAATAGGCATACCCCGGCATATATATATATATATATATATTATATTCGGAGCATCTGAGAGCTATGCAGCTCAACGAAAACGCCATTCAATGGCAAATCAGTGCTTTTAGCTCAAATAATTGACGACAGAGCGAAAGGGTTTCAACTTTAAGGAACTGACATCAAATAAATTGCAAACGGCGATGCCGGCAGCAACTGGGTCTGCGACCGACAACAATTAAATGCTGTTAACAGGCATGCTGACAATGAATTCATGGCACCGCCCCCAATCCACACACACTCACAGACTCACACACACACACGCACACACATAAGCACGCACACCTTTAGACACACGCATGCATAAATAAATTTTGTAAATTTAATTGAAATAATTACGTTTGGGTAGTTTTCTGGCTGCAACAGTGATGCTAATTTAGCCAGTTTTTATTTTAGCTAGGCGAACTTGTCGCATCATTAACTTTCCGTTTCATTTACGATAATTGTTATAGCTTAGCGATTTATCCAATGAAAGTAAGTGTTGTTAATATAATATTTTGAAAATCATACAGATATGATCAACAGCTCGAAATAAATTAGTTAGTTGCCTATTTTTACATATGAAACCCAGTTTAGTTTAGTTGATGTCGGCCAGATCTCGGCATACGGTAGAAATGTACATCATTTAAAATGCGGTAGTCTAACTGGATGCGGGTACTGCAAATGAACTTGTTACTTGCGGCAAGGACAATGGCAATAGCGACAATACTCGTAATATGCCAGCAGCAGGAGTTGTTTTGCTCAAGGAATTTGCTCGCGTCACTCCATTTGGATGTATTTTTTTTTTGTTTTCTGCTCATTCTGGCCAAAAGGGCGTATACGCAATGCAAAACAGCAACAGCAGCGTTGGCTTTGGCGTTAGCGTTGGCGGTGTCGGTGTCGGTGTCGTGAGTGTAAACGGAAGCGGAAACGGAACGGATGTAAAACACAGTGTGCAACGACTATGAAAAAATTGCGACAAGACCATCAACAACAACAACAACAACAACAGCAAAAGCAACAACGACTACAAGAAAGGCGGAGGAGAAACGTACTCAAGAAAATGGCGTCAAACAAATGAGCAAGTCGCAAGGATGTGCGGATGTGCGGATGTGCGGATGTGCGGATGTGCGGATGTGCGGATGTGGCTGATAGGCAGGAGCAGGGAAAGGACATGCACTGCCTGATAGAAAGCTTAATTAAGATTGTAAGGATAATGCGCAAATTAAGTCGCGGCACAAAACGAAATTTCAATGTTTTTCCAAAACTTTTTAAATTATACCAAAAAAAAAAAATTGCTTTTTGTTGCTTTTGCTTTTTTTTCTTTTCGTTACGACCAAGTGGCCACTAGACCGTAAGTTGAGATTGTTGTATTCCAACAATTGATTGTATTCAGCCATTTCGGGCAATGTAAATAGCTCCCGTATTATTTATAAGATTTTACGACCGACTTCGATACCACAAATGCCAAAGATGCAACCGCACCTCAAAAAGTGCACATAATATTCAATGATTTTATTGAACTACATTTTGCTCCAACACGCATAAACACACACAAACACACACACATATATAAGAGAGAGAGAAGTAGCAGCACATATGACGGGTCGCATTTAAGGCCAGTTCAAATCAACAGCAACAATTAAAACAACAACAATTGCACTAAAAGATGAATAAATTATGCGAGAGTATCTTGAAATGTATACAGCAAATCGAGGACTATTTCCCGATCAAGACTGGCATCAGGTATAACCTTTCATAAAGATATCGAAAATATAGGTAAGAATGTCTATAAACCAGGGATAATTTTCAAGGTTTTTTAGCCGAATAATGAAACGAAAAATGAGCAATTCACACGGGATCCGAAGCATGTTTTGGTAAAACAAAGATAAAAAGACCCTCGATCTGAAGCCAAATCAAACATAAAGATCTTTTATATGTATCCAAATCTTAAACCTGTGAAAATTGCGTAACCACTTAGGTAAATTTAGATGGATTCGATTAATTTTGTCAGAGAGTTGTTCTCTAATTTGGATCACAACGCCAGAACACAAAAAAAAAAATTGATGACTTAACTTTTGGTTACTAATATTTTGTTGTGTACAAATTGATAATTTCAGCTCCTAAATTGTGTGATAGAAATATAAACAAAATTTCTTAAGATTTGCATAGACATGTATCCAAATTGTTAGAGTCGGGCGAACAGCAAACCAATCTTATATACTCTTTTTCATTTCGGGATAGTGAAACCATTCGCTTTTGTAATTTGAGAATATCAAGATGCATATGAACGACCCTCGTGCTGCGGCCTGGTACCACAAACAGCGTTCAAGCGAATGCCAACAAAATCCATTTGGAACTGACAACATGGCAAGTGCTTCGCATCCGCTGCGGGAATGGGATGGGAACTATGGCCAAGAAGCTATGGCCGAGTCCATTGTGGAGGACGGACAGAGAATGGTGTAGGGAATGGGGGAGGCGGACGTGACCAATGCTCTTCTCTATTGCTCTTCATGCATTGATTGCATTGACTTTTGGCTGTGGCTCCATCGACTCCATCGACTCCACCAACTCCAAGACGTCGACGGCAACGCACATTGTTTTTTGACCACTGCAACAGCATATAAACTGCAAAAAAGCAAAATGCAATGCCAAAAGCTGAATGTGAATGTGAATGCTAAAAACAAAACTAAATGCACGTCGGCTATATATATATATATATGTGTATGTGTGTGTGTGTGTGTGTGTGCGTGTGTGTGTTTGGATGCGTGTGTGCATGTGATCTGTTTGCTGCGATTAGAAAATGATTTACACCTTTTGCAATGCTGCAACAAGCTGAAGCTGACACAGGGGCAGCAAGAGCCAGAGACAGAGACAGAGACAGAGCCAGAGACAGGGACAGCGAGACAGAGGGGCAGTGAGACGGAGGGACGAAGAGACAGCGACAGGCTGTTTGGCTGCGACCGGCCTGGTCAGAGGACAGGACAGAACAGGACAGACTGGAGCCGTCTCGGGACTTGGGCATGCTGCGCAGTCTCGTTCTATGCAATTACACATTTTATTATTATTAACGTTAATGTCGCCCATGGGATGGCTCTGACGCCCGCTGCCAGCTCCCGACTCCCAACTCCCAACTACCGACTCCAAACAGCCGACTCCCAACTACTACCACATAAAACGCGCTTATTAATAAGAAATTGCAATAAAATACAACCACAACTACAATGAACTTTGCTGGGACAATCTAAGAATTTCTGGCTGGCATTTTAGCAAAATTCCATTAAAGTATTTTATTTTTTTTAAGCTTAAAGCTTAAGTGTATATTTATTTGTTCAGTTTCGGCTTATTTTTAATACGATTTTTGTTTCCAGCATGTCCAAGTTCTTAATGCTTAAATTAATGTAATTGATCATAACTAATTTTACTACATAAAATCAAAATAAAAAGAAAAAAAAACGTATTATTTTTGTTTAAGAAGATTACTATTCAATAATTATATTACCAACGCTAAAATTAAAATTATATAAAATTTTAATTGATTGTAAGTGCGATTTTCTGATGTAATAGAATTATTCGCATGTAAGTCCTGAAGTTGGCATAGTAAATAAAAATCTCACTCAAAAATGCGCTTAAACTTTTTTCTTATTATTTTTGTATACTGTAAATATTTTTGACTAGTATTTAAAAAGGTTTTTGTTGTGATAAGGATAATTGTATTAAATAATTAATGCTTAATCGTTAAAGGTAAAAGTGGTGTAAATAAATGTAAATAGTAGCATATTACAGTTATGTTAATGTATTTACCGCATATGTTAACTGTTTTCTGTTATGATCACTGACTGACTGATCAGAATCGTAGTCTAAGCCGGCAAAAGCGGCAAAAAAACAAAGCGCGCGAATCATGCATAAAACAGCTGGCACAGAGAGAGAAAGAGAGAAAACGAGAGAGAGAGAGAGAGAGTAGAAGAGGGGGGAGTCAACGCATTATTGCATTGTGCCCTCTTTTTGCTGCACTTTGTGCATTGCAAGTAAATCAAGCAGGCGACATCCACGTCGTGTTCGTTGCCAACGACGACGTCGACGTCGACATCGACGACGGCGACGACGGCGACGACGACGACGACGACGACGACGACGACGACGCTTAAAATATTTTATGAAGTTGGAAACCAGTAATAAAGTAGGAAGCGTTGCCAGCTGCAATACACACACACATACACACATATTTACACGCACATTTACATGCACATGCACACACACACACACACACACACATACACACACACCCACATACGCTCTCTCGCTCTATCGTTGACTCTCCGAGGCACCACGACTCACACAGCGTTGCCAGGAGCACGTCTCATTTTGGTGGGGTTGTTGTAACATAACGTTGCCACGTCTCCTGCCTCTCCGGCTTTCCACTCACCTCCCCCCCCCCCCCCCGGCCCAAGAGCTGAAAGTGAGCATGTGAAAAGTTCAGTGCCGATTGAGACGCACTTTTGGGCCCGGCAAAAGCAAAGGATGAACAAGAAGCCTCCTATAAAAAGTCGACCAAATAATAGGTTTTCAATAAAATAAAATAAACTCTAACAAATTTTTATAATATTGCCCCATTTAGACACGTAAATAAGAAAAATACATTAAGCCATTCAAATGTGAATAACAAAATTTGCGTACAAATGAATTTAAAGCTAAAAAACATGTTGTACAATTTAAGATTGTTTTGGATTAAATTAAATACAAAACAAATTAAAAATAACAAAGTGGAGTAAGTTGTATGTAAGATAATTATTAAGTGGCGCCCTGGCCTTAAACCGCAGCAGCTTAAAACCGCTCCAGTCGCAGTTACAGCGGCTAAAACGTGCGCCTAACAAAATGCCGGTTTAACTTTTAGCGTTGTGTTGCATTTTGGCGGCGTTTAACGTATACGTAATATTCCACCCACTCCCCTCCGCAACAAGCTCGCTCTCTCTCAGGCACATTTTGTTTGTTGTGGAGAGCAGCGCGCGCGCGTCACCAGCTCTGACTAGTTGGCTCAGTGGATGGCTTCTCTTCAAGCTCGTTTATGTTGTTTGTTCGTTCGTTTGTTTGCCAGCTTCAGCTTTAGCTTTAGCTTTGGCTTGCCTTCTCTTGTTTCTTTTGCACTCTATTCATACACGTACACACACACACACACACACACACACACACACACAAATGAATTGCATGCAGCCTGCTGTGGCTGCTGTTGTTGCTGTTCTGCTGCTGCTGCTGCTACTGCTGCTGTTGCTGCTGTTGTTGCTGTTGTTGCTGTTCTGCTGCTGCTGCTGCTGCTGCTGCTGCTGCCTGACGTCCTCATTGGCTTCAGTTGGATTTGTGTGCTGCTCGCTTGAGGACGTGCCACAACAGCAGACGCCACACACAATTGCTATTCGGAAGACGAAAAATAACAAAAAAAATAAATAAAAAACGCAATCTAAATCGTAATCGCATCGAGTCGTAGTCGCTGCTCGTCGCTGGTAGTTTTGTGTTGATTTTTTTGTGCTGCTGTTGTTGTTGCTGTTTTGTAAGCCACATAGTTTTGGCCAGATCTAGGGCCAGGCAAAGTTTGCTTCGGCTATCGGCGCGATCTTTGTGCGACAACAGCGCCAATAACATCGAACGTTCTTTTTTTTTACCAGTTGCTTGGTGCTTGGTCTTTCGGCTCCTTCTCGGCATAAAGTGAAATATTATATTTTAATTTTGCGTAACTCCCCGACCCCTTCCCGTCATCCCCAACCCCACAATCCTCCAATCCGTTCGTGCGCGCCTGTGTCTTCCATCTTAAACATCTCCCCCCCCCACCCCCCTCCCCTCGAACATCGTCCCCTGTTGCATTTTATATGCTGCTGTTTTTTTTTTTCATGCGATTTTTGTTTATGTGCCAAACTAGTTTCGAGTTAATTGAATTTTTTTTTTTTGCCTTGCCGACGGTGCAGCTAATTTGCAAATGCAGTTTGATCGGCTCTCGCGAGTTAAAATCGCCTCTAGTTCCCAAGAATCGCCAGCATCAGTATCAGAGAGACATCAGCAGCAGAACGAGAACTGAGAATTCGGAAAAGGCCAATGAGTAAGTAAAATAGATCTATTGATCAGTTGAACAAGGATCATGTTTGGAAGATCGATTGAAACCGCAAGTGACAGTTAAATTTGCTAGTCCATTTTTTTTGCTACATATATATATATAATTGATATAATAGATTTGATAACAAAAACTTAAAAATGTCTGCCTGGATTAGTTTTGAGCTTTTTCAAAGAATAAGACAACATTTTTGGGATTAGCAATTAATGCTCTCAGTTAATTAGTTTTGGGTTGGACAAGTTAATTGATTTTAAGTTAAACAAGATTTGAAATTTACTTTCAACCCACTCACTGAATTTGATTTTGAAATGTCCCAAATGTCACGCGCTTTTGAGGCTTTTATACTGGCCTGGCCCAAACTCAATTCAAACTTTGGCTAGCAACAACATTGCAATTTACCGTCGCTTATCAGTTTGACAGCCGCAGACCGCCAGTTTTTTTTTGTGTTTTTTTGTTTTTTTTTTTTTTTTATTTATTTTTAGGTTTTTTGTTTTTAAAGAAGCGCACTGTGAAATTAGGGCGGCAAAAATAAAACCCAACAATTTTGGACAAAACTTTGTGGCGGGCGGCAGACGACATGAAACTCGAAATGGACACGGACACAGACACAGACACAGACACAGACACGGACATGGACATGGACAAGTACATAGATATGGCGACAGCTGCCCTGTCGACTGCATAGCCGGTATCTGCCTGGCTGCCAGTATCTCTGCTTCAAGTGTCGTCATAAAATAATAACTGTCACCAAGTGAATGCCTCCACTCGGTTTCAGTTTAGTTTAGTGCAGCTTACAACTTGCAACGGCTGCATTGCGTGCAGCAGTCGCCTGATTGCGTCTGGGTCCTCACTAAGTTGTTGTCTTAATTAATGTGAGCCTTAGGACTATAACCTAATTAAGTCATTGTTAGAAATTTAAGTTTAAATAGTTGCATTTTTTTTATTTAAAACACGCAAATATTCTCATATAAACTATACCATATATACTATATATGAGCAGGATCCCCTAATGTCCCCCTAATTCTGAACTTCACAAAGTTTACGGCACCTGTCTTTCTATGTCCTTACGAAGGATATGATGCTTACACATATATCTGAATTTTTTTTGTTCGCTTAATTGATACTGATCAATAAGAGATATCGTTTTAATGGAAGTATTTAAGTCCCTCTTTTGTTTTGTTTGACTTTCATTTATTACTAACCAAAAGAGTAATATTAAAATTATTGGCACAATTTGTGGTATATTTGTGTAATGATTCTTAGAATATGTCGATGACTTAAGACATTTTATAGGGCACATCGGCTCACAATTTAACAAACATTTCTATAATAAATAAATAATTGAAAAAACGTGCAGAAAAATTGAATTACACATTTAATCTTCTAATCTTTATTTTTAGAATGTAATTTATGAAGCAATCACAATTGATTACGATAGTCTCTATCATTGGGGCATATATACTGCTCTGATAACCGAATGTTAGGCAGCTGACCAAAAATTTGATTTAAAGTACAGGACGCTCTCACAAGGATGATTTGACCCTTTGAGAAATCCAAGGCGTTGCAGCAGATTTTTGGCCAACAACATCTTTGATTGTACTTTTTGTATGTTTTTGTTTATATTGTTGTTGTTTTTGTTGTTGTATTGTGTGTCCGCCAACGCTGCGAATGGCCGCCACTCAAAGTCAACGTCATTGTCGACTGGCTGCCTGGGTAATCATGTGACATACATGAGCACATATGGCACAGGCAGCAAGGCAGCCAGGCAGCCGCACAGCGGCCAAATTGAAATAAAAAAAAAAAACAAAGAAAACTAAAAAAAAAAAAACAAAATAAAAAATACAAGAAAAAAGAAAACAAAAACTGAGACACACAGAATTTGGCTCTGACTTTCGGCCCGATTTGGGCTTTGGACGTTGCCTTGGTTCTTGTTACCAAATATCCGCTATAAAATGTATTTTGCCGCCTGGTTTCATCCCATAGCCATGTGTGTGTGTGTGTGCGAGTGTGTGTGTGCGAGTGTGTGTGTGTGAAAGTTGAGTAAGTGTTGTCCGCCGCTTACAAGTCATCCCCAATCCGTGCGGCTGCTGTGTTTGCTTGCAATTTTAAAGCTGTCACTTGAACGACGACGTCGAGGATGTCAGTTGACCAGCAGCAGCAACAACAAGAACAACAACAACAACAACAACAACAACAACAGCTGCTGGTTCCTTCTTGTTTTAAGCCTGTTGACCATATTGACCAGGTTGTTGCCCTGTGGGCAGCAGCTGTAGTGGCCACAATATATGGCTAATTAGATACTGATAGCTCTGGTCAAACAAATAATTTGCGGAATAGAGCTATGCTGGTTTTGGCCATTAACGAATTAACCTATTAGCCAACAACATAGCTGAACGCTAGCCAAGGCCAAAAGTTGCGCTATTACATTTTGGCGCACAGTTTCAAAGCTTCAATTTTCCCGCAGCCCTTTTTTCCCCCACTTTTCCAGCCAGCCATTGTCGTCTGAGGCTCATCAATGAGGAGGATTGAAGCGCTTGCTGGCTGTGTCCGACTGAGTGGCCTGGCCTGGACTGAGTTGGCCTGGTTGCAAGGCTGCTCCAGCTGCTTGCATCTTGGCCTTTTCGGCCACTAGTTCTAGTTAGTGCTCATGGTGCTTTTGCTGGTTGCTGCCTCATGACTTCATAGCACCAAAAAACCGGTCTCAAAGTTGTCTAAATGCTTATCCCAGCCTGCTGACTGCCTCTGTGTGTATGTGTGTGTTGTGTTTGGTGTTGGTGTTGCACTTTGTGTCTCTGTGTGTG
Organism: Drosophila melanosoma; assembly: GCA_035042045.1. NCBI lineage: Eukaryota > Metazoa > Arthropoda > Insecta > Diptera > Drosophilidae > Drosophila > Drosophila melanosoma. Next base: position 28,221 of record JAWNLY010000179.1, read on the forward strand.
GATGGATTCCCAGTGGAATGTGTTAAAGTGTCTAAAGCTGTTTGCTACCGCCGCCCGTTGGCCGCTTGCATTGGCCCAACTAAAAGCCTTGGTAGCTAACAAATCACAAAAATAAAAGCAAATACAAAATTCTCCATTGTGAATGCTTGATAACCAGATACCCTGTACAGAAGGTCTTAGGCCATACAGCTTCGAAATTAGTACTAATCTCAAATATTACTCTTAACTGGATTACCAGAAGAAATGTAAAAAAATATGTGTATTATTTTTCAAGAAATTATAAGTTATATTCATATTTTATAAATATGGTTCCGCCTCATATGGTTCCTCCCCATAACTATTTTTTGCTCTTTCCGATAGAACCAATATAATAATGAAATGTAACAAAATCTTTTAAAGAGTGCAAATTTGCTAGTCTTCTTCTGCTGTCTATGTAAATATTTGTCTGCTCATATTTTTGACGGATTCGGCGCCAATTAAAGACTTTGCCTTTGAGAGCCTCCAAGGTTATGTAATTGCTGCTGTCTGGTTGACGTCTCGAGTGGAGCGGTTCACCGCAATTGATGGCGACCCGTCTAAAGCAGCATACACAGCTGGACGGGTCGAACAGCTGAGCTGTGCTTGGTCCTTGTTGTTGGTGAGATCCTCGTTTGAGTTGGACGCCCAAAAAGTGCACCCCGCTACTGGCGCTCTGTGTGGATAAACAAGCAAACAGGCAACGCTAATTGCATGCATCAACTGCACAGCAAGCTGTCCAAGCTGGCCTGGGAACGAGATGGCAGCCCTTTGGCTGTTGGTTTAAGCCTGGCCAAATGGCAATGCCTTAGCCATCGAAACCGTCGTCGTCTCTGTACACGAAAATTAATTTTCGCGCTGGCGAAATTTAACTAAGCTGAGCTGAGTTGAGCCGAGCTGAGCTGAGCTGAGTTTGAGTTTGAGTTGAGGTTTCTACATGCCTCGGCTGCTGGCGCCTGCGCTTTATTTTGGTTTTTTTTTTTTTTTTTTTTCTTGTTGTTTTTTAATTTTTTGTTTTTGGCGAAATACATCTCAAGCTTGGTGCCCTGTGCTCTGGCATTTACTTTGTCCATGGCTCGCTTAATGATGACGTAGTATTTGCCCAAGTTAATGGGAAAATGAGAAATGAGCTAACCAGCCAAGTACACGGTCCACTTCCACATCCGGCGCCCTTTCCCCCCACCACTTGCTTTTGCAAATGAACATGTTCTAATGGAGTTTTTAAATAACTAATCAGTTGTTGTTGTTGTTGTTGTTGTTGTTGTTTTGCAATGGCAAAGAATTTTTTCCAACAAGCTTTGGCTGACGGGTCAGTTCAAATTTTTGTTGTGGCAACGGCGAGGGGCGAGGGGAACTTGGAATGAGAAAGAATTTTTGGCCAGACGATATAATTGATTGCTGACTCGTATGTGTGTTTGGCAATATTTCGTTGGTAAATATTGGCCAAGCACACTGGTTCCTAATTATGCCGATAAAGTGTCGACAGGTCAGTGGCAGTCGCGTCAATGCCAGCGAACTCGGCTCTAACATTGTTCCGACTTTTGGGCCAGCTCAACATATCGCACACATATAAAGGCCATAAGTAAACCAATTAGTCGCTAGACGGTTCGACTCGTACGGTTTTCCACGGTTTTACCATGTCAGTAAAAACGTGGCAACAAACAAAATATATACAAAAAATATATAATACGAGTAACTGGTAACCGAGTCCAATAAGTTGGAATGCAACTGCCGTCGCATGTCACATGGATGTCATTGGTATTTTGTTAATAGTTGCACTTGAGCTCCGTTTTGTGGCAGTGTGTTGCACTTGCAGCTGTACTGTGTTATAAGCACATTTGACTTTTGCACAACAAGCAAATAGTGTGGAAGACACCTTCCTACCAAGTACCGGAGGCATTAGCCTGAAGCATTATTCCAGCTGTCGGGCATCTTCTGGCCAAAATTGTTTAGTATTTCGATTAGTTTCCATTTAGATACGCAGCAATAGTAAACCAAGACTATCAATACTCATAAATAAATAAAAACAGTCTGAATAAAAATGTTGAATTTGAGCAAAGAGCAAAAGTCATAAAACAGAATGAAAAAAATATTATCATTTCAAAATTATTAAATATTTAAAGATGATATTTTAAGCGTGAATCAAGCACTTCATCTCGTTAGATAAAACCAATAAACTTTAGCTTTGTGGGCATTTTTTTTTACAAGAATTGCTTATTAGAATTCATCTTGCCTGTTGGAGTAGCTCAGTGAAGTTTAAAATAAGACAATCTCAAGAAATGGCAATCCGCGTTGTGTTTTTCCGGCTCTGCTTAGCAGTCCAAGAAGCTAGGATAATGTCTATCATCAGTGGAACAGGTAAAAATAAGCCAAAGCCAAAAAATTAATATTTATCAAGTTTCCTCTATATATATATATATGATATCAAATTATATGTTAAATATTTTAAAAAATAATCATAGGAAATATTATTTTTTTTTCATTTTGGAAAGCCATTTTTTTTGTCAAAGTAACATATAAAATTAAAAGAAATTCTATAATGAAAAGTCTTAACGCATAAAAAAATAGTTAATTTGTAACTATATAAAATTGCATATGAAATAAAGCATATTTACTCAATATATTAATTTAATTTCATGTAAATGCGATCATTAGAAATAAATGAATTCATTTGTTAAATAAATTACAGGGTATAGTCATAGTCTAAATCGCTTTTATTATTGCTTTACCACTCTTTTTTGCATACATATGCCCTTTGGCTCTTGCTTGGCATCAGCGACAGCAACGACAACAACAAGAACAGCAAATATAATAGCAACAGTAACAGCAACAGTAACAGCAACAGTAACAGCCGCAACAGAGCAGTAAACGATACTAATGTTGCAGTTGCAGTTGCAGTTGCATTGGATGTCGAAGTCGAAGTTGAAGCTGGCGACGGCGTCGACGTCGACGTCGACGTTGTACATATTATTGCATTTTGTAAGCTAAGTGATTTCAACATAGTTATTTCTGCCGCTTTTTATTTCCAGCTGCTCTTTCTCTCTATGTGTATGTGTGTGTGTGTATTTGACTCAGCTGCGGGTTCCTTCATCACCCTCATCAGCCAGTTTGGGTCCTTATGGTTAGCCTCATCCTGCCACCCCCTCTCACCCAGGGCATAATAAAAGTTGCTCTCTAGCGCACTTACTTGACGACTTGGATCTGGTTGCTGCTTCTTTACAATTTCATTGCCGTGAACTTTTCACTAAGAAAAATTACAATGTTGATAAGTTAAAAGCCGACCGACTGGGGCGGTGGGCGTGTCGCCTTGCTGCAACGCGTCGTGGCGCGGCATCGCGGCATCGCGCAGCGTGGCAAACTCAAACTCAAACGCCTAAGTGGCCCTTAAGTGCCTTAAGTTGTGGTTCTCGGGCAACGCCGCGTTGCGACGCGTCGTCAATCGAATTGCATTTTTCGCTTTGCCATTTCAAAGTTGTTGACGCAATCGCTTTCGGCACTTCAATATTTTCACAAAATTTGCTCGCGGTTTTTCTTTAATACTTCTCAAAGTCAGTGTAAAATTTTCGCTAAACCAAAAAAATTCAAGCATTGATAAAATACTTTTCGATCTAGTTAATAGCCCTCGAAATTAAATCTTTATATATCTTTTATTAGAATAAATTGTATACCATATTGTATACCATTTTCTTATGAAATCTGTCAAAAGATTTCTATTATTAGAAATATTATTTTTACCAAGATATCCGGATTAAACTCTTTTAATATTTTTATATTTTATTTTATATCTTTTTATATGATATAAAAATATATATATATATATATAAATATCTATGTTTTGGATTTTTAGACAGTTACTTCATATACTTAAATATAAATCTATATATTATGATGTAAATAATAAAAGATTGCTTTTTAATAAAAATCAGCAATACTTTTGTTAAAAGGAAAATTTTGCGTTATTTATATATTATTTATATATATTTGGCATATATTTGAACTCTTATCTTATTTTAACGAGAGATTTATTTAGCATATATTTTAATTCTTAGCTTAATTTAACAAGAGATTTACTTTTTTCTTTGTAGATATTCGATTTGGATAAAGCGATTGAGAATGCGTGCTTATAATACAAATAATCATTTTAAGGTGAATTAGGCCAGTACATAAAAAAAAATAATGAATAATGAATAATACTCAAAGTGCCACATCAATAGATGAATTAGAAAACTAATTCAATATTAATTTATTGGATTAAATATGATAACGAATTGAAAACTAATCATAATAACTAAAACATAAAACATAAAACATAAAACATAAAACATAAAACAATCTAATGTCTAGACTTGGAGTCCGTTGGGCATTTATGCAGTGACAACAACAACAATAACAACAACAACAACAACAACAACTGCCAAGCTGTCAAAAGCTCAGGTATCTGAAATGCTCCCGCAGTGCAAACTGCATATCAAACGCAACAGTTGCAAAAACAACAGCAACATCACCAACAACAACAACAACAACAAATCGATTCAACAACAATAAAAGCAGCAGAGACCAAGTTTTAAATACCCTGGAGAGATGGAATGACATCGCCGAATGCATTTAGTTTAATTACGCAATTAAATTGCTTTGCCATCGACTTGAGAGACTGCAACTCCCACAGCGTCTAAACAACCGCCAAGTCGCCACTCCAATTCACCCCACCTCCACCCGTACCAGCCCCTAAAAGGTCGATTGAACGTGTAGAAAGCTTTGCCACAGCTTGGGCTCTATTTATTTGTGGTAAGCGTAATTCTAGTTCAATTCATAAATATGCGCACAGCACATGCTGCGCTTATAATTGGTTGATCATTTCCTCCATGAAATTACTAACAAAAAAGCAAAAACAAAAAAACTGAAAGTCATAGTCGAAGTTTAAATGTTATTAGTGATCTCTAATTGTTGTGCACATTTTGTACAAAAAGTAAAAGTACACTTTTTTCTCTCAATGTTCTTTTATACACTTGTAGAAAAATGAATGAGCTACTATTACCCATCGATCGTAGTTTGATTTAAGTTCTGGGATCGACATTTGTTCAAACATTGCACAAACAATTTTTCTACGTAAATGTGAAATATAAATAAGACTTGCTATTATTATTTAATAATTTTACTTTTAACCTAAATTATAGATATCTGTTGCTTAACTTACGCTACCAAATTTCATTAAACATTTTAGAAAAAAAGAATTATATATTAATAAAAAAAAAAAAAATTTCATTATAGATTTAAAACTCTTTTAATGCGTACTCATCAAAGTCGATACATATAAAAAAAAAAAGATTATAGTTAGTTGGTTAACTTCTAGTAACTTCCCTAAAGCAGTTCTGTCAACAGTTTCTGCTTTTAAAGCTGGTTTGGGAAAAGTTGAACTTCTGGTTAGCTTGTTGATGGTCATTCAGTCCATTGAAATATTTATTTCTGCTTAGATGATCCCCCCTTCGCAGCAAAGAATAATTGTTTTCGCGTACTTTGGAATCGAGGGATGCCCTTTGGCTCGAATGCAGTTAGTTGCTGTTCAGCGAAGCTTGTAACTATTCTTTGTGCCAGTTTTGCGTGCAACAAAAGTTTATTTGTTGCACTTCCCCTCGTGCGGATAACCTGGAAGCAACGAAAGAATTCACCTTTCACTCTAAATCCGCTCGTTTCTGCAGCAATTATTGCTGTTGGCCAATGTGGGTTGTGGGCAATAAAAGTTGTCGCACTTTGGCCATAGTTTCATTGACTTTTTCACAAGAGTGGACTTCAATGACCTTTTTATCGCTAACTTGCCACTTTCCTCTATACTTGTATACGGATTGCAATTGCTCTTTTCATGACTTTTGCTTTTAATCGCATCACAAATGCAGCATTGTCATTGCAACTTGTGTCCTATTCCCATATTTATATATAATAGATACCCACACCATTTTACGGAGCTGCTGATTATGTCATGTCTGCCATCAATATTATCAATTTGTAGTTAGCTAAAAGAGCCCATTAAACAAGCCCAACAGCATCGCAATATTGCCAGCAATTTGCAAATTCTGCTAACGTTGAACTATATAGAAAAAAATGCATATTGTTGTTGTTGCTGGCACTTTAGTGGCACCGTCTGGCAATCTAATTCTAGCATTGGCATCCACGCTAATAACTTTTAAGAGTTTTCGCTGAGTCTGGGGATGGAGCTGCAAAATTAATCAACTACTCGTATTTCCGCCATAAAACTTTCCGACATATTTTCAAAAGGAGGCGAAGGCGCGGCTGGCAGATTGCATTTCCACTTCATCAGCATTTTAATGGCGCTTTATTGTTGGCAGTCGGCTTATTGACAGCATCACCATCAGCATCAGCATCAACATCAGCATCAGACCAACATCAGACTAGCATCAGAGCAGCAGCAGCAGCAGCAGCAGCAGCCAATTGAGTTAGTTACTTAATTCAAGTCGACATCATGGAAGTTCCATGCGACTCCATGGAACTTAAATTCATCGCTAAATTTCCAACACTTGAACACAGATTGTTATTGTTGTTGTTGTTGTTGTTATTGTTGTTGTTGTTTTGTAGCTGATGCTTGTGTCAATTGATGTGCGCGTTTTAATTAATGAAATAATCAAGATCATATTGCGTCGATTATGTCGCATCGCTGACACAATAATCATTAGCAATCAGTTCATTTGAAATGCAAATAGTCCCTGCGACTGTTCCACACAATAATAATGACGATGCTGATGATGATGATGATTATGATAATAATGAAGATGACGTTAATTTTTCATAATGACAATGTGGCATTGATACCGTTTCTGTTGCCATTATAATGTGCAAATAATTGCAATTTCAGCATGCAATGCCATTCAAGATGCTAGATATTGGAGAAATATATCACCTCAAAATTGTGTACAATAAAAAAATATATATTAGCCACACACAACAAATCGAGATATATTATATTTTAAATGTTTACCAATGCTATTTTGTTTACACACAATCAACATTCCTATCGAGCTATACAGCAAGACCAAATAATTCAGGAATTTCGTTACCTTGATTTTTTCCAGTAAAAAATTGCATTTGCATAAATTCGACTGTATATATATTTGGCTAATTTACCCACATATTTGGCATACACACATAAGTTGAATATTAATGACAACTGGTTGCCGCACAAAATTCGTTGCAAGTTTTAGTCAACATCCTTTTCATGGGATCGTCTAATGTAGTCCAAATAAACACATACAAATCAAAAATCACGCATTTCTAATTGAAACTGCACAAAAACCGAATAACAAAAAAAAAAATTTAAAAAAAAACGATCATCGAAAGGAGTCATGTGAAGAAGATGCCTGTCTTCAAGTTTCAGTTAAAAGTTGCAGGAATGCGTGCAACGGCCGCATCGGGTGACAGTTGCAACGAACGTCGCGCCGCCGAAACGAATTTCAAGATACAAGGCATTTAGTTGAATGCTTAAACATATGTATGTATGGGATATATATATATATATATATATATATATATCTATATGTATGTTGCAGTTCAAAACACGATATCATTTTCGCAAACGACCATTTTTTGAAGAAGAAAACTTAAAAAAAAAAGAATGAGACTTTTAGATTAGTTGATCATTTTGTTCATTACGAGACATGAAGATTAAAATTAAGAACAAATTAAGAACCTTGCATATTGATATTCCACTAATAGCTTTTTCTTAATTATATACAAAAACATAAATTGTATGTAATTTTGCAGTAAATAAACTATAGAGTAAAGATACACAATATAGTTTAAGAGGATTAGGATATGAGTGATTTTCCTACAGTCTTTTTTTTTATATATTATTAAACTAGTGTATACAATATTTAATTAATTATTAATTGCCTTTTATTGTATGAATTAAATAAAATCCAAATACAGCTGAAATAAAAAATGAACTTCAGTTGTGTTGCATTTAGGCCAAACGATGAGTTGAGCAAAGCAAAAGTTAATATTTTGCAGTGCTTAATCGAATTGCTGATCGTTAATAAATAATTAACAAACATATAAAAAGAATTTGCTGATTATGTGGCACAATCAATTGGGTTGATGGTGTTGCAAGTTTGATGACTTAGCTGTGATGCTCTCTGTTTGGCTAACATTAAACGTCACTCCAACACACCGGTAGATGAACAGACAGAGAAAGACAGGCAGACAGAGAGACAGACAGACAGACAGACAGAGAAAGACAGACAGACAGACAGAGATGCAGACGCTCGATGTGACGCTTGACGCTGGCACTTGACGTATGCCAAAGGCATTTAAGCTGTGGCACGCATGCGCAGCGGCAACGCCAGCGATGCACACAGCAGCGTGTGCAACGCAATCCTGAAAAGGGATGGTTGCCCGCTCCATTGGCGAGGGGTTGGGTTGGGTGGGGTTTTGCAGCGACTGGGCACGGCTGGGTTTTGGCCGACTATAACAAGGTGAAGTAGTTTTTCTTTTTTTTTTGTGTTTTGGTTCTTTATTTTGTTAAAAAACTACCGTTTAGCTTTGGCTCGTTTTCAATGCTGTTAGCTTTTTTTTTTATTTTTTGGCTGTTTTTTGCCACGTCCGCTGTGCATTTCGTGTGCTTCATTGCCTGTTCGCCAAGCTACCAAGCATTTTATTTATGCGCATTTTATACGCATCATTTGGAACGAAGGCGAATGGAACTGATGCTGTAGCTGAAGCTGTAGCTGTAGCTATAGTTGCAGCTTTAGCTGGAGTTTGCGTTGGATATGAAGTTGGAGCAGGTTGTGGGCATGGCATATAGCAATTTGGCCCACGTCCAAACCGTTGAATTCGCGTTTGAACTTGTGAACCTCTCCGTCTGTCATTCTCTGTGTATTATTGTTACTGTTGCTGCTGCTGCTGCTGCTGCTGCTGCTGCTGCAATAGGCCTAGCCTGCCATTGTCATGCAACATTATCGTCAGCCATCAACAGCAGCAGCGGCAGCCGTCGCAGCAGCAGCCAACAGCCAACAGCCTCAATCTCAGGCTGGCCATTGTGCCTTCTGAATGACGATGACTGGCCAAGCAATCTTCTGCTCGAATGCCGCCACGTACGCAGATTTGTGAAAAATACACACACACACACACACACACACACACAAACACACACTTACACATGAAGAGAAATTCATGGTGCATGTTGCATGTCCAATGTGTGTGTTTTATCAACCTTCGTAGTAAGTATAAAAACGCGGTGTTCTTTTTTTTTTTTTGCATATTTGTATGTATTTTTGCTGTTGTTGTTTTTGTTGTTGTTGTTGTTGTTGTTGTTGTTGTTGTTGTTGTTCTTATTGCAGTTCGTCCTGCGTTGACAACTGACATTCTGGCATATGGCAACCGTTTGGTCGGACTTTATATAGAGGAAGAGTCTCTAGGCTCTGTCCGTCTCTAGGCTCTTCAAAATGTCCTGCCGCTTCCATGTTAGCATCCATATCGACTCCTGGGCTCTCTTTTGCCACCTTTTTCTCTGCTGGACCTCTGTTTGTGTTAGGTGTTTTCTTAGCTTTCATTTTTTAAACATTTCGGTGTTTAATGAATTTATGTAGGCGCTTCTCGTTTTTTTTTTATGTCTCCTGTTTTTTTTTCTGTCTCTGTTTTTTTTTTTGTTTTATTTGGCTTTGGCTTTGTGTGGCGTTTTTTGCTGTGTTTTTCTTCATCATCAACACTTTTTTTTACCAATTTTTTTATGTAAATACATGTGAAACAGTCTTTACACTGTTGCTACTTTTATTATTATAGGTGTGCCTTCTTGATAACAAAAAAAGGGAAATATTTATTTGCAATTGCGCAGAAATTTCACAACAGGTTTTTTCTACAAATATTTACTCTCACATTTCTTTTTCCTTTTTATATAGCAATCACATAAAAATGAGGAAAGTTATGTGTCAATTTTTGAAATTATATATTTTTTTCATTTATTTTGCTTTCTAAATATTACTTATTTTTACATAAATTTTCAATATTAGTTAGGCCGAAATCAAGTGATAAATCGAAACGGATTATGAACTGTAATTTTATATTTTCAGTTTGATTTGGTTTTATTTTTGGTGTGCTTAAATACAAATATTATATGATAAAATACATGAATATTGGTCAGATATATTCAACCCAAAAGTGTGTAACAATTTGCTTTAAATAATTTGACGAATTTCAAACCAATGCAAAATATTCATTAAAATAAAATGTGTGTCATTTAGTACATAAATGAATCTACTGCAATCCGCATTTAACTATTTCCTCTGGTATATGTAAACTATTCCATTGGACTTTGTTTCTTTTGCTTGTGCAGGGAATTTTGTACATGGGATTGGGGCATGGATATTTTAATTATGTTCTCGCCGAATCAGAAACTTTATATTATAAAATTCGTTGTATTAAATCTGACAAGCTTTCGCACACACTCAAATACACACAATTCGTTTGTAATTCTTTCTGTTCTGCTGTTTTCAGTTTAAGCTTGCTCTTTTGGCAAAAAAAAAAAAATAATACAAAAAAAAACTGGCGGCTTTTGCTTCCTTTGACAGTTCAATGACTGCCCCAAAAAGTTACATTTGAAATTAATTCTGTTGCGGACCGGATCGCGACTGCATTATCCGCTCAAGCGGTGTTTGTGAAAGTACCAGAAACCACGCCCATTTGCGCCTATTAAACCAAGATGCCTTCATACAAATAAAAAACAAAATTTATTTAAAAGACTTTTCAATCTCCGAAAAGCTTAAAGGCTATTTGCTTTTTGAATAGCTTCTTATATTAGGAACTCATCCAAACAAATTACTCCTCACATCATCGATTTGAAAATCACAAGAAAAATATATTATTTTGAAGTATAGAGTAATAAATTGATTGAAATGCTTAGAACATAAATACCTTACCTCAAATTAGATACCAATTAAAAATTTATTTAAAAATATTTAGTTTTTAGAGGATGACCCTGTCGTTTTTACCTTAGCTCAGAAAACCATGCACATTTCTGGCCACAAACTTTAGTGACACGTAAGCAAATTGATTGTAGTATTGCTGCTCGTCATCATCCATAATTGTATTAATTACGGCGCCAGCATCAACCACAAAATCAAAATCAACTTGCCGCCGTGTTTTTTCCACGCTTAGTTGCATCAAAAGCCAGAAGTCCCTGGGCGGAGTCGCGGAGCGCTCAGATAAGTTTAAACCGCAGACAATTGCAAATCGAAATTAATTTTGCGGTTTCTTTTTTTTTTTTCAGTATACCCAAGCGACTACGTAGAAAGGGCAAAAAGTGGGTATAATTTGGGTTTAACTTAAACTCAAGTTCTTATAATACACATAATCTTGTTTACTTTAGTATGTTTTAAAATTGTAGCGTGTTGCCTCATTTGAAAATCAAATTAAGTTAGTGATGAATTGCTCACAATGGGTATCTAATAGTCGAACATTCAAAACGATGGCACACAGCCGCATAGTATAAAGTAACCGAACACCAAAGCAACAAACAATTGTAAAACAATAAACAACAAAACTGGCAATTGAGCATCCCGAAGGGTTCCATAATTGCATTAATTATGCGCAATTAAGCAAATGTTCCGCAAAAAGAAAAGCCATGTTTTCGAACACGGACAACAAAATCGGTCATGTTTAAACAATATCAATAGGCCAATGAACGAGCAGAAGCTGAATGGAAAGCCTCTGAAAAGGTTATAATCGAGAATAATGAAACAATTCGTAATATCTTAAAATAATTAAAATATTTATTTAATTTAAACGGCTAACTATAAAATGTGTCAGAAAAGTAAATGCGCTCAATGTATTTAAAGAAGTTGAATATTACAAAATGGAAAGATAAATGGTTAAAGAAAATCCTCATTTTAATAAATATTATTTAAAAAGTCTTACTTAAAGTGAGCAAATCTGAATTAATAAAATAAATATTTGATAGATGACAGTTGAAAGAATTATAAAGGTGATATGTTTAACAATATATCCATTATAAAATATATCCACTATAAAATTTCAAATCAATCAGAAAGTGCCGAAAGTTTGTGGCAGGCCAAACTCTCAATGGGCTACACGTCTAGACGAGCATGCCCCAAACTAGGACTCGCATCCAAAGTTGCTGAGTTTGATTTTAGTTTTTTGGGAATTCTCAATGGTTTCAATAGTGTTGTGCTTTTTAGCGTAATCCACTTATGCACGGAGAACCGAACGCACTTGTGTTGGGAATAATAACAACAACAACAACAACAACAATAACAACAACAACAAAAACAACACGAGCAACAACTGTTTTATAGAGCAATACAAAATGCTTACAAAATGATGTCAGCTTCCACATTGGAGCGGCGTTGTTGTGCCCCCAACCGCTGTTGGGTGGTCGTAAATTATTATGATTATTGGCAAAGGAGTTAATGTGCAAAAACAACAAGAATGCCGTATGAGTTGGGGTAAGGAGGTGGGGCATGCGGCATACAGCATACAGCATACAGCGTACAGCATGCGGCATACAGCATGCGGCAGGCAGTAACCAATCGGTAACTTGTTAGTGGGCACAAGAACTAGCTGCCTTCTGCGAGACGGAAGCAGGCAAACTGAGAGAAGGGAGTGTTGCTGATGGGGGGGGGGGGGGGGGCTTAAGGAGATGAAGGCAACGGTTAAGGCTGTGCTGTGTGTGCCCGTAAATAATGCCGCAAAACGTGCAGCACGATCGTGAACTTGGGCAGAGGCAACTGGAAAATATCGAAGACGAGGCAGAGTTAGAGAGAGGATGCAACTACGACCATACAGCCTTTTTGACTGAAGATGGGGGCTGTGGCAATTCGCGTAAAATTATAAATGACTCTCGGGTAGGCGTTGCCCAATATCGGAGCGAAAGGAGCAGCCGGCAATATCGAGGAGGCGTTGGAGGCATTCATTAGACCCACAGCGAGAGATGCTCTCGAGGATTGCGACAGGGTTGGGTGAAGGCGATTGGTTGACGAAGTGGGTAGAGGCGGCTTAGCTGCATTGCAAATATTAATTCGTGACGAGTACAAGAGGATGATATCTGCTAACCACAACCACAACCACAGCCACAACCACAACAACAACAACAACAACAAGAAAACAACAAAAGTTGTTTATTTTTTTTTTTTTTTTTTTTTGTATGCCAAGCTTTCGTTTGTTGCGATTTGAATTGTGAACGTTGGGGCGACTTCATTAGCGCCTGGCAAATTTAACACCTCACAATGAAGATGACGACGACGACGACGACGACGACGACGACGACGACGACGACGATGACGATGACGACGTGATGGGGATATTGGATTACATACGTAGTCGTGGACGACGACGTCGACGTAGCATCGATGTGGACATGCTGGACGCGATCAGCGTCGCGTCGCAGTCAGAGTCGTTCCACTGATAATGATCATCAACGCCATATTTAACGCCATTTAGGCAGCAGGATGCCCAAACTCCTACTCGACCAACAGCAACTCTTACACCGAAAAAAAAAAACAACTGTTACTTAATGTGACATTTGTCTAACATAAAAAAAAAACAACAAATTTTTAAGTCATTTATTTATTATTTATTGTAATTTTTTGTAATTTTCGTTGTCTGCAAAACAAGTTTTTGATTTATATTTTTTTCATAATTCGATATATTTTTTCAATTTCTTTTAATCATATATATATAGATATATATATATATATTATATTTCTCGATATTATTATGGTATTTTTGTTCGGTGTAGTTCAAGTCTCAAAGTCAAACTCAAACTCAAACTCAAACTCAGTCTTTGGTTCGGGTTCGGGTTCGGGTTCGTTGTTGTGACCGCTGGCGTTTGTGTAAGCGATGCCTGGCCAAGAAAGTTGGTGTGTGGGGGGAAGGGGTGTGGGGAGGGGCAGTGAACGGGTGTTTGCTGCCAGACAATGAAATGTAATGGCAATACGTGCATTTATTTATAACGGATTTTATTTAGCCAGAGCCACAATGCACAACTGCAGCATGACAACATGCAGCTGAAGTCTTCCCAACTCCAGCTCTAACTTCAACTGGCAAGTCCAGATCCGAATGCTTGGGATGCGTTTAATTTTATTTAAGTATGTGTGTCTGTGTCTGTGTGTGTGTGTGTGTGTGTGTGTGTGTGTCGGAGTTACTCTCGTTACTTGTTAGCATTTTGTGGGCGTCTGTGGCTACACCGGCACAGCTCGTACTTTATTATTTTAGCATTTGTGCTCATCTCGGCCCTTGGAGCCAGCAGCCGCCTTAGCCAGAAACTGGCTTTCAATTTATTTCCTACTAAACGGCCAGAAACGTGATGAACGCATTTTGTGCGCCTTTCCAGTTGTTCTGCATCCAATTATACCCTGTAAACCAATCAAAATTACCAAAATGCCATTAATAATTAAGTGTTGTGAATGTGGCCAAGAATTATATCTGATCACTGACAACATTTCAATGTTTCAACTATCAAGTTTAGAGTTTATGTAGATACCTATATAAGTAACAAAAATCGTACAGGTTTTTGTCTAGTCGAGCAATATTTTATAGATATCTATTCGATTTTGTTGAGTTTTCTCTGTTTTTGGTTTTTCCTCTTTGCTTGCGGCCAAAGAGGAAATACTTTATGGGCATTGATAATTTGGGCCATAATGTGCAGTGAAATTGACTCGCTTAGCGTCTGCTAATTTATGTGACCGGCATCGTCCAACAGCAACAACAACAATGTGGCAATGTGGCAAAGCAACCAACAACAACGAGCCGAGTGATGCCAGCTAGCTAAATAAATAAGCGCCTTGTTCAATTGCCATGTGGGAAAGCAATGTTGGTGATTTTGGATCATATTCACCTGGCCGCAGTGATTGTTAAATGTTTTTTGCAATTGGCTGACTTGGCGGCCAGTTAGGCGGCCAACAATTTGTCATTGTCATTCGCGATCTGCGCGGAGTAGATGCGCATTTTCAGTACAATTACCATAATTTCAGCGCAGCCTTTAAGGATTTAATGAACACTTCGCGGATGCAATGTTGCACACAAATTGCAAACCAGTAGCTGACTCAGTTGTAGACTGCTCCAATCTCTATACTGGCAACGTTATGGATAATGATTGCTTCTGGCAATGACTTTGACACTGCAACCAACAACAACTGCCGCAAATGCTTGCCAGATTACGCTATGCAACTTGCTCCCGATTCTCGCATCATTTTCAGACATTTTCAATTGCAACGTGGCTGCTGCTGCCTCTGCTGCTGATGTAGGCAATCCAGTTTTTATGTTGCAAAAAAAAACAAAAAAAGCGGTGACAAACTACTAATAACTATATTTTTCTTCAGTAAGAATTCATGTTGCAAGAAAACTCTTTTCTTTTATATGTTTGACTTATGGATAATAATAAATATTAGGCAGCTTGACTTTTGTCTTTCCACAAACCCGGATGTGATTTCATTATAAAATAGTTGGAAAACGTATCTGAGTCAATTATGTTAATTTATATTGAGGGGAAAGTGCCATTATCGCCCCCACCTCAGAACCTATATTTATTCCAAGTTGCACTCTGAAAACAAATAACTTAAAAGATATTGTTGAGGGAAAAATAATTGATAGGCACAAGTAATAATATTTGCCAAATCAGGCATTGCATTGGTAAGATTGACTGATCCAACTTACGGCAACAACAGCAACAGCAACAACAACAACAACTTACCATTGCCACTTAGTCCATATCCAACTGCTGTTTTTCTGATGTTCGGCCACTTTGGAGTGCAGTTATAACGTACAGTAAGTTAGTTGGCCAACTAAAATAAAATAAAAGAAAAAAAAAATTTGCGAGATTACGACTCACTTTCACCAGGCACAACAACAACAACAACAACAACAACAACAGCGTCGCTTGTGTCGCCTGTGCTACTGACTTGACCAACGATAACCCACACGAAGTGCAGCGGATTGGGGGCGGCGGTTGTTGGTGGTGCGGGCATTGGGGGCGGCTCATCTGTGGCCTGGTGTTAAGTGTAAAAAGCCATAAACATGTTTTCGCAGATCCACATTGCAGCCAGGGGTAAATTGCACGCATGCCACACTAGGATGTCGATGGTGGCAACAACAGCAACAACTGCAACAACAGCAACAACAGCAACAACTGCAACAACTGCAACAATGACTTGCCACAAGGTTTTGAGTACATGATAGCACCTACGCTCAGCAAAAAATATATGTATCCTGTACGGCAGGCAGTGAATCCTACTCTTAACAATAATGCCGCTTATAATTTTGTAAACCAAAAAATATTTTCTATATTTTGTGGAAGTAAAAATTTTGTAACTCAATTAAAAAAAAAAAAACACTAAAAAAAATATTATTTAATTTAATTCGATAACGCACTTTTTTTTGCGAGTGTATGTAGCATGTAGCAAGTCCAAGACAGCCTTTTGAAACGCTGTGGTTGCAGTTGTTGTTGTTGTTGTTGTTGTTGTTGTTGTTGCTGCTGTTGCTTTTGCTGTTTATGCCATAAACACTTCATCGACACTTAACCGAGTGCGTCCAGAGGACCGCGTGTCCCCTCAGCCAGCATTCGACTATGTGATACATCAAACATGAGCTGCAAACAGCGTTTATTGTTGCTACTCTCGTCCAAGCTGGAGTTCGGGTTCGGGCTCGAGTTCGGCTGCTACACTTTCCTTGGCCAAGTTGCGGAAGCAACATTTAATTGACTTGGCGTGTTAAGCGCTGCATACCAGCACATAACAGCAATCAACCGACAAACAACTTCTTGGGACGTGCGCGGATGACGACGACGACGACGATGACGACGACGACACACTTTGGCCACTTAGTGGCTGAATTGGTGGATCGAGTGCAGCACCAACAACAGCAGCAGCAGCAGCGGTATTCAAACAATGCCAAGTAGCTTCATAGTTTATTGAGCGCTACTGATTGAGCGAGCAATGCTGCCGGGCAACTCGTCAGCCAACTGAGAGACAGATGCAGCCTTAGTCACTGCCCATTAGCGCTGTCAGTTGTCCAAGCGGCGCATATCATTTACAAATGCTGCGACATGCACCGAACATCAAAACAGCACAGCGAAACAGCCAGGCAAACCGAACGAACTAACGACCAGTGTCCACTGACCACTGACCACTGACTAGTGACCACTGACCACTGACTAGTGACTAGCGACCAGTGACCAGCGACGACCAGTGACACTGGCCATAAGCCGATTACCATCGCACCCAGCGGAGAGCGGACAAGGGACACCGGTCATGTGCATGGACACATCGAGGTCAGAGGAACCGCGACAGCGTCCAATTTTGCCAGCTGGAACGCGCATCGTTTTTCTCAAGTTATTTTGATGCCCCTCCTGGTTCGCTTGCATTTCAATAACAATTACGCCTTGTAAAGTTAAGCGGCAGAATCAATTAGTGCAACGCCTGGCCAAACAGGTAGTTGCCAATCTACTACTCCATGTCCCTCCAGCTGTTTCGCCTTCCCCATCTCCTTGTCTCTTGCCCCATCAATGTTTCATCTTCCGCACAATTATAGCTGTACATCTGAACGATTCAAGTCTAGGGTTTTTCATTTATTGACTATTAAATTAAAAATATATATCTATGATGGTTTTCCTGTTTTTCTTTTTTGAATTAATGATTTTATATATATAAATGATTTTATATGAATCAATTATTTTCTATATATTTCAAATGACAATTTCATATTCAACTTATCTACTCCTGCTGCATTATATATCTTATTGGTTATTTTTTGTATATGATTGAATAGAATTTGAAAATATGATTTTTTGTTTATAACTATATACTTATAGTAATAAAAATCTTAATATATCCCAGACATAGTTTTCTGTGTACTGCCTGATTACTATGCGCGTGTGAAAGGAAGACATTGATTTGCTTCGTTGGTTAATCAGCATCAATCAACATCAATCAGAGGCTCTGCATTTAAATGCAATTTACACAGCGTTTAAGCCAAATTGATTTTTCCAACGATCATCCTACAATGCAATTAGTTGTTTTTTTTTTAATTTAGCAAGAGGCTGAATATAAGCTGTGTGACTGCTCCTTGTATCATCGAGGCTTATTGGGAAATTATTCTAATTTGGTTCCAAAATAGATGCGATTTCCAATTAGCTTATTGTGTGCAAAGTGTTTGTTTTTAATTAAAATTCATGTTATGCTGATCCATGTGCACACAATTATTTGAATGTGTTTTTCGAATATATATAACAGCTAAGTAGGCATTGTTTTTTTTTTGCAACATTAACCCCGAGCTAAATAACATTTACTACATTAAATAAAGTTCAAAAATTGTTTATGCTTCAATAAATCGTAAGAAAAACTTAAGAATGCATATCTATTGGCTCACCGACAATAACTGAAAAGTTTACGATAAGAAAGTTGAGAATGGTGATTCTATTCGCTAAAATGTAAAGTACACTCAAAGTATTTCTCAAGCACAAAAATGCCAATGCAACTTAAATTGCAACAAAAATGTTGCACAAGTTGGTCAATAATGGCCAAGGCCAACTCACCCCAGCATAAAGATGCCGATCATGGTAAGCAGTCGCCTCGAATTTTCGCAGTCGACATTCATTTTGCGTTGTCCTTCATCCAGAAGGATGCACAGCCGAGTGAGGGGCCCCACAAACCTTAATACGTTGCAAGGGCAAGGCAATATCGACTAGTGTCGAAAATACTAATGCCGAAATGGCATTCACAATAGACCCAGTGGATTCATTTAGTTCCAAAAAACATTATACGCTGAGCCCCTAAGCTGTGAGCGCGTTGCACCATTGGAACGCATGCAACAGGAACTACAACTACAGCGTTACGAGAAGCACTCGGATTCCGTAAACCGGAAGAATAAACGATTGAAAAATTATCATCAAAAAAAAGGTTCTTAATTAGAAACAAAACTAAATGTGTTTGGCAACTATCATCCTGAGGCATTCTTGGATTGGCAACATTACATTTACCCAATTAAATTTACAACACTTTCTTCAAAAAGCCAATAATTTAATGACAAGAACAAAAAAGATATAATAAACTAAAAGAATTAATTTCGATAACTTTGATACTCATCTAGAAGTTTAAATAATAAATTGTATTTAAATCGAGGTCAACACTAATCATTAAGTATCGAAAATATTCGTTTTAATTGAATTCTTGCCGGCAATTTATAAAAAAGTTGTTTTTATGTTTGCAATATATATGTAATTCAATAAAAATATTTAGACTAAATAAATTATTATTAATTATGTAGAAAACAAATATGCAATTTTGAAATGAATGTTTCTTGATAAATATAGAATTTAGACAATTGAACAACAAATATTTGGAACAGTTTAATGAATATTTCATACGCAATAATTTTAATTAAAATAATAATAATAAAAATAAAATAAAATAATAAAATAATAAAATAATTATAATAATACATTTCCGCTGACAGAGTCCTGAGCTCTCACCGAGCTACATTAAACAACAATAACAACAATAACAACAACAATAACAAAGGAACAAGTCTTCATACGGTTGCAGAAGTGTGTGGCAAAAAGTGCGTGTGGCTTGTTTAATTAAAATTTAACGCAATATACTTGACTCCACCGCACGAACCCCAAGTCTGCCAACAGTCGCCATCGACTTTTGATAGGGTGCACTCAGCTAAGTTTTTGGAGTGTGCTCCCGGTCTGAATACCCGCAACCAGCACTTGGCATCAAAGTATCTGCGATATGAGTATCGCGACTTGGTCCGACCTGCTCGTCTCACGTTGCCGTTGCCGTTGCCGTGGCAGTTGCTGCTGCTGCTGCTGCTGCTGAGATTCGCGCCCCACTGGTATGTTGTAGTTTGTTGTTGTTGTTGTTGTTGTTGTTGTTGGGGGCATTTTTTTTTTCAAGAAATGAAAGATTCGATGCTTGAAGGTTTAACGAACTCAAGCGCTGGGACAACCCCAGAATCAGGCAGCTGTATGATGTATGCAGTATGCTGTAGCAGGAGCAATAGCAGGAGCAATAGCAGGAGCAATAGCAGAAGCAGGAGCAGTTTTAGCTTCAGCTTCAGCGCCAGCTCCAGCTCAATTTTTTAGCTGCAGGATCACAAACGCCAACTTTTTTTTTTTTTTTTGTTGCCTTTGACTGTTTTACAAAAATTTCGTTGCCCTGCTGCAGTTGCTGTTGCAAGTGTAATTTTTACTTTCACCCCAGCAACTGTTTTTGCTGCTTGCTGCTCTTGTTGTTGTTGTTGTTGTTATTGTTGTTGTTGTTTTTGTTGCTTGTCCCATGTGAGCGCGCTGCAACACTTGTCCTGATGATGACATTCATGCCCAAGAGCTACTCTTAATGGAACACAGAAACAGGCAGATAGACAACCAACCAACGACACAAGACAAACGAGAAAGCTGAGGGTGAAATGCTGATGGGGAAGCTGTGCAAATACAGAGTTGGAGAGTTGAGCACCATCACAAAAGGGTACACAAAAGCAGCTAGCCTGCTTAGCGCTGCATGCCACCAGCCCTACTAAAAGCAAAAGCATTTCAATTTGTCTATGCAACATCTTGCATCGAATGACCAGTTGATTTCGTCGACAATATACCAATATCGACCGTCAAAATTAGTTGATTTTATCGGACAGCTGCAGCAGCAACCAGCTAAATCTCAGTACATTGCTCCCGGGTACCCAAGCTGCCCCCCCAGATGTGTCACTGCCACACTGCTTACACTTAGAAAAACGTATTTTAACAGTCAAGTATGCGTTTGTTTTTTTTTTAATATTTACCTTTTGTAAATCGAAAGAAATCATCTGAAAGCAGAACAATACAAAATGTGAAGCGATGCTTTGATTTACAATTGGAATAAAATCTTTCTATTATTGTTATCACTTTTAATACAACCACAACAAGTTGTAAAGCATCTCTTTTTTTTCTGAGTGCAGGGCTAAGAAATGATGCACGATGTAAAAGTCGCTTAAGTGCACAAAATAAAGAAGATGATGTTGACGATGCTGCAGCAGGTGACCCACGCCCAAGTTTTCGCTCTACAGCCTTTAAAGCCGTCAAGGAAGCTACATCAATGCTGACTGCCTGCTGTGTTGCCACCAATGTTGTTGTTATTATGGGTTTTTTTTTTTTTTTGCTGTTGTTCCTGCCACTGCTACTGCTGCTGCAAGCATGCCAAAACAATAGAAAGTGCACACATTTATATTGTATATGCAAACATGCGGAAGTTTGAGGGTGTAGTTTTGCATTTTAAGTAATTACGAAACATGGCAGTGACTTCTCAGATCTCTACCCCCATCCCCCCTCATTTGCACACCCCTCGCCAACATACTCTATCAAGTGCCAGTGCAGTGCTGCGCCGACAATTTGTTTTGCATTTTATTTTGCATAATTTGCTTGTTCTAGTGCTATGTACGGTCAAAGGCCAAGAGGTCATCAGACGGATTACAATTAACGCAACCCTCGTGACCGTGTTCTCCTGCGGCAGGTGCCTTGATCCTTCATTACTTTTTGCTGCTCCAAATCAACAATGATTCACATCAACCATGATTGACTCACCACAAGTGCTGCACGCTTCCCTTCACTGCAGCCTCTGGTTAAAAGTATTATTTCTGTTTTTAATCAGACTTTGTTTATAAATAATTTCATAATTCTGTTAATTTTACTTTTTGTGTGTATATTCTTAATTTATCTATTGGACAGTTTATACTGTGGAATGTGAGCATATTAAATGTTTAAGCAAGAGAGCTCAACTAGAATATTCTTTTTTAATATGTTTTAAGGGAAATAATCTTAGGTTCGTTTGATTAAAAAACATTCAAGATTTACTGGTTCTCATTATTAAATTCGATAAAGATAAAATTGTTATAAAGTGGGATGGCATTTCTATACAAAATGACATGTTTGAATATGTAGCTTATTACCGATTTTAAACGCTTTGCAGAACCAATCAGTCTACAAAATACAAAATAGAAAATAAAATATCGTAATAACAATAACTAATACAGAGAAAACAAAAATAATATATATAGAAAGAGCATTGTAAAAAAAAAAAACTAATATTATTTATAGAGATCAAGAATAATATACTAAGGCTAAAGATATCGTATCTCTCTTATATATGTTTTTATTATGTATTTATTATGTATACGTATATTTATACACATATGTTGTCATTTCTTCAGGTTATGCAAATTAACCAAATTGCTGTTTGTCTTCAATGTATTCCTCTTTTGAACGAATTATTTTTATCTGCGTCATCGAAATTTTTATATTAATATTCTGTGTTCCATTTGTCGGAGGCAGCTGAAGTCAGCTGAGAGAAATGTAAAAAAAAATTTGTTAAAAATATAGATCAATTGGGCTCGTCCGGGATTTGAACCCGGGACCTCCCGCACCCTAAGCGGAAATCATACCCCTAGACCAACGAGCCAGTTGTTCAATCAGTGCCAAGTTGCCATTAACAGTTGCCAGAAAGCGCAACAGTTTCAATCAATTCCAAAATACACACAGCAAGCGATAAAATCGGCTGAAACAACAACAAACAAACAAGAGGCAAGTGAAAGTTGCTGATGGGGCAAACAAAAAAAAATATGTTAGCTTCAAGTTAATAAATTGTTAGGCAATATATCAAATTCGAGTCAAAAACATTTTCAAATAATGTGCCACACGCCACGCCCACAGTCACTCCTCACTCACCGGCAGTGGTAGCCGACGGGTGGACGTGCCACCCACCTTCTTGGCGGCGCTTTGGTGCAAGTGGGCAAGTTTTGGCTGCAGCTCCTTCTGCCTTCTGCATTTCTCAATTTTCAACTTCAACTCTGAAAGGATTTAAGATTGATATCAAAGTCAACTCAGGAAGCAACCTAAAAACGATGCATGCCTAATCTGTCATGTTTTTACTATTGATCAGCCAAGTTAATATTGTAGCTCTCTTTTAGCTTAGTTAAGACGAACTAAGCTTAGAAAACATAATTTAATTTATATGCAATTAATACCCAATTCCTGTTGCTGAACTTGTGGAGTAAGCTTTAATTCAGCTTTTAAAACTTATAATGCTATGCATATATGCAAGCTGGAAGATTATTCAAATTACGAGTATATCAAAAGAATATGTAAAAGACATGTTCTTCAATTTAGATTCTACATTGAACAGACAAACAGAGCCTCTATTGCCACAATAATATATTTAATCTCTACTTTAATTCCTCCTAATATTATCTGTTATAACAATTACATCCTTCTGGATCTGAAATGTGTTTTTGCCAAACGAAATAAATGAAACCACAGAAGTAGAAGAGCTGATATTAAGTCTAAATGTCTCAATAGTAGCTGAAATATGGTCATTTTGTGGTGTTGTGCCATGTGGTAAATGGCTAAAGAGAAGAAACAGCAGAAGGCAGTTGGCCAAAATGATGCACTGCATTGCAGCGTTTAACTCCGCTTGAAAACCAAAGCATTAAACAAATAAAATATGCATTCATCAAGCAGCTTTGTTGTGCCACAGAGGCTATGAAACGCCCATAGCAGCACATGCCGCCAATTTTTGTAGTTGTTGTTGTTGTTTTTGTTTTTGTTTTTGGTTTCGTTTGGTGCCTTTGTTGCACATTCACACCATGCTGCACTTGTTGACAATGCATCACGCATACGTCGGATAGCTGCAGGGACATTTTGATAGGAATAAACGACTTGATAGAGAGACTTGCGCTGTTGCAAGTGGAGTAAGTCAATGCACCCAACAATAAGCAAACAAAAAGCAATTCACAAACAAGGGTGGCATCTTCAGCAGACAGTCAACTTGCAAACACTGCTTCCTGAATATGTTGCGGCAATCGTTGCAAATGTTGTTGCTGCTGTCGGCAATTTGCCAACGCCAATTAGCCATTGAGATCTGGATTTTCTTTCTCCCATTGCGACATGACAATTGTGCGACTCATTTAATTTGTAAATTAACAGGCAATTCTATCAGCTGGCTGGAACACCCACATTGCAACTGACACATTTCGAAACTCAATAAGCAAAAAAAAAAACAAAATACAAAAATTTTGTAAACAAAGATCTAAAAAAAAATATGTTGTATTAAGAATTTTATTGAATTAGCTTATTAATTAAATCACTGATCACTAATGAATAATCAGATTAATTTACAATTAAATAAAAAAAAAACTATAATATTATATAAATATGGACGATTAATATTTTAAATTAGTTTCAATCGTTTTGTTAAGTTATACTTCACATTAGATTTGCCAAATAAAATATATATTTATTTTTATTTAATTAAATTTTTCTATTTGCGTATCTCTGTATTTGTATTTTTCTGTTCCAGATGTGAATAGTATAAATTTCAAAAGTTAAAATTTTGTAGTTTAAATCCGACAATATTGCAAATTCTTCTGGACTTAGATGTAAATTTAATTATAGTTATTATATTATGTACTTTATACATTCCTAATGTAAATAAGTCAACTAATCAGATTTCAAAATTAGTCCGGATTATTTTAAGATTTATGTATTTCTGATTAAGTATTTTGAATGCATAAAGATATGGCTTGCGTCTTAGCTTTAAGTGATAATTTATTTCTATGTAAAAATCCCATGTGGTTGTGGCAAGTGCATTTGTTTCAATTGAAAAATGTAAGGGGCGCTGCCCCAGGGGTTGCCCTTGTCATTGAGCGCTATATGTAAGGATAAATATGTGCACATGACGATGATTATGCTGATGATCATCCGCTGGTGGCGATGTTTGCAATTGGAGTTGGAGTTGGAGTTGCAGTTGCAGTAGCAGCAACATCTTAAATATATTTTCTAATTACTTGTTCGCGTTCGCATGATGCTATCAGACATGCCGCCTTGCCGCCTTGCCGCCTTGCCCCCTTCCACCAACTTCATTTGTGCATTTCTGCAACGATGCAGTTGCATCGTGGGGCACTCAACAAACGTGATACG
This sequence comes from Drosophila melanosoma, assembly GCA_035042045.1. Classification (NCBI taxonomy): domain Eukaryota; kingdom Metazoa; phylum Arthropoda; class Insecta; order Diptera; family Drosophilidae; genus Drosophila; species Drosophila melanosoma. The sequence continues at coordinate 53,194 of JAWNLY010000179.1, forward strand.
CAAAAAAAAGGGAGCCCTTACTTTGGGTGTGGGGGGCAGCTGGCTGTGAAACGTGTACTGGGGTTGGCCTGAGTGCATTGGCGACACATAAATTGTAAATATGATAGAAGAACATGCAACACTCTTTTACTCTCTGCTGCTGCTGCTGCTGTTGCTGCTGTTGCTGCTTCCTCTCGTTTTGCGAATAATTATTGCAATGCGTTTTGTTGTTGATTTTTTTTTTTTTTTTTTTTTTTTTTTACTTTACACACTTTGACTTACGTGCATATCGTACGCACAAATGTACACTCAGCAAAATGTTGTCTCCTCATTTTAGAATTTGAATTTGTAAGTAGTAAGTCAAAAGTTTTCTCAATTTTATGATATATAATGTATAATTGTGTAAATTACTTTCGTAAGTGACTGTAAATTTATTGAGTTACTAATTTTAACAGTGCACAGTGGAATTTGTAAAAAATTTGTATACTAAAATATTTGTAATTAAATTATATAACATTTAATGTAATCAAATGTAAAACATTAAATGCAAGTTTTTGGGAAGCCATGAAAAACCGCAATCAGCCCAAAATTTGTTTGTAAACTATAATAAAAATAAAAACGTAAAAAATGATTAGAGTTTAATTGTTTGTTGGACAATTTAATTATTTCGGAATTTGGTTGCACTTTGACTTATCTGAAGTAAACTAATGAGTTAGATTTTTGTACGTATATTTCAGATTGAATTTTTCAAAAATAAAATTATTGTGTTTTTTAAGTTGGTATTCATTATTGTGGCATTAATTATGACGTATATTTTTACAAGTGTAACGCACTCGACTTGTGCGTTTTTATGTCCATTTATGTTCTTATTGAACACGCGCCTCGCTGCTTGCTTTGCTGGTGCAGAGTGTGTTTTGTTGTTGCCATTCAATGTCTGGGGCTTTAAAGTGTACATTGCCACATTTTGTTGGCTGGCAACTTTAACACATTTGCGCTGAGTTACATTCAGCTGCCAATTGTTTGCACAGCCAGTGCGTAATTGCAGCTGTAAAATATTTAGCCAGTTATTTGCATATGCGCCTCAGCCTTTGAATGTGCTATTTGTAATTAGTGCAAATCGCCTCGGTTGGCCAGCGAAAGTCTTGAGCCACAACCGCAGGCTAATTGGACACTCTCTGAACCCGGATCCTGATCCACCCCCCCTCTGACCAGGAAGCTGTTGTTGATATTCTCTTAGTAGTTGTATATGTTTATCACTTCACTTTCTTTTGCAATTTCTCTTCTTGTTTAGCAAAATAGAAAAATAGGAAAACCCCCACTTGCACTTGGGGTCATCAGCTACACTGAGAGAACACAATCAGTACACAATGCTGTACATATTTAAACTCAAAAAATATTTTGCACAACTCTATTGATTTTTGCCAGCAAAATATCAAGTTGTAAATTTTAAATAAAAACTTTTTAAATTGAAATGATATTTAATATATATTTTTTTTAAATTGTAGCTGAATAGAAGAAACAAGCGTAAACTAACGAGCGACATAGTGTGCACACACACACACACATACAGAAACCGAGCAAACGACAGACACGCACAATTTTAGCTGCATAAACATTGTCCTGGCCAAGGAGTGTGCTCCAACAGATTGTGTTGGCAGCTTGAGTGCTTTTTGCTGCCGACGACTCCTGACTGCTAGTTTGCCCAGTTTGCCCAGTTTGCACAGTTTTCCTACAGCTTTCAGCTGCTGTTTGGCTTGTGTTCGTACACATCCATTTAGAGAAGCGTTTGTTGTTGACAATGTTTAAGGGGTTTCCGTTTTTTTTGATGTTGGCAGCATTGAGTGCAGCCAATGACCAGGTAAAGTTGAGATTATCAGCAGCTCGTTGCTTTAATTCCAATTCAAGCGGAATTGCTTTGATTCAATTTCAACACCCGCTGTTCGCATTGCATTCGCCGAGTAGCTAAATTTAGACGCTAATTTGGTGACCTGCTGTGCCAAACGGAGCGCACTGCACTCCATCGCTTTCCGAATCTGTCCCATTGTCATCTCAGTGCCCTACATCATTCCTGTTCTCAGTCCCATCTCAGGTTACATATAAGCAGAGACCTGAACAAAGACAGAAGTACACACACACACACACACCGAGAGAGAGAGATAGAGAGAGAGATAGAGAGAGAGAGAGAGAAAGAGGGAGATAGAGAAAGCGATCAGAGACTACGACTCAAATTACCAACCGAATTCTATCTCTTGGACTTTAACCTGCTACGGAGTCATAACTTGGTGGCTTTATCATCATCAACTTTATTAGGTTTTGAAAATTATCGGACTGTTTTTTTTTTGTCTCTCTACACTCGAAGTAAAACTTTGTCCTACAGTATACTTTATCTGGCTTACAAGTCTCATCTCATCATAAAGACTTCCAAAAAAAAACTATTTCAAATATAAATATTTTTTTTTTAATTTTTACTGATTTCAAGGTTTTTTTTATGTACATATATTCAGGAAGTATATTTAACTCCAATTAATTCATGATATTTATAATTAAAGAATTTAGAAGAACATAAAATAAGAGGAAGTACTTATCATATTTTATGATTTATGAACTGGATTCTGGAGCAGAGTATTCCAACATCCCCTAACTTTCTCATTTTTTGAGTAGAACAATATTTTTCTTAGTGTGTCAACGTGTTGTCCTTGGTCAAACAACTGATATTATCTTTAAGCTGGGGATCAGAGGTAGCTTAACAAAATAGCAAAAACCATATTAAGAATTAAAAAAAAAAACGATGCAAATTCTTCTTTTTATATGCAATCAACTTTTGCAAATGTTTGTAAAAAGCGGACGGAAGTATTTCTGATCCGTATGTATGGATATGCTGATCTCAGCATGTATATATATTATATAATACATTTGTATTGCTAAAATTGATAAATATCGATTTTCAGTGGCAATGACAGATCAACTAAAATTTCCTTTTATCAAAATGCATTTTTTGTTAAACTTATTAATATCAGCAAGCTCAGTATGATTTAAAAAAAACTGGATGCAGAGTATCTCCTAGTCGCACTTTATTGGCCAACATTTTTTCCTACTTCTTTTAATTAACGCATAATCGTTGCTGCTTTTATTATTTTATTTTTGTATCGTTTTATTTAAATTGGCGACACTAAAATTGTACTATAAACAGGCCTTAACTTTTTCATATGTGACCTGTTGCATTTCAACTTAAATTGAATTAAAATAAATTAACTAAAACATAAACATAATTTTCATGCTTTTAGTTTTAATTAAGTTTCAATTAAGCTACGCAATTCGCAGAATTTGTTGAATAAAGTGCAGAGACAAAGTTGCTATCCCAATTGGGGATTGCCAAACTATTTTAAAATATTTGCCTGATTCACAAATTTTAACTTGCAAACTTGTCAACACTTTTTTACAGGCAGGTTTGCGGGCAATGTTATAATTTTTAATTTTTTTTTTATTTTTTTTTTTTTGCAAACTTGGTTGATTTCAATTAATGCATCGGTGAACATAAGAAACTATAAGAAAAAATAAAGCCCAGTAGCGGTCGCTGTTTTGGTATACATAATTGGCTAGAGGCGTTCGTCGCATCTCATCCGCATCCAAAGACCCACTTAATTATCAGCAATTAATCTCTCCTTAAGCCAGCAGCACCAAGTAGCTGTGGTAGCTGTGGTAGTGCAAAGGCATTTAACACAACAGGTGCTGGCAGTCTGAAGACTAAACTTTCAATTCTATATGATGGGTGCTAAGCGGTATGTGAATCAAGCGAATCTTGCATTTGAATTCTTTAGCCGTTGCACTGTTACAAAAAAAAAGAAGAAATTTTTATTAATAAAATAAAGTTTTGTTATAAATATGACTAGATGATAAGTAACAGCAAGCTGGAATTTTACATAAAACTAAATGTTTTCAAATTTGTCAAAGCTAAAACAAATTATGAAAGCGAAGCATTTTTTTTGTAAACTCAATTTTAAGAAAAGAATTATTATTCTGAATTCTTGAATTTATGGCACAAAGATTTTTGTTTTTGCCCCATGGTGGCTGCTTTTGAAGGGTGCCAGTTTGTTCAAATTCCTGGAAGCAGTTTTCGCATTTCAAGCAGCTGTTTTTTTTTTATTTATTTATTTTTCTTAGCCACTTGAAAATATTTAGCTAATTGTCGCTAAAAATTACCCATTACAGCGCCGCCACAGGGTTAGCGGCAAGCGGCAACATGTGCCATGGAGGGCCTGGGACTGGGCAGCAGACGCAACAACCACAACAACAGCAGCAGCAGCAGCAGCAACAACAACAATGGCAACAGCGTCGTCGTTGGTGCCGCAACACTGATCAGCAGCAGCAACAGCAGCAGCGGCAGCGCCATCAACAGCAGCAGCAACAACAGCGGCAGCCAGCATCAACACGCCCATCATTTGGCCAAGTTGCACGTTCACTCGCACACGCACACCAAGCTGAAACAGCAGCAGCCGCATCAGCAACATTCGCATCAGCAGCAGCAGCCGCATCAGCAACATTCGCATCAGCAGCAACAGCAACATCAGCATTCGCATTCCCATCAGCCCGCCAATCAAAACTATTACACGCAACAGCAGACGCAACTGCAAAGACTCAAGCAACAACAGAAGCTGCAACAGCAACAGCAGCAACAGCAACAGCAGCAGCAACAGCTACAACAACAACAACAACAATTGGAAGGCATTCATGGCATGGGCAAGGGACACGTGCCTAAGCATAGTGCTGGCTGTTTGCAGTTTCCACCGCCACCGGATTACCCACCACCGGCTTCCAGCAGTCCGCTGCACAAGTCCGCCGGCAGTTCACCCATTGCTGTTGCGGCGATTGTGAGCAGCAACACAACGGTTGCTGCCAACGCCGGCAGCGTTGCGGTCAATGGCAATGGACGGCGTCAGCTGTTGCCACGTTATCCGGATCCCGATCCGGATGCCATTGAAATCTGTACGGAGCAGGAGCTGTCACCGCATCATCTCAAGCAGCTGACGCGGCAAAGCAAGACACTGGGACGTGATAATAACAGCAGCAGAGAAACAGAGAAACAGTGGACGCAACTGCAGCAGGCGAACAGTCTGCATCATGTGCACCATCATCAGCAACATTCACATCATCATCCACATCCTCATCTACATCATCATCATGCCCATGCCCATGCCCATCATCAACATCAACATCAACAGCAGCATGATTACTCATATGCGTACTATGAGCCCGGCGCCGCAATGCGTCACTCCAATGTACCCAAGCCGGATGGCACTATAAATGTGGAGTCCAGCTGCTGTGCGGCTGCGTTGCAGCCACAAGTTGATGTTGGTCCACCGCCGCCCAACTCGATACGCGCTCTGCTCTCCAAGGGCAAGAAGAACAAGCAGCTGGTGTCGCCGGCGACGCTGCAATCGTATCAGACGCGCTACCACAAGCTGACCACAGCTGCAACGGCAGCAGCAGCAGCGGCAGCAGCAGCAGCAACAGCAGCAGCAGCAGCAACAACAACGACAACAGCAGCAGCAGCAGCAGCAATAGTAGCCAATCAGAGCGAGAATTTCTACGAAGAGATCAATGCGGCCGCGTTGCAATCGGGCAAGGTTGCACAGCCACAATTGGGCTGCAGCATTGGGTCGCATTCAGCGGGCTCACTGAATCAAACGCTCGTCGAGGAGGAGCTGCGTCGAGTGCAGCATCGCCATCACAAGATACTCGGCGAGCTGAATCTCAGCGTGGAGGCTATGCTTATGCCCGAAAGTCCACCCAAATGCAGTCCACCAGCTGCTGCTGCTACTACTGCTGCTGCTGCTGCTGCTGCTGTTGGTACTCCACCCAAACCAAGTCCAACTGTTTGCGTAACGGCAACTAGCGGGCAGCCAGCGATTCTGGGCAGGCTTACATCCAACTCGGCGGACAATATCTGTGATACAAGCAGCAACGTTGGCGGCATTGAGCAGCTGCTGGCCACGCTGAAGGGCCAGCAAACCACACATATCGCTGGCAACAACAGCAGCACCACCATTGCACCACAAACCACAGTCGCCACCACAGCCGGTGGCGATTTAGATAGCGGCTTCAGCGGCAGCAGCGGTGCCAGCTACATTGGCAGCCTCCGCCTGAGCAAGACGCAGCACATCAAGTGCGCCCGACAGACGCCCACAGCAACAGCGGCATATGCCACACAAAGTTGCCGCTCGTTTCAACGCTCCACGGCGTATGATGAAACAATTGCCACGGCCAGTGCCACAACCAGCTCGCTAATGTGCGCCTCGAATTCAACATTTTTGACGCGCGCCTCCTGCGGCCGTCGCATTCTCAGCTGTGCGCGGATTCGTGCTGCCGAGGATCCTGGTCCCACTGTGCCAACAGAATCGAAAGCGCGCAGCTTCTGGAATCGCAAGGGATGGCGCAAATTACCCGGATTCTCCACATCTACATCGAGCATCAATGACACTGGTCTCTCAGGTGAGTGGAAGCTAACAAAACCAACAAAATAAAATTCACATTAAATATTTCATAAATATGACACTAGCATTTCTTATGCATATAATAGTAATGTTTATATAAATTAGAAACCAACAACAAATTGGGGTTTTAGTATCATATTTTATATAATATGAAAATATTTATTGATTACGTCATAAGAATTTCTGCAGAAAATTACTAACAAATTAATTAATATTTGTCAAACAAACAGACCAAATTTCAGAAATGAGAAAGATTTAACTTTTCATTTCAAGAAGATTAATTTTTTTATTTTTAGTTTATTTTAAACCTAGCAATTTTAAGAAAATTTAAATGATTCTCTTTTGCTTATTTTTTTTTTTTAAGGAGTTTAGAAAAAGATTATATAAATGACTCATTTTGCATACTCATATATACATTCAACTTAAACTTTTGAGAAAAAATGTATATAATTTAAATGCATAGATACAATTAATTGTTTTTAGTTGCCATAACAATTTTGATGTATTATTACTGATATGTTACATACATTTGCTCAAATTTTCTGCTTTCTGTTGTATGCCGCATGCAGTTGTGCATAGCTGGCGTCATCTATTGTTGTATTTTTGCCGTAATGGGTTGTGTCTTGGCTAAAGGTGTCAGTCCACACTTAACGAAACCTACATCACTTCCGCACACATTCGTTGCATATTGTTGGGAACATATTTTAATTTGTAAACCGTAGCAAGCTTTTAAATGCGTCACTTATTTAAAAGTCAACCCTTTTGCAAATGAGAACTTATTTTCATATACAGACAATGCAAAGCTTTATTAGATTACAATTAATTTGCTGGCTTTTGATTATATATATATATGTCAATCAGATTGATGCATTGACAAATTCTTCGTTAAGTTCGCTACTTGAGTTTAATACTGCGCTTATCCGCCATTCAATAAAATCGAGCATCAGGCTTGTCCCCCTTCAAAATCCTCACACACACACACACACACACTCACACAACTATCAAGTGCAAGCGGGCAGTCAGCGTGTAAATTTTTGTGGTACATGCTCCGCTGGCTCCGCTCTCTCGCCGTTGGACATCGTCGTCGTCGTCGTCGGCGTCGTTGGACATCGTCAACGTCATCGTCGTTTTTTAGTCGCTGTTGTTGTTGGCTCACTTTTTTGGGCTACATTCCCATTCAACGGCATTCAGCGGATTCAGTAGAATCGATCTTGTCGTGCTTGCTGCATGCTCTGCCAGGCCGCGCTATCGTTTTCTGTTTTTTCGTTCTCCGTTTTTCGCTAAATCTCCACACAAATAAATAATAGAGTACACACACACACACAGTCACAGACGCACACATGCACACAGATGCACATCAATTCTTCTGCATTTTATTCTATTCTTTCTGTTTGTTTTTTTTTTTTGTTTTTGGTGCATATGTGCAAGTGTGTTAGTTGTTTAGGGCTGCGAGAGTTGTGCAAAAAATACATACCAATAAAACTGTGAGGCTCTTTTATCTCTCTGCTCGTGTGTGTTTGTGTGTGTGTGTGCGAGTGTAACTGTGACTGCTTGTGTGTGTGTGTGTATGTGTGTTCTTGTTGTCATATTTGTTGGCAATGTTTGCTGACTTGCTAAAACAATAAAAAGAAAAGAAACTGTCGACCTAGCTGACCCCACTCGACCTATTCAGCAACAAAACAAATGCTGCAAAAGCAGCCATAGCAACAATTTTGCTGCTCTCACTTTTGGGGGAGGCGTTAACATTGCGTTGTCGCCGTCGTTGTCGTTGTCGTTGACGATGGCAACACAACACAAATAAATACACACACACACACACATGCACAAGTTCATACATAAGTATTCAAAAATAAATCGACAATAATTAATTTAAGCAGTAAGCTTAGCAGCCGTCTGCCTTTGCATTATCAGTTTGAGCGCATTTTCTGTTTGTACACTTTAAATTGACGAACGATTTGTTAACATTTCGAAGATTCGAAAATGTCTAAAGCATAATTTTGTTGGCTGATCTGAGATGATGTTGCAAGCAGCCCGATAAGCCTAAGGCGCTGACCCCACTTATTACTTATGTATTAACACTGCACAGACACACACACACACACAAAGGCATTCAGATAGAAAGACATATATATATATATATATATATATATATATATATATATACATATTAATACATCAATAAATTGCTACAGCTGATCGGTTTAATAAATACGATTTCGGGTAATGCATTGGAATGATGGCATTCCATTTAATTAAATCCGCACTGGATGGCGCTCATCATCAGCATCCGTCACTGATGATCCGTAATAATCTCGAACTGAATCTAAATCAACAGGGGAACGGTGTAATCCTGTTAAAATGTGCGTATTTTTACATATATTTCTTTTATCAATTTTTTAAGAGCTTAGGTTTATTTTGGCTGTTATTTGTTTGCCAATCAATTATATAAACTTACATTTATTATTTTTACATTAGTAGATAAATATATTTTTTTCTAGTTTTTTATTTTCTCTTATTTAGGTCAAATGCAAAATAGTCTTTTTTAATAGAAACCTTTTCACAATATTAATAAAATATATATTTAAGAAAAGAATATTTATTTTATTACTCAATACTTAACTGATGGTTTTTATTTTTATGGTATTTTACAGCAATAAAAATATATAAAATTTGATTCACTTTATCATAAATAAAGCAATGATATAGAGTTAATTTTAAAAATTAAATTACTTCATTTCTAATTAGCTTTCATCGTTCAATTAAAATAACAAAATATAAATAAAATTATTTGTCTTAAAATATTAACTATTATTGGCATTGATACTTTTCATAACAATGATTTTTAACAACATTCCAAAAACTTGAAATACTTACTCTACAAATATTGAAAGCGCCGATAATAATGTAGGAAATATATATACTTTATGACAAATTAAAAATTCTCTTCTGCTCGTGTATAAAAACAATTTAATTTAAAAAAAATGCACTGCATTCATATCAATATCAATGCCAATATTTTAATACCAATAAAAATATTAATAATAACAAAAAACCAGAAAAATAACAATTATAAACACACAATTATACAATTTATTATAAATGAAAATGCCAACAGATCCAATTTGAATTCAAATTTGTGAAGCAACAATAACAAGATTAAAAGCGAATGCTAAATGTGCAGGTGACGGCACTAACCTCACCCAAAGTAAATCCACATCATTTAAATAATAATTGCGATAATAATATATTATATAAATATATATATATTTATATATATATATTCAAGTGATTTAATCGCAATGACGCCTGCTGATCTACTTAACTACTGTTTAAAATTCGGAATCATCGCTCGGAGATGCATACAAATCAAAAATATATAGCCAGTTAGTCAGGCATGTATATACAAAATTAAATATATATATATATATATATATATATATATATATACAGATGCACAATCCACTTGGAGGGGTCGTCGCCTCGGGAGACGCACTCCAGTTCACCTCGTGTGTATGGCTCCATTAGCTTACGAGTGGCGAGTGCAACGACTATCTCCATATATTTGTGTGTCGTATACAAAAATAAAAAATAAATAAATCCGTATGCTTAATGATTTCTGAACTGGCTTTGTTAACATTGTCATTGTGGCTGCCACAAAACACACAAAATGTGCAAAATAAAACAGGGCAAAGACCAAAATCCAATTATTATTATTATTAAAATTGTGATTAAGGAACATAAAGTATAAATAAACCGATATTGTGAGTAAAAAAGAATATATCTCTATATATATATATATATTCTATATTTTATATGCTATTTGTGGTGTGTGCATAGCTCACGCCAATTGTTAACTAATTTTTGACTTATCCTAAGCAGCTAAGTGGTCATTCAATTCAATTAGCAGACATTGCCAACAATTGAACTGTTTTCTGGATGCCACTGCATCTGTTGCTGTATCTATAACTGCACTATCAGATGCACGCTGTTGCACATACGAAAATATGCGTTGCACTCTGCCGTTGCCATTGTGTGTGCGTCTCTTTGTATGCATGTTTATATGGCCTGTCGAACGTCAGCTGTTGCTGTTGCTGTTGCTTATGTTATTGTCATTGTTATTGTTATATATGGTATATATATATATATATATATATGTTTATATGTATTGCTGTCTGTCGCGACATTAGCGCGTGTTTGAGTACCGCTTAAAAACGCCTCGTTAATCAATGTCGTCGCCTCGTCAGTTAATTGCAAATGCGACAGCAACTTCAACTGGCCCATGTCCAGTGCAATTTCCATTTTCCATTTCCATGCCCAACTCACAAGTCACAGACTCAATTTCATGTGCATCTCAATGCTCATAGCTCTTACTGCACAGCACAAAATTAGGAGCTAGATTTTGCTGGAAAGCAATTTCGTCGATAGTTCTCAATGTGAAGTTTGCTTTATTAAGTTTTCTAATTCTAATTCCAAAACAGCAAGAATGTTTTTCAATAATTCAGTTTTTACCAAGTCAAGTTGTTTAATTTACTTTCTCGATGTATAGTCAACATTAGGCATTTCCTAAATTCGTCAATGAAATGTTATCTCTTGTCGTTATGAAAAGTATGAGAATATCAATGTCAAAATGTTGACATATCAAGAAAGCTAATCGCTGCTCTTAAAAAAAAAAAACGATTATAATTTAATTTATTGCTTAAAATTGTGTATGTTTGGCTGAAAGCCAAAGCTTATAGCGTGTCATATATTAAAAATAATTTGATTAGTCATTTCACAAATACAAACAACAAAATGCTGTTTTTTTTTACTTAAATCAATAGGTAATTTTGCCACTCAGAAGTTAAGAGCAACGGAGACTTATATTGGAATCGTAAAATGTAATTAATGTGATTTAACGAAATGTCAAACATTTTGAAATCTGGCTAAATATGCAAACACTTGTGTGTAATTCTGTGAACTGAGTTTAAATATTAACAAGCATTTTTTGTAGTGTTGCTCAACTACAGTTGTCTTGCGAACAGTGTCCGCTCTGCCAGACAGCCACCCACGCGGACTGTCCTCACTTGGCTTGGCTTGGCTTGGCTTGGTTTGGCTTGGCTCACCTGGCTTGGCTGGCAGCGTTGAGAGCTTTGCGACACGAAAATCGTGTAGCCTTTGAGTTGCAGTTTTTGTGCTGCTGTTGCTGCTGCTGTTGCTGCTGTTGGTGTTGCTGTTGCTTTTTATGTTGCTACAGCAGTGAAAGTGTTTAGACCATGTTTGCATACAAAAAGTGTGCTCATTATTTCATTTTTAGCAACATTTATTTGGCATACATTTTACAGTAGCAACAACAACGGCAAGATACCTCCAAATGGGTGCCGCACCGCTCAAGATTTAGACTGTTTGGGGGCCGACTCTCTGTTTTGTTTCTAGGAAAGAGGGTATAATGAAATTGTGCAAAAGCAGTTAATAGGCAACTGGAATCTATATATAGTATATATATTCTTGAACAGCATCAGCAGCCAAGTTAAATCTACGAGCTTGAAGTTTTCAAGTTAAGTTCTTGTATAACAAAAGTGAATCAAGTTTGTTTCAATTGACCAATAGTTACCGTTATCACATAAATACATATCGATTTTCGATACCAATAAATGACAATTGTAAAGATAATGGATACATAATATACTTATACTTATTATTTGTCAAGTGCACAAAAGAAAAGTTCGATTTTGTTAGCCAAAACGAACTAATATCAGCAAGCCTAAGTTGAGGGTATCTCCTAGTCGAGCTCTCTCGACTAGACCATTCTAACTTGTTTTATTTTTTTGCTGTTTTTGGGGTGCTTGCGGCGTATGTGCAATGTTAATTAAAAATTCAAGCCAAAAAAAACAAAAGGAGAAAAAAAAATTTAAAATTAAAATACTGCTGCTGCTGCCGTATTTAGAGGTTGTTAAGAAATTTGCATAACAACAACCGCAACAATATTAACAACAAGAGCAGAAAAAGCAGCAACAGAAGCAACAGCAGCAACAGCAGCAACGACAACAATGTTACCGACAATCGCCAATCTCAACTTATCTAATGTGAAGGCATACAAAATATCAAAATAGTACAAACATCGCGCATACGTCCCGTCGAACACATCCAAAAGTCTTCGGATCTTCTGTACGTTTTACACTATGATTATTGTTGTTGTTTTTTTTTTTTTTTTGCGGTTTTTGGGTTTGGTAATCATGCATATGGCAATGATATTAAACAGCTATGGAATGGGTTCCCGACAGGTTTATTGTTTTTACCCCCAACTGTTTCACATCACTATCTCTGCTCCGGCAGAAAAAAAAGGCCCAAAAAAAAAACTGAAACTATGCCACATAATAATAATAATGGTTGGCCAAGGAATAATAATAATAATGTTGCCTCATTAGTTAAGGGGTACGACATATATAAATCATTCATTTGAATACTTTATGGCTATTAACAATCAATTATGACTAGTACTACATAGATTATATGGGCTATCAAGCTAATCCCAAAATAGAAATACTTATTTTTCAAATTATGATGTTAAAAAACGTATTTTCATATAGTTTAGATTTATTTTGAAAAACAAGAAAAGCTTTCTAAATTTTTTTTTTTTTTTTTGCTAAGTACGATATATTTTATTTCAAAGTGCTTTCTATTTAATTTGGTAGTTTTAAGAGACATTCAATAAAGTGAAAATGCTTGTTTTCTGTCATAATTTGACAAATGCTCATCGATTGGTTAAATTGTTGCTTGAACTATAAATTTTGTTAAACTAGGCAAATCCTCACACACACACACACACGCACACACGCACACACTGAGATGGTGTTTAATCTCATTTGCATATCGCGATCAAGTCTATGTGGAGAGCAGAGATATTAATTTTAGGCCACGGTCAAAATGATAAATGATATTTTGTAGACATTATTCAGTTGCTGCATTTGCAGCCTGCGTGCTGTCAAAATGTCAGCAAATGCTAAAGACAGTTGCTGGAAGCTGGAAGCTGGAAGCTGTTGCAAGTTGGGAGTTGCAACGCCATAAAGTCTATGCAAAACAGTTCTGACTCGCACTTAGCCAATTATCGCTGTCAATGCCAATGAAAGCCATATATATTGTCCGACAATTGTCGAAGGCGATGGCGATGGCGATGGTGATGGCGGCGCCTGCATTTTGCAGTTGCTGCTTTCAGTTGGCATCGGTGTTGACACCATTAAGACAGAAGTAGTTTTTCTATATCTCTGTATGTGTGTCTGTGTGTGTGTGTGTCTGTGTCTGTGTGTGGGGTGAGGGGTGCTGCAGGCGCTTAGAAACCGACTTGACGTTGAAAAATATATGGCCAACATGTTTCTGCTTTTAGCCAGTAGTTGATTGTAGTTGTTGTTGGTGCCGCTTGTTGCTTGTTTGCTTGTATGCTTGTTGCAGCGTTTTGTGCATCACTTTGAGGCAATCCCCGGCACATTATGCAACGTCTTTGTGCCCGTTGCCAATTAAAAAGCCGCCACATTGTCAAATAGTTGGCAAATTTTTCGCGTTTTTCGTTTTTTCTAATTAAATGCCGCAGACTGATGTCGTCTGATGACGCGACCCGCATACGTTTGCCCGCGCCCGCACCCTCCCCTCCCGCCTCGTCCATGCACAGACACTCGCGGCAGGCTCTCTCTCTCTCTCTGTAAGAATTGCTCCACTTAACGTGCTGCAAAGTTCAAGCGGCAAGAATTGCATGCTCGGATCATTGCCTGAGATAGCAGCTCGAATAGGACCATCGGCCATAGAATGCCACCTACAGCTGATAATTGGCCAACAGCCAGTTTAAACTAGTTGGCTAGTTGACCGTCCGCATTGCCTGTACGCACCGTTGACCCAGGTACAACTCGACCGCATTACTTTCGAATTTGAAACCGAAACAGAAACAGAAACAGATCCAGATACAGAATCAGAATCAGCATAAGACTAAGAATAAGAATAAGAGCAGAATATGTGCCACACTTTGCTGCTGCTGCTGCTGCTGCTGGCAACTGAAACCACTCAGTCCAAAACTGAGTCAATTCTACTGCTCTCCCTTTTTCGCTCCCTCTCCCTCTCTCTCCATCTCTCTCTCCCTCTCTCTATCTGTGTCTGTCTGTGAATGATCGAGGGGGGGTCTGGCTTTTAATTAAGTTTTTGTGTTAGGCTGTCAGCGACCGCAACTGGATTGACTTGAAATACTTACACACTTGACTAGTTGGCCAAAATCAACGTTACCAAAAAGCGTATGGCCAGCATTTTGTGCCACAAAACGTTTTGGTGTCGCGTGTGTGTCTGGTGTATGTGTGTGTGTGTATGTGTATGACTGGCAAATGTGGTCACTCTTGATTTGATTGGGATGATGCCGCGTTGCCAGTGGGCAGCTGATTTGGCTAGCACATGATTTATGCATTTCAAACAGTCGGCAGACAGCTGCCAGCCGGAAGCAGCCAAACAGACAAGCAGACAGACAAACAGACAAACAGACAGACAGACAGACAAACAGACAGACAGACAGTCATATGTATATGGACACATGGACAAACAGACAGACATAGGAGTGCCTGTAGAAAGCCGGCAATTTCGAATGCTGTTCAGAATTCGTCAAGCATATCCGTTCCCCATTCATATTTGCGTACTCATTCATAGACAGTAAATATATATATATATATATATATATATATATATATATATATGTATATATTAATATATATATATATATTTTAAATATTGTATCAATTTATATATTTGATAAGGCCGGATCTGAAATCGGAATTCAAATACCAACGAAAATGATTTGCTTTATGTTTATAGATTTTCCATCCCAATGTTGGCAGTATAATAACACACATAATTGTTAAGTTTGGATCAATTATTTTGGTTTATAAAGAAGTTTTTACACTTTTTTCCCTTATTATTTTAGCTAGTTTTGCTTTGGCTTTTAAATATTGTATCGATTAAGAATTGAAAACGCTGAAAATACAGCAGAAAAACTGTACATGCCAAGCAATCACATTTTTTTTTTAATTTTTTCCTATTTTACTTTTTTATGTTGGAAACCATAATAAAATGAATTTATCGAATTTAGATATGTATTATTTTGTGGCCTGCTCGAAAAGAGTCCAAACTAAATGTATATGTATTATAAATTCAGAGCAAAGTTTAAATTTATGCTTCGCTTTTAAATTAAGGTGATTAACTATTTGAATTGAACATAGGAAAATTTGTTATTTTCTGTGCAAATATTCAAATTTGTATGCACATCATTAACTGCAAGCCGCATTGCGAAATGAAACCAGACAAGAATTAATTTTGCAAGTCGCCTGCCTGCCTGCCTGCCTGTCCATATACATAATTGCATGCCAGGTGTCATAAAGCTGCCATGCAACTGACAATTGTGCCACCAACTCGGCCACAGATGGAAATCCAAGTTGCACTTTCGGTCTCATTGCCTTGCTGCACGTTGCAAGCGCCCACGCAACGCCGCCCGCATTCTCAGACAACGCAAAGTCCACACACAACAACGAGAACAACAACAACAACAACAACAACAACAACAACAACGCGAACAACAACAATAGTCGTCTTGGGCTTATTAACACAATTTAGTCAGTGTGGGTCAGTTATTTTGTTGCAGTGCTGTTCTTGTTGTCGCCCAGGCAACTTTGCTTTGCTTTTAATGAGTAACCACAAAGCTCAGACAAAGCCAATTTCTGCAATTTGCCTTAGATCTTGTTTATATTTATTTATTTATTTTTATTTTTTTTTTTTTTGTTAATGGCCTTTGCCTTTGTCGTTGTTATGAAACATAAAATTCCATGAATAAGCTGCATCTTTTAAAAAGATATGTATACAAAATGTACAAGCAGCCACCACAGCTCCAACATCAATTTGAACAAAAGTTCCAGCTGCATGTCCAGTATCAGATTTTCTTTCATTTTTGCCACTTCGGGACCGCAAACAAATAAAAGTGCTCTCATCGAGAATGTACGACGAGTTAGTACATACTAAAAAGTTAATTAAAATACAAAGTGGGTAATAAAATATGATAAAGTTCAGTGAGTCCTTAATGACATAAATTTCTTTGGAGTTAAAAAAAAACCACAAAAGCACAAATATGAATAACATTTAAAATAAAAAGGAAAGTACAGAATAATGCTTGTATTTAATTCAATATAAAATTTGTGAAATGTAACTGATTAATTTATTTTAAATGACTTAATAAAATAATGATTAACAAGTTGCGCGCTTCAAATTATATTTATTTTGTTCATGCGATGTTTAATGTTAAGACTTCCATTTATAATTATGTTGCTTACTAATTGAAGTTTTTCTACCATTATAAATATTGTTAAGTGTTTATTTTAGAATTGCAGTTAAATGTTAATAATACCTTCTCGATCCATCTGATGGCTACAGGGTATAAAAACTATTAGCAGCGTCCAGCTGCTAGTTGCAAAGCAAATTTCAAAGCCTGTTTAAAGGAAAAAAATATATATATATGAATAACACAAATATTAACAAAGTGGAACACTTGGAGCACTCGTCATATCTTATCGGCTGTTGTCGGGTTGACGACACGTGCTTCATGCTCAATTTTTGCAAAACTTGACTGCAAACTGAAAAAAAAAAAATAATACAAAATACAAATCAACGCATTTTCAATGGAAATGGATGCCTTTGTGGCAACTTATAAAGTAGAAAATTTAATTACATAAACTGTTTTATATAATTTACACGAATGATTTTCCTTTCGCACTTCTTTGGGTTGTCAGTCTCTGGTTCTGGAGAAATGCTCTTAAGTGCAATCTTCTAAATCCAGGATGCAAGCTGAAAACTTCCGTATTATACAAACGGGTCTGTGGAAGTTTTGTGTGTCTCTCAAGTACACATACTCTCCCTATAAGGTAGATGTTTTTGAGTAGATTTAAAAGGACAATGAAATTAAAAAATTCGTGTCTAAGCACGTCTGAAATTCGATCTGCTTCGCTTTCATCTTTAATGATTCGCAAAATCTGTGGTTGATATACAATTTTCTTATTTTTAAGCTTTATTTCAGACAGATACAGGACTTTTTTCTTAAATGCTTAAGCATATTTTTTATGTTAAAGTATTTCCACTGTTGCGTTTAGGTCGACAGTTAAAACAAGTCGGAATGCTTGGTTTAAAAATAAATATTCGATGAATATTCTTATAAGGTTTTTGAGGCATAGCTTAAAAATTGTATAAGATATTTTGAAAAAAAAAAGTATGTGCTACTTAATATGTGTATATTGATGGGTTACAAAAAGAAGCACGCAATTCTTCTGTACACTTGGACAAAAGCAGCATTTTCCAGTACACAAATAACAGGAAATTATTTCATTGAATTCTAGATCCGTTGAATGTGTGTTTAAATAAATGTCGCAGAAAGAATAAAAATAAATAGAAAAAGTGAAGAGTGTACGACTTTAAGATGCCCTCTGGAATGAATTCCAAATTATTGAAAATTATATATTATCCTTCTATATAATAGCAGAGCCACTAACAGTCAATTGTAAACAAATTAATAATTTCAAATATTCGACAAATATGCATAAATATAATAAATAATAAATATATATATAAGTCTGATTTACGCTTAATGGATGTTAAGATCATTCTACGTGTTTTAGATAAAGCCAAGTTCAGAGCACAGTCGGAACACTCATCCTTGCAGATAGTGTAGAGAGAGGGGAATCTGGATCGGCTTTAGAGCTGGCATAGAGGGACACAAAGGACACTCCATTACGACGAAGTAAATCTCAGTCAGTCATGTGTGCGTCTATTTATAACTGCTGTGCGTGTGTGTAAATGTGTGTTAAATGTGCAGCGGTGTGCAATTCACAAAAATCGCTTCAACGTAATTGAGAGCACGCGCAGCGGATTACACGAATTATTATATTATTTGATTGGTGAACAAAATGGGAACAAAATGCCCAAGAGGGTTGCTAAAGTCAAAAGGGTACATTGAAAACTATTGAGCCGAGGATTGCTTTTGTGGTCGTTGTGTCGTGGTTGATCTGCTCCTTTCGGTTTGTTGAGTTGTTGGGCGCCGTCAGCATTGAGGAAACTGGCTGTCATTGCCACTTCCCAACTCGCTTGCAAATTGACAAATTGCACGGCAAATGGCAAAAAAAAAAAATATATATATATATATATACATATAGATATGTATGTTGTCGAGTCACACCCCACCACTTTTGGGCTGCATATAAATATTGATATGCCCAATACAAACATCGATATGTACCTCCTCCCTACCCGCTGCGGAAACTCAGCTGTTGCTCATAAATTATATTTTATTATGAGCCTCATTGTGCACTTTGAGCGCCTGTATAAAAAGCTACACAGTGAAAAAAATTATGACTTTCATGTAATATTTTTTTTATTAATTATCTGCAATGTTCTGCGAATGTTATTTAACAATTTGGCAGACTATGTTCCATCTGGATTGCAATTAATAATTTACTTTGAAAAATAGTTAACTGAAATCATTTCGAAGGTTCGCAACTCAATAACTCGTTTTAGACTTGAAATTATATTTAAATTTAATTAAACTTGTATTTGGCTAAGATTAAAAATAATAATTAAATTGGAACAATAATCATTGCACTCTCTCATTTTCACAATAATTATTTTTCACTGTGTATAAAGTGGGCAGGCAGTGAGCTCGAACAGGAGACGACTACTGTTTGGCATTCGGCTTGCCTCGTTTGGTTGCAACATATGCGCAGCTCAATTATAAAACCCAAAACACCCTCTGAGCGTGCAACTGTACCACAGGGTAACCATCAACTGCCATAAATCGAACAGATTCTGGCTGCCTCAGGTTTCAAGCGTTTTCCTGCTTAACATTTTTTTCCCAGCCTGTGTGCGGCCTGCGTGAATCTCTATTTTTTTTTATTTTTTCTTTTATTGTTGCTTTTGTTGTTGCTATTGTTATTGTGTGTGGCATTGAAGTTTCTTTTCGATTGAACATTGATATTAATTGTCTCCTTTTACGTTTTTGTGCCGCTGCCGCTGCCGATGCCGCCACTTAAATGACGCCTTGCCCGCAGTGTGCCACACACGGCGATGGATCGTTGGAGCGATGGAACTCGAATCAGTCCCAAATCTTAAACCTTAGCACGCCCCTGCACGCTGACCGCGCCCCCTTCACGGTGGTCAGAGGTGTCAAAACTGTTGCTCGCCCGCACCTAAATTGAGGCAAGCAAGCACAAGCCAAAAAAGAACAACACAAAAACAAAAAGCCCTTAAAATAACAACATGTTGTTGCCCCTCTCCCCGCATTACTATGCAAGTTTTATCAGCTTATCAACTGATTTGTTGCACAGCTGCTCGCATTTATCCAAATCGCCTTACTCAGCTCAGCCGCAATGCTCAGTTGCAGTTGCAGTTGCATAAACTGTTTTTATTAATATGCCAAGCATATATTTGCTAATATTTTGCAGCACTTTTCGTGCTGCGATAATCCAATAATATATAGAATTCAATCTGATTAACGATAATGTGTGAAAGAAATCTTTTGATTTATGTCACTTACTCTGAAGGTAAAAACTTTTATTATCGTAGCAAAATGTGAAATATGTTCGTATTTCCTTAATTTGTATTCATTTCATACATTCTCAAATTAATGCAGAATTGAAAGACATTTAAGATTTATAAATTATTTTGGAAATTTTCGAAATTCCGAACGAGGGTATATTGATTTTTACGACGATTTAACAAATTTTATATCGAAATGAAAAAATTATATCCGTTTTAATCTTTAAATCGGTCTTAAAATTATTGGGCTGTTTAATTATTTAATTATTTATATTTATCGTTTTATTGGGCTGATTAAATATTTACCTAAATCAACAAAAACAAAGGCTCAGAATGAAATGAATTGGTCATAATGGAATACGGCTATTATATAAATATTATCTTTAGAGAAATCTTGGTAATATTTGTCCCACAAGCAGCAATTAATCTGCAGGAAAATATCATAAGTCTGCCAAAGAAACTATCTGTCTCAATTCTGAAAATCGTATATCTTTTGAATATATCAACATATAATTTTTTTTAATCCCTTGAGCTAGTCTATAATTTAACAAATGAAAATGTTACCTTAAATAGAAATCAATATGATTATTATTATTGACTTAACCATTTCTCTCACTGTACGTCCATCTGATCGGCGTGTGATTGACCCAGTTGCAAAACCACCTGAAACATGTGCGGCAGGTTC
Source organism: Drosophila melanosoma (assembly GCA_035042045.1). Classification (NCBI taxonomy): domain Eukaryota; kingdom Metazoa; phylum Arthropoda; class Insecta; order Diptera; family Drosophilidae; genus Drosophila; species Drosophila melanosoma. Next base: position 73,921 of record JAWNLY010000179.1, read on the forward strand.
AATGACTGTAATGTGCCTCAGGATCAATTAGTGTACACAATGAACAATTTCACGCTCCGCTTATTGAATGCTGAGCACGGCCACGACAGTGTCTGTGTCTGGGCCATTTGGCCGGGGTATGGGAGACCAGCCGAAGTTGGCAGCCGGACTCGAGCTCCAGCACTCGGATACGGATTCGATAGCTCCGGTCAATGCGCTGGTTTGCGTGTCTGGCGGCGCCACCAGATGACTTTGACTTTGAATGCGACGCAACAGTCCATCAAACGGTGATTAATTAATACCCGGCTGTTATTCGAAATTAGTGGAGGGCAGCAGCAGCTCCAACGATAATTTCAAATAAGCCATGACGCATTTGGTAGCATAGATAACGTTTTCCCATGAAAGCCTATTATTTTGCACGGCAAGCCAGCCATGCTATAAATATATATATATATATATATATATATATATATGTACATATTGTGTATTTTCTTTTGTTTTTGTCTTTCTGTTCTGTTTTATTCAGGCTGAATTCCATTAGAACGTGGAAAGGCAATGTGGTTTTGTCAGTCAGATAATCAAATGCGTATTATTGTTGCCATTATTTGATTGTTATGTGCTGCGATTACTTTCGAGAAAAATCTTTGGTTGCCACAACGAATATGCAATGCCCTGCTAGATCTCAGACAAATATATAAAAGTGTTTGCAAATTAATTACTAGTTCGACTTGCAATATTATCCAATATTTTTTTTACGATTTTTGAATATATTATATTTGTATGTTTAACTTGAGTCTATGTCTATGGTTATATCAATTCCACATATATATTTTTATATATATTTATATATATATTTCGTTTGTGTGAAATATATATGCAATTGTAATTAGTCAAACTTATCTCTGAAAAATACCCCATAAAATATAAAAAAAAGATTAATATTATATATATTATAAATTTTATATATAAATCAGTAAATTTTACTTGTATATTATTGTTATTCACTTGTGCCACAAACATCATAAACAATCTGTAATACTCCTTGTATTGGGCCTCCACATAGTGTTACCAAGTGATACGATAGATAGCTAAAAGCGAAACTAAATATATTCACATGATCTTGGTAGGGAGACCAGCCCCGTCAATCCGCCTACATTTCGTAGACTTTAGTTTTTTTGGTTTTTTGTTTTCAGCGCATTTTCCTACTCATGATTTGAACGGGCAACCAAGCGCCTTGCATTTAGATTTACTTCTTTCTCTTCTCGCTTCAACAACTCGATGTGGATACCCCGAAGGGGCTAGTTGCGAAGTGAACTGTTGCCAATTGGCGATTACAATGGTCGATAGACATGGACATGGACATGGACATGGACATGGCATAAAAAAAACAACGCCATCATTTTACAGGTTTTTTTATTTTTTTATTTTCTTTTTCGTTTTTTGGCGTTATGCGAAAGTGAGATTTATCTAATTTTCAATATTGCGCCCAAGGCAATGAAAAGCAGCCAACCAAGTTCAAATTTTTCAGTGTGATAAGTTGTTGTTATTATTGCTGTTGCCGTTGTTGTTGATAGGTAATTTACATAATTACCGCAAGGCGTGTCAGATGATTGCGGCGAGTACGCCCAAAACCACTGTGCCACCTCACCACACAGTTGACCCGCAACGCTTTGGTCAAGTGTTTGCCACAATTTACTGCTGTTTTTGGCCAAGCAAAGTTTGTGTTGCTGCACTTAGAACTCCACTGTGATAAGCATGCAACGCAGAAGCACAAACATACATATATATATATATATATATATATATATATTGAGTGTTTGCCATTATTGTAAGTCATACTTAATATGTTTGCCATATAAATACTTACATAGAACTAACATAACTATGCGGAACTGCACAGAGACGTGCCAGCGATGTGGCATACAACAAAGCGCACATTGAACTTCAGCTGAAATCACAACAGGCTGCGGGTCGGTCACTGCCACAGCCACAGCCACCAGTCGCCAGTCATTGCAAGTCGCCAGTCGTCATTCGCCAAATGCCAAATGCAGCAGCAGCTACAGCAACCGCATCTGCATCAGTGGCATGCCCCATGTCGTTGTTATACTTTTATGTATCTGTGTTATATACTTAGTATGGAGTATGCAGTTGCAGTTGCAGTTGCACTTGCAGCGCGCGTGTGTGTGTGTGTGTGTGTGTGAGTGTAAATTATGCATCTAAGGAGTCATCTACACTCGTCTTTTCCCCATATAGCACAAACTGGCACTCTTTGTGTGTGATATGGGCAACGAGAAGCGAGACCAAGCCAGAGTGCCAGCGTCGAGTGTGCTCGACTAGAAGATATCCAAATATGTATAACAACTTTATAAAATATAAACAATTTTAATGTCCAAGTCTAGAAGAGATTACACAAGCAGCTGCACTTCAAAGGCACTTGTATTATCTTTTCAGAATAGTAGTTAATAACTTTTGAAAATTTCATTTTAAACTTTTGATGACTTTTTTGTGGTTATTCGCTCTTTGCATTTTTAAAATTCGTACAGGGTATAACAAGTGGAGATCAGCAGGAGAGGAGCAGATTGACGCACATTTGCCGGCATGCGATTTGTACGCATCTTCATTATTATTACGTGTTGCAAGTATTTTTACTTTATAGAATAGTTGGATGGCGGCTGGCGGGGAGAGCGGACAGGTCTAGAGGCATTGTGGCATAGAGTAGTCAATGTGGAAGCTGATGATGATGCGGCAGCATCATGCGGGCCAATATGCGGATACCACAAAGGGCATGATCTGCTCAGCTCCATGTACCATGTTAGCTACAGATAAGTACACACACACACATACACACACACACACACACACTTGCTTGCAGTTGGCTGGTTTGCTAGCTAAATATATTAAAATTGCATATTTGGCATGCCACAGCGTTGCAGGTTTCAGGTTTTACGTGCTACCAAACAGTCGCAATTGCTTAACCCAACAGCAACTGATGTATTATCTACACCTATCAGCATAATTGTCTCTCTAATTTGTAAACATTATCTTTTTGCACTAAATTAAAATCCGTAATATAAATAGTAAGCAGAGGAATAACTTGAAATCTTGAATGATTGAGATTTGAGATTTGAATATTAACTCAAGAGAGTGCTTAGCACAGTTAAGTTGTTCTAGAATCGATAAAAAAAAACTATCGATAAAAATCAGTTAAAGGAAATCAATAAAATTGCATGTAAACATTATCTTTTTGCACTAAATTAAAATCCGTAATATAAATAGTAACCAGAGAAATAACTCGAAATCTTGAACGATTGAGATTTGAGATTTGCATATTAACTCAAGGGAGTGCTTAGCACAGTTAAGTTATTCTAGAATCGATAAAAAAAATCTATCGATAAAAATCAATTAAAGCAAATCAATAAAATTGCATTTCGCCTGCAATTATAATGTCCGAATCACCAATATTTAAGTATTGATTTCTGTTGAATTCACGGGGGAATTACAGGGACACGCCCAGCGGCTCCGCCCTTGGTTACTAGGTATCGGAAATGCATATATCATCAACATTTTCCAACTAGAGCCACAAAAAGCACAAAAAGCAAGAATATTACTATTTAGGTGTATATAATTCCAATTGAAGATTGATGAGAAAACGTTACGAATGTGCAAATATAGTCAGACAATTTCCAATTTATATTAATATCAATAAATCTTTAGAAAACGGGAATTAAAAAATCATGCCACGCCTACTCTCGCCCATAAATCAAGTTACCAAACTGGGAACGTATATGACTAGAAGCCTCCTTCTATATTTGCTGGATTTCTACATCTCGCTGCTATTTTTAGAGATTGAGTTGTAAAATTTTAAATGACACTTAAAAGAATATAATAGTGGTCAAGGATAGAATCTTTGCCACTTGTTATCAGTTGGCTTAACACTGGCATCAGAGTAATCAAGTCTGACCGCAATGAGCTCACTTGGTTTTCAACTGTAATTGACTGTTCGATCGAAAGTCATTTCGAGGAACAGCTCGAAACAAAAGCAAAATACATACGGAGAAAATCTTAATTAGTTTGTCCATTGTTTAATTTAATTGATTGCAATCAAATCAGCCAACCAAAAACACTGCATAAGTTTCGAGTTCTGACATCAAGGCACGTTATATAACCACATATGTAAGCACACTTATAATCACATATAACGGTTCATTACAACGTGTGGCATACGAAAGGATTCCATTAGCAACAAGACGAACAAAGAATTATTTGATGTTGAATACGAAATACTTTGCATATTTCTTGTAGCAATTATTCTTGCATAAAACAGAAACCAAATTAATTTGAATTTGGCAAAACACGCATTTTCATTAAATATAAACAACTCTTAATTATTTCGAAAAGCGAAAGAAGAAATTCAAATTTTCTTATTAAAGAAGAGATTAAAAAAAAATCAGCAAATTTAGTAATTATATATTTTTTTTTGCCCTTTTAAGAATGTAAAACTTAAATGCTAAAATCCAATAAGAATTGATAACTATTAATTTTTTGGCATATCTGATCCGTTAGCCAAACATACCCAGTGTGCTTTCCATTGCTGGGTATCAAAGCCTCGTGTCGATGTGGCAGTCGAAGATGGAGCATTGCGTAAAACAAGAAGTGTATTTTGGTTGACATTGTCATTGATTACAAAGACATATTTCCTTCGCCTTCGTCTTTGCCAATGTCAGTGTCAGTGTTTGCATCAGCATCATCATCAGACACCCTCCTCCCATCTTATTTTGTGCTTTGTGCTCCCGATTCTGGGCACTCGGCGAGACCTCCTGGATTGATTGTGGCGGAGCATTCACAGCATGCCATGAGACAAGAGGATTTAATTGAATCAACTTACTGCCGATATATTTGCCTGCTGGCGGCGGCACGTGAGTGCTGAGTGCCTGAGCTGATTTTGCACACACACACACATATTTATTTATATATCTATAAATATATTATATATACATGTCTCGCATTGAGACATGAGCTCGCTCACCGAAAGCCGCTTGGCATTTAAGTTGACATGCCGCAAAAGTTGCACACGCAAAAAATTAAAGTGCAACAGAATGCGGCATGTGAAAATTACAGTAGATTTATTTTTTATTAAATAAATTTAAGATATATAAAAATTGTCCAAACATTAAATAGAGGTGTGCATTGAATAGTAATAATTTGTGTATACAAAAAAAATAAAATATTTTAAGATTTAATCTTAATTAAAATAAATAAAATATACGAAATTTGATTTTAATAGCAATTGCCATTTTTAAATTAAGGTCTCTCATTTCGGCAACAATTAAATAATGTTGATGAACAAACAAAGTATTATATTATATTATTATATATATTGATTGATATATTATATATTGATGAACAAACAAAGTATTTGTTAAAAGTGATGAAATAAATATATTTTGAATAATATTTTTGATACCGATTGCAATAGTAAAATGTTTATGAAAGTATTTGTAAGAAGTAGAAATAATTTGAAAAAATGTACTTTTGATTTTAATGACAATGACAATTACAAAATGTTAGGGGACAGTTTTTCTCAGTGCCGTCTGCAAGCATCCATTCAATCACTTTAGACTGTTGTCGAGTTAAATCCATTGTCAATACAAATGCGAATGGCAATGCCAACGCCAGATCCAGTTTGCAGACCTGAAAATATGCAATGGTAAATGCAACACGTGTTGGGTTAAAAGTGAATTGTGAATGTCTGGATTTAAATCCGTGTGTAAACAATGCTCTGATGTCCTTTTTGCTAGTAGCTTTGTAAAATGTGAATTTAATGCTTATATAAATATCAGCAGGCTAATTTAATATTTCTTTCGAGACAGCCTGGTTCAGCAGCTTATACAGATCATAAATAGTAGCATACAAAATATTATTTTTTTTTTAAATTTGTTTAAATTTAATCGATTTAACATTTATTCTACACATATAAAGAAAATAAAACAACTTCTTACTAATCTAATCAGCCGACAACTTCACGTAAATCTGTAGTTTAAAATATTATTTTTTATGATATTTTAAATTTTTACGCAAATTTTATATATGTTTTATTTTATATGAAAGTCTGTGTGCTGCCACATTTGTATTGTTATATTCTATCGGGAAGGATGATATGCTTATCTATAACTACCTCGATACCATTACTTAAGATCTCTTATCTCTTGTACACTCTGCAAAAATGTCGTATTATTCTTTTAAATAATTAAATGTAAATGGGGTGACTTCAAAAATATTCTAATCAATATTAAACCGACAAATATACAAATAAAAGTAAAACAATTCATTTAATATAACGTTTTTTTTTTTTTTTTTTTGAATAGTCTTCTAAGTTTTTCACAAAACATATGCATTAAAAATTGCAAAGGATTTTAATAATTATAATCTTATTCTCAAAGAAACCATTTTTAGTTTCACTAAATATTTAAATCCATTCTAACAACTAAGTAATTTCATTTCTAATTTCTAATCAAGGCTATGAAAATTAGTAAATATTTAAATTATGTTGAAAACATTGACTTTTAGATATTTGATTAAAAGATTCATCTTTAAATATGTAAAATATCTCAAAGATACCTAAATGTCAAGTCGAATCAACCAATAAGCTAAATCAAAGATTATTTTATGGAAGTTAAATTCCTAAAAATTAATTGGGATAAAAAATAACAAATTAGTTTAAAAAAAACATACAAATTTAGATTGCAAATAAAAGAATTTACGTATTTTTATAAATATATAAACAATGCCAGCAATTGGATTTTTTTTTCTTTTCTTTTCTTTTCTTTTTTTTGTTTTTTGCAGTTTGTGTGGCTAATTTTCAAAGGGGCTGAGGGCGCTGGGAGACTGGGATAGAGAATGGACTAGAGTGACCTAAACGGTTGGGCTTTAGGCAGCGTCTGCTTGATTTTCAGTTGCATGCTGTTGTGCAACTGCCACAGTTGGCTGCAATAAACAATAACAACAACAACAACAACAACAACAAAGCAAAGCAAAGAATTGCAAAGCAAGACGGCGCCCATTTGAAAGTTGATTCTCCCACCAGTGTCTGGATATTATCCCAGTGCTCGGCAGCGATTTCGCAACTGCTTTTAATGGCTGGCCATGCCTGGTCTATTTGATATTGATCAGATGCTGCACACTCCATAAAACTGTTGATGTGTGTGTGTGTGTGTGTGTGTGTGTGGATTTTTAAAGGGGGCAAAATGTGTTGTGTCTGACCCATATAAAAATAGACCACAACGCACACCTTACACAGAATACGATTGGGAATGGATATGGGAACGCGAATTGGGGTTGGGGAGTGCTTCGAATTCGAATTGGGTCTGGAGTGGGGCACAGGCAGACAGTTGATGCATCTATTGCATAATCCACCGGGCCCAGAGCGTAATTAAAATCCAATTCATTTTTTATTTATTTATTTGGGTTTTTTTTCTCCTCCTATTTTTGTGTGTGTGCTATCTTAATGAGCAAAGCTACTTAAGCTTAATGTGAAAAGGTATTGGGGCCAACAGTATTTGAGGGACTGCAGCTGGAAGTGCGACTGGATTGCGATTGGGATGCGACTGCCACTGGGCTGCTGTGTGTCTCTCCTACACACACACACACACTCACACACTCTCATAGTCTGGGGTCCATTGTCTGACCGTGGATCTGCATTCTCTGCATCTTAAGTGGCCTATTAGAATATGAATACCAGAACATATTTATATATATATATATATATATATAAGCAATTGTGTGTGGGTGGCTCAGCAGACAGCTGACTGCCCCCAACCCTATAAGAAACCTATCCCCCAACTCCCTGCCTGCCACTACTTTGTCTACTCATATTGTGCTCATTATTATGTATTATGATTATGTATGGATTTCATTTGTTGTCATTGTTGGCGTCTGGCGACCACGCGGTTTGTTAGTCTCCTCTTCATTCTTTGGTGAGGTGTGAAAAAGATCCATCTAGTCAACAAATGTGAATACAGTAGAGCTTCGCTATGTAACCTTTCTGCTACTCTAAATATAATAAAAGGCAATAGGGACAATCGACAGAATTCTAATTTATAAATTAATTAATTTTATAGCTCAAGATAAATTCTATAAAATTCTGCTGGAATTCTTGTTGTGTTAAAAATAAAAAGAAATTAGATTATGTTCTTATAAAGATGTTATACTGTACTATACGCATAGACACATAGACTGAGTCTGAGTCTGAGTCTGAGTCGGAATCTGAGTCTGCAACATATGATTACGACTCCAACTTCAACTCCAACTGCAGCTCCAAGTTGAAGCAACTGCTAATGAAGCAGCCGAAGTTGGACTGCTGCAGAGATGCATATAATTTACACCTACAGCATAATGAATTCGTCGTACACAGTGAGAAACTAGAAAAGCATTGGGTTCATTTAACGGTGACCAAATAATAATTAAATGAAATTAAAATGCGACCGCAATACGATTCGAGTCTTGTGGCAGATTCACTCAATTCCGGGCGCCAGTTTTAAGGCCACTGCTGATGGGTCTTAATTGAATTATGTACACATTGCTGACCCGCATTGTGAGGCGCTGGTGCAATGGTGCCGTGGTGCCGTGGTGCCGTGGTGCACTGATGCACTGATGTGGTGCCCCGTTGGATTGTAATCTCTTCCTCAGTGGCTGCATCTGTTTCTCTGCGCTGTGAAGTGTCGGAAAATGGGCGGCATAAAAGCAAACGGCAACAACAACAAAATTTTCATTAAGAAAAATGCGCTTTTTGTTTCTAGAACTTATCAATGACTGCGCCTTAATTGCACCTCCCTCAACTCCCATCCCCGCATCGCCCTCCTAGCCAAACGCTTCAATAACACTCGCAATAGCAATTTCATCCGTGTTATTAAATGGGCAAAGATCTTGGCATCGATGCACGGTCAATCTATAAATTAAAATTCAACCCATTTCCCCCTTGATTGCATTGCTTTTAAGACCCCAATGCCCCAATGTGGCACATGCAGTTTGCCTGACAACTTTATATAGGCTATATGCGACTTTTACAAATACTAATAAAAAAAATTGCAACAAATTTAGACTTTACTTGTTTTTTGCTTTTTTTTATAATAAAAAATGTAATTGAAAATATCAAAATATATAATTAATCAGTCTTCATTAAATTACTTTCAATTAACAATGCATTTATCAAAAATGTTATAAAATAATCTACTTTTTAAGTTCATCAATTGGCATTGCATACTTACAGGAAAGTTTAAAATTTTAAAATTTTAATAAATACCTAGATGAAAAAAATAATTGTAAATGCAAAAAAATAAGCAAGTTTTAGGCATGACAGTAAATTACAGGGGGTATTAAAAAGTAATGCGATCAAAAATCGAAGAGTAAATCTTTTGGAAACCTTGCGCAAAATGGAATATTTTGCATTTTACAATTTGACTCGCCTTCGGCAAACAATTAGGTGGACAAGGTCGAAACTATTTTATGGGTTTCCTGTGTATTGATAATTGATATTTCGCCCACATAAATGTGTACATAAAATTAATGATGTACACATGTGTTAATGAAATTGGAATATTTTGGTATTTGGTTCGGTTTTTCGGTTTTTCGTTGGGACAAACGCTCGGTTTATCAATGTGGGGCAAAAGGTTTCACTTTCTGTCACGACTTTTAGGCATTTTGGAAAGCTTAAATGCATATTTATAACACTTTCATTCAGCTGCTTATCCCAGCGAGAACAGTAAAATTCGAAGATATTCCGAAACGACATTAAAAATGCATAAAACAAAACCGAGCTTCACATTTATTTTAGATTTTTTTTTTGTTGTTGTGTATTGTGTTTGAAGCATTTAGAAAAGATGCATCGCAGCACTTTAGGCACTCGAATGCCGCCAATAATAACAATAATAATGCTAAATATTAGAAAATCTAAAGTGAAAAGTGCCTGGTTCCCAATGAGTGCTCATTTAATGGCGATGCATTTAGATTTTTCTAAAAAGAACAAAACACATATTTTTCGGAGCGAGAGAGGGCCAAAGTGTAAGAGAGAGAGAGAGAGAGAGGGAGATAATCTTCGGGGGCAGCGACTACTTAAGTGGAGTAAGTGGATGGTTTCCGAGATGAAGACGGCTTCATTAAGCAAATAGAATCAGCGGCAGCAGCCCTTCAATCATTGGCCCAAAGTGGCTCTGATAAGTAATTATGACAAGGCGCACATGTTGCACGGCTGCGCTGCTTGCAACACGCACCAGTAACTAATAAAACCCCCAACGCCCAACTCTCCCGCTCTCTCTCCCTCTCTCTCTATCTCTTTCTGTCCCTCTCTCTAACTCGCTTTGCCCCTCTCTTTATCTCTGTCTTGGCCCAGTTCGATTCTGATTTAAAGAGTTAGCTTGTGCACTGAGCGAAATAGCTTTTTCAAACATAAAGAATTTTAAATATTTAAATCTACCATTAAATTTTACATATTTAAAGTACAAAATACTCACTTTAGAGTAATATTCAGATATAATTAAAAAAAAAAAAGGAAATACTTTGAAATTAAAATTCCTTATACAATTATTGCTGAAATTTATTGATTGGAAAAAAACTAAAACTAACTTCAAATTTATTCAACAAATGTTTTCAACAACAAAAAAGTTGAAAAAATGTTTATATAATTTAACTTAAGTTAACTTAAAATTAATCTAAATTTGTTGGTGATATAAGAATTTTCGCGCTGGAATTATTTATTTTGTGTTTGATTTTGTACTTTTGCCGATTGCTACAAATTAAAGTTAACAGTTTTCATAACTATTTAATTAGCGGCCTAAATTAACTGTGCCGCCCAATTAACTGAATGTTGAAAGCAACAAATTTTTATGAGCTGTTTGATGATCGCGCCAAAGGCTGAAATTGTAGTCTGTGTCTCAAGTTGCAGTTGCAGCTGATGCTGATGCTGAAGTTGTGTGCAACCCGCATGAACCTTTGACCAATCGGCAACTCCTAATCTGGTCTGGTTTGGTCTGGTCAGATCTTGTCTGGTGTGTGTGGTCGAGTCGAGTCAAGTTCAACTCGATTGTGTGTGTGTGTCTGTGTGTGTGTGTGTCTGTGTGTGTGTGTGTATTGCATTGCATCCTGACCCACACGATCGCCCTGAAGGCGAATGCAAATGTCGAATCGCCCTTTTGTCATGTTTTTTTGTGTCTTGTGTTTTGTGTTTTATGTTTTTTTGTGTTTTATGTGTTATGTTTTATGCATTATGTTACGCTGCACTCGCTGCATATTAATGTAGATAAAGAACGGGAACGAGATTCAGATATAAAAAACAAGATCGGGTCCGAGAGGCCGGCAATGAGTGCTCGTTTCTTTGCGGCAATTAATGCATATTAATTGAGAGCATAGAATGGGAATTCAGCTGACATGGGTTGACAAGCCCAGATGAGCCCAGAATCAGCTAAAGATGCCTCCAAGTTTTCTCCGATTCCATTGCAGTCGCGCTCAAGCTCAAGCTCCAGTTTAAGTTTATGATGATTTTAATGTTGAAGCTGAAGTTGGACTTGGACTTGGCAACGTAGTCGGCGTGTGGCCCAAAAAAGGCATTAGTTGATGATGAGCAATTGGCAGCTGTGATTTGGGGCCCTGCAAAATGTAGACGCGCCTTGGCCAAGTCCATTAATCACAGCCAACTGACGCATTCACTTGCGGCGAGAAAGAACTTTCAAAACGGCCGACAAAACAGTTGATGATGATGCCACACAACGCTCCATTTGCAACACAGATGTGAGATCTGAATAAACGTTGTAATCAACAACTGCGAGCGCTGTTCTTTAAGCCAAACACACACTAATTACTCACACACATATCTGTAAATGCTTGGCTTAAATGTTTTCCATTTAGCCAAGTTCTTATTGAAGTTTCCTACAAATTCTGTAAAAAGTCAGCGCAGCAACTACAAATGCATTCTGAGTCATGTAATTAAAAAAAAATAAATAAAAAAAAAAATACCTAAATATTTAAAATTTTAGATACACGAGAAATAAAAAACAAAAAGTTAATATATATATTTGAATTAATTTCCCAAATATCATAAAAAAATTTCTTTATAATTAATTTAAATGTGTTTAAAATTTAAAACAAAATAATGAAATATTTGATATAATAAATAATTTGGTATTAATAATAATAAAATAACTAAATTAAAAATGATCAAAAAAATAGTATAATAAATGAAATAAAGAACATAATTGAAATAAATTAGGTGCTAGGATTAGGGAAACCCCCCCAAAAAAAAGAGACCCAATCAAACCAAAGAATTGACGTTGATATATTTTATGACTTACTTTTCTATCATATTCAGATTTTATTTTCTTAGTTATTTTCTAATAATCTTAAAATCTCTTTTATATTTTTATGTAAACCGTTTTTTATGAATTCGTTGTATAAATATTATTTTGCTGCTTATTACACACACGAGCCAGCAACAGGTCATCAAATGTAACATGTGTGTGTGTGTGGGTGTGTGTGTGTGTGTGTGTGTGGGGAGTGCGGTTTATCCTTTGTTTCGAGTGTTTGTTTACCTGTTCAACGAGTCGTGAATCGAATCAAATCAAGCGCAACAATTGACGGCAAAGCGCATAGCTGTCAACAAGTCGAATCCTTACCAGGAGTGTGAGTGTGAGTGTGTGTGTATGTGTGTGTGACGCATTTCACTCTTATCACTGCGCATATACACACACACACACATATATATATATATATATATATATATATATATCAGGAAAAAACCAGGTAGTAGTTGAGGCAACACTACTCGAAATATTCTTCATTCATTCATTATTGTTGTTGACACTTTGATTTATATGCGGTTTTCATGGCGGTTTCCAGGGGTTGCACATTGTTGCGGCAAAGGGGTTGCTGTTGTTCCTGTGGCAACAACGATGCAATTTGAAAAGCCGAGCGCACATTTCCCTATACCCAATTGAGCCAGTGACTTGTTCATTTTCCAATTACAAACTCATTTTTGTAGTCCTACCTGGTTTTTTTTTTTTTTTTTGTGGTGTTTCCTCATGTTTCTAGGCACATTTTCGGGTTTTGTTTTTTTTTTTGTATTTATATATTTTTTCTTCATTATTGTATTATTGCGGCTGTCTTTGAAGACGAGGGAAGAAGCCCATTGGAAAACGCGCTGTGGCTGACAAGTGAGCAGAAACCTGTTTGATTTGTCTTAATTTCTTTTACCAACCAAATTTCATAGTGTGTGTTGTGTTGTGTTGTGTGTGTGTGTGTGTTAGTTGTGCGCCTGCCCCTTGGTTCTGCTTGATGTTTTGGTCTTTCGGCTGGGCTGTTATCAGCGCCAGTTCATCAGATGAAGCGAGAGACTGTCCCTCTGCCCCTCTCTATCTATCTCTCTCCCTCTCTCTCTCGCTGTCTCCCTCTCCATTTGTTTGCCTGTCTTTGTCTCTTGTCGCTTGTGCGTATTCAAAAAAATACCTAAAACATAAAACATAGCATTGGTTGTTCTTACCTGTTTGGGTAGATTCTTTTTTTTTATCATTATCATTTGTTAGCTGCCCCTGCTGCGATGCGTATCTCACTGCCAGATACTTGCCAGCGCACACAGATACACAGATACAGATACATAATACATGCCGCTTGTTTTCGCCTTGCAGCATGAATGATTTCTGTGTGTGTGTGTTGTGTGTTTGTGTGTGTTTGTGTGTGGCAACTTGAGGTACTTCCACAGTCTGTGCTTTGTTCGGTTCTGTTTTGTTTTGTTTTGTTTTGTTGTTAGCAATCATAATTATCTTTAATTTTCAACAGCAGTAACAAAAAAACATTATGGCAAAAATAAAACAAAACAAAATAAGCACCAAGTATGGCCGGGAGAAATGGTTGAGATTCTCATGCCTCATAGGCAGAAACAACAACAACGACGACGACTGCAACGTCAGTCTGTGGCATCTTGGCTGCCACCAGACAGTGGCAAGCAAATAAAAAGCGAAATTACATGAATGAACGCACAGTTGAGTGTTGGAAATCGGTAGTTGTTTGCCACCAGCCGTATTTGCATCTCTGTGGCATGCAGCACCATATGCATCTGTACCTCAACTTTGATTTCTTACTTACTTAACTTGCCTGACTTACATGCAGCAAAAATACACTTGCTAAATATGCACTTCTACACTGAGAGAAAAGAAATATTCGTCACTACTTTCAATGTTATATAAAAAAAGAAATGATCACATTTAAAGAATGCACAAAAAAGGATAATTTACAAGCATTTTATTATTTTTGTTATTCGTATTTTAGCTTTTTACTATAACTAACTGATAATTAATAAAAAATAATATTTAACTTACTTCTTGGCTTAAGGAAATTGTATCTGAAATCTCGATGTAAAAATTTAGCTGTTTTCGTTAGATTAAAAATAACATTTTTCGAGTGTACGTGCTTGCAGGTTAGGTAGTTATTTGCACAGTGTAAAAGTTCAAAGTTGGAGCAGTCAATGCAGCTGCATTGTTTTGCTGCACAGGCGCAACGGTTTGTGTCAGCTACTCCAATCAGCTTATCAGTCGGAGGAAGCACCTGTGTTAGTCAACATACACACATGCACTAAAAGTCACACACAGGCACACATACTAGCCCACATACACACGTGAGCACATGGCGTAGCAGGCGCACAGCAATTGCAATTGGCTGTTGGCTGTTGGAAAACATGCGCAATGCGTGCTGACTTCCGCTGTTAATGTTAACAGAGTTGCGAATCGTGAACGTAAATCACCTAACAGCTGCTCGCAGCAGCAGCAGCAGCAGCATCCAATTCCAATGCCAATTGCCTTCCAGTGCTGTTGTAAACAGGAAGAGAGCGGGGAGAGAACACAAATGTATTTTGCACTTGAAGTCACCGTCGCCGTCGCTGTTTACGCCTCTGCGCGCAAGCGTCCCCGCTTCACGTTCAAGTGATGTTTATTTTATTTTTGCCAGCAATTGAAAAATTTCAGCAGAACTGAGAACAAAGTCGAAAAACAATTCAAGAGTAGCTGGTAATAGTGAAACAAACGTCGAAGCAAAACAAAATACAAGTATAAATACACACACACATACACATTGGTACACATAGATAGTCTCATGCATGTAGGCAATAAAGAAGACACTGAAGGAGATGCATCAGAAACAGCACAAAACAACAGATGCAATAATTTCCGGTGCCGCTATTGTTCTCAATCAGCTAACGCCATCTCTCTAAGCCCCACTTGCGATCCCTCTCTGCCTCCCCTGCTTTATATATTTCTCTCTTGCTCACCCTCGCTCACTGGTTTGTTTTGTACTGAGTACGTTTTGTATGCGGGTGCGTCATGCGTTTATGCTGCGATCTCGATTCAAAGCGAACGAAAAGAAGCGGAACGATGCCAACTTATCGGCGACGTTTTTTCAGACGAAGTCCTAACTTTCAATACCCAATTGCTGCTGTTGTTTACCATTTGCACAATTTGAATAAGCAAAAAAAAAAATGCCTTAGTAGGCCTTTTTTTCCTTAGAATATTTCTGTGAAATGTGTGCGTGTATTTGAGAATGAGTCCATTGTGTTGTGTGAGTGTGTATGTTCTGGTCAACCGAACGTACGACAAGAAAGAAAAAATTACTGAAATTGGCAATGCATAAAAAAAGACTGATTCTCACCGTTCTATCGACCCTAAGAATTGC
The DNA here is from genome assembly GCA_035042045.1 of Drosophila melanosoma. Classification (NCBI taxonomy): domain Eukaryota; kingdom Metazoa; phylum Arthropoda; class Insecta; order Diptera; family Drosophilidae; genus Drosophila; species Drosophila melanosoma. The sequence continues at coordinate 89,602 of JAWNLY010000179.1, forward strand.
ACGGGTTAAATATGCCGTTTGCATATATAAATATGTACATGTGCACATATACACACACATACACATACATAAACCTATACCTGAGCATCACGTGCCAGCTTGCACTTATGCGTTAATTTTCAACACATCATTAAATACTATTTATGTGTGAAATTACATGACAAAAGGCATGGAAATGTTTCTACTGGGTAACTAAGACAAGATTACATTCAGCACTAAAAGGGTAAATGCATTTTGCGCGACTCTCTCTTTGATCGGAGATCGGTGCTCTCACATTCAACTGAGCTGCGCTTTGTTTGTTCTGACTGGCTCTTGATTTTCGTTCTCTTTCTTTTTTTCTCAATTTTCATTCATAAAATTTCGATAAAATCGCTACAGTAGCAGCCAAAAACACTCTTTCGACAGTACGTTCTGTTTGCATATAGCTAAATACATCTTTGTATGTATATGCATGAGTATATATAAATGTTCATTGAGTGCTCAAAATAATTTGAATAATTTATATATGTATTTGTATATTTATATGTATGAATGCATGCTCATTTAATAATAACTTGAGGTGCATTCAAACTTAGAAAGAAAAACAAATATGCGCATTATTTGTTGTTATCAAATACAACTATATAGATGACTCAAAACGTTTAACTCGAATGTATTAGATGGATGAATAACGGCAAAAGAATAAATTTACATGCAGCATTAGCGTTGCACTTGGACCAGAGCTCTCAGAGAGCATGGCTGTTAAGTAACAGTCGTTGTGAGCGCAAGCGGAGAGTACCAGCGGACAGCTCAGTTGAGTGTTAAACAGCTCAGTTGAGCACGTAACAGTTTCTCTCAATTAATAGGGCCTGTTAACTAACAGAACAGTACAATTTCAGCAGTCGTAGCGTGAGGACGTGCGTTCACCGTAGCTATTTGTCATTTATATCGAATAAAAATTATCAGTGAATTTACAATTGCCCATGACTTAATGCGTGTCCGATTCTATTAAATATATATATATTTGTTTTTTTTATTGCGAAAAACACTAAAAAAATTCACATCGCGTGTGTTTGTGTGGAATATTTTTTTATTGTGTACTTTTGATTTTTGCCTGGCCTGTGAAGATTGTCTCTTCTCCTGCCGGAAGGCAGCGGCGTCGACGTCGGCGTCTGTGTTGGCACAAAGCCCAACAATAAGCAGCTAGCGAGCAACAAGTGCAAAGTCAAACAAACGACAGTCGAAAGCGAATGCAAGTCGAAAATAAATACAAAAACGAACGCCGCTTGCAAATGTGTGTTTGGGCTAGTTTATGTGATTGTGCGTGTGTGTGTTCTAAGCAGTAAGAAAAACCAACTGCAATTGACAAAAGAAAGCAACTGAACAACAACTACACTGAATGAAAAAAGAACAGCAGCTGCCAAAGCAAAATAGCAAAAAAAGAAAAACGGCAAAAAATAAAATAAAAGAAAGAAAAATCAAAGCAGAGCAGTACAATCATCGTCAGCGCGATCGCAGATCGAGTGCAATAGTGAGTGATACACAGAAAGAGGAAGTGCTGCAAAAAAGAAGAAGGTAAAAACACAAAAAGAACAATAACAAATTAATGTGCATTTTCTTGGGTTTTCTTTTGGTTTGTTGTTGCTGCCCTGCAGCATAAGGAACAACGGATTTGGAATGAGAACAATTCGTGACACACTCTACTACTGCCACTACTACTCTCTTATTGCCTGATCGTGTTTCCTTCGCTTCTGCATTCCACACGTTCCGCGCACTTTTATTTTTAATTGCAGCACGCCTGTATTTTTTTAAAATTTGATTTGATTTATTTATTGTAATTTCCTTCGGGTTTCCCGTTGCTCATGCGGCATGTTTTTATGTTTTTCTTTTTACCCATAATTCAAGATGCAGCAGTTGCATTTAAATGTTTCCTGTTCCAGGAACTATTTATTTATTTGTACGACAAACTTTGTCAAGGGGGAGGTGAAGAAAGAATCGAGCAAAAAGTCAAAAGTGTGTATAAATAAATATATATATATATATATGTGTGTGTGTGTGTGTGTGTGTGTTTGCAGCATATCAAACTGCAATTTGGGTTCGCAACCGAAACTGGGCAGCAGCAGCACGAAATGCGGCCCCGGGGCCAGCTGGCAATACCAAGAAGACCCCAGATCGAAACAGAGACCAAAACCAAGACCAAGACCCTGGTGGACCCTGTCTGGGAGAGCAGCAACCCAAGCCGAATTCGATTCAAAGTATCAAAAGTGCGCTTTTTTTGTGCCGCTTTCAATTTTGGCCTCCAGGCGCCTACCTGAAACCGATCTTCATATTCATACGGTACATACACATATATATAGCTATGTATAGAGATATATATGTATATGCAACGGCCCCGCCATTTTAGTTGAAGGTGCATTTTCCAAGGTTCTTCTGTATAGAAGTAAATCACGTATAATACAGGGTATCTAAGAATTCGGCTTACAATTAATATTTTGTGTGTCTGTTTTAGTTAAATATGTCAATTCTTAGAAATATAAGTAAAAAAAAATTATTGCACATTAAAAAAGAAATTAAGAAAAAAATACTAACTAAACGCTTTGTTTACTGATAAGCTATTCAAATTTGTTTTGAATTTAATTTTGAATTGAAATACAACTGAAACTACAAAATGGAAAGCAGCAATTTGATTAGTTTTTGCTTAGTTGTGTTTTAAAATACTTAACTTAAGCATTGATCAAATTTGACTTATAAAGTGCTACATTTTAATAGATTGTTTTTCTTAAAATTCGAATTTAAAAAAAATTAAAAACGTGCCGAAAACTTAATGTATTTTTCTTTGGTATTAGAGCATAGTATCCGTTCTGTTTGACAATTGAGATCATTCCTTGTGCCTCCTTTCGAAATTTTGATGCTCTGGGCACACACAATTTGACATAACTGTAACCTTAATAATATGAAAATCGTGCAGAACGTGAAGTTGACCGCCCTTTTGCTGATATTTGGCTTGGCATTACTTCTTCGATCTTTCCAACTGATCATTATCCATTAGCTTCGATTGTTTGTTTGTGTGTGTTGACGAGTGTGTGTTGTGTATATTTACATAGAGTAATATCGAATACCACTCGACGACATATGTTGCCACGTTTGCAACACATGTTCAGCATTTGTTGCTGCCTCATGCACAAATGCAATTACACTAAGAAGAACAAATGATTCCGCAGAATTGTGGCAAGAATTTTTTAAACTGCAAGAAGATAATATTATAGATATGCAAAGAACAATTTGTGAACTTTTCATGAAATCGAAAATAATAAAATAATTAAAGAGAAAATCCGTGATATATTTATTAATGGATTTTATATTTGTTGTTAATTGTCATCAAAAAGGAAGGATTTATCATGAATAATCAATGAGCCTTCAACAGACAAAATAACAAACAGTTAAGAAATTCTTCTACAAAAACTCATCATTTTATTTGTGCTCCAGAGTTGGAAATATGGGATGCTGATGAGGATGGGGATGGGGAGACAAGGAAACTGAGGAACAGGAACAGAACAAAACACGAACAAAACGCCTGACGTTGACAGCAAATTGACTTATTTCCAAAATGGAAATTGAGCGGCAAAAACAACAATAATAATAATCAAAGGCTACACACACATACTTACATATGTATGTGTACACACGCACGCACACACATAAATAGAAAAGATAGCCGAGTTTTGTTTTGGGCAAGTCGTTGCGTCATCTGTTGTCACTTGACAACAACACGGATCCCAAATGACAAGAAGAAGAAGAAGCAGCAGCAGCAGAAGATGAAGAAGAAATCAAATTGAAAACTCACTCCTACATATATGTAATTATATATATATATATGTGCGTGCATGTGTGTGTGCAGTATGTTTAGTATATATGTATATGATACGCAGCTAAAACACGCAGAGCACTGCAATTACAACAACAACAATAGCTAAAAGAAGAAACTATGTCGAAAGTGGTGCAGCATCAAAAGAAAGAGAACAAGAGAGAGAGAGAGAGAGAGAGAGAGTGAGTGCGAGAACGAGAGCGAGATTTATAGACTAATCGATACCCTATAGGAGTGCTACTATTTTGCCATTACACAAGTCTTATTGAGAATATAAAATAAAAACAAGGCAAACTATCTTTAATTGAACCAAGCCCAGAATATGTACTCTTTGTAATGACACACTTTGCTCCACTTTATCATATTACAGGGTATCGAAATATCAACAACAATATCAATTAGGCTACGAACGGCATGCAGTGAAAGCGAATCTGAACTGCACTTGGCTAGTTACTAGCCAGCTCCATAACTATTCCCATTTACCAACTAACTGCAACTACAAACAATTACATCTGCAAGCAACTACAACAAACAAAAAACATTCAACAAGCAGTCTATACAAACACACACACACACACATACGCATACACACTGTACTCACGCAGCCAGCTGAAGATTAAATGATTTTAACTAAAACAACTGCCATGACGAAAACGAAAGTCTTGGGCCACACACACACACACACACACACGCACAACATGTGTGTTTGTCGACTCGACTCGGCAGTGTGTGCCAGACCAGCAGTATACCCTGTATTATGCCACACTTCTGAACAGTCAAATTGCACCACCTTAAACAGAATTAAATTAAAAAATAAATGTAATGCACGTCCAAGATTATAAACCCATATAGACCAAAGTATAGAAGCTGATATCTAAATATGAGTTCAGAGCTGGAATATTTTGTTTTTGCAAGTTTCTTATTCACAGTTTAATATACATTTATTGTATGGGTAATTCAGAAAATAAATTTATATTTAAATAAATAGTTTTCCTATAATACCTAATCTGATCTGTTAAATGAATATTACACATTTTTGAACCGATTGTTCATATGGCAATCATAAGATAAAGTGATTTTGTTTTGTTGTTTTTTATAAGCATTGTTTGTGTGTTTGATTCGAAAATCTTGCTAAAAATAAAATGTTTAACACTAGAACTAATCTTATAATTGTATCAAGGACAGCTATATAATACAGTGGTTTAATAGCTTACAACAAAAGAAGTGATCTTGAAAGTAGCTGAGAATCGTCAAATAAATCTGTTAGTTCCTCTTCGAATGTTTTATGCGTATTTCTGTTATCAAGTTGAGTCACTTAAAATATGATTTATTGTTAATTTGTATTAAAATTGCAAAAACTTCAGACAAGGTCAACAAAAAAAGTAAAGCTTTTCTCATTATAAAATGTATTTATTTCAATTTGCTACGAGTAATTTTATGTTGTTTTACAAAGAAGCCAAGTATATAATTCTGTGTATTTTGAGAACAACTTTACTGTGCATTTTCTTACAGGGTATAGCGAAAGGGATGGTAAAATAAGTACAGATAGAGAGAGAGAGAGAGAGAGAGAGAGAGAGAGAGAGAGACGGAGGGACAGCGACTAAGACAGAAGTGTGATAACTGCAAAGCAAATTAAATTGATACGCTGTTGGTTTGATCTGCTGTTGCAACACCCATTTCCAACCACCCCATCTGCTACCGGCCCCAAAAGCCCTACGTGCCAAACTCCGTGTCTAAATGCTAGCGCATTTTACCAGCATTTCTTTTTAACTTTTCTCTTTTTGTTGATATTTAGTTTTTGTTATCGCTGTCTTTGCTGCTGATGCATTCTTCAGTTGCAGTTGTTTGCAACGATTAATTTGTTGTCTTTGTCGTTGCTTGTTCCTCTTGTTTTTGGACAATTTTCAATTTTCATCGCACATCTCCAAACAACCCCCCTTCCCCTCCCACCATTACACACTCTTCGTACGTCACGCGCCGTCGCATAGCATTTTTAATGTTTGGTTTTTAGACCGATTATTTGTTTGGTTTCGATTTCATTTGCGTGTAGAAATGCATTTATGCCATGTTTTTGTTTTTGTTTTTGTTTTTATATATCTCTCGTTGTATATTTCAAGTTAATTTCTGTGGCATATGCGAAACGTTTGCTTGCCTCAGCAGCTGTTGTTAATGTGCGTGCTCCCCGCCCATTTCTATTTTCTCTTTCCCCATTCCACAACAAGCAAGCATAGATTTCTCTTGAATCCTTTAATGTTTTAGTTCTCATTCCACCGAATGGAAAATGCTTATTGTATCTGTAAACATAAAAAAAAACAACAAAATCATCATCAAGAATATCAGCAAAAGCTTAAGGCTAAATACATAAATATTGTCGATTTCTAATTGACAATTAGCCGACGACACAACGTCTAAATCGAATTTAAATCGACAAGGTCTATTTATCTTCACAATATTTGTTTGACTTTGAACCGTTTTATAGCAAATTGCAATTTATATTTATGTATTTAGATAATGCTCTTAAGTAGTAGCTTAAAAAAACATATGTCTATATTTAGATATTTATATTGTTATACAAACATTTTTATCTAAACAGATATAGCTAACCATTTAGATATTAAAATTTGTCCATCTATCTGTCAAAATATGAATAAAGCTATTAATATATATATGTACTTTGATATCTATTCATCTATACAGATATAAGAATATCTATCTACATCAATTTTGTTAGCTATATATTAAAATATTTATTTTGAAAACTAGCCATCTATCTATAAATCCATATATCTGTCTATCTGTCTACTTATCTTTCTATCCACATAACCTATATTTGTATCTAACTATATATGTCATACATATATTTATCTAAACAGATATCTATCTATCTATTTATATATCTATTTAATCAGCCGACTTTTGTTTGCATTGACCTGTTTTGGTTAATATTGAGTTAATTTCATTTGCTTGGCCCGTTCAACAGTTTGTTCTCTTAGCCAACTAACTGCAGCAGTTTGTATATTGACAGAGGACAGCGGTGACAATTAAAGGTCAGCATGTTAAATGCAACAGGAAATTCGAACTGCAACTGCAACAGCAACAGCAACAGCAACTATTGCTGAAGTGAACTTTAGCCGTTGCCCATTTGCTAACTAATTTCCTAGCCCTCTTTCTCAAGCCTCCTCTCACATTAGCAACTGCCACTTCATCTGAGGGTTAAGTGCGTTGATGAGCGCGTAATGGGCGCATGCTGTCAGTTTAATTGATGGGCATGGGTCTAATTCTGGTTCTGGTTCGTGGTATGGTTCAGGGTCTGAGCTAGGCATTAACATTGTGATCGTGTTCCGGTACGATTCTTTTGTGTCTGCCGTCCACCCACCCATTCACCCCTCCTCCGTTGCCGCAGTTGGGAGCTTGATGCGGGCGAGAACGCGTACATAATTTTTCGTTTGATTTGAATTCATACATTTATTTGTCTTAGGGGCGGCAAACCAGCCAAGCCAACAATCCACTCCAATCCACTCCATGCTAGCAACCACAATGCCCCACCCTTTGCAGCCCACAGCAGTGGCTCTACTTGGCGATGGCCACTTGAGCTCATTAAATTGCAATTTATTTAGCAGGCCTCACTTAGCTGCGGGCTCTAAATACACAAGCAAAAAAAACCAAAAAAACAAAAAAAAAAACCAAAAACAAAAACCGAAAATAAACAAAAAATAAACATTAATTCCAACACATGCAACAAATGTTTAATAATTTTTGAAATTCAAGTCTACACGTCTAAAATCTATCTAAATATATATATATATATACATATATTGAGATGTCAGTCAATAGTTTTAGAATTGTTAGATGAAATTTAAATTATTTCTGAAGGGTTGGTGTAGAAATAATTCTCAGGAAATACGAACAATCTGAAAATTCAAACAGTGCTGCTATAATAAATAAATAACTTGAGTTTAATGTCAATGCCGATAAATCTTTGTTGACAATGAAAATGGTGTTGAGGCAAATGATGACAATTATTCTGGTACAAGGGGAATGTGGGAGCGGAACCAAACTAAACTAAACACAGCTGAATTCAGTTGAACTCGAACTGCTGAATTCCCACGTTATTTCTGTCTCAATAGAGTGAGAAAACAAGAGGATACACAAAGAGGAAAACACTCAAAAAAAAAATATCCCTTAGAATTTCACTGAATACTCGAAATAATTTTTAAGTGACAATTGATTATAGGAAAAAGTAACTAACTAAGAAAAGGGAATATCGATCTAAATAATTTTCCATATTATTGGTGAACTGTTAAAATATTATTAAGATTGGATTTGAAACTCAGTTTTTGTTGCCCAATATATATTTTCATACAATCAACCAACCTATTATAAATTAATCTATCTCTTAGCGAAGCTCTCTTAATTGAATGATTTTTAAGCTTATCAAGGAATAAATAATTTCCTAAAATGAGAATCGACTAACCCAAAAGTAACTCAGATCATATCATAGATATTTTGTTTGACGAACTTTACTTAATAATTTACAGTTTGAAAGCTAACCATATATTTTGAATTTGCAGTTTCGTGTAAATTTAAGTTAACTATTTATTCATGAGCAAAAAAATAAGATTTACATATTATTTCTGTTATTCAAAAAATCAAAAACTTTAGCATAAAAATGCTGTTATTCAATAAGAAATCTAGTTAAAATTATTTTTACAAGTGCAGGCAATATTTGTCAAAAATAAAAACAAAGCCATAGTAAACAATAAAAAAAGGGAAGCTCAACAGGCAATGTCATTACATTAACTTAACACACACACACACACACACACACACTCGCACAAATACTAATTCCCACACATATTTGCATTATGTCAACGGCAAAAGCAATAAAATGGCGAAGAAGCAGCAGAAGTAAACAAATTTGCGCGATTCTCCACAAATTTTGTGTGTTTGTGTGTGTTTGAGTGTGTATATGTTTTTGGGAGCAAAGCGTCAACAACTTGATGATGTCTCACTGAACTGTTGACCATATCTTTGCTGTTGGCTGCTGCATCGTAATCTTAACAGTACCATATTTATTTTGTTCAACAATTTTGCATGTATCGCGCATAAAAAAACAGCTGTCGGTTTTTTTTTTTAAATGCATAAACAAGAGTAAATTGTTTTTAACTATTTTTATGGCCCGGCCCCTAACAAGCTAGCCGTAAATCTTGAGCACGCTTGTGCGCCTCCAGAAGCTGTTCAGCTCAAGTCGTTGCTGCTTTTATTTATTTATTTATTTTTTTTTGTATTATTTTCTTTTCTTTTTATATACATTTTGTTAAAATGATTTTTATCTCATTTTTATGACACACACAGACATAATGCGATTTGACCGCTACGTGATTTTGCATTTGGGCAGATGCGAGCAGCAATCAACAACATCATAAATACGTTGACAATCAGCAAATGTTTAAAACAAATTTCGGCCAACACGTAAAACAAGATTTGTTTATTGGATTTTAATTAATATCTTGTTGAACACATATAGAAAGCCTTTATCAAAATTCAAAAATGTCTCCTCCGAAATTGATGGATTTCATTCTTTTGTTGTTACCTAAGAGTGACAAAATTAATGTTTTTGCGAATTGAGTAATAAAATAATTATAATTCAATAAATTAAAGACCAATTTTCATTAAAAAACTAAGCATATACTGCTTAAATACAGCTTAATAGGTTTATTTCACCGTTCTTGTTATTTTGAATATAATTTGATATAGGTTTGAAATGAATTTATATGTCATTTTACGCATGGAACAAGCAGTCTTTAACTATTTTGCATTAAGATGCTCAGGAAGATAGGCTGCAATATGGCTGGGTGTTTTTCCAAGTCAAAATTAAGTCAACTATTGATGATTTTTGGCAGTTGCTCGATGGTGGTGTTGAAAAGCAGAAAAGCAACAGCAACCACAACAAAAACAACAAAAACAGTTCACACATGATATAAACGACATCGGCAACGTTGTCGCCTTCCTTATTGCGGTTGTCAACATTGGAATCGTTTTTCATTTGCTGTTATGTTGTGCCTGGTTGTTGTTTTATTTGCTTATTTATTTTTGTATATTTTTATCGTGTTTTTTGTGAGCATTTCGAACATCAATCATGCGCCTCGTTGCCCCCAAAAGTCACAAAGTTTCCAGATGCCAGTTGCCAGTTGCCAGTTGCCAGTTGCCAGACTCTCAGGCCAGTCAGGCGGCGTTGCAATTGCGCAGGCGCAAATGCTTCAAAGTCAAAGTTGACTTGTCCGCAACTATATTTAACAAATATGCGGCGCTTGCAACGCACTTGGTCGACCAGAGAGAGGGGGAAGGAAGAGATGATGGTTGTATTTCTCTGAACTCTCACACTCTCGACTCTTGTCCGCGCGACAGCTGCGAAATATTGTACAAAAAATGTTAACATTAACCTTTTGCACCGTGGCACATCATTAAGAGTTTTCAATACTTTCGTTAGTTTTATGTTTTAATGCCGCTTCTTTAAGGTATTATAATTTTGTCGTGAAGTTTGTAACACTTCGTACAAGGAGACTTATACGATCCCATTAAATTTATATATAAATGTATATATATATATATATATCAGCAGCTTGATCTTGATCAGCAGCACTAGCCGAGTCTGTCTATCGTACTTGTCCCTTATTTTTAATTCTTCTTAATTCATAATCCTTCGGAATTCTCTATTATATATCTGATTGGGTTCTTTTATAACAATTAACATGTATTTAAAAATTTTGTCGTTTTTTTTTATTTTACAATAAAATTTGACTTTAGTTTGCAAGTGTATAGAATATTCGGCATGCCCAAATCGTTTTTTTTGGTTTTTTTTTTTTATTTTGTCGCAACACAAAAGGTTACAAACAAAATGTTGCTGCTCGCTTGTTGATGTATTCAAATTAATCAGCTGCCGCTGAAGCTGTTCACAAGCATAATTACACATACATGTAACAATATACAAAAAAGATAATAATATGTGTAATATATTTTTTTTGCCAGTCGAATCTGTCTGTCGTCGCTTATCAACACTATAGAGGGATTGATTATCTGCTTAACTTTTTAGCTTATTAAATTGATGATTGTCAAAAATTAGGCCAAGCTGGCAGTTGTGTCTGATACGCATGCAGCTGCTGCTGTTTCGTCGTCGTCGTCGTCGTCGTCGTCGTCTTGGTTTTTTCACTTGGTGACTAATTTTGCGAGTCATTTTTTGACTGTGAGCTGTGAGCAGAATTACAGTCGATCAAATGGCCATTCACATTGCTCACCCACAGCGTCAATAATGAGAGGAGATATATATGAATGAAGAATGCGTGCCCAATTTGGCAGTTAGCCAAACATCTTTCACATATTCAAACTGGCTGACATGGCAGTAGCACAAATCATGTTACCAATTAGCTACCTGTCTATATCTATGTGTGTATGTGTAGATTCTGATGCGGAAAGTTTAAAAGCTAGCTGCTATTAAAGCCATATTCGAAATGTTCAACTGGGGAAACAGGATCGTTATAAACGGTTTATTTGTTTTTAAATATTGTGTGAAATGGACTCTTTGGTCTTTCGTCCATGAGATGTGTTATAAATAGATAAGTATATCTATATATTTTGGGAAACCTTTATAAAGAATCACAAAAGTCGTGTATATAGTTATTGCACTTGGTGCTTTTGACCTTTTGATGATGTTAGCAATATATTAATGTGCTTCCTAATTGAATTTAGCTTTGCTGTAACTAACCCTTAATTGACTGCCAAATTAGCTGTGATAATCATACAATGCTCTGAACACTTTCTACCACACCAAAACACACACACACGCACACACATTCACCACTTTGCTTTCGGTGTGTGTGTGTGTGTGTGTTTGCCTGTGGCATGTTCGAGCTGAACGAAATTCTGTAAATCAATTTGCTTGTTTTCTTGTGTGCCACACATCAGTCAGCAGTGGCACGATATTTTTTGTGTGGAGTTGAAGTGTTTTTTTTTTTTGCTTGATTGTCATTTTGCTACTACGATTTCCCACAGTTTCCAATAAAATATTAATGCTTTGATTTGTTTTGTATTCTTCTTTATTGATTTATATGAATTTTGGCCTTCGCCCTGCCTTTTATTTCTTTTTGTTTTGTCCTATACTTAATAATAGTATTTTATTTGTTCATTGTGCGCTTGGCAGTTGTAAATGGCCTTGAACTTTGTTTGTTATTTATTTTGTAAAAATATATTTTATTTGTTACTGGACTTGAATAGAATTGTACTATAATGAATTTGTTGTGTTTTATCAATTAGATTTTTGTTTGCCGACCTTTAGCCATGCACACAGAACAAACTTCCACACAAAGCAGGGGATTAAAAACTTCAAATAAATTACACGCATTATATGCATATATAATTAATCCTCTAATTGAATTGTTGCGATAATTAACATATTTCAATAGCCGAACGCTGTTTAACATTTGCATAAATTTTTGTATAAATTCGCGCCTTATCCGTTCTCCGCTTATGCCCCTAACTGATTTTTAATGGGCCTACCATTTATTTGTTGTTGTTGTTGTTGTTTTTTGTTTAGTATAATTTTATCATCGCGCTTTCAGTTCTTTATTTATTTATCAATTTAATTTGCCTTTACTTAGAATGTTATGTTTATTCAGCTGAAAATGGCATCGATAGAAGAGACTGCTGCCGTTGTATTTATTCAGATAATATTTAGTTTAAGTCCAACGATTTATTATTGTTCAGTGCGGAAGTTGGCACCGCTTCGAGTGGTTCGTAATTTATATCAATTCCAAATAACATAAAACAATTCACAATGGAGTCGCGGGGAGTGTTTGAATATGGTCCGCTCGATAAGTAGATATAAATATTTGTAGTCTATTTAAAATCTGAATTTTTGAATTATTGATCAAAAACAATACAATAACGGGATAAAAAAGACACATGAAAATAATCATGGCGAGAAAGGAACCCTGAGAGAAAGACAAAGAAAGATATAGGTAATGAAAGAGAAAAAAACTGAAAAAGGAACTAATAGAAAAACCCTGAGAGAGTGGGAAAAAGATTGAGATGAAGAGGAGAAGTGCGTGCTATCAATGAGAATGCGAAACGAAGCCAAACGAAGCCTTGAGAAACTGGGGTCTATCAGAACTAGGCCTGGCCTGGCAATAAAAAAAAAAAAAACATCAGCAGACATATATATGTGTATATATACATGACACACACACACACACAGCACACACACTGGCACTGAAAATGAAACGAGTGCAACGAGTGCGAACCCAACCCGATATAGCTGTCCGGGCAAAGCGCTATATCATTTATCATACTAAAGCCCGCACAATTGAATCGAGAGAATCATTCCATGATTATTTCTGCCTCTTGACACGCATCACCAGCACTGTGTGTGTGTGTGAGTGTGTGCATGTGTGTCTGTGTGTCTGTGTGTGTTGATGACTGCAAATAAAACCTGTCAAATGCTTTGCGATTTGCTGATATTTAATCTAAATTTATATTGACAATGTTTTCTCGCTGTTGGGGGCCATTCACAGAAAATAAAAGATGTAATAGCTGTGTGAATGTTCAATAAATATGTACAATACCCATCGCCTACTCATTTGTCCCCCCCTACGTCCCTTATTCTTCACAGCCCAGCTGTTTTTGTAAATTCTCTCATGTTGGAAACTAGTTTTGTGCCAGAGAATCAAAGAATTGTGGAGCTTTCTAGCTGACAGGCGATTTGTTTATGTAAATATTTGTGCGCAATATTTAATAAAGTAGAAAGTGCGAGTGCCACACTTAATGTGTGTGTGTGTGTGTGTTTGTTGTGCTTGACTTTGTAATGGGCTTGCAATGATGCGCGATAACAAGCAGCGCGTTATCAATGCCAACAACAGAACATGTAAATCAAAGAAGCTGGTGTTAAACAAAAGCACTCGCATTACATAACGACTCGCAGATACCCTGCAAAATATATATTGACTAAGTAAAAAGAGAGAGAGAGAGAGAGAAATAAACATTTAAATTGTATTATATATATTTATATAACCAAAGGGGCGTTGTTATACAGTGCAAATTAAAATAATAAGAACATTTTTTAATTGTAGTACAATTTATTAATTAATTTTCAATTGTGGTTGAGATTTCAGAGGCAGCATACAAAATTTAAGATTTGATGTGTGATTTGTTAATATATATGTATGTATATATGTGTATGTGTATATATGTGTATGTGTATATATGTGTATGTGTATATATGCATATGCATATATATATGTATGTGTATATGTATTGAATGTAAATAAAAATTAGTGTTTGTACATTTGCTAAAATTTAATCACAAAGAACAATATGATTTAATCTTGTACTATGCGAATTTCATTATTTGCAATACATTCAGCATTGCCCAAAGATTTGGCTATCACCATCGTCATTATTGTTCTGCGATGATGCCCTATGCAAAATCCAGTCAATGCTCGTCATCCTTGTGTCATCATTGTGTGTGGGCATATTAATTGGCTGTTTGCTTTTCTTTTTGTTGCTGCCACTTGGGTGGCAACTGAGCTGAGAGCTATGAGTTGATGTTGTTGGTTTTGTTACTGCTTTGAGGCATCTGTATTAAAGCTGATATCAACAGCAACAAAGCTGCCAGCGATAGGCATATTTCGTGTTCAACTTTTCTGCATTTTACAGCAAAATGCAATAAATTAAAACGCTCTTAATTAATTGATAAGTTTTCGCAATCGCCTTTACAATTGCTTTAAGCGCATACAATTCAACGACTTTGCCATTTCTCAATATAAACTGCGTCGCTGTTTTTCCCTCTTATCGACCATAATTAGCGATTATAGCTAATAATTAAAATTGCCTAATAAACTAACCAAATCAATTTCTTGGAATTATACTCGATCATCATTTGCAAAATGTACTCATTTGTTTGAACTTTATAAGAATACTTTCTTTATTATTATTATATGATATTTAATAGTTGATATTTGAATATGTTAATAAAACACCTGTTATAAATAACTGTCTTCGATTTCTTACTTTCGTGCTAATTTTGCTCACATTTAGATTTAGATATAAACTGAGAGTTCATGTTGCATTTAAACATTAGGTCCAATAGACCGGACGGACATGACTTTATCGTCTTACAATATGTTGTGTACGTAATAATGTTGGAGATGTCTCCATTATTGCGTCCCAGAACTCACCAGGGTAAACAAATTATACACCTGATATTTTCTCTTGTTAAACTTTAAATGATTCTCTAAATTTGCACAAATATATTTTGTTCCAAGTGTCGCAACTTATGAGACAACCCCTACTGTGACATTTACCTTATTATAATGATTTTTTTTTTAACTAGAACCCATATTAAAAATTGATATAAAGAGTATACTTAAGTTGTGAAGAAGTATGTAACAGACAGAATGCATATATTCATAAAGTATATATATTATTGATTAGCATTGAAAACATAGTCGATTAAGCCATGGCCGTCTATTTGTTGGATTTGAAATTTATTTATTTAGTATTGTAAAAATCATTATAAAGATCAAATTTGAACAACAATCAGCAGTTTAATAGATGCGTTTAGGGTATCTGCTTGTCGAGCTCCCTCGACTGATTCATTCTAACTTGTCATTGTCAACGTCAGGTTTCTGGATTTGCTGAGCAGTTGTTTGCTGTTGACACATGAAATTGTTGCACAAGATTTGCTGGTGCGCTGTTTCCCCTCTTTTCTCTGCTCGTCTCTGTCGCTTTACTATTTCAACCGTTTCTGTTTCTTTTGCTGGCTCATCGTCGTCATCAACATCATCATCAAAGTTGTTGTCGCTTTTTTGTCGCTGACATTTGGATTTGGGCACTTCTAATGCAATTTACCAGGAAAACTCTTGAGCCAAACAACAACAGCAACAATTCATTTTCATTTTTATTTTCATTTATATTCCCAGACGGGGAGGTGTGCATTCCATGCCTAAGGTTCATTGCCTGCCTGCCGGCAGTAGTGAGTCAGATTAGAGTTTGGTTTTGGCCCACAGCAAGAACTTTGATTTGTTCGTCTATTTGTATTACCAACGGCTGGTTCTATCTTCTTGCCAAGTGGACAACAGTTGGCCATATGTATATTGTATTGCCTATTGATTTGTAATTTACGTGTCGGCCTCATTTCGTTTGGTTCAGTTTGGCTTTGTTTCGCTTTTGCTGTTGCCTGTTACCATTTCACTATTTTCATTTTCATTTTCATTTTTATTTTTATATCCATTGTCATTGTGTAGTCGTCGTGTCCATTTCTATATCTATTTTTACATACATTTGCTCTTTTCTCTATTTTCTTTGCACTGAGTTATTAACCCATTCCGCTCTTTCTGCCTGGCGACTCCCCCAGTAGTCTCTAAGTCTTCGACTAAGTCGGTGTCTGGCAATTAGTTGGCCGCAGTTCGTCTGTGTTGCCGCCTTGTTGTAAAACCATTCTCGCATTTTGTATTTCAATTTGATTTTTTCTTTTTTCGAACGATTTTCACTTTTCAATGGGCAATGGGCTTTGGCTGGGCGGTCGGCTCCACGCCCATACGCAACTTATTGCGTACTTTTACTTTTACTTTCTACGTAACCGAAAACCCAATTAGAATAAAGCTGCCACTGCAAAAATCAACCTTGTATCTCAAAGGTCGCTGCTCGTTTCCTTGAGAACGCCCAGCGTGTCCTCAAAGAAATTTATCCTGAGCAGCGCAAAAATTATGTTGAAATATGACTGCTAATTAACACTTGCTTTTTTTCTGCTCTTCTCATTGCAGGTAAGCAGCGTAAGCTATATGATATATTCATATATATATATATATGTATATATATATATACTTATATTTATATACTTATATTTATATATATATATATATATAAATAAGGAACATAAGCCAGGCTATTGTGGCACATCTTTAGCCAACAGGGACGCGAAACCAACGGCAATCTGCTGGTCAATAATCTGTTGACCTCCATCGTTGCTCTGTGTGAGTCATGTAGCGAGAGAATTTGATGTATATGAACAAAAACTGTATCTGTCATATATGTACACATATATATATATATATATGTATATGCATGCATTTATCTCTTTTCCTGTCCCTGCCCCTCTGTCACTATCTCTATCTCCATATGTGGCTGCCAAAACTAACTGCGTTGCATCGCATTTCGTTTGCTGTTTGCCATTCGCCAAGTGACTCATTGTGGCGGCTGTGCTTAGCTTTTCTGTATATGTCTGTCAGTCAGTCTTTCTGTCTGTCTGCATCTGTATTGGTGTCTGCACATACACATATACCATATATAATGGCATTCAGCAGAACATGCCGTGCTAAAAGTATCCCACAAAACATCACACGACTGAGTCATCCCC
Source organism: Drosophila melanosoma (assembly GCA_035042045.1). Lineage (NCBI taxonomy): Eukaryota > Metazoa > Arthropoda > Insecta > Diptera > Drosophilidae > Drosophila > Drosophila melanosoma. The sequence goes on from JAWNLY010000179.1 coordinate 106,854, forward strand.
ATCCTCTACACAGATGCAACAAGAACGACGCTGATCTAACAGACTCACTTTTTTTGACTGTTTTGACTGAATGACTGGCTGACTGGCTGACTGGCTGGTCTGTTTCTGTTCTCATCCATCTATTGACTACTTTATTTTTTGCTTTTTATTTTTACCAAACTCCCGGCAAAAAGTTTACTTTCGCATTTAGGAAATCTACTCTATATTCTCGTTGACTTTTTTGCGTATGAAAATTGTCTTGTTAGCAGAGAAAATGTTGACAAATAGATTGAAGTCTACATGATGCAAATAAAATAAGAAACTGTACATGGAGCCAATAAAAACATATTTAAATTATAAAAAGATGTCACTGAACAATAAACAATTTGACAAATAGTAGTTTAAGCATTGCCAATAAAGAGCAAACGATTCTACTTTAAAAAATATTTTTTTGTTAACAAAGACATTTTTTTTGGTTGACTTTTTAAATTTTGAGGCGATTTGAGCTTGAGGTCATATATGGATTGTGAACTAGATCAACCGCAGTGGGCCATAGTCCAGTACAACAATGCAAGCAAGCCAACAAAAACAGCAATAGAAACAAAATAAAAGACCAAAATAATAACTTTTGCCGGTCAAAGTATTCAATCGACAATTGCCTTTCACTTTTGCTTAATCAGAAAAATTGCTTGGCGATTCATAAGCAAAAGATTCAGATACAAACACAAATGCAATTAATGCTGCGGCTGCTGGTCAATCAACCTGTTGACCATTTGCCCGCTCGCTCAACCAACCAACGCCAAGTGTTAACTGTGCGAACTGTGATCTGTGATCTGTGATTAGCGATCACAGCTCTCTGCCTGTGTGTGGTCGTACAATCTACACACACACACACACACACGCACACACACTCAAACACACACACACACTTTGGCCCGTTTAGCCATGTCAAAGCCCAAGTTGAATTGCTGGTTGTAATTATAATCTTGTGCATCGCTTTTGCCGTCCGACATTTCGACTTTTCAACTCAAAGGAGCTGCCAAAATAGTTCAATGCACTTTGGCAACGATTATAGACAAGTCAGAGGTAGCCAGCCGACTGCTGACCACTAAACGCTGATCGCATCTTCGCATCTAAATTTGGCCCATGTGGCTGTGCCATGAACCTGGCTAACAAACCGTTGAACGCACTGCCAAAATGCTCTTCAATGGCAATGCTCAAACCCCAAAGAGAGTGATTATAAGTGTGTGTGTGTGTGTGTGTGTGTGTGAGTGAGTGCCTCTGAGTGTGATAGATTGAAGGTTTTGTGTTTGTGTCGTCATCGGCGACATTAGCAATCGATTTTATCAGCATCAGCGCGACACACCAAAAATCCAAAGACAAACAACAACTACTATGCGAAATCATTATTTAAATACAGAAACGTGTTCATAATTTGTCAAGCTAGACAGCGACAACCACAACAGACAATTCAAACAAGTTCAATGCATAGAAAAAATCAATCGAATTTGGCGACTTTTGCATGCCCTGCAAATTTTATAGTTTTAAATTATTAAACAATTGTTTAATTTGCTTATGGTTTTTTATTTTCCCTTTTTTTTTAAATTATATATATTTTTTTTCTTTAAATTCTTATTTTTATGAATTTTTTTTGTAATAAAAAAGATGTCAGTATTTGATTAACAACTGCTTAAGACCCTTTTTTGTCACAGATCCAGGGAGACATTTCCTAATCCATTTAATATAAATGTACGTATTTATTTTAATTATTATATATTTATTTATTAGCTTGTATTTAGAGCTAAAACTTTAACATAAAAAAAAGCCTTTTGTTTGGGTATTGTTTAATTTAAATGAATACGTTCAAAATTACCCTATTTATTTTCTGGTCATTAACCGAAATATGTGTTTAGATTTTTGTTGCTTTCTTGCGAAGCACAGCGGTGCTCTGCCAAATTGTTTTATTTAATGGGCATCGGACATGTGTGTGTTCAGCTATGACTGAGTCTGTTGGCCCCATCAAATCGCTAATCGGAATCGGCATTGGAAATCGCAAACAATCGGATGTCATCTCTTGAGTGACTCGTCCCTGCACCACCGCGCCAATTGGGGGCGGATTTTCCATGAAGCCAACAACCATGTCCGAAATAGCATCTCTGCTTCTGCCGCGGGTGTAGTCGGGTGGACCAACAACAAAAACAAAAACAACAACAGCAGCAACAGCCACACCAGCACCTTTGGCGTCACTTGAACATTTGACCACAGCTTTCTCGTCGTTCCGATGGATTTTGGTGTAAAATCAATGTTCGTCACAGTTTCTTGCCTTGAACTTTTTGAAGTTTGTTGCCATCTGTCTTTAGCTAAAATGGCCGCAAATGGATTTCAATTCCGGAAGTTTATCCAATTATTGTTCTTAGTGTTATTGCTGTTGTTGTCGTTGTGGTTATAGCTGCTCTTGTTGTTGTTATTGTTGTGGTTGTTGTTGTTGCTGCTATTGTTGTTGTTTATTCTCTTTTAAATGTGGCAAAAACAGCGCCGTTTATGTGTTTACCCGCCTGTGTGGGTCTTGAGTTCAGCATTTGGATTTCAAGGGATTTTAGATTCGCTCAATTGGCAAGTCGTTAAACCGTTTGCGTTTTGTTTACAAATATGTTTTTATTTTTGGCGAAATTCAATTTACGATTATTTAGCTTGCTTTTCAATCGAATCATTTAATTCAATTGCTTCAACTGTTCGGTGTCAGATTTTCATACATTTTGTAGATTTTGCTCTTAATACAACAGATGTATTAGTATTTGAGTATTTTGTTGTTGTTCTTGTTGTTGTTGTTGTTGTACGTGCTTAAGTTTTTATGTATATTTGCACTTAGTCATAAACGGTTGATAGCTTTTTAAGTGTTGTGCACAGCATTGCCAGTTTTTTTTTTTTTGAATTGTGGCAGCCACAAGTGAGTGTCATTCATTAAGCGACACAGTAGATTAGCTTTGCTGCCAATCTAAACCAATCACTTATTTCTCCTTATTGCTACGTAACTTAATTAATGAATAGAACAAACTTTCCTAACTAAATTAATATTAAAAAACTTTTCTTTTCCATTTGAACCAAAAAAAGTTAAGAACTTTTCTTTAGTTATTTATGGATGGCACTTCACAAAATTAAAGAAATGTATTAAGGAAGTAAAAATGTATAATTAAATTTGCAAGTTTATATAAAAGATCAAAAGTGCATAATTCAATTAAAATGAAAACAAACATTAAATAAATAAAAGTAATTATATAATGAAGGGTTCAATATTTAGTGCAAAGATTGAGGCAAGCTAAAAAATATCAAGACAAATGTTGTTAAGCATCGTTAGTAGTAACAACTTGTATAATTTAATTGAGTTGCTATTAGTTGGAGTCATTAAAATGAGTGAACAGCAAAGGTCACAATAACATAAGCACTATGTTTATATTACAGTACAGCATCTAATATGATACTGAATATAATTCTATATACATATGTATTCTCGTTTTTAATGATTTAATATAATGTTTATGAACAATCCGCTTAGAGACGCTCTTAATTTTTTCGCTGTGGCACTGCAGAGTCTGTCCCTTCCCCACTCAAGTGTCTTCTCGAAATAAGTACACAGCACAAATGTATATATATATAGAAATATGTATGTGTGTGTTTGAATTATTAGCTGGTAGTATGTAAATTGGTTGCCTTGTTTGTGTTGCCATTTCATAAATTTCATAAATTATTGCACAATTAACCTTGAATGCTGAACGCGTTCAGCTTGGGGACGAACGACTAGCATCATTGTTGCTCTTGTTGTTTTTATTATTACTTTTTTGTTGTTGTTGTTATTTTTTATTGTTGACAGTCAGTTTATTGTGTGCTTGGTCCCCTTTTAGAGTTCGGTCTGGGTGAGCAAGATCTTGCTGTGATCAGCGACAACTTTGCAATCGTCGCGTTGGCCATCTTTGATTTGCTTCAAACTCAAATGTGCATCCAATTCTTGGCTTGACGCGCTGTTCGCTTTATTATATAGACATAGTCATAGGTAGATAACCAATTCGACACAGTAGTATTTCTCAGTAATCTCACTCTTTTTTTTTCTTTCCTATATCCTAAATTTAATTTGTGCTGCCAAATCGTGTTTAGAACTGAAAAAGTTTCTTTGATTGATTAATTCGCTGCTCTTATTGGCCGTGTTTGATAGCAAAGCAGGTTATTCTTATTTTTAGCTTATTTCCTGGTGACTTTGCTGCTGTTATTTCAAGTAACAAAATGCACATGTAAAATACAGTGTAATTTCGCCAGGAAATTGAAATGCTTTAGCTCTGTTGTGTTGCTTCTGTTGATTTCGACATTTCCATTATAAGTCTTTGGCATTCGTAATCAAGATTGACGGAGCCAACATTTTGAATATTGCATGACCAACAGTCGTAGGTAGCCAAATAAAAAAGCAAAGTGCAACGCAACTCTTGAAAATATTTCAAAAAATTTTAATTGAATTATTTAGCATTGTCAAAAACTGTTTTCTCAAACTTACAATTAACATTCTTAAGGTGGATAATTGACAAAAATATTCAAATTTTATTGGAATCAAGTTCCAACTGTATTTTATATGAAATTGAATGAAGTGGCCACATCATAAATATTTTTTGGCTTATTTAGTGTGTTGTAAAATTATTAATGTTGTCGAACAAAAATTTCAACGACTTGAATACAATAGTTTTTCAGCCTGCAGTAAATTTCATAAAATAAAAATAAAATCAACCGTCAATTAGTCATTGCAAGCAGGAAATTAGTTTGATGACACATGTTGACCAGTTTAGTTCCTAAAATGGAATCTGGTTGTGTTGCTGGGTAGCCAAGGCTAAGCAGTCAGTTTTTGGACATCTTTTGTTGCTGTTGTTGTTGTTGTTGTTTTTGCTCAATGTTGTCCAACTCCATCTTATATCAATGGATGCTGATAAGCATGGGCAAATTATTCGACCAACACCTTTCCAGTGTTCCCCAAATGTTCAACATTTTATCGAATAACCAACATTTCGTCGCAGCATGGTGGATAACAGTGTTTACCAGTTTCATTGTGTGCAAAATATTTGATTAGTTTATTTTTTTGGGTTTTTATTTTTATTTTTTTTTGTATTTATATTTTGTTTTGTGATGGCTCAGTTTTGCCCAGCTTGTGGCAAATGCATTTAAGCGGGCCAAGCGTAAATGTGTAATTGAAAATTGGCAATTGGCACACCTGCCGGCCCAGGGCCCAGCCCGAAATTGGATAGACTGACCAACCCAGGAGTGAATTGCACTTGCCAGCACATTTCGATTAAGATTAACTTTGGTTCAGCGACTTAAACCATTCATATTCATATTTATATTCACATTCACCATCCACAGTCAAATTTGTAATTATCTTGCTTAGTTTGGTTGGGTCTATTTTCTGGTTTAGTTAATGAGGTCGCTAAGCCGATGGAACAATTATATATAATTAATTGATGAATATCTGAAGAGTCTCAGTTACGAATACAAAATGTGGAGAGCGTGTTATGCGCTAAGAAAATTATTTTTATACGGTGGAAAACTTTTCTTTTTCTTTTTCTTCTTATTTTGTTGCACATTTATATTCATGTATTCAAGCCCGTGTCGCCTCTAATACATAATCAAATATCAAATGCCAGTTAAGATGCTGTTATTGCTGTGCAGGTTGTTGTTGTCCTGCGCAGCGTGACAAACATTGCCAATTACTTGGCCAAAATCAAAGACATATTTGTTTAATGGCCACCAACTGTTTATGCTGCTGTTGTTGTGGCCTAACTGTAACAACGTTGCCGGCGTTAAAAGAAACTAAAAAGAAAAAAAAACAACATGCAGTGGCGAAGGGCAAAACTTGCTATAAAAGTCACGTCCTTGACTTAAATATGTGCGAGCCGTGAAGCGACAAAGAAAAAAAAAATCCAAAATTTTGGTAAATTCGAGTAAACAACAACGTGAACAAAAGAGTGCAAAATTAAAAAAAAAAAAATTTTAAAAATATACATAGGTGAAAATAAACAACGAAAGCAAAAGCCTAGCGTTGAAATCGTCAAAAGAAAAGCGACCTCAGCGCAAATTTCACACGAACCAATCAAAAAAAAAAAAAAAAAAAAAAAACTCTTTGAAGCATGATAATCAATGGAAGAACATTCTATCGCAGTCAGGCAGCAACAGATACATTTGTATCTTTTGGCTGGCATGTGCAATTTATGAGTGGCTGGCAGTTAGCGGTTCTTTTCTTACACACACACTTTCGTTAACCTTTCGCTGATTCCCGTTAAACAATGCGACTGACTCACTGTGTCCGCCGCAGTTTATTGAGGGAATCGCAATTCTCTTGAAATTGCTTGAGTTCACTTGAATCGCCAGTCAGCTGGTCAGTCAGGCAGTCAGTTAGTGCTGACTGCTTGGCTTCCTTGTACTGTGCTCTCCACGCACTATTTTTGGGGGCTTGAGGTTGGAGGTGCAGTGAACCCAATGTGACATTGTGCCATCAAGACTGAGCTCAAAAGTTGCCATGGAAACCTGCATCGCTCAGTCCGGCAAACCGACACCTTTGAAGTGCTTTTGGGGCGAGGGTGCACAGGTCACGCTTACACATTGATTGATTGATTGACAAACTGCGGTCTTATTGTATATGTTGCTGTTGCTATTGCTATCTATCACACTCCCTCCCTCTCACTCCCAATGCCCCGTTGGCTGATCAAATTGGCTGGAGCACAGCACAGGACAGCAAAGTTAACCACACCCACTGCCGAAAGCTGTGGCCCGAGTCGCAAGTGGAACATAAGCTAAATTAATGTAAATTGAATGACTCGCAACGGTACCGCAGAAGAACTTTAAGTCCCTGGCCAGGACCTGTGGCGCAATGGAGCCAACGACAAAATATGCCAAACAATGTGCCACACAGCGAAGCCAAGTTGTGAGCCTTGCTAGGAGCCGACCCGGGGTTAGGTTGGCATAAATATAACGTAAAGTAAAGCAAATTAATTTATTTCGCTTGTCCCAAAAGCAGTGATGCCACACCCCACACCCCCCCTCCCTAAAACAAAAACCGCTGCAGAGCTAACGGTTAAGCTATACCGCTTTAAGGCGGCTTTAAACCTTTGTTGTTGTTGTCAACTTCAAGCTAATTTTGCCCCCTTCTATTTCTGTCTCTTTCTCTCGCTGGTTTTGCAGTGCCGATGCGCCGTCAGCGCAACCGGAACCGACTTCCTGCCAGGCAACCAACCAACCAGCCTAGGGAGTGTCCTCATCTCCCTCTTGTGAAATCGTGCGTGGCCGCCGCATCTGTCTGTCTGTCTGCCTCTCTGTATGAGGCCCTCTCTCTGTCTTTGTCCCTCTCTCTGTCTGTGTCCCTCTCTCTCTCTTCGTATCTCTCTCTCTCCGTATCTCTCTCTCTCTCTCTCTCTCTCGCGACTCCTTAGAATATGCTAATGAGCATTTAATTTGCTGTCGCTGGCTGTGTAAACGCTTCCAAATTCAAATTCACTTTCAACTTATGGCCTTAGTTGCTGCTTAGCTTCAATTTAATTCGAATATGGCTTTTTTTTAGCGAAAAACTGTGAGATGGGCGGGGGGTACCTTAAGATCTTTTCTGCTTCTTGCTTTTGGTCTCGGTCGGGTACAATTTGTATAATTGTTATTAGTGCCTAAATTTGGGGCGCATCCAATTACAGTTTCCCCTATTCCCACCCATTCCCCAATTAATAGAATTAAATTTAATGTATTTGACTTTAAGAAGGCTTCAGGTGAAACAAAATTGAACTGTTTTCTGTATTTATATTTTTGCCTTAGGCAGCAAATTTACTGAGTATACAATTAAATACACTGATTTCAACATATTTACCATATTAATGACATAGAACTACAACATAGATCAGCATTTAGAGTCTAGTCAATATATACCTATGTTCCTAGAGTCAAAATCCGAGCCCAAATTTCATAGATTTTTTTTGTCGAAAAGGTTATTTTAGAATGTTTTCATGACAAACATTTGGAATTGTAAGGTTTTTAAGTAACTAGAAATTCCCTGTTAGATTATTAATAGAGCGATATTAGTAAATGGCTTAGCTGGCAATGGTTGCAGTCAAGTTCGAATGTTTCCAGGCAATGACACTCAGACATGAGACACGAGAACCGAGACACGAGACAATTGAGGCTGTGTTGTGCTGTAGAGTGTTGTGTTTTGTTGTTCTATCGGTGGCAACGTGTTAAGGCTGTTGACAACACGAATGCCGCAATCTGTCATCACGAATCTGTCGTCGTTGTCGTCTCGATAAACGATATTCAAAGCCATTCTACAAGCATCGAACCAGTGTGGAGCATGTTTTGCGTATATATACATACATATATATATATATATATATATATATATATATATATATGTGTGTGTATGCACACTCTTGCTGTTATTTTATTATTATTGTTTTTTTTTTTGTTGTGGCAACTTCAATGTCAAAGTCGGGGGCGTTTTGTCGTAGGAGTTGAACATGCAAAACAATATTTATATCATGTATTTAATGAATTCTTTACGACAGCTTATGGGTAATTTATAATTTAATTTTGCATTCATTTATTGGGTCCCCCGGCTGGATATGATTTCGAATACAAATCCGAATGCAACTGCAACTCTAAATCTATAAAAAAAAATAATTAAAAATGTAAATTTGTCAATGTGTTGTCGGTTTTTTTTTTCACTGTTTTCTATTTATTTAATTTTTTTTTTTTTTTTAAATATCTACTGGGTTTTTGCGTTGTCCGATTGTGACGACATCCCTCCGCATAAAGGGGCACTCAAAAGGGAGTCATAAATTGTAGCCACATATCAAGTATGCAAACATTAACGGAAACTGTTGAAACATGCACATGTCATTCAATGTGTTATGCTTATGCCACAAAGCGAGGTTCATTTAATAATTCCATTAAACGCTTTTCCTTAATTCCATTTAAATATCCCACTGTGAACCGACAAACGCATGAATAAATATATAAAAGCAAAGCTGTAAATCCTAGAATTTATATTAAAATCGAATAATTGGTATATTTACAAAATATATATTGCTGCATGTATAATACAAAAAATAAATAAATAGTTACATTAAACATTGAGCTAAGTGCATTAAAGATGCCCAAACGAGGCTCGAAAGATACTTCAGATAGTTGGCACATAGATGTAAATGTTCAGTGTTCACTCAGATATCGAGGCATGTCAGGATGGGACTACTATATTATATACCTATTATATAAATATTCTGTCAAAGAATGAGCCATAAGTTGCCTTTACAACACAATATAAATACTCAAATGTGAAATAATCAGTCGTAAAAGAGAAAATCATTAAAATTCAGAAAAATTATAATTAGAATATAATAAAAAACTACGAAAATAATAAATAATAGTCATACATAAGATGAATAATGTTAAAAATTGTGGCATAACTCTACAAGCTGCCCTCGGAGCTGCTACCAAAAACAACTGTTTGTGTGCTGTTGTGTGTGTTGCATGTTTAATAGCTTTGTCTCGCATTCAATTTGCATGTCTCCCACGGGGCAAAGAAAAGCGTGAAATATTTTAAGCGCCTTAGACACAAACAATGGCGCTGACATCGGAGCTGACGCAGCTCCTCAAATCTAAGCCGGCAGCGACTGCAAATTTATCTTACCTTTAAAAAAAAAACAAAAAAAAAAAACGATACCAGCAACGGCAATTTTCGTTTTCGTTTGTCGGCATATTTTGGTTGATTTTCATTGATTATTGTTGTGGTTGTTATTATTTTGTTTGTTGTATCTGGAGTGTGGGCGTTTGCGCCCACATCCACCTGATGCAGCTTCATAATTAGAAATTCGAATAGAAATTGCAGCAGCCTCCAAACATCAGACACAACAATGCCTCACTGCTCCCAGTTTGGCTAAGCGATACCCGATGATATCAGCGTATAACGGGGAAACTTGATTTTGCTTCCGACTTATAAAGGTGAATTTACACAGCGATTTCAATATTCAATCTTTGAGACCGCTCTTTAAAAAACGACATGAATTGTTGACAAATATCAAACGATTTGTTATACTCAGATTATAGTGGTTTTGTACTCTTTGTCGACACCATTGAGCTGGAAACTTGAACTAAAACTACAAATGTAAAATAACCAACAAAAAAATCGATATTTGCAAAGCGATAAAATTCCATATCTCCTACAAAGCTACAGGCACCAAATTTGATTGCTAATTGCTGGCTGAACTAACTAATAAAAGAGTCCCAGTATTTTCATAGTTGATTATGCCCAACTGCAAAATCAATTTATGCCTTCCAAAACGAGCTTTTATTAAAAATACAAAAATTAAATCAATACGAGCTGAAACATTATCATAAATAAACACAATATGTGTAAATATTTAAGTAAATATTTTAAGTAGCAAAGAAATTTATAGTTAATATTTATTAATTAAATATAGTGAATAACAATTTAGTTAACACAATTTTTCCTTTAATATTGTTCAATCTCAGCTTTAAATTATTACTTTTTCGATAATTCATAAGGAATGAAAAATATCTGTTATTTATATATATATATATTTGATATTCAAGAAAATTACTTTGTTGCATATATATTATATGTATATGTGATCTCCATTAAAACTAACCTCAAATTTTGTGTTTCCTTCCATTTATTTTCAGGTGAGTCAATGTCGAAAGCATTCAAACGAAACCATTGCGATTAAGCTGAGTAAATATAACCAACAAACATGAACAACAACAGCCAAACCCATTCAGTGATTGTGCGCATTCTAGCTGAATAGTACAGCTCGTTGCTTAATTAAGTCCCATATGCAACATATGCTTACCACTTGTTGCATACAAAAAAGCATTTATTTTTTTTTTTTGGTTCCCAACCTTAGCAATGACAGAAATAAAAGCGAAAATGGGCACAGAAAATAAGAACGCAGCTTGTTGAGTTGAGTTGTGTTAAAAGTGCAGCACGCACCTGCGTCAGGCCCGTCTTTGCCAACCTTCCGGCAGCCAATGCAACAGCAACAGCTCCGGCTACGTCTCCGCCTCCGTCTCTGTCTCTGTCTCTGTATACGTTTCTGTGTCCGTCTGTGACCAGACATGCCTCCCGTGCCGTTTGGCACGTTTAAATGTTTGCGCATTTGAAATGTGATATATGCCACGATACGGTGCTGACTGCGTTTCAGCTGTTGCTGCTACTTTTGCTGCTGTTCATAGTGTGACACACATGCTTATCCCCCTGCCTCGCCACCCCCACCCCCCTCCCCCCCACTTCCCCGCCTCTGCCCAGCAATGCCCCTATTTATCTAAGTACATGCGCACACGCAGCATACATGGATAAGTTTTAGTTAACTGCCACGCCGCACGTTGCGTTTGACTGTACAATACAATATTGTTGTTTATTTATTTATTTATTTTTTTATTGTCTCATGAGTGAGGAGCAGAACAACAACAGCGCACAGCAGAAGAACAGAACACACCCAAATGTAAGTTTCCTTTGCAACAACAAAGGCAACAAAACAACGCTTGTCGTCATGGTCTATTTGGCTTTTGGGTTTTCAACTTGGAATAGCTCGTACCCAGTGCCTCGTGCGTTGTATTCCTCAATGTTTGCCTATCGTCATTTTGTCATTTGTCGTCTGTGTTGCTTGTCTGTCGCTTGGCTGTCAAAACATTTTGTGGGCGCGTTTGGCACAATGTTTTAATTGCTTGTCGCTCCGTGCCGCTCAAAGAATGTGCTGTAAATTACGAGCATATTTTAAATACGACCAAATTACGGGCAACTAGCAACGGCCAACTGCCAACAGCCAACGGCCAACTGCCAACAACAGCGCAGAGGCAGCAGGCAAATTCATTTAGTAAGATAAACCGCCTTCAGCTAGGACTTTGTATTTGTTTTTTCCAACACCCACCACACCCCACCGCCACACGCCTCACAGATGCCCCTACTGGCCCGGCTAAATTTACCTTTTATCATGAACCAGAAGCTGAGTCTGCACACAGCTGAACAGCTTAAAGGATTCTCTTGTAGCCCCCGTTTGCCTTTATTTAATAATAATAAAATTCTTTGCTATTTTTTCGCTTCAAATTCTTCTTGCTTTTGCATACACCCCCCGCATTCGGTGGGGAGCCAGCGGAAGGCAAATCATCTTCTTCGTCTAAACGGGGGCTTTGAAATAATTTTCTAAAATTACAACAGCCCTTGGGAAATGGGTACATAGCACACATACTACATGCTATTTTAAACCTAATAAGAAATCGTTTTTCATTTTGCCAAGTAAGTTGAATTTTTTTGCCCACATCAGCAACAAAAAGATGTGTTGTTAGTGGGAGTCAGTCGCTGGAAATACGCTAGAATTTAATCACTGAAAAATTCTGATGTAATTATAATGGGACCAATTAGCCAAAAAAGGTTATCTACTCCAGGGATCAGGCAACGATAAACCCAAAAATAAAAGGGGGAAAAAATAAAAAAAAATATTGACTGAATTGAGTAACAAAAATACATATGTAAATGCTGTCCAAAGTGGCGCATGAGTAATGCGACTGGCAATGGCCTTCAATTTATTTATATTCTTTCAAATACCAACAAAATGTCAAAACAATTACAGTCTTTAACTAATTAGTTATTTTAAGACATCAACGCTTTTTGGTTTGTTGGTGCTCGAAAAGGGGGGCCAACGGGGGCATAGCAAATAGGTTGCTTAGTGGCCCACAAAGCGTTGAGCGTTGTAAGTAGATAAGGTAAGCAAACAAACAAACAAACAAACAAACAATAAAACACCTCAATTGACTATATATAAAGATATAGTTGTAACCCCATCAGCTCTTTAAGCACGCTCGTCCAATTCCACTTGAAAGATCTGTCAGCGGCATTTTCCCATAAGTGCTTTTTGTTTCAACAATATTCTCTGGCGCTGATATCGAAAGCGTCATTATTTGCAGTGCATAATTACTTTTGGCATAATAATTGATTTCTATTGATTCGAGCCGTTTTTTTTTTTTGCGTACTTTTTAGCTTACTACTATTTTGAATTTTAATCAAATATGTTAACGAGAATGTTACATAAATATAATATTTAAATTCGAATTTTTTAACTTTAATATCTGTTATAGCCGTGCTCCACTCTGCCCAATAATTCGTACATTCAACTGAAAATGTTGTTAGTGAAATCAAACTATAAAAACCATAATTTTTGCATTGATTGAATATGTTTCTAGTTTTATTCAAATATGTTGCTTAGCTTTTTTTTTTCTTTCGATAATTGCTTGCTGTTATACGTTTTATTTATTTTCGATTTCGCTGCATTTCAAATTAAAATCATTTCTTGGATTGCATTTGGCGTATCGAATGCCGCTAAGGGTATTCCAGTTATGCTGGGATTGCCCTTAATGTGCTGGGGCCAGTTGTCGTTGAATATTATGATAATTTGAGCGTTTGTGCAGAGGAGAGCATATATATTTATATATATGAATATCTATATATATATAGTGTGCACACAGCTTATCATTGCCTTTTCCTTTCCCTCCCAATTCCTGGAACAGATTGTGTCATTTGCGCCGAAAGCTGGCGGCGATGCAGAGAAACCGATCAGGCTGATTTTAACGATGTGGAAAATGTCGCATTTGCATTTTCATTAACAAACTAATGAAGCTGTCTGAAGATTGCGTGGGCGCCCGCCCTGCAGCCATGAATTATGAATGAGCTCTGAGCTAATCGACTCCCAACTTGCTGCAGCTGGTCAGCCGGTGAGCTGGGACCCAGCCCCACTTTTTTTTTTTTACATTAAGCGGGCCAAATTGCATAATAATTAAATAATCGATAGGCCGCCAAAGCATCAGCTGGAGCAAACTGAGCTGAGTTGCGAACGGTTTGTCTATGCATTTAGCGCATCGCATCGCATCGCATCGCATTTGTGGCCCAATTGCAGCAGTAGCATGGAAAATGAAAATATGCTAATCAGTGTGAAAACCAGTAGCGTTTTTTGACTTCACATTGAAACGATAACTGCCTTTGGGGCGCCAAGTCACAAGTCTGGCGCGATGCTGTTGTAATTGCCGCTTACCAATTCAGTTTGCACCAGCAGCATGCAGCATGCAGCATACCCTGTAATATGCATTGATGTGTCTGAGTCAACAGTCAATGAAAGTGAAAACAGAATGCAAATCTTTAACTCAAAATGTTGTAAAAAAAAAATCTATAAACTTGAAAGAATTAAAAAGCTTATTTTGCGACAAGAAAAGGTTTTAAGAAACGGCCAGGGAAGAAGATGGTCAACAAAACATCGCTTCAGCAAATGTTTAGCCAGAAAGAAGTCTTTGGAAGAAAAAATTGTACTGAGTAAAAATCCTTTAAAAAAAATGTAATAAAAGGTATTTATTTATGTGTATTCAACGATTAAATCTATAATTATTTTGTATATAGTTAATTGTAATTAACATTCCATAGCTGCAAGCTCAATAGAAGTAGTTGTTGCTAATTACAGGGTATCTTATAGTCGCTTCGGTTCACTTGTGGATTTTGTTTGATTTGAGAGAAGTTAATCTTTTAATTAAGGCTACTACAAAAATTGTGCAATTCTATTTGGATTTTGTATCTCAAAAAGTGACGAGTTTAATTTCATGTTCACGTATGTATCACGTATGTATGCATCAATATTTATATTCATGTACACATTGTGTGTATGTGTGTGTGTGTCACAATTGTTGGGATTTGATTTAAAGCTCAGCTGCAATTTATTTGATTTGTTCAACTTGTGCAATCGACGCACGCATTTTTCCAGCCACCTGTTAGCCAGTTTTCTTTCTTTTTATTTTTATTTTTTTGCTATTTGTTAATGAATAATGGTAATACGACTATGTGCATATATGCACCTGTATATATATATATATATATTTATATACATGTGCCGTTTGCATTGCTCATTTGACATGTTTGGTGAAATGCCAACCCCTTTCCAACTTCAACTGCTACCCGTTGCTCTCCCCTCCAGCGGGCGGCACTTTTAAAGTCAACAGCTAACTGATGATGTTGATGAAAAGTAAGCGGCTGTTTTTTTTTTAATTTTTTTTTTATAAATCTTGTGTTTGTTGTTGCTGTTGCAGTTGCTGATGGTGCTGTTGAGAGTTGCTCATGAATGTTAAGTATGCAACTGCAGTTAGCATTCGCCAGTCGTTTCGTGTCTAGTTGTTGCACATACAAATACAGATACTGCACTTAACAGATTCACCATGCCGACAATTCCCTTATATGCAGGATCTCAAAGCAAGCGTTTAAATCACAAATTTCATTCGAAAAGCAATTAATTACTCTATATTTCATCTGTGCTTTTTATATTAAGAGTTCTGGCGCCTCGTTTTGTTTTTTTTTTTTATATCGCTGCTGATTGTTAATGCCAGCGAATTGAATTCTTTTACAAAATAGAGCAGCAGCATTTTACACTCAGACAAAAAGGGAAGGTATTTAAGCATTGTTATAAAACTTTAATATACATTCTTGGTATTTTAATTGCATTTTTTTCTGATTTTTAAAACATTGATTTCAAAATAAGAAGAAAATTTGGTTTAAACATTAATTTAAATAATTCTATGGAACAGATTTTTTGTTGTGTACTAGGTCGCTGGTGACGGAACGGACCGTTTGGGCCATTTGCCAGCCCAGTTGGCCAGTTGCGCAATGCATTCGTCTGAGGCTCTTAACAACTTCAAGGTTGTGTGTTACACATTCGGTTTGTTTACATAGTTGTTGCTGTTTGCTGTTTGCTATACACATTTATTGCATTGGCCTGTCGGCCACTTGCTGTGCGCACTTCCAACTCCAGCAGGGCGGAGGAGTTGGAGTTGGAGTTGGAGTTGGATTTGGTGTTGAATTTGGAATTAAAGTTGTGGGCAGGCGACTGTTCACAGGTGGCAGTTGCAGTTACAGTTGGAGCTGCAGTTGACAGGCAACTGGGAGGCACAAACACCGCCGTAAAGGTTAAATGGCCAACACACACACACACACACACACACACATTTGGGCCACACGCAATGGTCGCAACGGCGCCATAGGCATTGCCAAATTAAGGTCAAGTTTGTCGCCTGTGCGTGCCAGCAATGTTGTCGTCGTGTGTTGCAATCGTGGGCTGCCACATGTCGCATTCAACCACCAGCCAGAGAATCAATCATAAATAATAAAAAAAACTATGTAGCTCGTTTCTTAATGTTTATCTCTGTTGCTGCTGCTGTTTGTGACAGCTTCTGCGCAGCGGTAAAATCCAATAAAATTTAAGTGTCGCAAATCCATTAATGAATACGATTAGCAAAAAAAATACACTTATTTTTGTTATGTATGTATGTATGTATATATGTATGTTTGTGTCTCTATGTATGTGTCTGTATGTTTGTGTCTGTTTGTGTGTGTATTTTGGTATTACTTGACGGCTTTAAATAGATTTAAAAACGAGTTTACTTAAATGACTATATATTATTGTTATTTGATTTTATTGTTGTTGTGCTTAATACCCTTTTTTTAAGCATTGTTTCAGTTGATATTAATGGATATATGGTATCGATAGGTAGCTGAATAATCACATTTTTAAAGTTATGAATATCTTAGTTACGATCTAGACCTTATTTTTAATATTAATTAATTATTAATGCTATACACAAATGCAACTTTGTGATTATTTAAAAAATAAGCCCAAAATTGTGAAAATCTATGAGGGCTAAGAACTATACTTACAAATTAAGGCTAATTTTGTTTTAATTTTTTACCGGGTATCGTTCGGTCGTTCATCAAATTCATCATTCGATTGTGCTTTATTGTTGCTTTAATCGTTTTGCCGTGTGACATTTCACATTTGAATTGCCTTCGCCCTTTAGCCACCCCCCGCTGAGTTGTTTAAGTCGCTTAACCTGTTACCGAAACCTATTAATGGCATTATTTTGGCAAACACCGCCCCCAACGCGTCCCCCTCCCCAGTTATCGGTCAGAGCCAAAGCCACATCGAGCTGAGCTTGGCTCGTACTCAATTAAGTTTGAGTTAAGTTCGCCGCTTTGCTCAGTCATCGTCAGTTTTGGCGGAAATGTGAAACAAATGCGTCAAAATGTGATCATGACTGTTAATTAAGTGAAACGAGGCTGCTGCTGATCATTTATATTTATATATATATATATATATATATTCTCAAGCCAAGCGATGATGTGATCAAACAAATCGATTACTCAATCAAATCATACCTGTTTCTCTCCATGGACATTACAGAAATATCTTGGGGATAATGTTTGTGGGGATTATAATTGAACTGTTCTTAAAAGACTTGCCAGACATCCGCTAGGCAACCAATTTATACATTTAACAGATGGTCGGCCAACAACAAAAACAATTATAATAACAATATTGTTATGAATAATTAAAAAAAAAACAAAAAAAAAAACACAAGCTTAAAAATTGAAATGCAAATCGAAATGAAAAGAAAAATGCAAATGGAATGGAAATGGATGTATGACATGAAAGAAGACAACAATGAGAAATACCAACATCAACATTAACAACATTAGCAGCAGCCATAACAACAACAACAACAACAACAACAGTAACAACAACAACAACAAATCCAAACATGAATGAAATTCAATATTAAACATAGAAAAAACAATGTTTGGGTTTCGACTGGGGACAATAATGGGGATGGTTATGAGGTATGGAAAACTTTGTGATTGCTGGGTGTCCATTTGAGTGTGTATTGTGTGTGTGTGTGTGTGTGTGTGTGTGTGTGTGTGTGTGTGTGTGTGTGTGTGTGTGTGTGCACTTTCCAATGATAAAATTATATACACAAGATCAGACGCTGTGGCTAAAAACAATGAACGATGCCAGGTGGGTGGGGCTGGGTTGGTAAGTTGGAGAGATGTATGGGGCGTGTGTGGGGGGGGGGGGGGGGGGGTGGAGACAATAACAATAACAAACAAATAAGAAACACGCGTAAACAAGGCAAACAGATGAAGCCAAAGCTGCGTTTGCAGTTGCAGTTGCAATTCCATATGTGCAGAGCAACCAGTGGCAGAGGGCATTGCCTCAGTGCTCAAGCTGCAACTTGGGGGGGCGCATCGGGTGGATCGGGCTGGGTTGTTTGGTTGCAGCAGAGTGCGTTTCTTTGGCCGTATGGCAGACTTCCTCAAAAGTCAACAAGACGCAATACGCACTGCGGCTGCAACTGCTTGGGGCAGCAGGAAAAGGGTGCAAGCTAGGGTGGAGGAGGGAGGAAGCAGAGCGATGCTGTCAACCGCAAAGCTTTGACATTTGGATGCATTTTGTGTTTGATATTGAGCTGCAATTGATTTACGTAATAACGGGAAGTTGCACTCACCCGCACACACAAACTCACACACACACACACACTCACTCACACACACACCCTGGCATAGACATACACCACTTCCGTTGCGCTTCAATTCGAAAGCAATTTATAAAATTCAATTGCCAAACACTTGCCGATGCATTCAAAAGTGTTCTTCAATTACAATTTAATTTTAATTGTATTTTATCGGTTTTTAATTACTTTTACTACTTAAGGCATTTGAAGCAGTATCACAATATTCTATGATAAGGAAAAGTAATAGATAGATTTATGCTTCAATATATTTTTTTTGATAATGCTATCGATTGCTGCTTTAAAATTGTTCAGCTTGCTAAATATTGAAATAGTTTTTTTGGAATTGTATAAAAATCTCAATTTCCATAAATTATAATAATCCTATCTTCGATATACAATATATATCTGTTCCAAAACACAAATCGACTTCGATCATAAGAAATCAATTGCCAGATATGTGTAAAAAAAATATAGCTTATAAAAGATAACGATAAATGGCAACTGCTTCTGTTTCTTAAAAAAAAAATTAACTAGTTTTCGAAGAATAATAATATTAATAATTAATAATTGAATTGTAGTTCATGGAAACCAAGTTTGTCGCATCCGTGACAAAATTATATGCGAACTTAATTAATTAAGTACATTTTGTGAAACGATTTGGCAAATTTCAAGCTGATCTTGAGTTGATTTTTAAGCATTTTTCGTTGGTATGTTTTAAAGCACATTTTACTTTGAAATGGCCGCTGGATTGTTGCCTGTTGCAAGTTGTTTGTTTTTGTTGAAGTTGTGCTTGTTGTTGCTGATGACTTTCACTTTGAACTTGCGCGCATTCTTGGCAACCGCAAATTGATGTTGCATTTAATGCTTTTGCCAGCTGCTTTTGGAGGCATTTTTTTTTTTTATATACTTTTATTTTTCTTTTGCATTTTTGGAATAGTTACGATCGAGAGTCGCTTTTGATCAATTATTATTATTGCTTATTATTTTATTAAAGTCACATCGGCTGCAGTTGAGTCGAGTGCCAGTTTTAGTTGCTCATCAAGCAAGCAGCCTCATAAATAATGTTGTTGGCCATAATTACAGCGTCGCTTTGCTTTTTTTTATTAAAAAGACAAAATAAAAGCGTAAAAGCAGCCGAATGAAACAACAACAGCAACGAAAGCAAATGGCAAGAGCCAAAACAGAAAACAAAATGTTTATAAATGTGCGCAAATTGCCGGTTGCCGACAGCTGACAACAAAATTTATGTAAATTGCAATTACCAAATTCGAGTAAGAAAGCGACCGAACGAACGACCGAACGAACGAACGACCATTGATGGTAATGTTAATGTCCATGTCCATGTTCATGTCCATGTCCATGTCCATGTCCATGTCCGTGTCCGTATTCATGACCAACTGCAAGTCTCCCGCATTGATGCAGCTTAAGAGCGCTCTCCAATTACATATATACCTGCATAAATCCATATTTACAAGCATATCCAATGTTGTTTGGGCCACTGTGCTTACGCGGCGGCATCAACAAACATGAATTTGGCTTAGTTAAAACTTTAACGCTCTCAGCGAGCACAAATTTTTTGATAAGCGTCAATGAAAGTGAAACCGTGTCACACACACACACACACACACACTCACACACTCACACACACTCACACACACATTACATACATTGAGCCGCCTTTGGGTTGTTATATCTGCATTTGTGTTTCTTCTGTTTGCATATCATAAATAAATAAAAGCGCTTACAAACAACCCAGAGGTTCGCTGGCAAACGGGGTGACTCCATTTGATAAGCGAAGCAAAACGGAAAATTTAAAACAAATACAAAAAAATATCAACGATTGCTGGCCGCTTGCATTTCGCAATATACATTTGCTACTCACGTCAAAAGAGTGTTCGATAATCAGTTACTCTTTGGCCAATTCAAACTCAATCTTACATTTAAACACATACTCTACTTTGTCTATGCTATTCTAAATCCAATTAAAAATAGATTAACAAAACTCTTAATCTACGATTGAAACTTGTACAAAATAAATTTTAATCATAAATTAAAAATTTATGTTTAGAATGCACATATTTTTTTTATTGTAGCTTAATAACTTTTTTATATTTGTGTTTATAGGTAAACTTTAAAAAACAACATAGCTTTTGATTTGTGTTTAGAATGCACCATTTTTTCATATTATGTTTATTAATTGTTGGTTTTTGTGTTTATAAGTAAACAGTAAAAAAAAAATATATGTCTTCCAATATTTGCTTCTCATTTAAAATAATTATATCTCATTAAAAAAAAATATTTTTTTTAATTAAAAAATTAATAAATTAATTTAATTCATACGATGACCATGGAAAGTAAATCAAATTTTAACGGGAGCCAACCTTGAAGTGAATGTGCATAATTATATTTACTAAGAACAATAGAATTTTTTCATATATATATATATATATTATTTTATATATATCCTGGTATTTGTTCCTTATGTCCTTATGTGACTCTTATTTGTTGCTAGTATTCGAGTTTCATTTTAATTAACTTGCAGAAGGAAATGTGGTTTTTCTGTTGAATTCTGCTAAACATTCTGCTAAGAATAATGACTTGTTTATGCTTGAATACACCGCAAAGCAGATATTGGAATGGAAAAGAGAATACTTTAAGCTGACCTTTGAATGACGTGTTGAATTAAATTGTTGAAAAAGATCCTATGATGGGGACAGGAGCAACTGCAGCAGCATCAGCATCAGCTGCATACGACAAAGGCAGGGTTTACAAAATCTTATCAAGCCCAACATCCATCAATACCTATAGCAGTAGCAGTAGCAGTAGCAGTAGCAGTAGCCGGCGTTTCAAGTCCTGATGCTCTCGTCCTGTTTTGCTGTGGGCGTTGCCCGGCAACCAAGTCAAAATCCAAAGCATTTGCTCAAGTTTTGTTGTTGAGATTGCGGCTACTTGCTCGCTCGACTGTGGATGTGACTGGTTGCCTGGCTGCCTGCCTGGGGATGTACATTGCTGATGCAGGAGTAGAAAGAGCGTGTGCTTTAATGGGAAAGGGAGAAGGAGAGAGAGAGAGAGAGAGAGAGCGCAACGCCAGTCAGGGCACTTGACGTCGCCGCATTGTTTGCAGCTCAGCGCCCGCTATAAATAGTCAAAGACATGTGGCATTTAAGGGCCCACATTCACATTCACATTCATATAGCATCGCCACAACTCTCTATTGGCAACCGGGCAGCAGCAGCAGCAGCAGCAACTTTGACGAGACGAGTTTCCTTTTTAAAAGCGTCAAGAAAATTCCTTAAAATAGCTAGAAAACCAAGAGCTAGGGAGCCACAAACACTCTGTCCGAGAGTGTGCAAGAGTGTGTGTGTGTGTGTGTCCATGTGGTACACTCAGAAACAAAAAATCAATTTTGGAATTTAAAATAAATTCAATTTTCAAGTTAAGTGATTATTGTTGAAGTTTTATTTATTTTAAAATATTTCGAAAATAAGTAAAACAATTGTAAATAGTTGTAAAATATATTATAAAATATTCATTATTTTGCTGTTTGATTTTTAATAAATTTTATATGTATAAAAATATTTAAAGTTATATTTAGTCAGCTATTGAGCTTAAATTATTTATAATTTTCAATTGATTTGAAATAAGAAAAATTGTATTATACTTATTGGAAAAGATTGAAGATCGAAATTAATTGAATTTTTTCTAAGGATTCCTATTATAGTCGTCCACAAAACAGTTATTTCTTTTCTTATATATATATATGTTTTTTTTTGAGTGTTGGTTTTTTTTTTTGCATTTTCACTGTGTGCCATTTTGCCTGTTCTGCAAATGCAGTGGCAGATGCCGTAGAAGTGGTAGCAGTGGCAGTGACAATTCCACAGGCGGAGGCACACGGCACAGAGGCGAGTCAAGTGGACGACTCTGCGTCAAGTTGGCAAAGCAATTGACTTGCGCTGGGATGCAGCTGGGCGCTGGCAGCTGGGAGCTGAGAGCTGGGAGCTGAGAGCTGAGAGCTTGGTCTGTGGCTGACAAGGGTCTGTTCTAAGTATTTTGCTGGCTGGATGGCTGGTGGCGATGCGGGCAGGTTGCTGCATCGAGGCATAGGCAGTTCTTTGGCATTTCGCTGGCACTTGCAACGCGCAGAAACAGTTTAATTTGATTCTGAAATTTTCACATGCTTCGGCATGTACATATACCAATCCAATCGTTGCACAGTAAAATAATTCATGTGGGACACACCGCACATTGTACATGGTATAATTTACGTAGCACGTTGCACGTTGCACGCTGCACGTTGCACGTTGCACACAGGTTGCACGTTCACAAAATTGATGTAAACTAGTTCGCAACTCGATTTATAACTGTCTAAGCGTCACATTGTTTATTCATTCTAATTACGCCCACCTTTCAAACCACAAAAGTTCCACAAAGTTTTCCACTATGTGTGCTGATGTGCCCCTATATACATATATATATATATATATGTGTGTGTGTGTGTGCGTGTGTAGTAAGGTCATTTTTTGACACGCTGTCATTTCAGCCAGGTGATTCAGTTAATGCATGAATAATAGGACTAAAAAGCGGCGCCAATGTCTGAATAAATGACTATTGCAAGCCTAAGGTCAAAAAAGGATTTTAGATTTAGTTGGACTCTAGTCGAAGGCTGACAAAAACTAAAAATGGGACTCCGCCTATCGAAATCTATGGGTGAGCGAGATTGCTAATTTCAATTGGATTTTAGCTAACAACAAATATAAAATAAAACATTCTCTTCACTAAATAAAAATCTGTTTTTGCCAGTTGTTGCAACCCAGTTCTTTAATGCCTATTGTTGCTGTTGCTGTCAATGGCGTCGTTAAATTGCACAAGCTTATCACTTTGCCAGCTATTTTTCACAGTTGCAGCGCTAATTTTCTATTTACGTTGCCCGAGATTACCAACTTATTCTGATGCCATTAATTATTAGGCGGTTGCATTTTTATTTGTTCCATTCGTTTTGGCTGACACAGTTCCAGTCATACTTACTTTCTCAGTGTTGCACATGCTGCTCTGCTGATGACTGTGTGATGATAGCACGCAAACTTGACGCACACACATAGAATATATATATATATATATATATATATATATATATATTGTGAATTTGGCTTTTCCCAGTGATGTGTCAAACTTGTGACTAATCTTGAGCATATCAGTGCATTCATTTAAAATATGTAAAAGGGTTAGAGTTATCGTGTTGTTCTGCAAACAGACAAAAGAAAGCATCTCGAATCGTATTCTATCATCGCATATATAATTTAGCAACGTTAACAGCAACTGCCTGTTGCAGGGGCATCTGTTAATCAGACATTCTCGAAATGTTTTTTTCTACTTTTAAAAAAATACATATGTGCACAAGTACATAAATTATACTGTTTATGTTGTAAACCGAATATTTTCTGCTTAGCAAGAATACAAATATTTGCATTTTTCTTTTTATTTTTTTTTCCCCCCCCCCAATAATTTCAGCACCTCTAGAAACACAAATTATACGGCGTGATATTAAAGGTAAATGTTGAATTTGTGAATCACACTTGAGTAGTTTTACCTGGAAATAATACCATATAAATAATGTTATTTGTTTATGTGGAATGTTTAATTCATTCAAATATTGCGTGCGGCATTTAAAGCTATGGTTTTTATGCCATTTTAATAATTGCGATAAGTTTGTCAGCTAATCTATTCCCCAAAAGTATGCATTGTATGTGTGCTGTGTGTGCGTGTGTGTGTGTGTGTGTGTTGTGCACTGATGCGTGTTTCTCATTTTTCATTTCCCACGCACATCTGTACTTATAATTTGGTGAGTGGATAAACCAGTTGCCTTTTCATCAAGTTTCTATTGCGGGTTCAGCTTCCTGTGCAGATTCCCCAAAAAAAAAAAAAAAACACTTTTCGTATGTGTGTGTGTGTGTGCGAGTGTGTGATTTACATTATAATAATTAGTTTCTGGCAAAAGCACGCGCTGCTTCTGCAGGCATCCTCATCAAAATTGCAAATAGAAAGCAATTTCCACACTTATTATAGACACGTGTGTGTCTCTCTCTCTCTATCTGTGTGTGTGTGTGTGTGTGTGTGTGTGTGTGTGTGTGTGTGTGTGGCAACTCTAATCTGATTTCCTTTGCGGGCACATAATGACAGCCACACACCAGGCAGGAGCACAAGCCACAAACTTGGCCAGCTTGAGTAACTTGTATAAGCTTTTGCTCTGCTCAAAGTGCATGTGCGCTGCATGCCTCTCAATTTCAGACACACAAAATAACTTTTGCAACTCGTGCCGCCAACTGACAAGTGGCAAGTGGCAAGTGGCAAGTGGCAAGTGGCAAGTTGCGAATAGCGAATAAAGACGGCTTGTGGCCTCATTAAACCGAATATTTTATATGAAGCACAGCAGGAGATTTTCGCCTGTGGCACAATCCCTAAATTGCCAATGTCAAACAGTGGCCTAAACACTTCTGCATCACTTTTCGCCATATCCGGTTTTGATCTATTTCAATGTTAATTTAGACAAATTCTAGTATGAAAGTTGAAAATAATTAATATGTTTGACTCGTCGGCGTTTGAGATGTGGATTATGGTAGCAAACCAACAATAAATGTTAATGTTTGATTGCTTTTTAGCCAAGAAAATATACCCTAAAATACAGCGTATGAAAAGTTAATACATTTATTTTTATTTACATGAGCATAATATTGTTCAAAATCTGATTGTGTGTATACTTTGTACAGAAATATATGTGCACACCATCACTTTTACTTATGCCGAGCTTAAATTTACTTTGATATTATTTTTAAGTTTCCATAAAGCCATTGAAGTAAAATAACAAAGTAGAATTGTTATTTTATGATTGATGCCATTTTTTTCCTGACACAATTGTATATATTTTGCATGGAATTGTGTTTATTTTATGTCACCAACACTCTGCGAAACTCGATTAAATTGGCAAAGTTAATAGCAAAATTTGTATTCAATATTTCTTTTCTTTTTTTTTTTAAATGGCAAAATTCGATTAAATGCACTGCTATTTTAAATAAAATAACAAATTGAAATGACATGAAAATAACAAATTATTATGAAAATTGCTCAAACTTCTTTAAATCGTGTTAGTATCAATTTAAATTAAATTTAATGTTATCAGCATTTGGCAACTCTCTTTTGCAACATTTCATGTGACATTTGGTGCACCCCTGTTGAAGTCTGCTTTGACTTAATTTTCTTTCAATCTAATCGATCAACCTTAAAAAATCAAATAGAATTTTAGATTTCGTAGAATATTTATTCCAACCCGTAAGATTGCAGAGTTTTTTCCTATGTTTTAAATTGTTTTGCTGTTGGTTGATTAATTTTAGCATGACTTAATTTAATTGATATTTGCCTTTTTTCATTCAAGTATTCTTGTAAGCAAAAATCTCAGTTTACTCCTCAGGCTAGAGTGTTTTTTTTTCTTTCCCATTTCAAATTTTTGTATGCACGGAATGTATGTTTTCATCCTTAAAAATACTAAATAAATAGATATAGTTAATTATCCCATTCATAGAAAAGTATTTGCACAAGTTCTTAGCCTTTTTAACCAATTAAAACAAGACAGAAAAAATGCAGTCAAGTTTGTTCAATCACTTTTAGCCAAGTCAATAGACAATTGGTTGGCAACATTGTGGCCACTTTGCGCTGTCATTTCAATTAGCCACAGCCTCTGGCTTGGACGTTTCTCGTTGTGTGTGTGCGTGTGTGTGTGTGTGTGTGTGTGTGTGTGTGTGTGTGTGTGTGTGTGTGTGTGTGTGTGTGTGTGTGTGTGTGTGTGTGTGTGTGTGTGTGTGTGTGTGTGTGTGTGTGTGTGTGTGTGTGTGTGTGTGTTGCTTGTGTGTTTTTTTTTTCGCATTCGCATTTGTGTATGTTAAAAAGTTAACGTTTTACAATAACATTTAGCGCTAGCCGTGTGGGCTGTGCTGAGCTGCCAAACAATGAAATATAATTTGTATAATTTAAGTAAGTGCGCAGAGTCATTAGCATATTTAAGTGTGCGTTTGTATTTGTATTTGTATTTTATATTTTGTGTTTTGTCTTTTGTCTTCTGTGGGCTTTCTGTGTTAGCCGCATTTAATGAGGTTCATTAATCATGCCAAACCAATTGCCAATCGACCCAACTAATGAATGAAACACTGTCAACGTACTGACGGCTTGTCTAACTGAATGACTCACTGACAGACTGACTAACTGTTGTTGTTTAGCTTTAGGTTGACTGACAAACTGGCAAAGTGACTGACTTGACTGGGTTTGTTATGCAAATGTTGCATTTTTTTTTGCCACCTCCGCGGACTCACGTGTCGTATGATTAATTTTGCTGGGCAAATTGACGCATTATGCAAAAGGAGGAGTGCTCTGGTGGAGAGGAATAGTTTGTAAATCGCGTGCCAGGAATTGCATTTGATCATAATTAATGTGCAATCATCACAATCGCCACAACCACGGCAACGTATACGTAATCTGTGTGTGTGTGTGACCGTTACACAATCGCACATGAATCCAAATTAAAATATATGAGAAAAGCGCACCACATCCACATCCACCAGCACCATCACCACAACCAACACCACTGGCCACCACTCTTGTAGTAGGTAGCAGCGCCAATTCAAAGAAAAACAAATAATATATATACAAAAAAAATATAAAAAAAATAACCAACAATTTGCCGGCCATTTGTGTGTTGTGTGTGTGGGTTGCCGGACAGAGGAGACAGCTATGAGCAATGGGATAAGCAAAAAAAAAAACCACTTACAATACAAATTGTGCCAACAAACAGAGTCTGTTTCATGCTTGCTGCTTGTGTTTTTGTTTTTGTTTTTGTTTTTGTTTGTGTTTATTTGTAGGTCGCTGAGGCGGAGACTTTGGCTGCTGTTCTTGGCCAAGGACAAGACAGCCAAGCTAGCTAAGCTGGCTAAGTGGGGCGAAACCACAGAACTGCACAACTAACACCCAAACAGCGAACAAGAACAAGTGGCTAAACAATGCAGTGTTCACTGGGCGTATGCGCAATGTGTGATTCTACTAGCCATCATCAGGCTGTTAACTGTTGGTTGTTGACTGTTTTTATATGTGTATCACTTTTGCGCTAGTTGGCTCATTGGCTCATTGGCTTGTTGTTCTGCTGACTGTTAATTGGCAGCCGCATTTGCTGTGGTCATCCGCATTTCATTCGATGCATATTGATTCCCCTTCTCCATATTCCAGCGATAATTATGCTTGGAAAGAATTAAAATTTTCTTGTTGCAGTTGTTCATCATGATTGTAGCCGAAATTAGCAAATCGTGTAATAAATCTTATTTACTCTTTAATTTTAGGATCTGTTTAACAAAAAATATAATAATTCTATTTTAACTTCAAAAGGAAGCAAAACAAATATTCCATTTTCAAACAGCGGCTTAAAACTTTTCAACAAAATTAAAACAATCAAACAAAATGTATGAAAATCAGATTACATGTAAAATCAAAAATATGTCTGTTTATTTAGCATTGTGTTTCTCTTATCTTATTTTATATATCTAATTATTTACACAATTTACTTCAACTTTAGTGAGAGTTAAAAAAAAAATAAATAAAAAATTATGAGCACAAGATCCTAATTTAGTTCAGGACAGAATCATGGCTTATGTTAACTAAATACATATGCATAATATACTAACACACACACACACATACACACACACACACGCACACTTACACTCACACACACTCTCCCACACATAGACACAATCCAGCAATCAAATTAAACTCCGTTCTTAACCAACTCAGTTCCTTTTTGAAAAGTTGCTCATCTTTGGTACATCATGAAGCACAAAAATGTCAATATTAGTACTAATGTGAAAACGAGCGCAGCGAAGATTGCTCGACTACAACATACCTTACAATTCAGAAGTCGAAATGCAGATAAGATTGCAAATTAGCATCTACAACAATTACATTTTTCCACACACTATTTCTATATAATTGACGTGAGGAGGCGTGGCAGATATACCCTCTTGCTTGTTTTACTGGAGCACAGGGTATGCTTTCAACATGAGTTTTAAAAAAAAAAGGTACACAAACTCAATTTTGTAAAAGCAGATTTTTGGCAAGAAATGCAAAAACCAGAAGAAAAGCGGCGTGTAAGGCGTGGATTGCAAAGGAAGGAGGCATTTAATGGGTAGGGGATGGCCTGCCAGTAACAAGCGCTGTTTACACTCAAACACACACACACACACATACTAATATATATGCTGGCAATTCGAGATGCCTTGAAATTGACAAATATTTATCTGGCGGCATTTTGTTTTGTTGCCCCACGCACCTCATCAGCCATTTTGTTGCTTCTGCCAGCTGAGCGTCGCCTCTGTCGGCTCCATCCTGTTCTGCCTTTTGTATGTTATTGATCACAACATTAAAGGTCTTTTACAATTTATACACTGCATTACATAGTGGATAAATTTCTATACTTGAAAAAATATCATTATTATTTTCTGTATTTAAAAATGTTTTTTTTTTTTCTTCTAATAATCAAAGATTGCAATTTTTCTTTGTAACGCAAAAGAATATAATAGGAAATATGTTTTAAATGTGGAAAAATGTACCATTTACTGCAAGCATAAGAAAAATGTTTTCTTATATTTCAAAAGTATTGTTTGTTTTTTTTTTTGAGTGTAATATTTAAATCGCAGTTATCGCATAATTCTGCTGAATGATTAATTACGAGCACGTGAATCGGCTTAAATCTGAGAGCGAATTGTAGTTTGTCCATGCTGTTTTTGTCCCGTCATGGATCGTTGTTGTTGTTGTTGTTGTTTGCCTTTTGCCATGACAAATGCTGCTTTCCACACAAACTGTGCCGCCCAATGGCAAAAATGCAAAGAACAACTAATGCCAAAGTGTGGGAGTTGCTAGTTGTACGCTTGTTGCTGTTAACTGTTTACTGTTTACTGTTTACTGGTTGCTGGTTGCTGCCTGTGGCCATGGCCAGCTCAATGCGGCCCACACAGAGATGCCGTTGGCGCTAACGAGTTCTTGTGTGCGGTTGGCCAGAACTTTAAATTCGATTCTTTGTTTTTCTTTAGTTTTATTATATATATATTTATATATATATATATATATATATTCGTTTTGTTACTTACCAATTTGGTGCGGCGTCGCTGCGCTGTCTTTGAAGTTGTGCCACCCGTGGGCTGCCCACGCAAGCCACAGCTGTGCCTACTGCACATGACCATGGCCAAATGCTTGCTATGTGGCATGTGGTGGCAGTGGCATTATCCCGCCTGCGGCCGGCAGCCACTTGGCTTAATTCAACTGGCGTTAAATTGTCGCCTTATTATTGCCAATCATTGCAACCAATCATTTGCATATGGCGTCATCAGCTTCAAATTTAACTTCAAATCAACTACAATCGATCTCTGTCGTCGTCCCATTCACCCCCCCCCCCCCCCCTCCCCGCCCCCTTCATTATTTTCTTTTTGATTTTGATCTGACTGCGGAAATTGTAAAATAAATCAAGTTAGAATACTGTAGTCGGATAATCTCGACTGCGATACACCTTGTAATTACAAATATTATCATTTTATTGGCAAATTTCCGCTTTGTACCCGATTTGCATACAGAAAATGCTTTATGACTTCTCTTAGAAATGAGATCAATATGAGTGATGAATATATTTTTTTTTTACCATAACTTGGGTGTTTCTTATTCGATCTTACTGAAATTATAATCTCATATGTATATTCTGTATCAATAAGAAGATACTGCCTTTAAAATTTTGGAATTAATTGCTTTCGGAATTCGATAATATTATAATATTATATATTATATTGCAAAATGTAAGCCTCTTATAGCTCTTAAAGTCTCTGATATCCGTGAGTTCATACATAGAGTCGGACGTGGATATATCGATTTGGCTGTTGATTATAGATCAACACTTTATGGAGCTCGAAATGCTTCCTTCTGCCTGTTGCACACATTTGCGAAGAACCATTATTTCCTTTTTAGGATGTAAAAATAAAGTCAATAAAGTCGATAAAGTCGAATTTTGAAATATTTTTTAATGGGCTGACCTCAAATCAATTTTAATTATACTTAAACTAATTAGATTTGAATGTACTTAAGTTAATAAATTTCATATTTTTTGCAGATGAGCACAAATTAAATTCCGGCTCATGGGAGGATACGTTGGCGGAACCAGAACAACAACCACAACAACAACAACAACAACAACCACAACTCCATTCGCATCAGCATCAGCAAACGCAGCAATCGCATCTGAGTCAGACATCATCTTTCATTGCATCACCCGGTCAGGGAGCGACAAGTCACAAGGCCAGCGTGACAACTGCACAGTTGCACAGCGCCTTTAGTCGGCGCATCGCTGAGCAGCATCAACAGCAGCAACAGCAGCAACAGCAGCGGATAAAAGGCTGCCAGATCAGCCAGCAGGCAGACAGCGCCACAATTGCCGGCGGAAGCTTCAGCGCCAACGGTGGCCAGGCTGCCGTTGGTGTTGGTGTCGGAGTCGGCGTGGGCGTCGGCGTCGGTGTCGGCGTTGGTGCAAACAGCGCTAGCAGCAGCAGCGAACGCGATACAAAGTCACCGTCGCGTGAGGAGAGGCGCGAGGCGCCCCAAGCGAGTCACTCCGACGAGGAGATCTTTACCGAAGAGGAGCAGACCAGCAGCAGCGTGAGTTCTTTAAGTGCCGGCAATCAGCGCAATTCGCAATTGCGTTCCACCTTCAACAAGGCCAAGCAGCATTTGTCCTTTGACAAATGGCGCACGGCTGCCAACAATTCCACTTCCGCCACCGCCACCGCCACCGCCACCGCCTCCGCCGCCATCAATTCCAGCTCCCACAACACAAACACTCAGTGTAGTCCGAGCGACACAAACATGATATTGCGTCGGGCCAGCGCCTGTACGATGCCCACCACCGGCTCGTCGGGTGGGGCATCGGGACAGCGGGAGGATATCACCACGCCGGGTGAATCGCCGGGCGGACGTTTGACGCGTTGGTTCTCCATTAGACGCGGCTCCTCGCATCAGTACGATGTGGGTGGACGCGATGGGCGCCAGTCGATCAATGCCAGTTTCGATATACCGGATGCATCTGCCGCCGGCACCGCATCCATGCCAAAGCCAACAAATGCTGCAGGTGCAGCGATGGCGACGCTGGACGCCGCCTCGCCACAGAAGCTGGCCAATTTGGGCGCCAGCAAAATGATGCCCGGTGTGCCCGAGGTATGTTTGCACCCTCGTCCAACTCCTCTGCATCCTCCTATTCCAAAATTTGACAATTAATATTGATATATTTCTCTTTTAGTATGAGGATGATGAGAGCTCGACGGCGGCGGGCAGCCGACGCTACGATATGGACCTGATGACACCAACACCGGCCAGTCGGAACAATTTTGGGCACGGTCGGGTAATGGCGCCACTGCTGCCACCGGCGCCACAAGGCCTCTCGCAGCAGCAGATCAAGAGGCGTCTCATTTTGGCGGCCATCGTTCAGAGTGAGAACTCCTATGTGGCCACATTACAACGTCTAGTCAATGTGAGTACACTGGAAGAAATACAATTGCAATTCCCATCCTTACTCATGTGTCATTCACAAGCAGAAGCAACTGCAAGACGAACCTGAAAAACTGTTTCAGTTATAATTTTTAATTGCATCCAGAACTGAGATTAACAATTTTATATTAAAGCAAAAAGTCTTATTTTATGCAAAAAAATTGCTTCATTTATCAATCCTCATCTGAAACATATTTTACGAATGCAACTTTCCTAATTTATAGGAAATCAAATAAAAATCAATTCGATTATATCAATTTCGATTTTATTTTAAGATACGCATGAAAAACACTTTAATTTTATCAATTTTATTTGCAACAAATTTGGATAGTTAATAATTATGCAAGCGATTTTTACCAATTTTTTGTAACTAGTTAAAAGTAATTTCGAGCAAGAATTTTTCATATTTTCTATTTGTTTTTTGGTTGTCAGAATCGGTTTTATGCAACGATTCAATCCCGAGTTGCAGATCAAAGATTAAAAACACAACGCAGCACAGAACTTGATCGGATTCAGCTAACTAGGTCTTGGTCTTGGTTGAAATCTCTGTCAGCGTTGACTACGATGCATTAGCATCCACATCAAAATGGCATCCACATCAAAATCTGTGTCAGCCTTAGCATTTGTCGGCGCGAAGTTTGCCTCAGATTCAGCCAGAGATGATAAGCCATCGCCAATCAGATCGGGCACTTCCATTGGCAACAGCATATGCATTCCTTTGGAGTACGTCGAGTTGTGCCTGATCCACGGCACTTATAAGAAAGACACACTCGATGTTGGCATTGCCCAGTTCCGGCAATTCAAAACCAGGCCAGGTGCAGACAGTCTGGCGTAGCTGAAACGGTTGTCCGATTGCAGAAACACTTCCACATGGCGAACCTCCAGCAATATCTTGTCCTCGTCCAACTCAACGATCTCCTCCTTGTCCTGGCTGAGTGTATCGCTCACCAGTAACATTTTCTTCATGTCCATTTTCGGAATTTCACCCTTATTCATTATTAGAAACCAATCAATTGTCCAAATCAATATATATATATATATATATATATCTTTGATTCCTTTAGCTTAATGCGCTGCGCATGACACACATCAGTTCTTGCTCTGAATTATACTTTTTCCCGTAGCGTTATTGAAAATTCGAATTTGGAATTTTGATATTTTTTTTTTGTAATGTATTTTCGAGAAACGGCTTTTGTTATCAATCCTCTAATTGTTATGGCTCTATTAACCACCATCGACTAATCTTAACTCTCATTAAAACTCATTTGTTTTCTTCTTTACATGCCATCCAATTCCCACGTCATATGCCGCCACTCTCCGTCATAACTAATTCCAATATTAACACACACACACACACACACACACACACACACTCAGTAACATGTAAATCTTTTCACTCACACACCACCTTGACATGAAGCATCAATCATTGAACCAATTTAACCACCTTTACAAAAGAAGTAGTTGCAAAAATAGAACAAATAATAATAATAATAATAAAAAAATAAAAACCCTCATTTAAAAAAGAGAAAAGAAAAAAGAATCCCAGCATTTAAATGGATATTTCAACTTTCGGTAAAGAATAATGGAAAAACTGAACTGAACGCAATACGAACTCTGGCAAAAAGATGAACTAATATTTGATATACTTTTCTATTTGGCAGGATTACAAGAAACCGTTGGAGGAGTGCAGCCCACCAGTGCTAAATCCAGTGAAGATCGCCACGCTGTTCCATTGCTTGCCGGATATTTTACACTCGCACAAGTTGTTCCGCATCTCGTTGGCGGAGTGTGTGCGTAATTGGGATCGGGATGAGAAGATTGGCGACTGTTTTGTTAGCGCATTCGGGAAGCCACAGCTGCTGGAGACATACTCGGGATTTATCAACAATTTTTCGACAGCCATGGAACTGGCCAAAATGGAGGAGAAGCGCAAATCGGCGCTTGCCGATTTTTTTAAGGTCAAACAGATCAGCGCACATGATCGCCTCTCGTTTTTTGGACTGATGGTGAAGCCGGTGCAGCGTTTCCCCCAATTCATACTCTTTCTGCAGGATCTGCTCAAGTATACGCCGCAGGGTCATCACGATCGCATGTCCCTGCAGTTGGCCCTGTCGCAGCTGGAGCTGCTCGCCGAACTGCTAAATGAGAGTAAACGCGAGGCGGAACAGTATCAGGCCTTCAAGGAGATGCTCGGCCACATTAGTGGCACCTTCAACACGCGCTCCCTCAACAGCATCAGCGACAACTGTGGCAATCGGGCCCGCTATCTGCTGCGCGAGGATAATGTTACCCACATGGAGTTTAACCAGGCCGGCTTTATAGTCAAGTGCAAGCAGCGACGCCTGCTGCTCCTCAACGACAAGGTCATCTGTGTGTCGGTGGCACCCAAGCAATCGCACGACTTTGGAGCCACCGAGAAACTGACCTTCAAGTGGATGTTCCCAGTCAACGATGTGGAGATTGTCGACAACAGCGCATCTGCAACATTATCACGAATCTTGACAGCAGGCAAGCTTTAACATTTATAATTATTAATTAATAATATATATATTATAATAATAATAATAATAATAATAATAATAATAATAATAATAATAATAATAACAATCTTTTATCATTTAGGTCTAAATCGTGGAGGGAGTCTCAAATCGAATGGCAGCACTGGAAACACAAGCGGCGGCGTCGCTGGCGGTGTTTGCTATGCGAATGCAACGCTCAGTGGCCATGGAACCGGCAGCCTGGGTTCACCCTTTGCCACCGCAGATGCCCAGCTGCACAGCTCGCCAGCTGCACAGCTAACGAATGGCGCCGATAATTTGTGCAACGAGATGAGCACTCTGATGTTTGACTATGAGGTGATATCGCGCATCCACGATCTGGTTGGCACACTGAAGGGCAGCTACAAGGAGCTCAACTCGAATACGACACGCAATGTGCTGAATACCATACAGGGCTCCATACAGCGCAAGGATGAGGAGATGGCCTGGGTGGACTCGTGCTGTCTGCAGCTAACCGGTCGCCACAAGTCCGGCAAGGAGGAGACCTTCACATTCCAAACGCAAACGCCCAATGTGAAGAAGGAATGGGTCACCGAGCTGCGGCTCGCCCAGCTTGCCCTCGATCCAAACAATTCGCCCGCTTGGGAGCGATCGGGCTCACAGCAACATCATCCACATGGCCATCATTCGCATAGCAATGCTCATGCCCAGCAGCTACCTGGCAGTCCGCAGGCAACACTGCTGCACACCCACGAGCAGCAGCAGCTCCAAGAGGCCGTCCAGCAGAAGCAGTCCCGCAAGATGCCCCTCTTTGTCAAGGCGATGCCCGTCTACCGGTCACAGCATCAAACGGAGGTAAGATCTGCGCCCTCATTTTTATTGTTCCTTAAATTTAACATTGCTTTCTTCTTTCTGCCCGGGTCGACCAGGTGCGCTGTGGATGCTACTATAGCATCGCCAATGACACTAAGCAGAGCGGGAATGCGCGTCGCCGGCACAAGCAGTTGAATTATTTGTGGATGTGCAGCAGCGATGGGACCTCATCGCATATCACCGTGCTGGCCCAGCATCCGCAGCAGGCGGGCAATTTGCGTGAGGCGGGCGCCTTTGATCTGGTCGAGACGCAGGTGTCGGCTCTGGAGTTTGTTAAAGGATTGGACCAATGCCGCACGCGCGAGGAGCACATCAGCCTGTTGGGCGATCTTGTCTGGCTGGGCACCGACAGTCGCAAGCTGCTCATTTACTCGGCCCGCAATCCCGAACAGGAGGAGCACCTGGGCAGCTATGCGGTGCCGGGCGCTGTACAACGCATTGTATATCACTTCGATGCCGTCTATGTTGCCCTCTCCAATGCCACTGTGCTGATCTATCGACGTGCCCATGACGGTGTCTGGCAGCTGCGTGATCCGCAGCAGGTAACCCTCGGCGAGACAGGAATGCCCGTGCCCAGCATGTTGCCCATCAACATGAACATCTATGCATCGTGCGCGAATCGTGTCTATGTGCTCAATGCCCTCAACGGGGAGCTGCAGCGCAGCTTTGAGGTGCAGCACGGCGCCAGCCAGCAGGTGAATCTAATGGCGCACTCCGGCATCGGACTGTGGATCTCGCTGAAGAACTCGACAATGCTCTGCTTGTATCACACAGAGACGTTCAAGCATTTGCAGGACATCAATATTGCGTCCAGTGTGCTGCGCTACGATGCCAAAAAGGAGCAGCCGCTTAACAATAGCTCCATCTATGTGACCGCTTTGATGGCCTGCAAGGGTCTGCTCTGGGTGGGCACAAATGTGGGCATCGCTGTAACCATACCGTTGCCCCGCCTCGAGGGCGTGCCCATCATCAGTGGCGGCATTAATATGTCCTGCCACGCCCATTTTGGTCCGATCACGTTCCTTCTGCCGCTCATCCCAAAAGTTTATCCGGCCTATAAGCCAACTGCAAGCACCACCATGTCTGCTCCCTTCGTGCCAACTGTACCGCCCAGCATGGGCGATGATCTTCAGCTGCCAGCCATCGATGCCGATCCGAAAAAGCTGACCGAATCAGATCTAGATGAGTCCACCGTCATTCTGCGACGTGATCTGTCCAAAGAGGAGCACACGACTGCGTCCCAGTCCGCAGACTCCTCCAACATGTTGGCGCCGCCGGCGACTACAACGGCAGCCACCAATGCCACGTCGCCTCGCACTTCTAAGCTGGATAAACAGCACTCGCTGGACCAGAGCCTCACGGCAAAAATCCGTGCCTCGCTGGCCAATTCGCCGGCGTTTCATCGCAAACGCTTTCGGGATTTGGGTGCTGGCTCCAGCGATGCCAGTGCAAGAATGTCCAAGACGCTGCCGCGTGGCCTGGGATCGGCGGCTGGTGCAGGTGGTCTTCACCCGTACACTGTCGCCCTGCCGCATCACATCGAGCAGGGGATTTGTGATGTGTATGGCTTGTATGGCAAGCTGATATTTGTGAAGGAGGATTACGATGCCGAGGATGGGGCACAGGGCAATCTGATGGACATGATGTACGAGGGTATGCGTCGCTCGGATCCAGAGCTGGCCGCCATACCTGGCAAGGTGTGCACCTTGGATCGCCGTTTGCGCATGAAGGCATCGCGTCCGCGCTCCTTGGATCTATCGAATTGGTCGGTGGACTCGAAGTCATCCAGCCTGTACACGTCATCGGGCAGTGAGGAGAGCATGGGCATTCGTCTCTTTGGCGGACGATCCGTGTCACGGAACAGCAGCAGCGCCAGCCACAAAACATCCGGCACCGGCAGCGATCTGGGCAACATATCCGAAAACGGCCTAATGACCACAGCCGACATACACCAGCAACAGTTGCAGCTGCAGCAGCAACAGTTGCCATCGAATAGCACTCCAAAGTCGGAGGATGGCTTCAAGCAAATGCTGGCCCAGTCATCATCTGAAAAGCAGGCGGCGCCTGCCGCCGTTGCCACCTTGAAGCGCAAACAGAAGCAGAACACGAAGCAGCAACAGCAGCAGAACGCGGACGGACCACGAACGGTTATCACGCTGATGGGCGGCCGCGGCTACTGGCGCCATGTGTGGTACAACAGCAGTGGCAACTCGCCGGGCCACAAGAGCGCCACGGGCAGCAGTTCGGCTGCTGCGGGCACCGCTTCTGGATCGGGTGCGGCCAGCAGTCCGGCATCGTTGACGGCCAACTCGAACGATGCTCACATTGTGGTGTGGGAGAAGAAGTTATAATCTCAGGAGTTGGTGTGCTGCTGCACCTTGCAACAGCACCCCCACCAGCATCATCCGCCACTAACCGATTTCTGGCGCCGACTGGGCACGCAGCGACGTGCACGTGTCCGTTTTCGTGGCACATTCACGCAATCGCGCGATCGGAATGGATCGGAATACAGCAGCATTAACAGCCACAGCAGTTGCGGCTGGCGGTCGGATGGTGAGCGGTTGGCTGCATCAGGCAGTAAACGCAGCACTGGCAGCACTGGCAGCACTGGCAGCAGTGGCAGCAGTGGCATGCTCAGCGCCAGTCTAAAGCGGCTAACGAAGCTAAAGCGGGGTGGCAGCCTCAAGGAGTTCTAGTTGTAGTCATATCTGTCCAATTTACGATGCCACACAAAACAAATGTTGAACACAAAATGCAGCATGGCATCGTTTTTGCCAAAATGTATATACCATATATATATATATATATATATATATAGATATATATATATATATCTCTTCTCTCTGTGTACTTTATAGGGTTCGGCGTGCGTATTCCTGATGGGGTGTGCCAGTAGAGTTGCGAGTTGCCAGTGGAAAGTTGCTTGGAGCAAACTTCGTTCATTTTGGTATATATCGAATACTATTTAAATCGTAAATTTCAGTTTGGTATATGTTCAATACTATATACAGCATAACTGCAGCTAGTCTTTGTCTAAATACAAAGTACGGCGCCTTATTTCAATTATCTTTATTTGTTTTTTTTTTTAAGTACATGCTAGACTTAAGTGAAACGATTTTTTTTCTATTATTATA
The DNA here is from genome assembly GCA_035042045.1 of Drosophila melanosoma. NCBI lineage: Eukaryota > Metazoa > Arthropoda > Insecta > Diptera > Drosophilidae > Drosophila > Drosophila melanosoma. The sequence goes on from JAWNLY010000179.1 coordinate 145,345, forward strand.
ATAATATATATACACATGTATTTAAATATATAATATATAAAATGAATATCCAAATATATCCCTTTCTACAGTAGTAACATATGCAAAACCTTAAGAGAGAGAGATCAGAGAGAGTGGCACATCATCAATTAAAAAGAAGAAATTAAACAAAAAGGAGGGCAAAGCCAAGCTACAAATGATGTATATAGATTAAGTATTAGTTTAATCGTGGAAACTCCAAATCAGAGATACAAGCACAGATCTAAATAAGTAGCTCGGCGCATAAATCGCTAGAATCGATTTCAAGCTTTCAAAGAAAAAATATTGTTGTCTATTTAATCAAATTAATTTGCATTGCAAACGCAATGCTGAATAGGAATTACTTGATACGCATTTTGTTTTTATTTTCGTTTATTATTATCAATATATATAATTTTTTTTGTATCATTAGAAATGGAAATATTTCCTTATGTACCATAAACAAAAACTCCGTATACAGACCTTGTACTAGTATGTGTATAGACTTATAAATATATCTCGGATATATTTTGTCTATGCTGTTAAACAATTAATTATAAGCAAAGTTTCTTTTTTTTTTTAAATATTTTACTTGTTATATTTACACACTTGGAAAGTATTTTTAACCAAGCTGAACATTCAAACAAGGCACATCTATACAAACATACATATAAACGATTTAGATTTATATATATATATATATATATATATATATATATATATATATATATGTATATATATATATGTATAGAGGATGTTGAAATTAATATTACTCAATATGTATATATGCTTATGTACAAATGCATATGTATTATGCAGTTCATACATACACATACATACATAAATAAATACATACATACATAAATACATACATACTTACACGTATAGCAAATTATTTATAAAATAATTAACCCAAATTTTGATACGTTTGATAGAAGGCATAATCAAATTATGTAATTTTGTATCAGTGTGCATTTTAACACTGATAAGTAAATGCGTTCGCACATTGCATGTATTTACATATGAATAGTTAAACATATACACACAAACATATTTATCTATATCTATATACACATATGCTACAGCAAAACATATTTAATGTCAACGTATTGACAAAGAACAACAATTTAACCACACACTCATACACACACACACACATACACAAATAACATTATCAGTGGATAAAGAAAACATTGTACGTATTAAAGAAAAAACAATAAAAACATTTTTTTAAAAGTAAATGTTCTCTATTTTTGTCTGATAAAGTGTTTTTGCAACCAGCTTACAAACAAAAAAAAAACGGGTTTGTATTTAATTTAAACATGATTCCATTCCATTATTTAGTCAGTTAAGGTTTGACAATGTTTTGGCTCTGAACAATTTTGAATCTGTCCGCCGTCGACTCCTTTTCAATGCTTATTTTATTTTTTATTAATTGCGTTCTGTGGCTATTTAGCTTTGGATATGGATTAATACTGGACACTTTGCTCTTAATTGTGGAACAGTATTTCGACTGTACAAGCATTAAGCATTTCCACATTTATGCAGTCTGGCATACAGTCTACACTTTTTGCGTCTAATGCTACGTATTGGGATTAAGAGCTTGGAACTTCGATAGAGTTTGGCACCTCCCAAAATAAACAATTTTCATTCGTCAAACAAAATTTTGAAAATTTGATTTTACAATAAAATACAAAACATTAACATTTTCTACGCAGAGATAAATTCCTTACTGGAGGAATAGGCATTTCTCCTCTTATTTCAGCAATTTACTTATCCACTAAGTTTTATTTAAGTAACACTAATTTTAAGCCATTTCTTTACTTTACATCAAAGTATAGGAATGGAATAGTAGTGTAACAATATATACTTTATTTAAAAATTTTACGAATTTACACAAATTGTAATTAAATAACCGCATTAATAAGAGAATATTAGTTTTTGTATATTAATTTTGTCAGATAATAAAGAGTTATTTATACGAGTATGAGAAAAATACTCTTAGAATTCAGTTTTGGTAATTGCATCTAAGCAAGCATTTTCTCAGCATAGTCGGCAATATGAACAACGCCGTGTTCAAGAGACGCAATTGCCACTGGAGCCGTAGCCTCGATCTGCTTTATTTTGCACGGGCGTTATCATTATATCCTCCCATTCCATGACATTCCTACGCTCAAATCGGGCACCGATAAGACCAATGATGACGCCTTCTGTCTCAATCTTTGACTTGCACTTCTCCACTCTTCCCTCATTGTAGCGCGAGCCATCGTTGATGAACTCAGAGTGCGCGGACACATACAAAAGAGCCGACAGCTTGATTTCATCATAGCTGAGCACGTTCTTCAGCAGAAGTGGAGCACGCTCGCTGCTGCTGCCAATTTTCTCGAAACCACCTCCGCCTTCGGTTCGGTCTAACAAAAGGTATGAGTCTGACGATCCGAGAAAGTAGACGCAACGCTTGCTAAGCAAACGCTGCACGAATTCAGTTATCGACATGTTTCCAAAGACACTCAACTCTTGGTCAGTTCCTATCAGCCACAAATGAAAAAGGGAGGCACAATTATTATTCATATGTTTATTTTCATGCAAAATGCTATCAACTAACCATACTTTTGCTTGTGCTCCAGAAAGTTGATGTAGAGAAGGAGGGTCAGCTCATAAATAATCGGATAGGCGGATGTAATCTGCTCCCGAATAATTTTTCCGAAGCCTCCAGAAACTTATTCAGGTCCACGTCCTCTCGGTTGGTGCCTGGTTTCTTCACCTGCTTGCACATTTCCAACTGTTGCTTAGCAAAATAGCTGAGGCAGGGTAGCTGGCCAGCTTCTGGACTTGGCCAAAAATGAATTGTGTTGCCGCTCATTATTTGAACTCTCAAGATTAGAATAAAAAATATGCGCAATCGCACCACAACCCCACCCTTTATCAACGCTTTAAATAAAAGAGTGTTAGAGAGCGCCGGAAAATTATATCAAGAAAAGTCTGGTATGCAGCTATTGCTCTTGATGTGATAATAATGGTTAGACACAATAATAAAAAAGGAATGAGATGTAATTGAAAACACATTTATTTACTTTTCATCACTTGTAAGCTTACTTATTCGGGAATCAGTGTATTTCAAAGTATTCAATATTCAGTATTTTGTGCAAATTGTTCTTGATTTGTATTTCACCAGCACTGGCAATAATACATGGCCTTTATGAAAGTGTGCAATGTATGTATATGACTTTGAAATGCAGCCTAATGATCAGCGGATAAATAACCTACATATCAGATATACTTTTTACATTTGCAATAGTTCACATTATTAATAGCATATTAATATTAATAATTATTATTAGTAGCACAATATGGTACGACTTATGTGTGTGTAGTATTATAAGGTATTTATTTAATACTAAATATATATATATAGTGACATATCCAGATCATGCAGATCTCTCATGTCCACACTCACTGCGACAACGCCACGCGCAGACCACTTAAGCAACATCAATAAATTTCATAAGCCGAGAATGAAATAAGACGCAAATGCGAGCTCCGCATATTCTAGCATAAACAATGAAACCTAACCGCATATTCTAGCATAAACAATGAAACCCAACCGCATATTCTAGCATAAACCATTTTACCAAACAGCATATTCTAGCATAAACCATTTTACTGTAAACAAAATGCTTTCATAAACCAATAATGAAATAAGACGCAAATGCGAGGTTTCATTATTGATTGAACCAGTAGCATAAGTGGAGTTACATTTGGTACACCAAACTGAACGGACGTGTTTTGATGAATAAAGAATTATATTTTTTAAAAAATCAAATACCGTAATCAGACATTTAATTATATATACATATATAGCTTGGTCACACCTGCAACAAGTGATTGTGCATTGAATATACTCGGCCAAAGTACCGTTTACTGGGTGTATTGTGTATAAAATTTACAGAAATTGGTTGGGCAATGCAGTTGCTAATCTTACAATTTGCCCCCAGTTGGGCGTGGAGAGCTGCCGAGTGAGTAGTCAGCCGAGGTCGCGTCATGTTGCATTGGCAAGCAGATCACATCCGCCTATCCGGAAATACACGAGCGATCGGGGCAACATATCCGAAAACGACGAAATGACAGCTGCAACAGCAACAGTTGCCATCGAATAGCACTCCAAAGTCGGAGGATGGCTTCAAGCAAATGCTGGCCCAGTCATCATCTGAAAAGCAGATGGCGCAACATCAGCAAATTTCGACAATAACAAACCCAACCGCATATTCCAACGCCACGCGCTGATCCCTTATGCAACATCAGCAAATTTCATTAGCCAATAATGAAATAAGACGCAAATGCGAGCTCCGCATATTCTAGCATAAACAATGTTACTGTAAACAAAAAGCTTTCGTAAGCCAATAATGAAATAAGACGCAAATGCGAGCTTTCATTAACGATTAAGCCAGTAGCATAAGTGGAGTTATATTTCGTACACCAAACTGAACAGACGTGTTTTGATGAATAAAGAATTATATTTTTTAAAATCAAATACCGTAATCAGACATCCAATTATATATAGTGACATATCCAGATCATGCAGATCTCTCATGTCCACACTCACTGCGACAACGACAACGCCACGCGCAGATTTCATCAGCCAATAATAAAATAAGACGCAAATGCAGCATAAACAACTTTACCGTAAACAAGATAAGACGCAAATGCAGCATAAACAATTTTACCCTAAATAAGATAAGACGCAAATGCAGCATAAACAATTTTACTGTAAACAAGATAATTTCATCAGCCAATAATGAAATAAGACGCAAATGCGAGGTTTCATTATCGATTAAACCAGTAACATAAGTGGAGTTACATTTGGTACACCAAACTGAACGGACGTGTTTTGATGAATAAAGAATTATATTTTTTAAAAAATCAAATACCGTAATCAGACATTTAATTGGCGCAGCCGGTAGGCTAATAGTGAAATATCGTGAAACGTCGTATACCTTTCAACGTACTAGTGTTCCGCGAAAATCAACTGTTATCCGCATAAGGACCCCGTGATCCTTGTAAATCTTTTTCTTTTTTTTTTTAAAAGTAAACATAAATACGCGAAGCAGAAGAGGAATTTTCTTCTTGGGTACAGAAGAACCTTCAAACAAATTACAAATAAACTAAGCAAAAGTGAAAGAAACATATTTATAAAAAACAAAACAACACACAACACACACCTAATAAAAAAAAAAAAATCAACAACCAAAACGATGTCGGACTCATTAAACCAGGCACTCGGGCAAATCCGCCAAGTACCAACCTTCGGGGGAGAAACGGACGAATTGGGAGGCTTCATCGGACGGATTGATTTCATCATGGAACTCTACCCAACCACTGATGCACGCCAAAAACTTATACTGTACAGCGCAATCCAGATCTAACTACATGGCGACGCGATGAAAACATCACTAAGACACTTACCAGGAGACTGGGCAACACTACGGAGCATATTAATTTCTACTTACAAAACACAAACATCATGTGAAGAACTATTAAGGAGAGTCTACAACACATATTTCGGAGGAAGTATTCGTAAGTTTCTCGAAGAACTCGAGCAGAAATCCTTTGTAATATTAAATAAGTTAGTAATAGAGAACAATGCCGAAAATAAAATATTGTACACCAAGGCAATTAATAATACTGTAAGAGACGTAATACATAAAAAATTACCAGACAGATTATACATGCAGTTAGCAATATACGATATATCAACAACAGAAAAATTAAAAGCAGTAGCTCAAGAACTAGGTCTATATGAAGACCGAGTATTAGAAAAACCAAAACCTACAAACAATACATATTACAATAAATGTAATAATCAATATTACCCAAAAACACAACAAAATTACAACCAAAATTATAATCAGAATTATAGGAACCAACAAAATTATAACACAAATTACAGAAAGCAAAATATTCAAAACGAACCAACAGTTAATGGACAATTGTACAATGAATATCAATTAAAATTAAATGAAAGCAGGATGCAAAACCCTATCAATTATCAATCAAATAATAATAATATACCACCTAACCAACCAATGAAAAGACAAAGACCTAGTAACAGTGGACAATCGAAAATGGAATGGAATGAAAATTTTCATCTACTAGCCTCGGAAATGAACACAGAATCCCATTCATAAGAATAGTTATGAATAATCAAAATTTGCGATGCTTAATAGATACAGGTTCATCAGTAAATTTAATGAATAAAAATTTCTTTAATTTAAAAACTGCGACAACGCCAACGCCACGCGCAGACCACTTAAGGAACATCAACAAATTTCATAAGCCGAGAATGAAATAAGACGCAAATGCGAGCTCCGCATATTCTAGCATAAACAATGAAACCCAACCACATATTCTAGCATAAACCATTTTACCCAACAGCATATTCTAGCATAAACCATTTTACCCAACAGCATATTCTAGCATAAACCATTTTACTGTAAACAAAATGCTTTCATAAACCAATAATGAAATAAGACGCAAATGCGAGGTTTCATTATTGATTAAACCAGTAGCATAAGTGGAGTTACATTTGGTACACCAAACTGAACAGACGTGTTTTGATGAATAAAGAATTATATTTTTTAAAATCAAATACCGTAATCAGACATTTAATTATATATATCTCTTCTCTCTGTGTACTTTATAGGGTTCGGCGTGCGTATTCCTGATGGGGTGTGCCAGTAGAGTTGCGAGTTGCCAGTGGAAAGTTGCTTGGAGCAAACTCCGTTCATTTTGGTATATATCGAATACTATTTAAATCGTAAATTTCAGTTTGGTATATGTTCAATACTATATACAGCATAACTGCGGCTAGTCTTTGTCTAAATACAAAGTACGGCGCCTTATTTCAATTATCTTTATTTGTTTTTTTTTAAGTACACGCTAGACTTAAGTGAAACGTTTTTTTTTTTCTATTATTATAATAATATATATACACATGTATTTAAATATATAATATATAAAATGAATATCCAAATAGTTACAGTAGTAACATATGCAAAACCTTAAGAGAGAGAGATCAGAGAGAGTGGCACATCATCAATTAAAAAGAAGAAATTAAACAAAAAGGAGGGCAAAGCCAAGCTACAAATGATGTATATAGATTAAGTATTAGTTTAATCGTGGAAACTCCAAATCAGAGATACAAGCACAGATCTAAATAAGTAGCTCGGCGCATAAATCGCTAGAATCGATTTCAAGCTTTCAAAGAAAAAATATTGTTGTCTATTTAATCAAATTAATTTGCATTGCAAACGCAATGCTGAATAGGAATTACTTGATACGCATTTTGTTTTTATTTTCGTTTATTATTATTAATATATATAATTTTTTTTGTATCATTAGAAATGGAAATATTTCCTTATGTACCATAAACAAAAACTCCGTATACAGACCTTGTACTAGTATGTGTATAGACTTATAAATATATCTCGGATATATTTTGTCTATGCTGTTAAACAATTAATTATAAGCAAAGTTTCTTTTTTTTTTAAATATTTTACTTGTTATATTTACACACTTGGAAAGTATTTTTAACCAAGCTGAACATTCAAACAAGGCACATCTATACAAACATACATATAAACGATTTAGATTCATATATATAATTAAATGTCATATTACGGTATTTGATTTTTTAAAAAATATAATTCTTTATTCATCAAAACACGTCTGTTCAGTTTGGTGTACCAAATGTAACTCCACTTATGCTACTGGTTCAATCAATAATGAAACCTCGCATTTGCGTCTTATTTCATTATTGGTTTATGAAAGCATTTTGTTTACAGTAAAATGGTTTATGCTAGAATATGCGGTTGGGTTTCATTGTTTATGCTAGAGTATGCGGTTGGGTTTCATTGTTTATGCTAGAATATGCGGAGCTCGAATTTGCGTCTTATTTCATTCTCGGCTTATGAAATTTGTTGATGTTGCTTAAGTGGTCTGCGCGTGGCGTTGGCGTTGTCGCAGTGAGTGTGGACATGAGAGATCTGCATGATCTGGATATGTCACTTCCCCATCCCTTAGAAATTGGCTTGTCCTCAAGCGTTAAGTGTAGGGTACGTCTCTAAGTCGGCGTTTTTCACGGTTGCTTCGTTTTCATTTTCGATGGTTGGTGTCATTATTGCATCATTCTTATGTTTGATTATTATTCGTTTTGGTAAATTTTTGCATTTGAACAAAGAATAGCTTATAACTACTATTGACAATATTGTCACTAATGTTAAGCTTATGATTAACAGGGTATTATTAGTTCTTGTATGTACTCTTATGAGTTCTTTAGTTTGTATGAATGCTAACGACTTTGTTTTAGTTATATTATAACTTATATAAACGGTTTGTATAAAATCAGATATTACATTTGTTATTTGGATATCTTCTAATTGTATAGTGCAGTTGGTTGCTTTGATAATGTTATTTCCTAAAATTTCAATTTTTTTGTGGTATACAATTTTGATTAAGTGTGACTTTGGGTAAATTCCACTTAATATTACGTTTGGTTCTATGAAGTTTATTTCATAGTTTTTTCTGGTTTTTGTGCATTTACATTCAACTTTTGTTTGTTTCAAGATACCAGTTATACATTTGTTTGTTATTTGATTATATTTATTTTCTTTTTCTTTTTGAACTTGGTTTTGTAATGTATTATTTTCCTTCCTCTATTCGTTTCTTTAAAGTGTTTGTTATCTAACTGTTTTATTATGCCTGTTTTCCTGAATGGATTTGTGATTTTTGATTTGACGAGTGGCATTGCTCTATACTTTGTATCTACTTCGTAAGTTTTTCTTGTTTCGTTTAACTTATTGATCTTTTTAATTTTATTCAACTGGGTATCGTATGCTGGTGATCCGGCATAAATAAAGATATCTGCTGGTGTTCTACCAGTAGTGCTATGTATTGTTTTATGATTATAAGTGTAAAGTATTATTTCGAATTTTGTTAATTTATTTTCTTCATTTGTGTCTGAATTAATTATTCTTAGTTTTTCGTTGATTGTTTTATGAAATCGCTCTACGTCTGATATTCCATTCTTGCTTGTTGTGATTTGAATTTTAACATTTTCTGAATCCAACCAAATTTTTAATGCTGTACTCATGAATGCTGAGTCTTTGTCTGCTTTTATTTCTAATGGTTTTCCCATTTCGTTGAATATTTTTAATAATGCTCGTTTTGCATCTAACCAATCTTTACCCATGTATTTCAATTAATGTAGCGTATTTTGAATATACGTCTATGCATGATAAAAATTGTTTATTATTGACCATATTAAAATCTATAACGTATGTTGCTCTAGGGTTGAAGACCTCAGGTGTTATTTCATAATTAAATTTTGTATCCCTGTGTTCCACTTTTGATATATTACAGATTACGCATTCGTTAATTATGTTTTGTATTAGCTTTTGGTAATCTGGGAAATAATATTTTTCTTTAAACATTACTATGGTCTTTTCTATTCCTGGGTGTAAAAGGTTTGTAGTGTCGTTTAATATGATTTGCTTTAATTCTGAATAAGTTTGGATATCTATTAATTTATTTGTGGTCCTCATAGTTTTTTTTTGGGCAATCTCTTTGTATTATTTCTAAGTAAGCTTTTTTGAATTTTGCATAGTCATCTTCATGTGGGAAGTATATAACGGTGGGTTTTGCACAAAGATATTCTTTTATGATCTCTTTTGCTTTTTCCGTTGTCATTTCTGTGTAATTTATTATAATTTTAGTTTTGTGAAAATAGTTAATTTTCTTTATTTCTTCAGTATTTCCTTATATAAATTCTATTTGGTGACTATAATAATTCAATGGTCTTTCTGTGATTTGGATACAATTTTGGTTATCTTCTGTTGCGCTATGTATTGTTGCTGCTATGCTATCTTGAGCAATCACCATGAGATTTTCTTCTTTGGTATCGTTATTGTATTTAAATAAAAATTGAAAATCATTAAGTCTCACAAATTCGTCTTCGTAGTTGATCTCAGTTTTACAATCCTTAAGGAACGTTCGGCCTAAGAGGATGTCATAATTTTTGGAAAAATTATGAATGTAAAACTTTTGATCTGTCGGGCAAAGTTTGCTAGGAGCTAAAGATATGCTCGTATTTAATTTTATTTCTCCATTTATTGTTGGGCAAGTAGTATTTTCTTTTGAAGTTTTTAAATTAAAGAAATTTTTATTCATTAAATTTACTGATGAACCTGTATCTATTAAGCATCGCAAATTTTGATTATTCATAACTATTCTTATGAATGGGATTCTGTGTTCATTTCCGAGGCTAGTAGATGAAAATTTTCATTCCATTCCATTTTCGATTGTCCACTGTTACTAGGTCTTTGTCTTTTCATTGGTGGTTAGGTGGTCTATTATTATTATTTGATTGATAATTGATAGGGTTTTGCATCCTGCCTTCATTTAATTTTAATTGATATTCATTGTACAATTGTCCATTAACTGTTGGTTCGTTTTGAATATTTTGCTTTCTGTAATTTGTGTTATAATTTTGTTGGTTCCTATAATTCTGATTATAATTTTGGTTGTAATTTTGTTGTGTTTTTGGGTAATATTGATTATTACATTTATTGTAATATGTATTGTTTGTAGGTTTTGGTTTTTCTAATACTCGGTCTTCATATAGACCTAGTTGTTGAGCTACTGCTTTTAATTTTTCTGTTGTTAATATATCGTATCTTGCTAACTGCATGTATAATCTGTCTGGTATTTTTTTTATGTATTACGTCTCTTACAGTATTAATTAATGCCTTGGTGTACAATATTTTATTTTCGGCATTGTTCTCTATTACTAACTTATTTAATATTACAAAGGATTTCTGCTCGAGTTCTTCGAGAAACTTACGAATACTTCCTCCGAAATATGTGTTGTAGACTCTCCTTAATAGTTCTTCACATGATGTTTGTGTTTTGTTAGTGGAAATTAATATGCTCCGTAGTGTTGCCCAGTCTCCTGGTAAGTGTCTTAGTGATGTTTTCATCGCGTCGCCATGTAGTTACATCTGGATTGCGCTGTACAGTATAAGTTTTTGGCGTGCATCAGTGGTTGGGTAGAGTTCCATGATGAAATCAATCCGTCCGATGAAGCCTCCCAATTCGTCCGTTTCTCCCCCGAAGGTTGGTACTTGGCGGATTTGCCCGAGTGCCTGGTTTAATGAGTCCGACATCGTTTTGGTTGTTGATTTTTTTTTTTATTAGGTGTGTGTTGTGTGTTGTTTTGTTTTTTATAAATGTGTTTCTTTCACTTTTGCTTAGTTTATTTGTAATTTGTTTGAAGGTTCTTCTGTACACAAGAAGAAAATTCCTCTTCTGCTTCGCGTATTTATGTTTACTTTAAAAAAAAAAAAAAAAAGATTTACAAGGATCACGGGGTCCTTATGCGGATAACAGTTCATTTTCGCGGAACACTAGTACGTTGAAAGGTATACGACGTTTCCCGATATTTCACTATTATCCTACCGGCTGCGCCAATTAAATGTCTGATTATGGTATTTGATTTTTTAAAAAATATAATTCTTTATTCATCAAAACACGTCCGTTCAGTTTGGTGTACCAAATGTAACTCCACTTATGTTACTGGTTTAATCGATAATGAAAGCTCGCATTTGCGTCTTATTTCATTATTGGCTTATGAAAGCCTTTTTGTTTACAGTAAAATTGTTTATGCTAGAATATGCGGTTGGGTTTGTTATTGGCGAAATTTGCTGATGTTGCATAAGGGATCTGCGCGTGGCGTTGTCGTTGTCGCAGTGAGAGGACATGAGAGATCTGCATGATCTGGATATGTCACTATATATATATGTATAGAGGATGTTGAAATTAATATTACTCAATATGTATATATGCTTATGTACAAATGCATATGTATTATGCAGTTCATACATACACATACATACATAAATACATACATAAATACATACATACATAAATACATACATACTTACACGTATAGCAAATTATTTATAAAATAATTAACCCAAATTTTGATACGTTTGATAGAAGGCATAATCAAATTATGTAATTTTGTATCAGTGTGCATTTTAACACTGATAAGTAAATGCGTTCGCACATTGCATGTATTTACATATGAATAGTTAAACATATACACACAAACATATTTATCTATATCTATATACACATATGCTACAGCAAAACATATTTAATGTCAACGTATTGACAAAGAACAACAATTTAACCACACACCCATACATACACACACATACACAAATAACATTATCAGTGGATAAAGAAAACATTGTACGTATTAAAGAAAAAACAATAAAAACATTTTTTTAAAAGTAAATGTTCTCTATTTTTGTCTGATAAAGTGTTTTTGCAACCAGCTTACAAACAAAAAAAAAAACGGGTTTGTATTTAATTTAAACATGATTCCATTCCATTATTTAGTCGGTTAATGTTTGACAATGTTTTGGCTCTGAACAATTTTGAATCTGTCCGCCGTCGACTCCTTTTCAATGCTTATTTTATTTTTTATTAATTGCGTTCTGTGGCTATTTAGCTTTGGATATGGATTAATACTGGACACATTTTCTCTTAAATGTGGAACAGTATTTCGACTGTACAAGCATTAAGCATTTCCATATTTATGCAGTCTGGCATACAGTCTACACTTTTTGCGTCTAATGCTACGTATTGGGATTAAGAGCTTGGAACTTCGATAGAGTTTGGCACCTCCCAAAATAAACAATTTTCATTCGTCAAACAAAATTTTGAAAATTTGATTTTACAATAAAATACAAAACATTAACATTTTCTACGCAGAGATAAATTATTAATATTAATTTTGTCAGATAATAAAGAGTTATTTATACGACTATGAGAAAAATACTTTTAGAATTCAGTTTTGGTAATTGCATCTAAGCAAGCATTTTCTCAGCATAGTCGGCAATATGGAGAACGCCGTGTTCAAGAGACGCAATGTGCAGATTGTTGCCGCACATGTAATCCCTGTTGATGTGAGTATTTTGGAGTTCGGAGATTAGTGTGGAGCAGGCAGCTGCTGGATCGCCACTGCATGTGAGAGCTCCCTAAAATTGGGTAAAATAACAAAAATTACTTATCTAAGTTTTGGAATATGACCGCAAACACGAACTCACGGCCCAAAACTCGTTGCCCGGCAGTGCGTTGCCATCCCAGGCATATGTAACAATTGCCAGCATGTCTTTCGCGAGCTTGTCGGCCGGATTGCGCACAGAGATGCGCACCTTAATGCCACCCAACGGATGCTTGGGCTCCGCTATGGATGCGCCATCGTACATGCCACCCCATCTGTCCATATGGAACCACGAGAAATGCACGACACCAATGTGTGTCAGACGCTCGCTGAGCGCACGCAGTCGCTGCTCGAAGGTCTCTAAAAAGATATTCTCCTGCTGCGGCGTGACCTTCCACACGCCCAATCCAATGCCAACAACGTGAATGTACGCCGGCTTGCCGGCTTTCACGGCACGCGCCTCCGCCTCCATTAACAGAGAGTCGAAACTGATGGCAAAGCGCTTACTCATGACCACCATATCAAAGTACCTGTTTTTATCCAGCTTAATAAAGCGCTTCTCAGCCGATGCGACGTCTACGTCATCATAACAAAAATCTTTGGGCTCCATGTAGAATTCTCGCCAAATGCGACGGTAATCCTGCGCACGTCCCTTGCTTTCATTGTCACTGGATCCGTAGCCTCGATCTGATCTATTTTGCTCGGGCGTTATCATTATATCCTCCCATTCCATGACATTCCTACGCTCAAATCGGGCACCGATAAGACCAATGATGACGCCTTCTGTCTCAATCTGTGACTTGCACTGCTCCACTATTCCCTCATTGCAGCGCGAGCCATCGTTGATGAACTCAGAGTGCGCGGACACATACAAAAGAGCCGACAGCTTGATTTCATCATAGCTGAGCACGTTCTTCAGCAGAAGTGGAGCACGCTCGCTGCTGCTGCCAATTTTCTCGAAACCACCTCCGCCTACGGTTCGGTCTAACAAAAGGTATGAGTCTGACGATCCGAGAAAGTAGACGCAACGCTTGCTGAGCAAACGCTGCACGAATTCAGTTATCGACATGTTCCCAAAGACACTCAACTCTTGGTCAGTTCCTTTTAGCAACAAAAAAAAAGGGAGGCACAATTATTATTCATATTTTTATTTCCATGCAAAGTGCTATCAACTAACCATACTTTTGCTTGTGCTCCAGAAAGTTGATGTAGAGAAGGAGGGTCAGCTCATGAATAATCGGATAGGCGGATGTAATCTGCTCCCGAATAATTTGCCAGCGCTCCACCGGCTGCGATTTCACCCGGCAGCTATTTGTACCAAACTGTTGGGCAGATTTGGAGCACACCTTGGTTCCAAATTGCAGTGCGTACAAGTAGACTTACCTTAATGGGAAATTTTTCCGAAGCCTCCAGAAACTTATTCAGGTCCACGTCCTCTCGGTTTGTGCCTGGTTTCTTCACCTGCTTGCACATTTCCAACTGTTGCTTAGCAAAATAGCTGAGGCAGGGTAGCTGGCCAGCTTCTGGACTTGGCCAAAAATAAATTGTGTTGCCGCTCATTATTTGAACTCTCAAGATTAGAATAAAAAATATGCGCAATCGCACCACAACCCCACCCTTTATCAACGCTTTAAATAAAAGAGTGTTAGAGAGCGCCGGAAAATTATATCAAGAAAAGTCTGGTATGCAGCTATTGCTCTTGATGTGATAATAATGGTTAGACACAATAATAAAAAAGGAATGAGATGTAATTGAAAACACATTTATTTACTTTTCATCACTTATAAGCTTACTTATTCGGGAATCAGTGTATTTCAAAGTATTCAATATTCAGTATTTTGTGCAAATTGTTCTTGATTTGTATTTCACCAGCACTGGCAATAATACATGGCCTTTATGAAAGTGTGCAATGTATGTATATGACTTTGAAATGCAGCCTAATGATCAGCGGATAAATAACCTACATATCAGATATACTTTTTACATTTGCAATAGTTCACATTATTAATAGCATATTAATATTAATAATTATTATTAGTAGCACAATATGGTACGACTTATGTGTGTGTAGTATTATAAGGTATTTATTTAATACTAAATATATATATACATATATAGCCTGGTCACGCCTGTAAGAAGTGATTATGCATTCAATATACTCGGCCAAAGTACCGTTTACTGGGTGTATTGTGTATAAAATGCCGCTCGCAACTAAATTTCCTGGTAAAGACAATTGTGTTAATGTTAAGCACTCACCATGTCGACATTTGGAGCTGAAGTGGATGCAATTTGGCCCCCAGCCGATGGAGATGCGCTGCCAATAATTAGCGCATTTGGCCGACGCCTGCTGGAACAATGCAAATCGGTGAAGCAACCCGATCCAGATGCCACTGTGGACGTGGCTGCATTCATGCAAAAATCAACGGACTTTCCGCTGCAGGTACGCAATTTGCAGAAATTGATTGGGCAATGCAGTTCCTAATCTTACAATTTGCCTGTAGTTTGGCGTGGAAAGCTGCCGTATGAGAAGTCAGCCGAGGTCGCGTCATGAGTGCATTGGCAAGCAGATCACATCCGCCTATCCGGTAATACACGAGCGCACCCTGGTCCTATATCTGCAGTATCTGGAGCACAAGGGGCTGTGGGGTAGGTCTTTTGCAAGGGTATCTGCGTGGATATTTTGTTTATTTTGTTATTTATCCATCGCCAGGGAACGATGTGGAGCAGCGAGTCTATTGCAATCTGTCGCTGGGCGACTTCGTGCAGCGTCTGCTGACCAAGCGCTGCGCCAGCTTTTTTGCGCGCAATGATAAATATTTACTGGTGAGCGGGGAGCGAGGAGCAAGTGGTTTTGAGCCCGTTGGCACACTCGAGGAGACGGCGCCGTTGTGCCTGGAGCATGTGCTGAGCTACGATGATGTGAAACTGTCGGCGCTGCTCTCTGTCAGCTCGCACACGGAGTTCATCAATGAGGGCGAGCGCACCAACTGCGGCCGTGTGACCCAGAATCGCCAAAGTCTGGTGCCGTCTGGTGTGATTGTTGGAATGATTGGAGCGCGCCTCTCCCGCCGCAATCTAATGGAATTCCAGGACATTGTCATTGCGCGCACGCAAAACACCAAGCAGAATGGCTATGGCCAGGCCTTAGATACGTCACCCAATACTCGTGCCGAAGACTATCGCCGCTTGTGGTGCAACTTTTACGAGACGCGCGATCAGCTCCACGGCACTGTCAGCATCGATGGTCAGCGCTTCGGCTGCTCGGGCAACAAGCAGGATGTATTCGATAACCTGGTTATGAAACGTCGCTATGCCATCAGCTTCGACCTGCTGCTGCTGGAGGCGCAGGCTCGTGCCGCCAGTGCCGGCAAGCCGGCGTTTATTCATGTTGTCGGCTTTGGCCTGGGCGTGTGGAAGGTGGCGCCGCAGCAGGAGCAAATCTTTCTCGAGACCTTCGAGCAGCGGCTACGTGCGTTGAGCAGTCTCCTCACCCACGTTGCCATCGTTCACTTCTCGTGGTTTAAGCTAGACCGCTGTGGTGGCCTCCACGATGGCGTTCTGATCAAATGCACCCCACAGCATCCACAGGGCGGCATCCGTGTGCATCTGTCGAAACGGAATCCGGCCCAGAAACTCTGCCAGCCGGAGCAGGACGACATGCTGCTGGTTGTCTCCTATGCCTGGGACGGCAATGCTCTACCTGGCAATGAGTTCTGGATGGTAAGTGTTTCTCCTACTCCTACTTCCTCTCTCGATCCATCTCAAATGTTTTGTGTTCTTCTTGTGTTGTTTGCAGAAAATGCTGAAATCAACGGGAGACTCCTCGACAGCCTGCTCCACGCTGATTACGGAGCTGCACAATCCGCATATTAACACCGACTACTGCTGTGGCCAGAACCTTCATATTGCCAGCCTGAAACACGGCGTCATTCATATATCCGATTATGCGAAGCGCGTGCTGAAAGACTACGAATAGGTATTTGCAACAAGCATTCTTCTTCGCTCCGAAAAACAAGTTAAAATAAAGTTAAGAGTGGGCGTGGCATATCCAGCGATCCTCGAGGGAAATCGTCATCATCCTACCAACCAAGTTTGCTGACTATAGCCTTATAATTTCTAACTATGTGAGTGCTTACCGATTTGCAATTTATTAATTTTGCAAAATATATTAACGATATCAATATATAAATTATTTAATTAATTTCAAGAGCTAAGCAATAAAATCAATACAATGACAAATATCAATTTCGCCGTTTCTTGTGGTTCTCGCGAGAAATTAGCGCAAATTCGCTTTTATAAGTGTACAAAAAATATTAATACGGGGTGGTAGTCTTTGCTAAGTATTTCACGTGTACTATGTGAGTCAAGAAGTGTGTGTGAACCTAATTCACTTCGCCTGGTTCGTAACCTAGGTAGAAGCTATAATTCCACTGTTGTGTCATTATGGCACCTAGTTAAGTGACACACCCACGAAATCTATTCCCATAATATTTGCTATATTTTAAAATTCAGGGTTTTCGAAAAATTTTGTTTTCGCTTTTGAATTTATAAGCTGCGTGCTCAATGCGTCACAATAAACACATTTTATAAGTGTACAAAAAATATGAATGCGGGGTGGTAGTCTTTGCCAAGCATTTCACATGTACTAAATGAGTCTAGGAGTGTGTGTGAACCGATTTCAATTCGCCGGGTTCGTAGCCTAGGTAGAAATCTCAACTGTTGTGTCATTATGGCACCTAGCTAGGTGACACGAAATCTATTCGCATAATATTTGCTATAAATTAAAATTATGCGCTTTCGAAAAATTTCAAATCTTTTTTATCTTAGTTTAGATGTAGAACAAATATGTATAGAAATAAAAGTATGCCACATTAAGCCACATTTTTAAATATTTTATTGCTCTTGTTTGCTAAAACAGTTAATTGGAGCGAAAGTGGATTGTTGAAACTCCTGCCAAACCATTGAAACAACTCTCGGGCGACGCTCAGCAATGTTATAAACCTTTGATATAATTCCATTTTTATTTGCGACAAATGACTGGCTTCTCCACACCAATTGGCAAAGCAAGACTTTGTGGCACAAACTTCGTCTTCTTCATCCGAATCACATTCGCAAGCAATATGTCCATTAAATAGCAGTAGGCTACCCCCGTATACAGATCCTCTATGCAATCCTCGGTGCAAGCCAATGCCCAAGACGTTTGACCCAGTCGATGATGTTGCTATGTGAATTGTGCTGCTTTGTATTCCGTGTGACAACATGGAAAATTCGCTGCTCATATTTCTGGAATTGCAATCAAAATGCAATTGGCAGGACAAAAAGAAAGTAACCAGAATTCCACAATTAAATTTACAGTTTGTATGTTAATAAAAAATTATATTTCTATATAGACAACTTTCGTGAGAGATAAGGAATTAATTAATATATGTTTTTTTTAAAAGTCTACTGACCAAAATATAAATGCAAGTTTATATTATATTTATTTCTATCTAAATTGAACTAATTACTCTCCCGACTGGCAACTGTATGTGGCATATGGCAAACAAATGTTATAAAATGTGCGAGCTATGAATTCGTTTCATAAAAAAGATGCAATTTTGAATTAATTTAAAATTCTTTTCTTTTTTTTTTTGCAAGACCTGCGAATGGAAATAATTGAATAATAGTAGATAGTAAGCTAAAAGATTTAATTTGTAACTTTTCTGTGGTGAACATTTCATTTACTGTACGCTTAGTGATGAAATCGTAAAGATAATTTCCATGTCAGGTTCAAAAAGGGTGGCTCTTTGTTGTGGCAGGTGGTGAATTCAAATTCAAATACAAATTCAAATTCAAATGAGCATTATGAGCACAAAAAGTGAGGGTCTGTCACTGCAATTGTTAGATAAACAAATTGCACAAACCCATGCAAATATTTTATTTGGTTGGTCATGCGCAAACAAACACACACACAAAACAAACAATTCAATCTTCAATTATGTTCAAAGTATTCTTAGCCCCATCTCAACCTGCCCCTCAACCAGCCCCTCACTTCATATGCGATTTGAAGAGGAGCAACTGCTATTGGCTGGAAGCTGACCACCCACATAATCGGGCTGAGTGCATTCAACAGCAACCAAAATTGTGCTAAGGATTTCATTTGTTATTCGTATCACAAAAAGAGTTTTGCATTTTTATTGGCATTTGACATTTGGCATTTTCGGTTGTTGTTGGTGTTGTTGTTGTTGTTGTTGTTGGGTTTATGCATTCTAATTGATTGCATTCATAACAGAAATGCAATTCTCAATTTGTGCATCACAGAATCAGAATCATACTCAGGCAAAACGAAGTAAGCAAGAATGATGAAGTCGAATCGAACTCGACTTTTGGATACTCTGCTAGCCTTGCCACACTCATATGTCAGCTGATGTGAAAGTGTGGTTATCGTCAATATATTAAATTAGATCTGTTGTGCCTCCTTCTGTGTTTATAGCTCATCCAGTTTCTGCACGAATGCCACAATCTTTGATGGATTGATGGCTACTATGTCATTGAGACTCATAACATGCAACCCTAGGATGTTGCATCTTTTCCTGGATAGGGCGATACATTATATTAGGATGTGAGTTGAGGACTGCTCCTCACCTTCACAAAACCTACACTTATTGTTACTAATTAATAAATATCCAGTTTAGATAGGTGGCCTGTTAGTCTACAATGTCCTGTGAGTAGTCCGACAAGTATCCTAAGCCTATTTCTACCCATGGATATTACTTGCTTAAATTGTTTAAGACTATCACTAGTTCTTCTTCTTTATATCGACTTGACTATTTATTCTTACTAAGAATATATATACCCGAAAGGCCTAAGAGAAGCTTCCTTTGCCTGTTGCATACCATTGCACAAAAACATTATTCCAATTTGAATGGGTTCGGCATATAAATGAATAAAAACAGAAAAGAGTTTTTTAGAAACACTTGATAATCTCAATTAATGGTTGTATATTAAATTGATTTGATATATTTAATACTTACTTATATTCATATATATTTAGGTATAACCAATATAAATTTAAATAAAATAAAATAATTATTCACAAGAATTAAAATAAAATATGACAAACATAACCGACAAATATTATTTATCTAAGTCTTGAAATGTATGCAATAATATTTTGTTATTTTCTTAGAGAGACGGAGAGAGAGAGAGAGATATATAGAGAGAGAGAGAGGGAGATGATGATGATGATGATGATGATGATGAGGTGTGCTGCTCAATGAGAGGAATTTGAAACAAGTAGCTTTAATCAAGCAATGGGCACGTATTTTAATTTCGAGAATATCGATTGGAAGTGATTTGTATTCAGTCAATGTTTGACCAGAAGTGCAAAAAGAACCAAGTCCCGTTGTTACGGGTCCAGCCTATCAGGTATTTGTCACACACATTCAAGACTTAATCATCTAAATACTGCTCCAAATGTGAAAATTCAAACTAATCATTTGATAGACAACAAATTGAAATGGGGTATTAAATATTTGACACACAAAATAAAGAAGGATTTTTTGCGTTGACAAAAAGAAAAATATATAAAAAGAAAACAGTTTTTTTCCTGCGACATAATTTATTTCCTCCTTAAAACGAAAGATGAATGTGCAATTACATGATGGGTAATAATAAAAATCAGCAGAAAATATGTACAAATCAGAAACAGAGAAATTAAATGTTTTGACATTGATAAATCCTTACTAATCGCTTACATATGTTCCGCTTGTGATTTTCAAATGTTAAATAAATAATGTGAATGTGCCAATGACGTAAGGCGTAAGACAGATCGAGGCAAGAATACGTTCGAATTTGGGTGTGTTGCCCCAAAAGTTGCTGTATTTTGCTTTGAATGCGGGCAAAAGTGATATGCATGAAGTGAGTTCAAAATTCCAGTGCAAAGAGTAAACGTACCTGAAATGTACAATTCATGCCATTTTCCAGTACTCAGGGGGAAATTTGACTCTTTGCTGTTGGACAAAGCAAACGAGAATTTCCCTTAAAAATGGCGCTGGCTATAAAAGCACGTTGGCAGCGCAGCGGCAGCCCACAAAGCGACGGCGAACGCGACGCGACAGTTGCCAAAAACAAGCAACGAACCGTAACGTAACTTAACGTACCGAACGTTGGTTGAGCCTGCGTCCAAAGACGTAAAACGAGACAAGCCGTTAAACTTACCGTTGGCCACAGCAGCGGTTTAAGCATATGCAACCAGCGAACAGCATATGCAACATTTTTTTGCGTGCACTTGTGTGTGTTTGTTATTTATGTTGTTCTTTTGAAATTGCCACAAAAGAACAAAAAAATCGTGCTTTATTATGTGGCACATGTGAAAATGACACATTGAGAGCAGAAGCAAAGACAGAGGCACAGGCACAGGCACAGGCAGAGGCAGAGGCAGAGCAACAGCGACACAAATTAGCAGCTGAATAACGGCCACAGGACGGTTCGTAAAATAAATACCACACACTTCTTCTACCCCCAACGATAAGCCCCAAAAAATGAAGGCAACTTTGGAAAACTGATTCAAACAAACTTTCTATTTAAATACTTAGAACTTTAAATAAAGCCTTCAAAAACAAAGACAAAAAAATGAGAGAAATAACATATTTACAGATGTTTGTACATGTGTATATATACATTTATACAATCATGTTATTCATACTGCTTAAAAGCAATTTAGCTGGTAGAATTCAGAAAAAGCCAAAAATATTCCAACCACAAATCAAAATATTTTTCTTATAGTCACCCATACAACCATTCATGGGTGTCTTCCCATACCAATATTATGTCCAAAGCCACAACAATACAGAAAATTATTGGTTGAATGAAATTGCTGAGAATCCAAAATATGAATTATGAATATGTTAGTTTTTTCAATGCTTATTTCAAGACGCAGTTAATTAAAGACTAACCACACTCAAGCATTGTCCACCCTATCTAAACTGAATTAGCCCTAAATTCAATAAAACTCAATTCGATCGTATTTCAATTTCATATTTATTTGTTATTAAAAACAAATCAAGACAAATTTAAACTTTAAATTTTTATTGAATTTTGGAATTTATATGAAATTACTTAACAACCATGAGAAGTAGCTCAATGCACATCTGTTGCTTAATGTCTAACAAATATATATATATTATTTATTTTTATTTTTTGTTATTTATTTAGTTTCGATTGAAGCAAGTCTTAAAGAGACTCTTCATGCCAAGAAATATTGTTAATTATTACTTGAATTTCGTTTTGATTGAATTTAATTTAAATCAATCGCCTGTCTTTATGGTATGTCAGTTTTTAAATTCAATATTTTAAATACATCCGAATGCAGGCGAAAATAAGAGAAAATTTAATACGATCGAGCTGTTTCTGAAATTATATTTTGCTGTCCGATTCGAACGAATAAACGCGATGATCTAAACCTATTCTCTGAGGAATGAGGTAGACACAATGCAAAATGCAATGTTCAATTGAGGCAATGCTAAGTGCAATTTAATAACAAAAGAATCTAGTTTTCAAATTAAAGAACTTAACTAACTTAATTCTATCCACGAATTTTGATAATTATAACGAATAATGAACATAAATCATTAGTTGGTCATTTTAGAAATAAGAATTCACTTTGTAAACTTTATCGCACTCGTATTCTTAGCCGTATTCGTAGCCAGACCCAGACCCAGACCCAGACCCAGACCCACGCCCAAATCTCCTCATTTAATTTATCTAGTTAATTCGACTGCGGTCCGCGCTGGTCCATGTTGAAGGATAAGGAGCGCTCCATTAGAGAGCCATGTTTCGTGCCCGCTCATTTAATTGTGTGCGTCCCGTGGTGTCTATAACAGTGTGTGTGTGTGTGTGTGTGTGTGTGTGTGTGTGTGTGTGTATGACTGTAAATGGAAGTGTATTGTTGGACGAGGCTTTTCTAATACTATTTGGATTTCCATTTCAATTCGATTCCTTTATTTCCTTTTCTTTTACTTTCCTCTAACTTCGATTCGATTCGATTCGATTCGATTCGTTTTGTTTCGTTTCGATGCAATTTGTATTGTTTCGTTTCGTATTCGTTTCATTTCAGTTGCTTTGGTTGTTTCGGTTGGTTTCCCTCCAATTCGATTGAATTGAATTCGTTTGCTGGTAATGAGGATAGTTGCTGATAGTTTTCGGGAAAGCCGCACATTTCTTGTTAACATATTTTATGGTCGCTTTGTCGCCAAAGTGTCCTCCAGTTATAGCATCAGCATCAGCAACAACATCAACATCAGCATCTAGTGGCTCTTGCCGTTGATCGTGGCAGAGGACGGGGAGGTGGGAAAAGGGCCCCTTTTCGTTTGCTCGCTTGATTGGCCCCACTCGACTGGATGGGGTTTGAAGAGGCACTTTAAGGGGGGCAATGGCTTGAAGTGAAAGGAAATGGGAATGCAACTTTAGTGTTCCGATTTGATTGTGCACAATGTGTGTTTGGCAAATACAAAAAGCAGTTTTACTTTGCTATCTAAATTCATAAATTTGACGAAACTTTCCACTCTAATGCTATTTTTAATTTATTTTCTGTTTGCAATACAACAACAGTGTGTATGTGTGTGTGTGTATGTGTATGTGTGTGTGTTTATGTGTGTGGGTGTGCATGTGCATTGCATTCGTATCACATTTAGTATTATAAAGTCATTTGAGTAGTTATTTTTATGCTGGTTTTCAATGGAAAAACTTAAAGCATTGCCATAAATATTAATTTAATTCTTTTTAGTGAACAGTGGCATTATTTAAATGTTGTCCAGTGCAATAGCTAACTTTTTAACTTTATACGAGTTGCTGCTACATTTAAAATTCATAGCAGCAGACAAAAAGCCAAACTAAATCGAAATTGTGAGCCTTAAATTTTCAAATACAAACATTATTCCGCAACACTTAAATTCTATTTAATGGAGCATCGGCTTAGTTAAGACAGGTGGATTAGAAGAAGAGAAAACGATTTTTATATTAGACACACACACACCCACACACATCCACACACACTCCCACATATCCACACACACACACACACATATATTAGAATTAACGATGAACGGAGGAGGAGTGGAATAAAGCGAACCCTGAATGGCGCTGCATGGAGCTTTATTGGCCACTGAATATTTAAGTGAAATATTTTCGAAAACCCCAGAAACTAAGCCAACTCAACCAAATGATTCACCAAAGCAATTAACAGCCAGCTAGCAAATGCCATCGAAAATTTTGCTTATTTCTTTTGCAGACAGCAGCAGAAGCTGGATTTGGAGCAGTAAAAACAGCCGAAAAGGGGAGGGAGTTGATGGTGTGACCAAATGCTCAGTGAAATTTACGATTATGCTGCGAAATTATTAAACAATATGACCGCAAGTACAACAACAATCATTAATAATCTGGCTAACGGGACAACAGAAACAGCAACAACAGCAGCAGCAGCAGCAGCAGCAGCAGCAGCAGCAGCTGCAGCCACGTCCCCCATTCGAATGGACAGGCCAAATCCCAGGACGGCAACAAATCTCACGTCCAAGCTGCTGCAGGCAACCACAGGCAATATGAGAACACTACTCAACCGCACACTGGCCGCGATTGCCGCCCAGCATGCCACGTTGCCCACACTGCTGCTGCATGGTGGTCTTGCCGCTGACGTCACCAGTGGGCAGCGCATTAGGCAAATGCCAACGGTTGCGAGCAGCAGCAACGGCTCCATCAGCAGCAATACCACCATGCTGGCCACCACCAGCACCAGCAACAACTACAGCGATAGCGGTGCCATTCAGGATGTGTACAATGCATTTAGCGCGACGTCCTCGTCCGCAACGTTCTCCGCTTCCTCATCATCTAATCTGAGCGGTTTCATTCAGTCCTCAACAACGGCTGCCAGCACAGTGTTGAGCAGCGCCATTACTCATCTGCCAACTTCGAGCAGCGGACCAGCAACCACCTTTCCAGCACAGACGATGGCCACCTTCATTGCGGCCGGCAACAAGAATCGGGCAACAACTATCATTGTCTATCCAACGGGTGAGTCTAATGCAACCAGACCTTCTCACTCTCACTCTCTCTCTCTCTCTCTCTCTCTCTTTCTCTCTGCCTCTGTCTCTATCTCTCACTCTCTTTCTCAATTGCATATTAAAAAAAATATGGATAGTTTTTGTAGTTAGAAGCTATTTTTTGTTCAGTTCAGTCCATCTACCTCAAGCCTCAAGTCTAGATTATGGTCCAGAATTTAGCTTGGGTTGAGGCTTCCAAGTATTCTAACAATCTTTCACTTTCCTGCAAAATGTTTAATTCATATTTACTTATAAAATTGCAAAAAGTACGCTAATTAAATAAAAATCAAGTAGAAACAACTTATCTGAGACGTGTTTCCAAGTGGACGAATAAAGCAGAATATTAGCAAAGAAACTGCGATTTTCCAATCGTGATTAAAAGTAATTTGTTGGCCTTTCAACCATCTAATTCATTTCCCATCCATAATTCGATGTACTTGGAATGGGCATTCGCTTGTTAGGCCCTCGGCTAATAATTTGCTGATGTCAGTTAATCATAATCGTGACTTGAGCCAAAGTCAATGAATATTTAAATATCTTGTCAAATACATAATTTGTATTCGGCTGGCGTTTAGTCGATTAGCAGGCTCGTCACATTAATGTCGGGCAGTGGGAAAAGGTGCCACAACAAGTTAGCCAAGCCTGCCAATAATCAAATCAAATCGAATCAGCTTTGCTCTGCTCAGTCAGTCAGTCAGTCAGCCAGACGGAGCAGATGGAGCAGATAAAGAGAGGAGGAGCAGGGGAGGTCGCGTGTCAGGTCAAATTAGAGGCTAATTTGCATGATGCCATCCATTAGCTGCGATTGTCGAACCCGATTCACCATCAGAGGGTGTTTAGTAAGGCTTGTTTATTTTTTTTTATATATATTTTTTCTTTTTTCTTTTCAATATACCTTTCGATCAATAAATGCCTAACTGAAGTAGAACAAAATTATTGTCAATTTAGTTGGTCAAAACGAATATTCGTTGTTCATATCTAATGTCTTACTAAAGCTGCTATTAGCCCAAAAAAAAAAATAAATAAACAGTTGCAAAAATAAAGTTCATTCTTAGCGCATAATTTCATTCACATTTTCGCCATTTTTTGCCTTTAGCCTTGTAGTAGTAACTAGAAACACTTGGCCACAGGGTAACCTCAAGTCAAGCACCCTCGACTTAAACCTTCTCGCTAATCTCTGTGCACTTATTGTGCCACTTTTGTGGAGCATTGTTGGTGGCAGAAATAAGAAGCAGGAACCCCATCCAGCCCTTGGGCCTAATGCAGCAATTAGGCAAGTTTAAGGCGCATTAATTGCAGAGATTGGAATTGGACTATTAACGCGACTCAAACCGTTGATTGTTTTAGGCAGCATCACCAGCAGCATCATCATCAACAGCATCAGTAGCATTGGTGGCTCTTAATTTGGCTCTGGGCCTAAGTACAGGCGACAAACTCGCAGGATGCTCACAAATGTGAGTGCTCTAAATGCCGTTGAGTGCCGGCTGCTCCTCTGCTATCTCCTGGCTAATGTGGTTTTTAGTTATTGTCTGCTGACTCAGTTATCCTTACTAGGACAAATCGGATAGTCGACATTGTCGTCATCGTTGTCATCGTTGTCATCGTCAGTTTCGACGCTTATCTTTATCAAGCTGCTTATCTTGGCTGTATCAGTATCGAGTAACGGGAATGCCAATGTCAGCGCATTCAATGGCCTCCTCCGGCTGTGATTGGTAATTGTGGGAGGGGGCCCTGCACTCCCCCATGACACTCACTGAGAGTCTGAGAGTGTGTACTTCAGTTGTCCGACATAAAAATACTTACCGAGTGTGTTACTTACACACACACACACACACACACACACACACACACACACATAAATAACTACATACATACAACAACAACCACAAAAAACATCAAAAATACATCGAAATGTAGCGTGAATTTCGTGCAATAAATTTGTTCAACTTGAGCAGAAATGTGTTGAAATATTTTCTTAAATTTAGTGGCATGTCTCTTGCAAGATAGTTCACAGCATGTGAGGACAACAACGAGGCTACGAATACTTTCTCAATATAAATATATATATATATATATATGTATATATATTTCATATATATAAAATATGTTTGTGTGTTGTTTGAAAATCGTTCGAAAGTTGCGTAACTGTGTGCGCAAAGCTGTTTGGAAATATGCCAAGAAAACAAATTGATAAACTTTAGTGCATATTACTTATTTTACAACATATTCACAATTAACCATATATATATATATAATATATAAAATTAAAAGGAGCCCTCAAGTTGTATCATACATATATATATATATGATTATTTTTCACTTTAAGGAGCCGTCAGAGTTGGGTTTTGCGTTCACATCTAATTTAAATGAATTTAAAATACGACGAAAAAATACCTATTTGAAAAGCAATCAATTTTGCTGATGGGTCTTTCAGTAGCCGCAAACTTTAGATCTAAAATGCAAAGTGCGTTAAGAGCTTAGGCACGTTTTTGGGATTATATCAAAAGTTTTACGTTAATTCTGTGCGAAACGTAATCAAGTATTTTGTGGACAGTGTCTCCCTTGATATTTTGTAAAGTGTCACGTGCAAATATTGATCAACTTTTGAATAAACACTAAAACTTCTTGCTAACAAATATGCAAGAGTCATTATACGCTAAGAGAGACACAAATATCTTCATAATATTCCCGTTTCTTGTCACAACTGAAGCCCTAAAGACATGACTTGGTCACGAGCTCATCTCTGATAAATACTCGCTTTGACAACTGATTGACTTTTCATTCAGCAATTACCAACACTCTCAAGTCAAAATGAACATAAATATATATACATATATATATATATATATATATATATATACAACTGTTTGCCATGGCAACAAATCTCAGTATTTTGCTAGCAGCCAGTTTCGGCAGCGCTTTTCCACCATGCTTCGCAAGTGGGCCTTAACCCATCTCTGTGTCTGAAGCTGTTTCTCTTTTGGAATTACTTGAGCACCAAGGACAAATGCTGTTTTAATACCTATATATATATATATATATATATATATGTATATATATATAATTATTGATCCCAGCTTAAATATGTATTATTTATGCATATTGTAGTTGCTTATTATCCACAATATTTAAATTAAGAAAAGAGAAAGTTATACAAAATAGCTTTGGTTTTTTTCGTTTTGTTTTTGGACTTCGCTTAGTTTTTTCCTGTAGTTATTTTTCTTTTTATTTTGTTATGTTTTTTTTTTTAATTTATTTTTAAACTACTTCTAAATTAAAAATGTAAAATTTGTTGTTCAGTATTTAATTGAATAATTATATATAACAAAAGTAGTAACGTAAATTGAACTGAATAAAACTCATTTAAGAAAGCTTAACTTGTAAACAAATAAAGACATATTTAATTTATTTAATATAATTCTTCGCTATTATTTTTAAAGTGAGTTATCCATAGTCGTGCATTAGTATTTATATTCTTATAATATAAATTCTTTTCGGTTTTTCTTGGTATTCGAGTTGCGCAGAATGTGTTAACCCAAGAAGCGCTCATCTCCAAGTTGAATGCGAAAAATATTTATATTTATTTCTTTTCCAATTTATTCCTTCTTTTGGTCTGACTCCAGCTTTTGGCAGACATTAATTTGGTAGCTGTTGTTGTTATTGTTTTTATTGTTGTTGTTGTTGTCGCTTTTGTAGCGCATTCCACGGATGACTTCGAATATGCAAACATTCAATTTTCAATGGTTTAGTGGATAAAAATGGGAATGTAGATGGGAATGGGGATAGGGATGGGGATGGGGATGGGAGTGCCTACAGACATCGTGGAGTAGACTTCGCTGAAGAAGCATTACTTTTATTGTATTTATTGAATATTTGCAGCATCAAACGCCGCCGATGTTGCCTGATGACTCAGCTGTCCACCGGCGGAGAATGGGTTGCTTTGCGAATGCCCCAACTCCAAAAGGGCAACAGCAAGAAGAGTCCTAGTCGCAGGATAGCTGCTGTCTTAAGAAACTGCTGCTGCCGATGTCGTTTCAGCCATCTCATTAGGCTTCAGTTTGTGTAAATTTGAACTGTCACTTTGAAGGCGTTAATTGGATTCAGTAACGTCAAGTTGAGTGGGAGGCATCAACAGTTCGGCGCTAGTCCAGCCATCAGCTGTCTCTGGCTTTTTTGTTCCCTGCCCAACCCTGTTGGCGTTTGCAAATCCGTTTTAGGCAGCTCAAATAGCACCCCCCGCCCCTTCCGGCCTGCTTGGCGTTTGCTGTATTCAGTGTACTGTGCTTGTTTGCCAAGTTATATTTAGGACACGACAACAACATTTTGGGCCATGAATTTTTTTTTTGGCTTAGATTAAGGGCAGACAAGTTGGAATGAGGGGGTGATGGAGGTGTGAGACGCTTTGACGTGATTGTAGTTGAATTGGATTGTGGGCGTGCCCAGTTTCAACAGTAGCAGCAGCAGCACCACCAGGAGCAGCACATCCTCAGCATACACTGAAAGAAAATTAGTTTGAGCAAAACTTCCGGAAATTCAAATTTTACTTGAAGTTAGTTAGGAATTTTGTATTGCAGCGACTCTGTCAGAACCGAGCACATTTTTTTCCAAAAGTTTTTTTTTATAAATATTTGTATATAAAATAGAAGAAAAATTTAAAAATTCAGGAAATATATAAAAATAAAATATTTCTGCAAAAATATATGTGCAATAAAACCGAAAATCTGTTTCTTTCACATTAATTTCGCACAGTGTGCGTTAAAAATGATTTCGTGGTATTTCAATGGCATTACAAAATATGTGTATTTATATACTTTTAATATATATATATACACATACATGTATATATGTGTGTACATTATACTTAGAAGATATAATGATATTTGTGGCTTATTGGCTAAGGACCTTAATAAAAAGGTTTACCTAAGAGGATCGCAACAAACTTTTGTCTTTTGAAGTGGCTTATTTTTTGTTGTCTGTTTTTCTTTTTCTTTTTTTATTTTGTGCATCGACGAAGTTGCTTTTTCAGATAAACGAAAGACAAATTGAAACAAGAATAGCGATAACGTCGACAACGACTTAAGTGGTGGTTCCGATGGTGGATGGTGGATGGTAGATGGTGGTGCAGCTGGCCAGCAGCCTCGTAAGCCACACAAGCAGCCGCACCACTAAAACCACTTAATCATCAAGATAAAAGGTTGAGTTCTGCACGCGACCGGATGAAAATGAAATTAAAAAACGGAAACAAAAATAAAATAAGAAACAGAAACTGAAACTGAAACTGAAACCAGAGCAGAGCAGAGCAGAGGTAGGTAAATGCAAATGCAAATGTAAATGATGCCAACGGTCGTAATTTGGCCAAAAGGCTGCTGGCCCAGATAATAACCACGGCCCGTAGGTCGACGACTGTCAGCGCAAATAAGTGTTGCCTACATTCTGAGGCCCCATTTAAGACCCAAAATGAAAACAACCAAGAATGCTGGCTTACTGGCTCGACTGCGATATACCCTGAACTAAGCCGTTAAATATATACTTTTTAATTAAAGTGCCAAATATTCCCATCAAATGTTTTTCACATTTTTATTTAGGCAGGACTGTCTCTGCCTCCAAATTGATATTGCAATAAAATAAATTGGATATGCGACAAATGAAATAAACTTAATCAGAAGGATTGGGCTTTATCAACTCGGTTATTCAACCTGATCAAATATATATATATATATATATATATATATATATATATATATATATATGTCGGATATGCTTGATTTGCACAAACCATTATAGCCATTTTCAATTAATTTCAATGGGTATAATGAACCCGCCCTAAAATGACCCACAAATTATGAGCAAAACATTAAAAAAGGCGATCAATTTTGTGGGCCACCTTGCAGCACATTTTGACAGCAGCTCTGTGTGTTTTGGCATGGATACATGTATATATATATATATATATATATATATATATGTTTGTTTGTGTGTGCGTGTGTGTGTGTCCGTTGTAAAGTAAGACCATGAATAAATAATTTGTGAACGGGTTGGCATTTAATATCTGACGGCAGCAATTAGGCAGCAAAAGCATAAAATATTAAATAAAAAACATATGAAGTTAACTTTTTACAATTATTGCCCAGCTTATTACAATATGCACAAAGGAGCACATTTGTATATCCTTGTAGAAGATCCTGTAAGTATACCCTAAAACCAATATATATGGCTTAAAGGGTGTAATGAGTTTGTGCAATAAAAGCCACAATTTGAATTACAAACGAAAATTAAATAAGAAAATGCCAGTATATTTTTTACTTATGACAGAATCAGACTAATATATTGGGAACAATCTGAGTTATACATTTACATTCTGATAAAACATACCTTTATAATTTACAGTCGTAAAACAGAAAACATATAAATACAATTTTTATAATTTATTTAATTTTCTTTTCGTTCTATTTAAATATATTGTTTAAATTGCGAATATGAATATGTTTTTGTCTTTGCAGTTTCACCCGAATCGATTGTCATACCAATTGTTTCGTGCATCTTTGGCTTTCCCATCCTGGCGCTGATCGTCATCTGCTGCTTGAGGAGGCGGGCCAAGCTAGCCCGGGAGCGGGACAGGCGACGAAACTATGATATGCAGGACCATGCTGTCAGCCTGGTCAGATTTAGTCCAATTCATAGGCTTAGTGAGTTTGAGTGTTGTAATGTGTTTGTTCGAACTGTATTTTCTTAACTTTCTCACTTTCTCACTTTCCCCCTCACCCCCAACTGCCACACCCCTCCCCACACTCTTTGGTTTCTATTTAACTCACTTTTACAGTCAATTGCAACTCGAATTATTTCAGTACATATTTATTATATACATTCTTTTATATAGATTCATATCGCTCACTATTTAGATCTAAATATATAGAGTATATATGTATATATCTCTCTCTCTCTCTCTCTCTCTCTCTCTCTCTCTCTCTCAAGCACTCTTTTTCTATATATAACAATCTTGATGTGGGTCTGCTTTCTCGTAGTAATCTTTTTTGCACCCCTCAACAAAAACAAAAGCACCCACAAAAATGTAATTGAATTTTTCGGCTTTGTTTTACTTGCATAAATTGCATTTTAAAGTAAGGGGCGCATAGCAAACACCTGATGCCTCATTGCTGCCCCAATGCCTGCCCCTTTGTGTTTACCCACCTGTTTCGCAATCGACCCCTGATTGCAAAGCCAGCTAAATCGAGGATTTGAATTTCAAAAATGTTTGCTGCCACAATTTTGAGGTCGCCAACAATTAAATTTGCAAATGCATTAAAGCAAATTTCCGGTACAACGAACAACTTCGTAAATAATTGAAAGTGCTAGTAATATTTACATATATCTGCCAAATGAGCAATAATTATTCATAACATGAAAACATTTTGCTTACATTAATAGCATTTTAAAAACTTAATTTTAATTTTTAATGCTTTCAGCGAATATGAATGTAAAAAATCAATCGAGTTATATAATATATCTCTTTGATGTTGATAGTAATATTCCCTGCTAGATGGTACCTTCTCACCTGTAACCAGCTGGTATTACAAATAGTTAATATCATGTTACCAGTTTGAAATTAAATACCGATAGAAGCTGTGGAAAATTCCTGAATTTTTATACTTTATCTACGAGGAACAGCATCAGAATTTTTTTTTTTGTTATTCTCAATTATTTGAGAGAAATTCCAAAATATATTCCGTTCATAAAATCTCAACCAACGAACGTAAAGCGAAAAATGCCGAATTTTCTGCAATTTTGGATTTTAAGACCACAAATATTTGAAGCACTGAAAAGGGTTGTTGTATGCAAGGTTTGCGGGTGGATTGGTTGGTTGTTAAGCGTTTTGGGGATGAACGGGATATTTAAATTGCAGTGCAACAAACTTGGCCCACTTTGAAACGAGAGCACGGTGTAACAATCTATTATACCCATTTGGACAAAGCCGGATATGAAACCTGGCCAAAAAAAAAAAACATAAAGAAGAAACGAGAAGAGTAGAAGTCAAGCTGGCGAGTGCCTGCTGACACACACACACACACATATATACATATATATACACTGGGACAGCCACTCAATGAAAGCAAGTGTTTACACACACATGCACACATGCACACACATGCCGTTTTGAGTGTGTCAAGCAGAACACGAGCAGCTGCCAGCATTCACATTTGCATTGCATACCTTTGGGCGCTTGCCCTCGTTTGCATATGAACAACATCAACAACAACATCATCAACAACAACAACAACAACAACAACACCAGCAACAACAACAATAACGCAAAATAAAAACTTGTCCTTTTCACATTGCTGCACGTTAGCTACACTTGCCCCATGCACGCACGCACAGCTAGCAACATTTTATGGCATCCCCTGTATCCCATAAATACGGCTAATATCAGCTATTCTCACGCTGCGTTGCATGCAACACCCAACAGACATTCCATAGCACGTTGAAGTTGAAGCTACGAATTTAGGCACATTTTTTTCTTTTATTTTTTTTTTTTTGTGTCAACTTACATCAGGCGACACAAAAAACAACAAAGAGTAAATTAAAAAATTAGACAAATAAAATTTCATATTAAAATTTAAAAATAAAAAAAACGACAGGTTTTTTTTATAAGTTTTTTTGGGTTTGTTTAAATGCGAAATGATCCGAAAATCAGATCAAAATTAGAGAAAATAACACAAAAACTTGCTTTTGCGATTGGAAGTGGATTTCATATTTTAAATAACAAATTAACACAGATAATTAATAATAATATAATTTCATTTAAGATAGGTTTGTAGCTAGATTTTCTCTTTTATTTTATAACATAATATTAAAATATTTTCAATAACAAGAAAAACTTTCTAGTTTTCAGATTTAAATTTTTGTGATTGTAGATTTAAAAACAGTATGTCGAAAACTGGTTTCCAACACAAAAACTCAGCCAATTAAGTAATCATATGCATATATTTTTTTTTATAATTGTATAAAGCATATATGTACTATTAAAATCATTTTTCTGGCATTTTGTTTTTGCTGTGCCTTAGTAAAATTCTCAAAAGTAATATCTAAAGATTACCTATATTGTTTTTTTTGTTAGCAGCTATTAGGAAATTCTTCAATTAATGTACAAATTTAAGAAGAGTTTTGCATTTACACTGAATTTAAAAATCAATTATTACTGCCACTTCGAAAGATAGACGATGATGATATTGATAATGATGATGATGATGATGATGTTGATAATGTAGATGTAGTTGTAGCTGTAGCTGTCACGATAACGAATTGTTGACAACCACAAAGCATATTAGTTGTTTGTCCCTTTTTTTTGTGGGCTGCCCATTGAGAGTTTTGCATACGTTTTGAAAACAATTAGGCAACAACAACTTAACCGCAAAGCCATAAAACATAGTACAGCCCAAACTGTGCACAGTGGTGTGTCTGTGTGGGTGTGTGTGTCACTAATTAGAACAGGCTGTCTTTGAAATTCGGTTGGTTTTCTAATGGCGCCAGAAAACTCTTTCAAGTCTGCCCTGTTTTTGTTTTACTGTGCGCATTTCATTGTCCGCAAAGTATGTGTGCGGGTGGGTGTGTGTGTAGGTGGGTGGATGGGTTGGTTTGTTGTGTCCTTCGCACGTTTTGACATTCACATACATTTTTCACATGCAGCACTTTTTCGTTTTCAATTTGTTTTTGACTTTTGTGAACTTAAAACTTTGAATTTTCAACAAAATTGTAATTGCTTTCCTGTTTGTTGTTGTTGTTTTTATTTTGGCTGCCAGCAGATTACCGATCGTCGCGAGCTATCAGTCTACGTCCTGAACGAAGCCTAAGCCAGGGCTTCGCCTCACTGGAACTGGACACGGTGCTGGAGGAGCGCGTTAGCGATGTGGAGCAGACGCAAACCGAAATCCTTAATCCCGAATCGCCCATGGACACCAACTCCTCCTACAAGATGTCGTTCTCTTCGAGCTAACAGTTAGCAGCAAAACAACAGCAGCAACAGCAAAAGTCGCAGCAGCAGCAGCAACAACAACAACAGCAGCAGCAGCAATCGACGATGGCAGCGCGATCGGCGCTCACGTCGCCGACGACGTCAATGTCAACGTTGTCGCCGTCGCTGCGCAAGGCGGGCAGCGTGCGTGAATCTTACGATCCGGCAGCACTGGCCAAGCGTCGCAGTCGTCTCCTCGAGCTGCGCGCAGCCAGCTCTAGCAGCAGCGGCAGCAGCAGCCAGGCAAGCGAAGCAGCAATTGCTTTTGGCATCGGTGTTGGTAAGCAGGACTCGAAACGTCGACGTTGTGGATCAACAGCATCCACAATGCGCAAATCGCAGTCATTGGACGCCGCCGAAAGTTATTCCCTCTCCAGCATTCAGTCGCCACTGTGGGTAACGCTGACGAATGCGCGCACTATTGAGGAACTGGCACAGCAGAAATTGTAGATGACGCCACCAAATGAAAAACCCACCAATTCAAAGCAGAACGAAACACACAACAGTTGTTGTAACAGCTTTTAACACTGTTAACCACAAACCCACTTCCACAAATGGCATTACTC
This sequence comes from Drosophila melanosoma, assembly GCA_035042045.1. NCBI lineage: Eukaryota > Metazoa > Arthropoda > Insecta > Diptera > Drosophilidae > Drosophila > Drosophila melanosoma. The sequence goes on from JAWNLY010000179.1 coordinate 181,057, forward strand.
TGGTGAATAAAGCGAAATCCAACGGTTTTCTGATAGTTTAAATAGCTGCATACATTTAATTTTTAGCATTCTACTCTCCTCCCGCAAGGGAAAGAAAGAGAAACATTATACTAAGCAAATAAGTTGCTAGAGATAAACACTATTAGTTAATTCATATGTATATGTTAAGTATGTGTGTATATGTGCATATAACAAATAATATATACCTTTGTCACAGCAATATTATTCAATATAAGTCGACAGAAGGACAAATTTTAGCTGCAACAACAAAATATGTATGTACTATATCAAAATAAAAATAATTACTTATTTAACAATTTATACAACACACATACATATACATGCTTAAATTGACATTGCAAAAAAAAAACCAAAACAACACAAAATGAAGGAAACCAAACTCATTTATATATTTAGTTTCAAATTAGCGCCTAGTTTCATGAATGACTTCAAAAGTAAGCAAATGTAAACAAAAAGTGTAAATGTAAACAAAAAAAAAAAAAATAATATACAGAGCAACTGCCCTAGTTGCAGTCTCAACATAAATACGACAAAATCAAATAAACGCAAATTGTTTGAATAAAAAATCATTAATATAAAGGACTCACAATCATTTTTGGCTTATTAACAGATGTCTTTTTGCAGGCTGACTTCGGACGGCAACGGTATAATTTAAACATTATCCCAGACAACTTAATGCCTCATTTTTGAGATTAAATGAAAAACAGATTTATCTTTAACGTATTTTTTTTGTTTTTGGATTTTGGAATCAAAATTTTCTCGCAACAGAAGAAGAATATCAGTAGTCGGAAAACTTTTAAAATTCTTCTCTTCACTCAATTTATACAATTCTTTTTTAATGTTTACATAAAAATGATCCAAACAAATTGTATCATATATGTTTAATTTAATTTTTTATAAAGTCCCAAATTTATGTAGCTTTTTGAAGGTTTTCGTCCTTTTCATTCCTTTAAAATTATCGGCTGGGCAAGGCTATCTGTAGCTCGAAGATGAACCAAATTGTTTATCGGACTCGGGAAATTTTTGAATGAAAATCAAATATGTGTCCTTTGGAGATCCTTATGATAATGTCCGAGCTATAGATTAAAAGAACATGTCCTTTATAAAAATCTAGCTCCAACTCCCTACAGAAACATTAACACATTACTTATGGTATAGCTCATTTACTCCGGTTTTATTTTCTTTATTGTACATATATACATTATGCACTTTTGATATATTCAACGTTTATATATTTTTATATATATAGTATGAACCAATATATATATATATATTCTACAATAATTTCTCTTAAATATGTTGATTTCTTTTTAATTGGCATTACTTTAAACATTAAATATATATATATATATATATATTGTATCAAGTATAGTTTGGAATTGGGTTTTGATCAAAAGATATATAAATAGTACCCAATTATTTTGTTTCCTGTTGGTTCATAATTTCCTCAATTCTTTTCTTAAGCCGCAACGGCAAATGCGGTTTTTAAAATAACATTTTGTTTATTGAGTTTTATTTATACGTGCTTTTGTCTTTTTTATAAGCATTTGTTCAAGTTGCTTTTATATCGCAGCGATAATTTAGTCGTAGGATGAGAAGAGTAGGCATTTTTTCAGCTTAATGACAAATTTCTTTACCATACTTATTGAATGAAATTTTGTGTGGACCATTGACAATGATGCATTGATTTTTTGTATGCTTTTGTAATTAGAAAATTTCTTTGCTAGGCGTCGACACACCTTGCGGCTGTTCATAGTCCGATGTGGCCGTTTTGATCATCCGCTTCTCCTTATGCTGCGACTTTTCTTTTTTATGCTTCTTCTTATGAGCCTTAACGATGGCCGGCACGGCTTCCGGGTGTGCAATCGCATTGTCACCCACATCTATAATGTTTGTGCAGGCTGTGGTTGTTGATGGCGCATCATCAATCAATTGTTTGCTTGATTTGTGCGCACCCTTCTCGCTCTTCTCTCGCTTCTTCTTTTTATGCTGACTGTGAGCCGTATCGGAGAGGACAATGTTGTTGTTGTTACTGTTGCTGCCATTGTCTGTTGAAGCCCGGTACGGGCTGCCTTCCGTATCGATCAAATTGGGCACTGCTTGCTCTTTGCTCGTTTTATGGTCGCCTCGTCTCTTTTCCTTGGATCTCTTCTCTTTTTTGCTAGCAACGGCGTCTGTGCCCTTTAAACTAGAAGTGGTTGCTTGCATTGGCGCCTTGAGATTCTCTTTGTTGGGGCTGAGTGATAATGTCCCCTTAGATACCTTCGCGGGTTCTTCGAACATGGAGCTATTTATATTGGAAAGTTTTAATTAATATTGTTAACTCGTCAAATGCAAAAATATAAATCTCACATATCTAGCTCAATGTCCAGCGCACGGTGAGGATCATTTGGATCGTATTTTCCGTCCTTATCCTCGCTATCAGAGAGTGTAACACCCTCAGGCATGTCCAGCGTTGTATTGACAACATGCAGTGGTTTTGGTTCTATGGAGTCGTATATTATTGCCAATGACTTTAAGGTGGGTTTCATTGCTTACCCGCCTCCGACTCGGAGCTGCTGTTGTAGGCAACTTTGTTTTTTGATTTTTTGCTCTTTTTACCCTTTTTATGCTTCCTCTTAGCATCTTTACCACTTAGTGATGTCGCTTGCTGTGCCTGTAGATATTTATCAGACCGCTTTGAAACTGCAAAATTTAGTAAATGAATTATTTATGCAAGTAGTTCACCATAGTATATATATACTTACTGCCCACCCTCAATGCGACGACTCCTTCAATGTCCAGTGGTATCTCTGTTATGGGAATATCATCGATATTGTCATACTGATCCGCATTTGAGTTATTGCTACTGCTGCCTATGGCAATGGACGAAGAGATTGGCGTTGATTTAAGGTAATGTGGATTGTTCGACTGCTCGATAAGACGGGCCACGCGCTGACGCTCTATTTGTTCGGGTGTCAGCTCCAGACTTTTGCGTCGCTTGGCACCCGCATGATCGCCACCGGCAGCATTGTTGCCATCATGAGTTGAGCTCACAAACAACTCATCCTTATCGTGCTCGGACGAAGAGCTATCTGCGTCCTCCGGTGGCGGCTCATTGATCCACTCATCCAAATCCAGGCCATTCGGCAGCGGCACCTTGCGCTGCGCCTTAGGTGCCACGGGTATCAGCTCGCCGGCAAAGAGTAGAGCCATTTCCTGCACAATCTCAATTGCTAACGTTGGTATGGCTCCCGTCGTCGCAGTCTCATTAGAAGCAGTTAATTGCTTACGCAGCATCTCGATTAGCATGCACGCCGAGTTGGCACGCTCCTGCACTTCAATGTCGTTAGAGCCATTGAAATGGTGCAGTTTTTCCAGCACATGATCGCACAGCTGGCGATTAGGTTAAGGACAAAACAAACAAAATTGTATGATTTAACATGGATCATATGGAATGGATGCGTGCCAGCTAAAACTTATTTTATAAACTTAAGTATCAGTTTTGAATACACACATATAACTAATGTCAGGGTCGATATCACATTAAATTTAAACTTTTTTTTTTTTTAAATAAAAGAAAGTAACCTATATAATAAATCTTTACAGTATACCCTTGAAGATGGTATTACAATTTGGGATTATTAATATATATATTTATATATATATATATATTCGTCCCGGACGAGACATTTCGCTTTCTACGTGTACAATTTGAATATTTCCTTCTTAACCATTTCTATGGAGCACATGCTACGCAAATATTTTATATGAAATGGATTGATGACTTACGCACACGATGCCGGACATATTCTGTTCCTCGAGACAGGTGGTAGCTAGGCGAGCAAAGAGCTTGATGACATTCTGCACATAGACACCCTGTATGTGGCCGGGCAATTGGCGCGGTCGCATCAGTATGTTTAGGGTCTTTTCGGCATCTGCCAGTTCGCTAGAGAATTCGCCGACAATCCAAGCGGCTGCATAGAGCACTTCGTACATGGAGTTGCTTTGCGTCGAGACGGCAAACGTGTCCAGCAGATTTGTCATCTCGGTGACGGCAAACTGACGTACCACCGGAACACGAATGGCAACGTCGAGCAGTTGCTCGGCAATCAGGCAGCCGTGTTTGGAGCCGGCTTCTAATTGGATTAGCTCGACGAGCACAGTCATGTACCATTCAAAATTGGTCACATACAAATAGGAACTCTGCGCACATATTTCAATCACTTTGAAAAGCAGCTCATCTCGATACGCTGAGCCCTCGGCGCGCTCCATGTGGCCGAGCAGGCGTTTCACAATCTCCATCAGATTCTTTTTCGACACCATGCCATACAGCAAATCCAAGGCACGCAGTCTTATCGACTCGTCTTTATCGTCCAGACAAGCCAATATCAGATCCTTGTGCGTCTGCACACTTTTTGGATGCGTTTTCAGTATCTTCGACATGGCCAATAGGCCTAAGTATTTGACTTAATAAGAAGAATACAGAAAGTGAAAAACGAAAATAAATGATGTGTATCGAAAGTAATAAAAGGCATCTTTGTTGGATATTTTGTTTAACATTTGTATATTATTGATTAGCTGTACTTACGATTCTGATCGGAGTCCTCGATAAGGATGCGCAACTTCTGTACGCACAGCTGTATGGAGGCACTGTGGTTGGGCATACCGCTGCTGATGCTGATCAGAACCGCGATCACCGTGTTGATGCACTCGTAGAGGAGGCTCATTGCCGATGTGCTGTTTGGGTTGGACGGTTGGACACGGGTTGGTGGGTTAGGGTGGCAATATATCAAAGAGTTAATTTCGATTAAAGCGGCCCAAAAGAAGCAAACGATAAAAACAACATCGACAATAGCAACAGCATCAACAATTATAATAATTATAATATCTATAATTCTACTTGCATAATAACGTTGTGTACAAAATACAGATTTCCGTTATAACATAAACTCAACAGATAAACAGAAAAAAATGTTTAAGTTCTTAATTTTTGTGCTCGGAAATAAGCATTTAGCGCAAGAGAGCGGAAAGAGAGAAAGAGATAGAGAGGGAGATAGAGATAGATATAGATATAGAAAAAAAAGAGGGGGAACTAGAGTGCAATTACAACTAAATACAAAAAAAAAAGGCGTAACAAGCATAATGTGGCTCTTATACCCTTGCAGAGGGTATTACAATTTTACGTGCAGTGTGCAACACATTTTCGTAGAAAAAACTGCGACCCCATTAAATTTATATATGTTTATATATTGTTTTTGTGGCACATATGTGAGGATCCGCCGAACCAGACGATTTTATGCGATAGTTTCCATAAAAAAAATGTTTAATTTTAAATCAAAAACGAAACTTTGATGTAAGCAGTTTGTCTACGGTCTGCAAGGGTATCAAATCTTCGGCGTGCCTAAGATAGCATCTTTATTTTTGTAATAATTTATATACTTAATCGATCAGCTTTTAATACTCAGTAGCTGACAGCAATCGTTTTAAATTTTTTTTTAAATGATAAAAACTTGCCTATGAATTAGATTTGTGAGTGGCTCTATTAATTTCTTTCCTAGCCGGGGTTCTAAGGGAGTTAAAGCGCCAAACTGCAAATATGCAAAGAGAAAAAGAAACAAGCATCAAATTATACCACACAATACATAAATCTGTTTTTTAAACTCTTTTAATACATAACTGAAAACAAAATATAAAATAAATTGTATAAGATATCATAAGAAAAAGAAGAATGATCTAGTCGAGAGTACCCGACATGCAAATACCTTGTACCCATTCAATCATAATTATCATTATGTTTGTCACTAACATACACATATTTGATAAATGATTACTGGGTATAAGAGTAAAATAAAATCAAACATTTTGAAATGACAACGTAATTTGTAAATGAAATACATTTGCTTATGCGCTAACTGTGGCATAAACATACGAGCATATAAGGACGAGGATTACTCCTAAAATGTACGCTGACACAGCAAATTAAGATACAACCAATATGGTATATATATTCTTCATCAGCTACTTGCAAAGTCTACATTGTCGTCTTTCTGTCTACAAATCTATATTTCCTATATCAGCAATCGGTGTGTAAAACACACATTTTAAATAAAGTTAAGTTTGTTAATTAATCCTTAAGCTTTTGAAAAATCTACCTCTTTTTTTATTTTTAGACTAAATTTAATGAAAAAAATATAAATTTAATGTTACAGCTCATTTGGCACAGGTTTAAAATTATGATTTAAACTTGTTTTAAGCACATTTCGAGTATTCCAATGATTAGGTATGATGTCCCTTCTCATATATAACCATATGCAAACGTTTTATTTTTTATTATTAAATTTTAAATTTTATTATTAAATGAATAAAAATATGCACAAAATATTTACGTTTTTATTTGTGTGTGTTGTAGTCGATGAATGGAGCTACATATTCACCCTATATATGTAAGTGAACACTATAAAAATTCTACTTTTAGGGTATATACTTTACTATATTCAAAAGTGCTTATGCATTTAAAAATAATTTACGAAAAACTTGTATAATAATCGGACAATTTTTTATTAAAAAGTGTACACATGAAGTAATTTCAAATGCATTTTAGTGCTGAAAACAGTAATATTCTATTACTTTTGAAAAAAAAAATTATAATTTGAAAACCTAATTCACTCTCTTAAGGGGTTTTAAGTTCGTCAATCAAACCTATTCGAAATGTATTTTGCCAGTAATTTGCCAATAAGTCTTACAGATTTCCTATTTCTTTTCTTTAATACTCCCATCGATCTTAGTTTTTAATTAATCTTAGCTTTGAAAATACATACACACATAGTAAGTAAGCAGCTTTTTTTGTGACAAATGTCTACCAGCAAGTTAAAAACAAATTTGCAAACAACATATCATGTGCAATAACAACATTTACAGTTGATATTGAAACGTTTTGGAAATTTACGCATTTGAATACAATAAACTGCCATTGAGTGAGCGCAAATCGTGTGGGAATGATATTGTGAATGTGACTATGAGCGATAAGGTTCAATCTAGCGATAATCAAATAAAAACACAACTTTCAGTTGCAGAAGTAAAAAAAACATGAAATTCAACTAAATTGTAAAGAGAAAATGCTTATAAACAAATTATAGCGAAAGCGCGCGCGTGCTGTTTTTTTTTTAATAAATAATTTATTTGATATGGCTTCTTGCTTTAATAAGTAAGCGCGCCGATAAAAACCTGGAAATAATTTCAATTAGGGGCTGAGTCAGTTTGCGTCCCAGCGCCGGTTCAATTGTTGTTAGGCTCGCGAACTGTTATTTGTTTGTATTTATTTTGTTTGGTTTTCGTTTATATTTTTTAGTTGGGCAGGTAAAGGAAGTGGAGGAGTGGGAGTTGTGTTAATTAACTTTATGATAGACAAATATTCAGTTCGTAACAAATTTTTACAGCAACAAAAAGAATTTTATCAGAACAAAAAATAAAACGTGAAATAATTCAAAATTTGCGGCACTGCACACACTCACCAGTTTGATTATTTTAATTAGCATCCAATTGTTAGTCGATGTTGTCATCAGTTTGAAGAATACGGGTGCCAATGGTAGATAGTTTTTTGGATTCTTACGTGCTAGCTCACAAATGACATTAACAGCAGCCGATTGCACACCTACAATAATACAAGTGTGTATGTTATATTATATTTCAAAAGTAGGATACTGTGAACGCACCTGGATCCGGATCCTCGAGTTTCTCTTTAAGCTTAGGAAACGCAGGTCGTAATGCTTCAGGGTACCGTAAGAATACCTTATACATCATTAGAACAGCCTTCATTCGCAGATACGGTTTGGTCGAGCTCATCTATAAACAAAACAAGCAATTGTAGCTAGTCGATCTATACATATATATACATATATCAATGCAATCAGCCGAACCAGTGTCATAATATCATTGGCCAGGTCACGTGATAAATCCGGCGATATAAAGCAACTCAAGCCGCTTAGCGCTACACCGGCATCGTATTGATTCTGTGAGTTGAGATCCTTTCGTATCATGTTTGTGGTTAGCATAAGCAACTGCAATTACAAACCATTAGTTCGATCAAATTGATGAATAGAATGGATTGATAGTGTCATTACCTCGCTATCCGGGTGAAAGCATTGACTGGCAGCTAGGTAACCAATTCGCTTGCATGTAAAGCGTGATGAGCTCATCACCTCAATGATGTTAAAGCCTGCCCATGAGATGTCATATCCGAGCATTTGTATCTAACCAAAAGGTGTCAACAAATGTTTATATGCAAATATACATACAAATGTATGTTTCAATAGGTGTTTTAAGGGACACAATATACGATATATTGTATAGGCATGTTTTGGCTTTTGGACTTACATAGGTGAGCTTTGCCACCGCATTACACTTGACGCTGACATTGTCCTGACGCAGCTCCTGCTTAATTTCTTCTATGCATTGCGATATGTATTTGGCCTGTAAAATGCAAAAAAAAAAAAAAGACAATTAGTAATTAAACAATGCAAAACAACTATTTTAGGCACCCAACCTACATAGGCAATACCAGACCGATGGAAGCTATAAGATATTTATGTATGTTCCGAATTTCATCAAGTTAGTTTTTATAAAAAGAGATTAGAAACACGCAAACAGAAGAAGAGAAGGTAACCATTCTATATCGAATCGGCTAGTGATGCTCATGAAGGCGATACACATTTCACGACAAAATTATGATACACCCTTCTGCAAGAGTATGAAAAGCACTGAAAGTGGCATATGCCTGATTGTCGGTGGGCGTGTGTATCTTTGTGTGGATGTTTGTGTTTTTTTAAGTACGTAGACATTGTATGGCCTGTCTGCGTGTCTGAATTGATAGAACATATATTATGTGCACGATGTAGCAAGAATGAAAAAGTGTCAGAGTTGGACACTTCCGTTGGTTGGTTATCTGAGCTCAGATGAACCCTGCTTCAGTTTCAGCAGAAATATTTAAATTTAGCTTTTGTGCGACAGTGGGGGTGAGGGTGTGGGTGTGTGAGTGATGGGTAGCTGTGGAATAAGCCCATTGGTAAGAAGAAAATGTTTATTATCGCTAATTGCATTAAACTTTTGAGTCTTACTCTGATGACTGATGCTGACACACATACACACACACAAACACACACACACACACATACACACACGCACACTTGTGCCTATACACAAAAGCTAATTAAATTTGGCAGCTAATTAACAAGCTGCTAGGAGACCACGATAACAACAACTATTGAACTTGCCTCATTATCCTTGTTATTGCGTATGCCGCGCACCAGGTCTGTCAAATTTTTATCAAACATGCGCTCGAAATTTCCCTTCACTTTTTTTAACGCCATTTCGTTGACGTCGACGGTGCGATTAATGCGTGCGCTGATTTTCGATCCTGCAGTTGTTGTTGTCGCTTGCACAGTAGCAATATGGACACTTTAAATGTAATAAATAAAATAAAAGAAAACACGAATTCAGCACCTACAGCAAAAAATAGCTAATTTATGTGTGTAACAGAAACAGCAGCGCCGGCAGCGTCAACTTTTCTCTTCTCGTTCGTTTTTCTTGATTTTGCACTTGCAAAAATGACGGGCAATGCGATATGCACAGAAATTTTAGGCTTGTCCAAACCGTAGTCGATTTTGATAAGCTGCTGAACTATTAATCGCTAATCCGACATTAGTTTCTGTTTTCAACAAACGATGTGTTTCACATTGGAATCATGAGTTATTTCTTGAAATTGATTTTTTTGTGTGTGGCTGTTTTACAAGTTTGTTGTGCTATTTGTTTATCGCTCAGCAAAAAAAAAATTATGCCGATAACGCATAAGCGAACTATCGATAGTCTTTTTACAAATAAAGCATACCGATGTTACGTCTGAACGATATTTTAAATATGAATTAGACCATTCTGAGCATAAAACCAATAAGATTCCCAATGAAAGATATCACGCAAACTCGATTTAACAAATTTATGCGTAAACACTAAAAGATAAAAAAAAAAACAGTTGTGTGCTGTTACATCAAACTTGCCAGTTAGCTTGCGTGAAGTCTCAATTTCAGCAAAATTATTTAGTTTATCTATGTTAATAAATAATGAATATATAACGCATTTGCATATTAAATATTGCAGAACCTGGACGCCATTCGGCTAACCAACGTCGTGCGAGTAAAAACGATTGATTTGTAGCTGTTCTTCTTACTGGGAATTCGAATTTTGACCGGGAACTAAAGATTATTTATTTGATTTGGCGCTTGTGGATACATGCTGCAGCAAACTCCCGAAAGAGATCTGGATGTGCCAAAAACATTGCTCATTCGCCAGTGCTCAAATGTTAGCGGCTTGCTAAGGTTTGTGTCGCGTTTCTTGTAATATTCATTAAAATCCAAACGGGTGCCAAACAGCTGCAAATTGGGGTCGTTGCTGGAGTTAAGCGCCAATATAAAATTCCCCACAGCCTTGCCATATGAAGCGAGAATAATTTCCAGATCCCGACAGGCGGCTACAAGTCTCTGTTCGAATATCTTGAGTTCCTCGTCACGTTCAATTTTTTGCTCTGCGGTCAACCCGTAGGTTCCAGTCTGTTCAGAATCGGCAATCGATTTAGCCAACAATTGACGTGCATCGAATTCATTAAAACATATTTGGTAAAAATTCGATTGCCAATTGTCCAGGAGTATAATATTTTCGTACACCGATTCCAGATAGTTTTCCATGTTTGTCGCTGTTTTCACAAAGCAACCAACGCTAATAGCATCCAGGAACTCTAAATGTGCATCGAGAATGTCATCCAAGGCAGTGGCCTGTTGCATGCGCTTCTGCAACTCTACCCAATTGCATTCAATGACTTCAAATAGCACATAGTACTGCATTTGATGAACAAAATGCATAATCTCAGATGTGAACAGATTTAATCTATGGGTAATCTTGCTAATCTCGCCACTCAACGAGCGAAGTGCCTGAAATAATAAATAAAAAAGTATTAGTTTTAAATTGAGCGGCAATTTGAGTATAGCTGTCGATAACAGTGACAAGCCTCAGATGCAGAAAAATGAACAATCGATAAAAAACACCATTGTCATAGTTTATATGTACATTTTTGTCTGGGGAACTGCTGATCGTTGCTGATCCACAATGGCATCGTCATTTTTCAAAGATTTACCTGAAGAACACCCTCGACATTTGATACCAGCATTATGTAGGCAATTCTATCACCTGGGCTGGGTAACCGGAACTGGTGGGGGAATGAGCATTAAATACAAGCAAGTCTTCTACCAAAAAAACAACTTATTTTTATGTATAAATAATTTTGACTAAATTGTATACAGCAATGAAATCTACATCGCACCTTCAGGCGTACAAAAGGAACGTATGCAGCCAGACGATCTGTTCGTGCAAAACATAGATGGCGAAGATTTGCAATTGCCACCTAAACACAAGGAGCTCAAAAAGAGTCAGTGCACGCCGCTCTTTATGTTAGCTTACAGACATCGCAATGCCGGCGCTGTAATTCACACGCATTCCCAACACGCCGTCATGGCCACATTGCTCTGGCCAGGAAAAACTTTTCGTTGCACACATCTTGAAATGATTAAGGTGCTTCACTTCTACGTCCCACATATAGCAATCTAAGATTATGTACAGGTTGTAAATTTGTATAATCATCATATCATGCAGGGTGTCTACGATGAAGCAGATGAGCGTTATCTGGATTACGACGACCAGCTGATCGTACCAATCATTGAGAACACGCCACACGAACGTGACTTGGCAGTTGCCATGCATGACGCTATGATGGAACATCCCGGATGTACTGCAGTTCTCGTACGCCGCCATGGCGTGTATGTCTGGGGAAAGACTTGGGAAAAGGCCAAAACTATGTAAGTAGCTATTAACTATGACCCGGAATCCGTGCAACTCTTTAGCAAACATATAACTGATTACAGGTCGGAATGCTATGATTACTTGTTTTCCATCGCCGTTCAGATGAAGAATGCCGGAATTGACCCGGAAAATTTTTAAAACCATTAATGCGATAAGAATTTATCAAAGTTTGTCAATTCTATACACATAAAAAATTTACATTTACTAATAAATACCAAATCATACTGATAAAGACGTACATTTGTATGTATTTATGCATTTGTATTGAATGGGTTTCCGGTAGTCGCATATAAGCCTATGTGTATACTAAATGGAATTAATAAGTCGAGTATACCCTAATTCATGTGCAACCACTTCGTTATCGTTATCGTTATCCCAATTCAGCAGTAATTGGCTTAAATCGCTAGTGCACTTTGCACAGTGCGCATACAGTGGGCAAACTTTGCGCTTCATACGATTACAGAACAACAAAAGCGAGAGAGAGAGAGAGAGAGCAGTCGATAGACTGAGCGTGCGAGTGCAAACTCCAACAAGCGATGGTGGAATTCTAAGTTCAAGAGACTTATCGATTTTTTTCTTTATGGCTGGCGTGTAGTTACGCATGTGTGTGTAAAACGATAGCGCCCCATCAGAGCGAGTTACAAAAGAAAAAACTACATAAATATTGATTCTCGCCGCTTGTTCATTATTTGACGTTTTTCATTTCAGGTGTAAGCATTTAAGCGAGCCTTATTAAGGAATATCGCGATAAAATTAAACATACCTGGAGACTAATTGAAAATTTTTATTAATTCAATCACAGCTTTAACCAACAACAGTCACAATGTCCCTACAATCAGACGCCGTATTCCAGAAAATCATCGATGGCTTGAAGGACAATGCCGTCAAGGCCAAGGCTATTAACGGTGTGTTCCTCTACAAGATTACCAAGGACGGCAAGGTGGCCAAGGAATGGAGTAAGTAAACGTGCCACTTTCGGCCTTCGCACGACACATGTGTCGCGCAATAAATGATTCACGGTTTAAAGTACAAAGTGCAGTTAAATCGCGCGTTGTGGTAGTGCGACTTATAAATCGGTTTGCTTAATTTAATGAACAGCTCTGGACTGCAAGAACGCTAAGGCCTATGAGGGACCTGCGCAGGGCATCAAGGTGGACACCACATTGACCGTTGCTGACGAGGATATGGTTGATATCGCTTTGGGAAAACTGAACCCACAGGCTGCCTTTATGAAGGGAAAGTTAAAAATTGCCGGCAACATCATGCTGACACAGAAGCTGGCACCTCTCCTTAAGACGGACGCCAAGTTGTAAATTGACATTTGGTGGCAACACTTTCACAACTTTCAACACAGCGCGTACATGAAAAGCCCACAGTTGTATGTAATTGTTTTACTTTGCTTTACTATTAATCCGTTCGTTCAACCGTACTTGCAAAATAGGAATGTGTTTTTTTTTAAATGTTTATACTATGTGTAATTAGAAAATAATACATAAGACTAAAAGGAACCTGTGCGTGATTTTTTACTGAGAAAATGGTATGATAGAATTGTAGCTTCAAAAAGGAGTGGGAACATTCACTTTGATACCCGACACTTCATAATGAAATGTTTGCCTTGTCTCATGGCCGACAATACGAATGGGCAGTTTTTTGGTCAGTGATGTGGATTAGATTAACTGATTCACTACTTATCTTATCCAGTACTATGCAAAACAATAAAATCCAATTTGCAGGGTGACTTCAAAAACAACGCCATTCGGATTATGAGAATGTTTTAGCTTTCAATGCGAGCATAAATGCGTACTGTTTGTTTGTTTTAGACGCATTGGAAAAAATATTATAAAGCTAGTTTGTTATCAATTGTTAACACATAAATAATAAACAGTGCTCGTAAGATCACCAGCTTTCAATCTTATTTAATAGCAGGATACTTTTAACAAATAACTGCTATGATTTTAGGTTTTATATATATTGATATATATATATATATATATATATATATATATATATTTATATATGTGAATACAAGAAATGAAAACTTTTCGTATATTAGACCAGTACTGGAACGTGTTCCAATTATCGCGCGGCCAATTAAATGCACACGTTATCTGTAGCACCTATAATCTAACAATGAAGATAATCAAAACTACGACTTATTAACTTACCTTGGCATTAGCCATTTGGAGTTTCCATATTTTTGTGGACAATACGAATTCCATGTTCTTTATACGCCAGAGTGGCTTAAATAGCGACTTGTATATGGGCATCGCTGGCTCCAGCATGGTGGCCAATGGACCACGAACCATGTATTGCAACGAGATGACGTCCCAGCCGCAGTCACCTGAATATGACGTATTCAAAACAACATCCAAATGATTGAGAATATCTGCATCGTCGTACTGGGCATTAGTGCAGCGCACAGCAGCAACCAGCATTGCGGACAAATCGTGCGAGTAAATGTCACTGCCAGCTTTCTCCAGCTCATCCCTGCGGAAAACAATGAAATGATCAAAACTGCGAATTCCTTAAAGATTTCATTAAATAAATGCACCTTATGCTCGCGAGGAATTTGCTCACAAAGTCGCCCTGGCCCAGCAATAAATACCGTCGCATGCCTTGCAGATGATCTAGTAGCTTATGCGGCCCAACCATAATGTCCAGGACATTCTTCGACGTTTGCGAATAGCAAGTTTCGATGACAGCATGCCATTGGGTGTCCGGCACAAACGAAAAGATGCTCGAAACTTAAAATTAAAAATTAGTACTGCTATTTAAATAAGCTAATGCAAATTTACCATGATTATCAATGACATCCTTGAGTTCTTGTCGCCCCTTGACTACTCCTTCCATTTTGCATACTTCGCGCAAAAAGTTAATGCTTTTACCGGTTTTGAGTATCTTATCGGCCAGCTCGCGTGTTATAAATTTAGGCAGCATTTGAAGTCGCAGACGAAACTTGTCATGCCAGAGTCTATCGACGCCAACATTGGCGAGCGATTCAACAAAGAACTCGCCATAGCCATCATCGATGCCGCCCTCAAGCATCCACTTGGAAATCATACGCACCAATGGGCCACAGCAGGCAATTAACAGATCCCTAGCCAATGGATTACCTTTTTTAAAAAAATCATATAGTACCGATGCTAGCTCACCGCCTTTCTTCATCAGGCAGGCATTTGCGATGTTTGTCAGACATTTCATGCGATACATAGGCTTCACGTACCAAATGAGGAGCTTACTAAGGGTCAGCTTCTTTGGTTGAATGTTCAGCGAGTATAGTCTACCACCCATCATCAACTGGTTGTGCTCATTTACTTGATCTTGCAAAATAGCAACCTTTAGATGAAATTCATTTAACTCCAGCTTTAGTTTGGACATGAATGCTTGCCCCATGCTTCCCATCGCATTGTAGCCGGTCGATATATTCGAGAACTTGACCACACAATCATGATAATAGCCCAGCTGGGACAGGCGCAATAGCATTCCACATTGTGGCTGTTTCAGTCTCATTATGTTGATTGGATCAAGCTTGAAGCGGCCGGTAATGACATCCTTTTTAAGGTATTTGCCCTGTACTCCTACAAAAGAGTATATCGCATTCTGCACAACATCATGAACATGATCAAAGTTCTTTTGCCTTCTTAGCTCCACCGGGTAGCTGGGTGTTGTATTGTAGCATATACCCACGTTTGTCTGTAATAAATCATAACTGCAGGGTATTTGTCGAATAACAGAATTACTTCCACTCTGAATTAAGCTATTTCCGATTGATGGGTCCGAGATGCTAATGCTGCTGGAGCTAGTGCTTCTGCCCACATATTTGGCAAGTTCGTGGTCCTGGCCCACTGTCGTCTGTGTAGAATCATAACTGATGGCGTTCATTGGCGTTTCATTCTGACTCGAGATAGATCGACTTGATGTGGTCACGCTAATTCGACTTGATGCGGTCGAGCTAGTTTGACATGATGTGGTCGAACTAGTTCGACTTAATGAGGTCGAGCAGTTAGTACTGCTCGAGCTTCTGCTAGTGGAAGTTAGAGACTGCGTTGGCGACAGCACATCCTCGTCGTTCAACGGGCAATATTCTACGTCCGTCCCAAAGCTAAATAGAATTAGATTCGATAGAAGGTCTCGCTGATGCTGATCCGTAATCTGCAAAGCACGAAGAATGAGTGTAGCATGCGTCATTAACATTATAAAAAGGCGCATTTACCTCTCGTGAGGCGATCAAGTATTGCTCATTAAACACGGATATAGCATAATCGCTGTCTTCCCACATCTTCAACTTATTCGTAATTAGATCCAAGCAAAACTTTTCACTTTTTGGCAATGGGATCTCTGTCGGCCATTGGACAATGTACTCTACGGCAAGCTTCACAATTTGATCTATGAAATTTTAATAGAGAGCGGGACGAATGATTGGTACTTATTGTGTCATATGTACCTAATATATTCTGTGATTCCGGGCGTGGTGCTCCTTCCTGAAGTTTGGCAAAGAAGCCATTAAATTCAAAAGCAAGTTGTTCCATATTTGCTCTCTTGATTGCACCAAGCCTGTTGTTCGGCTGGGTACCACAAAATGGCGCAAAGACAAAACTGCTGGACAAATGTGAGAAAAATACGTGCGACTTAGAGTTATAAGCGCTTTTACAGTTAATGCCCTAATTAATATTCCTAATGACTCTTCAAACACAAATATACAATTTTATAAAATTTGTTCCGAACACTAATATCCAAAACTAAAAGCAAAATTTTAATGCGCGTTTTGAATTTGTTTGCAGCCCAGCAATAACGCGAAAACGAGGGATGAAAAGATTCTGAGATGACATTGAATGGTTCACTACAGCTGATTGCATTCCATGGCTAAATTTGCACAACTAGCTCGCCAACTTATTTTTAATGAGGATCAGTCCACCTTGTTAGCTCACTTAAAAACTTAAATCTGATTTGGAAATGAAGATACAGCTATTGGTAACTGTGTACATAAGAAAATAAATTTGTAAATGTAAATGAGTTGTGAAAAATTAATTTACATGGAATTTTATTTGAAAAATTGAGTTGAGGCTCCTTGTTGCCTTCTTAAAAGAAATTTAAATTTATTAAAAACAAGTTTGAAAATATTTTTTTTTGCATTCTTGTCTGAAAATTTAAAAATTGTATCGAAAAAAAAATACTGAGTGATATTATTCATCGATGATTTAGAAACCCTGAGGATGCAGAAATGATAAAAATTTGTCGATTAATTTGTTGCAAACGATAAAAGTCGGTCATCTCTAAGTGCAACACAAGCAATATATTTAAATGACACCTTTAATTAACTTACAACATTGTATCAGCGGCGGGAAATTGCGAACCGAAAATGTGAAGCATTATCCATCAATCAATTTAAACAAAGAACTGCTTAATACAAGCTGTACAGCCCAATGTTTTACTGTTGGTGATGTCTTTATACCGGTCGAAAACGAGGGCGTGCTAAAACGCATTTCGCGCACTTTCTTTGACAGCGGCTTCTGGAAATCATTGAACGAGGCGCGAAGTAATAGAACGCGCGAACAGTCGCCGCTGATTAGCACTACGGCTGATTACTTTGCAAATTTTCTGGAGCTCTACAGTGGACTAAAACTATTGCTATTCCCTCACACACAGAAGCTAAGCGCGGATCGCATTGCACAATATGCTGAAACGAGGTAAGATCTAACGCGAATATGTCAGGCATGATTCCATATCTATAAGACCGAAGTTAAACCACTGCTTTACCTGTCTCAGGTCTGGGTGTTATCTGAATATTCTAGAGTTGTGGAGTTGCATTACTTCCGAACAATGTGCCGTTTGGTGTTCAGCGCATAGACAAACGAATATAAATATATCCACCCGGCTACAAACACCAAAATACAAACATGTTTTCAATTATTTACAGAGACTGGATACACAGCGGTGTTCGCTATATTGCCTGGCACGCACATCTTTTCAAAATGGCCGTTGCGGGTTCCGACGATGTTGTGCGTATTTACTCTCTAATTACGGACAAAAATGCTGGCATATGGCCAGTACTGAAGAGTCCAACACAGACGCAAATCACTTGCATGGCCTGGCGCCCGCTGTGTGCTTTTGAGCTTGTGGTTGGCTGTCGTCAGGGCTTGTGCTTTTGGATAGTTGATAACAATATGCATTTGGGCAGGAGCATCAAGCCCAGTCATACATTCAAACAGTGCGTAAATCATTAGCTGCCATCTAGCTATTATTCACATATATGTTATGCTTGCTTTCAGTCCTTCTAATCTGCCTATCTCTTCGATACAATGGAACAAAAATGGCACACTACTGTCCACAGCATCACTTGGGGATAATGCTCTACTGTTATGGCATGTTGGTGATGGGAGGATACAACCACTTAAGCGTATAGGTCCACCAGCCTCGCTGCTCAGCTGGTCGCCGGACAATGAGAATATCTTTGCGAGCACCGTGACTGGCGTGTTGCGCATTTGGAAATGTTCTGATCGCTGGAAAACAGATACTTGGGAATGCCACAATGATAACGTTCAATCCACCTGTTGGTCTCCATGCGGTCGCTTTCTGTTGTTTATGTGTGCTAAAAAGCCAGTTTTATATTGCATTCGGTCTGTGCAGCTGCACCTTAACAAGTGTAAGTGCTTGAAACATATTTTTAAACCGGGCATCGTTAGTGCGATGTTTGTCTATCTAGTCTATGCAAGCACATGCCTGATATATTGCCCAAAATCAAACCCAAACTCGTTAGGTTGGCATGCAAAAGGTAGGCGACTGTTTAAGCTAACAGATCGTCTGTATGATGCTGCCTACAAATATAATGCATGAATCTTAAATTATTATTTGGCTTATAAAAATTCAATTTATTTTCGATTAATACCGATTTTTGTTTAATGCAGCGAAAAATAAAAAGGAAGTGCTTCCAATTGCCAATCTGGATGCGTGCGTCTTAAATAAAAGCGATAAGACGCTCATCGGCGGCCCAGCCCAACAGTTGGCAATGGATCCGCTTGGCCAATATCTCGTAATAACCTTCAAATCTACCAATTCCATTGTCGTTTTACGCACCTACATTGGGAAGTATGATTTTGAAATATCGGGTGGTAACTATATCAGTGGTGAATCGGCGGACGAGTATCCTAGCTATATTTGCTTTCAGCCATTGAATATCGATAACAAGAAATCTGTGCTGACCATTGGCTGGTCAACCAATCGGATACAGTTTTGTGACTTGAATGATTGAATAGCATCCTAATTGTTTATGATATTTATTTGCGTGAATTTGTTCTTATTATAGTTAATAAAGGTGCACAAAAAACATTACTAGAATTGGAATTGAAATGACTAAGGGGGTAAAGAACAGCATCTCATCTCGTACATCAGACATGTATTTTTTTAAAATAAGTAATTGACAAAGGATAAGCTCGGTTATGGTCAACATTTTCGTGTTTTGAAATGGCTTTTATTAACAATGTATGAATCTGTTACCTTCGCGTAAGTTAACGCTTGTTCAAGCACAAAATCAAATATGAGGCAATTTCTGATATTTCTCGGATAATGTACACATATATATTTCAACTCACATATTTTAAAAATACCTCTCCAAAATGTATAACGACTAACAAAATAATAAATATATGTGCCTACATACATATATATTAATTTATATGTATATGTATATATAAAACATAACAAAACAGTTAACCAAATGGTTATGAATCATAATAAGGGTACATATTGGTTACACCCATGCATGCAGGATCACACTTGGATAAATACTAATTAAAATCTGACTAACATTTTATGTTATTAAGACTGCTCTCTATACGTAGTGAAGATTTTGAATTCCGTTTCTATTGGTCCCAGTACCCAACCACTGCTGATTATATGTCCCCAAAGAAATAGCCCAACGCCTGAGCAGCACGCACGCGCACCAACGCCTGCTCATCCTTGAGCAGCACTGCAATTTTACTGGCCACCGATTCGGTTTGTGCATTCCGCTCGCTTAGAAAATTGTGCAATATGCCTACGGGATACAAGTAAATGTTAATGAATTTGGACAACTATTATACGCAGTAGATGGACACATACCGATAACAATAGCTGCACTGCCACGTACCTCGGGCCACTGACTGCGCAACTGGGGCATGCACGAGTCGATAAAGTCCTGGATATGTTCCGTCAGCTCCACAGCCTAGAAATGCAAATACGTGCAACTTTAGTTTGAGGAAACAAAAACACCGGGTCGCACAATGACTCACAATAACTTTGACAAAATTCACGACAAAACTGCTGTAGTTAAGTTGATGCAGCTGATCCGCATCTAGGCTGAGCTGCTGCTGGGCAATTTCATTGACGCGCACCGCGCGCAGCAGTTGGCAGACACGTCGTAGTGTGCTTTTGCAGGCTGTGATGATAACTGGCTCAATTTCGCTCATATGCAGCAACAGCGGAAATAGATTGGCAAAGAGCTGTTCGCGTAGCGCCTCCATCGATGAAGTGGGCGAACTGCTGCCGTCATCATGTTTGGATTCGCACAGATCTCCAAACAGAATAATGGCCGCTTCGCGCATCTCCATGGAGTAGCTGCCAAAGAAGGGACGTATGCGTATGGCCAGCGACACGTGGAATGGTTCAACTCGTTCACTGGGCAGAGCCTGAAGAATGCGTGAGAGTCCACGCATACTCTCCAGAGGTATGTTGATAAGGCAATCACCGACGATGTCATCGACTCCCTTAAGTAACGCTTGTATAGCCAGTTCCGAAAATCTCAACGACTCGTGCTCGCCCAGCAGACCCACATAACCCATCCCTTGTAGACTGAGGCCTCTCACCACGGCATTGGGATCGCTTAGAGCGGCGCTGAGGTGCAACATTAGGAGGCTAGCTAACTCGCCGCTCGGTTTGAGTGGCACCAGGCGTGAGTAGAACCCAACGGCCGCAACCCGCTGTCCATCATATGGCGAGGCAACATACTTGCTCAAGGCATTGGCCACCTGACGTATAGAAGGGCTGCTCAACTGCAGCTGATTGGCCATACCAATGGCCATTGGGGTCAGCAACTCAATAAAGCTGTGCCAATCTGTGCTGGCAGCCAATTGCGGATTAATCGTTAGAACGGTGGCAATTTGCTCCATTTCTAAATTATTGAGAAACGCCTGAAATGTTTCAAGCGCTATTTGGCATGGATTTAGTTTGGTGAGCTCCTTGTTGGGCACAAAGCCGAACTTGCTAATCGATTTATTTGGTTGGTTGGGACTTGCAGGCAATGCGAGCGGTGACATAGGTGCGGCCAAATTTGTGTAACTAGACAGTGAAGTCAATAGCATGCTGAATATATCCGCAAATCTAGCCGACAGTTGCTGAAATCCAATTTCTAATTAGTCAAAGGACACGAAACACGATCATTGGCTACTCACGTCGTGTATGTCCTTGCAGGGCATCATCTCGTGCAGTGCGCAGAATATAGCGAAGGGCTGAACACTGGCTATTCTTTGGCGATCGTTTGGCACACCATTTGCATCCTGCGGCTCATGCAAACTGGCACCGCTAAGCAGTTGCAAAAAGTTGTCAATCATGATGCCGGTAAGCTCTGTATCATTGCACACCAAATGCCAGTACTCGACTACATGCTCATCATAGGGCAGCTGTTGTTGCAACATCTCAGCGCAGACGAGCTTCGGATGGTGCTTGGTCAATGCCACCAGGGCCTTAAGTACACCAGACTTTGCACGCGGCACATCGCACACCTGCAGTGCCAGCAGACTATCCTTGACGAGATCGGGTACTGCATGGAATAACTCTGAGCCCTTTTGCTGTATAAAAAATTTCAGCACAACACTTGAGCCAATTGTGGAGCTCGGTTCTGGATCGCGTAGCGATTGCAATAAAGTTTTACTAAAAATAAATAAATAAAAAAAATCGGATAACGTTTTAATTATTGTGTTGTATTGTTATAGAATATATTATATTATATGTCATTATAATATGCATTGAACTATTAAAATATATCACCTACAATATTATAATATATGAAATGCTATCTTAGTTACTTCTCATTTATCTCGATTTCCTTGTTCATACGAAAATCTATATTTGAATTGCACATGAGATTGACAGGGACGGAACTAAAATAGGGAAAAAGTGTTGTCAATTCAATCTGAATCATAAAATAAAACAACGAAACGAAGAAGTCTTAGAAGGTAAAAAAAGGAGAAGGCAGCACCTTTGAAGGATAGAAAACAAGGATTTCCAAATCGCCTACAACTTTACATCTAGAGTCGATTATATTGATATTTACATTTAAGCACAATTCGATTAAACATGGACAGTTGAACACAAGCACATATATGAGAATTGCCTTGTTTTGATAACAATCTTAAAATGGTTGATTCCTACTTACCAAAATTGCAAATACTGAAAAGTTGAGATGCGTTTCGCAATTATTTTAGCAATATCGCCAGCCAGATTGTAAATCTGCTTTGGTTCATTTGTTATAATATTTTCCTTGATAGATTCAATCTCCTTCAGCCATTCGGCATTGCTGTCAATACTGGCTATGGTCAGCGTCTCATAGATACAAGCGATTTCAAGCGTCTTTTGCAGTATTTCCACAGACACCTGACGCACGGTGCCATTTGAGTCGATGCAGCGGGGCACAATTTTGCCAAGCATCTGTCCAGTTTGATTAAATTTTGAGGGTGCCTCGCAGCCGCCAATTTTCATTGACTTAATATAAACCTCGAGCGTGTTGTTCAGCACATGGCTGGCACAGATGCGCACCTCGGAGTTCTTGTCGCGCATCCAGCACTCCAGTATGCTAATGATCAGATCGAGGGTCGACGGCGATGCATCCAGTTCTACAATGGCACGTACCAGTGCATTCAGCTGTGGTAGCGATTCGTTTAAATGCTTGGCCAAGAAACTGTTGTGCACATCCTCTTCCTGCGAGTCGAATTTCATTTTCAACTGCTTGGCGCAGCCAAAAAAGTTTTTACATGCAATTTCAAATATGACACTGCCCTCCACACAGTCAGAGCTAATATTATCACAGCCACCTGTAAAAAATAGTTCATCATTAATACAGTAAATAAAGGAAATCAATGGTAGCATTAGCAAACACAATCTTTCGCTTGTTGTTTGTTATTTGCTCGAGCATCATTACCCACCGATGCGAATGAAGTCCGTGCCAAGCTTTAAGATGGTGGGCAGTAGTGGTAAATCATGGAAGGGTGCTTCAATGGGTATGTTAAATACGGTCTCCATGATCTGCTTGCGAAGCTTGAGCGGCGTTGGCAGTTGTTCTTTGGTAACAATAAGCTGATTGCAAATACTGAGCAGCGTTTGTAATATGGCCGACATAATGGTCTGATCCTTGTGACCTGCCAGTTCTATCATTAAGAAGTTAAGCATATCAAAATCCAAATGCTGCAGCGATTGCAGCGGATCCGCCTCGTCCATTATGCGGCCAAATGCCTTCACCACCAGCAGATTGGTTTTGTAATTATCGAGCGCCTTATGCGAATCTTTAATAAAATGTAGATTACTAAAAAAGCCTGTCGAATGTTTGCGTCCGCCCATCTGCGCCAGTTCCGACAGCTTTTTAACCACATGCCCCAAATGCTGTCGTGCAATATAGCCGAGTGCCCGAGCGCATGGCTCAATGCGACGATCATAGTCAGCGTGTTTTATATGCTTGTCCAGACGCTCCTGTCGCGCCGTCGTCACAATCAGATCGATTTTGGTGTGAATGCAGGCAATATCGGTCACCTGGTAGAGTGTTAGTGCCATCGACTGCAGTAGCATACCTCGCTCGGCGCTCAGGTCCGGAAGCTGCCACTCTGAGTGCGGCAATTGCATGGGATACAAATACATCTGATCGGCCAGTTTGCTGGCCAAGCGCTGAGCAAAGTGCTCGTCACGACTTGAAAGAAACTCGTTAGTCTCCAGCACAAAGTCCTGCAGCTGTTGCATATAGGCCTGAGGCTTGTTGATGTTCAGCAGCATGTCGGAAATGCGCGGTTCCCAAAGCTCTTCCAATGCTGGATTTAGTTGCGGATAATAGTACTTCAGAAAGCTAAGTATATTCGACGAACGTTTGATGCACTGCTGATTGCCCAGCAGCGCCAAGCAGCGGGCATATATGCTTTCGGCAGTTGGCACAATCACCTTACCGCGCTTAACCGTGGTGCCACGGCATTCACCGCCGGCTGACGACACTTCTCCGGCGGATGCCGCAGCTGATGCTGATGCTGGTGCTGGTGATGACTGTTGCTCATCATCGCTGACTACATCGTACTCAATATGCGGTGATATGGCAAACAGACTGGCCAAACATTTGGCCTGATTTCCACAAATATTTGTGTAGTCCAATAATACAAAATAGTTAAGCAACTCTCGCTTGAGCAGCTCATCCAAAGTGTTCACTGTTGAGGCAAGCATAAAAAGGGCATTCTCGCAGCTAAGCGCAAGTGTGGCATGCTCTTCCGCTGTGCCATGGTCCTGATTAATCTTGCTGTACTTGCAGCTGTGACGCACCACAAACCACACAAACTCCTTGTCCCGTATTAACGACTTTTGCGCTAGGGCCACAACCGTCTTCAGCAGTGTTAGCTTCATCTTTACGCCGCGCTCGGAAACAATCAACTGCTTGAGGCACTCAATGAGCGCATGCAGACGGCTCTCGATGTGCACAGCACAGGTGTTGAGCAGATGCGTCAGTATGAGTAAAGATTTAATACGCTCCCGTTCGCTATTGTTGCGCAAATGGATAAGCAGCGTGTCCATTATTTTCACAGCGTAGTGTTCCGCTAGCAGATTAAAGCAGCGCAACACCTCGTAATGACCCTTGACTGTCTGTGGCTTCTCGTAATCCGGATAGACGCACACCAAGTCAAACAGATGCGATATGAGGGAATCGATGACAACATCAAGAACCTGGGCGTGCATCATGAGATTCGTTTTCAGTACGGAGCACAAGAATTGTGTAACTGCATTGCGGTCAATACTACGCCGATAGAGCGTCAGTATTTGGGGCACCAGTCGCGGCGCCTGATCTAATATCCGATCAGTTGGCAACAGTGGATACATGCACGACAGTGCCTGTAGTATTTCCATGCAAACCTTTGGCTCACGCGACTGCAGCCACTGATTGAAAAGCACATCATAGGCAACACTGATTTCTGTGGTACAATTTGCGACAGCTTTTATTTCATCTGTAGGCGCATTGCTGCCGTGCTCCAGCAGCGCCTCGCTAAAGCGACCGATTGCAAAGGCATATGCCAGCTTTATGTGATCCTGCTTGATGCCACCCAAATGTGGCACACAGTGCGATAGTATTGTCTTGATGTGCGGCACCAATCCAGCCGTATTTGCCATAGCCAACTGGCCGAGACATTGCATCAGCATATAGTGCGGCATGGTGGTCGATGGACCACTATGCGCCAGCACCGACTCAACGACTAGCGTACAGTCCTCGGTGCATCCAATTGATACTAGTATATGCAATGCAGGGTTCTGTATTAGCGGTACATGCTGATCCACGCTTCGCGTCAGCTCCTTCAACGCCATGACTATCAGTTTCTCATTTACCTCCGTTGGCAATCGTGTATCCGCTTTAACTACCCGATGAATACAACTGAAAAACGAAGCAAAAAAATTGTCAAGCCAAAGTTAAGCCAAGATTATTAATCAAGATGTACTCACTCCAACAGCACGGCCACCGTTTGTTCACTAAGTTTAGCGTTTTTGGCTCGCCACTCGGTCAGTATAAGCGTGGCCTGCAATGGATGTATCTCCAAAATCTTAACAATCGCATTTTCCACGGCTTCACGCACCTGCTCATCTTTATCCGTCAGACCATCAAATATGTTTAACATCACGCCTGCAAAGAGCACAAACATTTTAGTGATGCTAAAATTGGAGTTTTGCAAAGAAAATCTTCCTTAACATTTTTAGGTTCTTTAGTATACTACTACATACATACTACATATAGCTGACTCAACTATAATTCCTCTGCAAGTGAATACAAATTTATTGTTTTAATAAAGAGGCGGGGAAAGCGTTTTGTCAATGCCGCAGCATTTATCTATAAGCATGTGAATATGTGCGTGTGTTTGTTTTTAGGTATGTATTTATGTATGTATTTAAATGGGGGAGGTTGCACCAATATCAAATTGCCTGCCTTTCATGTGGCTCAAAAATAACGTCGGGCTACAATTATTAAAGGTTCGCAAACACACACACGAGCTATCAATCAACAGGTCGTACATATATACACTCACTCACTAACACACATAAACTCTAACGCTCGCGTGTGTGTGTGTATCCTTTTGTGGTTAATGCGTAAATATTTTTAGACTTGCTGGTGACAGGATGCGGAATCAGATTATGCGAAGTCTTTCTGAAGCTCAAGCTCTGCGGTTGATTAAAGCAAGCGAGACGCGAAGAAGAAAACAACCAAATTTGCTCTTTTTTTTAATATGTATGTATAGTATATACACATAAATCTATAAAATAATATCAGTTGGTGTGTACTCTATACAGATATACACGCACATATGTACACCCATACTGCACAGATGCATACACATATAATTCCAATAAGAATAACAATTTTAATATACCTTCCAGAACTGTTGGCTTATCGACCAATATAGGGGTGGGAGTGCCCGATGGACTAGGCTGGCGCTTGTCCATCTTTTTAGTGGAATTGCGAGTTCTCTTCCACTTCTCCAGTTTGACGGAGATGTTTTTTAATGTATTGCTTTGGTTTGTTCAAATTGAATTTCACAATGCTCTCCTGTCGTCGCTCAGCCGCTACAGTAATCAACAAGTATGATTGTCAGTTGTCAGCTAGATTTTAATTTTATTCCAATGTAAGGCTTCTCAATTGTCACAGTCACAGATGCAATACGTAAATAAGAGGAAAAGATAACGACACCAACAACAAACGCCTACACTTGCGATTTTATTACTTCGTCACCGATACTCCGAAATGCAAGTGATTGTGTTTGGTGGTCGTCGCAGTTACTCAACCGCGCTACGCAAAACAGACGTTGAGCAAACTTTTGTATGTGTTAAGTTGCTTGGGTGTGATACTCGCATGAATCAGACTTGCGACGCGACATCCTCATGCGCGTTTGTTTTTAACACAAAACACAAAATACAAACTATGAATTGCATTTCTTTTTCGGTTTATCATGCGTTTTGTTTGCAATGCGCGGTCAGCGTTGCATTGATAGGCAAGCCTATTATAAATTCAACAAAACTATCGTTTCGATATGACCAACAAAATTTATAAATTAAAATAGTAACTCTACATTTTAGTTGCCGATTAAAACCAAACATATGTTAAAATCATTTTAGTTAGAGCTGCAGATAATTTGATTATACAGCGATAGTACTGATTTTATCGATGATTACAGTCGATAGTTTGCCGCAGAAAGATAAATGTACCTCTCACCTAAAATACATTGTAGTGAAAAATGTAACAATTAAATTAAATTAATTAACAATTAAATTAATAATATTTTAATATTTATTGTTCATGCTATTTTCGATGCATTTGTAACACATGCATATTCGCAAACCCACTCTAATAGTTGCTTGAGTTTCTTATCGGTAACTAACTTATAATTTTGGGAAAAACTTAAAAACATCGACTTAAAATCGAATAAAAGCTTTTAAATGAAAATCGATACATCGATCTTTCTGTACTTTTTTACATCACTATTTAAGTGACGCGACGACAGTATTTGTTTTTTTGGTTTGATTTATTGTTGCCTGAGATTTTAATTTTTTTTTACCATTTTGTGTACGTATTGCTTTGATGAAAAACTTTTCAGTTAGTTACTACGAGGATGTAACTCCTAAGTATATATACGTAGAATATGCATGCAACAATTATTTTATGACAAATTTAAAAAAGAGATAAAAACATGAATATTAAATGTATGAATAATGCATACACACATACATAAAAGTGCATATGTGTGCACCTATGGGACACAAAAAAAAGTTACCATAAAATCGTAATCAGATTAATACAATTTATAGAACTACATCATGAAGAAAACCTCATCTTAGGCAATTGCATTGCGCTATTAACAGCACCAAAGTTCACCGTCGTTTGCTGATCGTGTTCCAATACTATAATAATCTCAAAAGAACATTAGGATTAAGCATTACAATTTGTATTCTTGATAAAAATGAGCAGCCTAATCGATGTAACCATTTACGTAATTATTATGACAGGTTGAAAGAAGAACAGTTCCACTCCAATTGTTGCATTGCTCCATCCGTTAAAAATTCGCTCTTGTATCGATTCTGTTCTTCTGACCAATCAGCTCTTGTGGTTATCGCTGTGTTAGCATATGGATTAAGGCAGGTTTGGGAACCATGAATCATGTTAAGTGTATTCATTTGTACTGTCTGTAACTCATTTAGTATTTTGGCTATTTGTAACTTTCTCTTGAAGGCAGTATCGCATCAGGTAACATTAAAAGACTGCGACATGTTTGTCCCTTTGCTAGAATTTTACTTAGCTCATGCTCTAATATACGCTCCGATATCAATAAAATCTTAATATTTCCCACAATTTAAATTTGTATCTGAAATGTGTAGAGCAGCTGTATATTTTCACTCCCCTTTATAACGGGGCTTAAAATGTTTGAAAACATAAAAAACAACAGCATTTAATAATTGACGTTATACTTCAATTAACTTGAATACTAAAATCTGTTCTAATTTTTCAGCAACATGTCAGAGCTTCGAGGTACAAAAGCGCTGGAATTCTGGTGTCAGCGCACGACTAAGGGATATAACAACGTTAAAATTGAAAATATGACAACATCGTGGCGGGATGGACTTGGCTTTTGTGCGCTTATACACTTTTATCGTCCAGACTTAATGTTAGTATAAGTAGTTTTCGTTGTGCTTACTTACTTCTTAAAAGAAAGCAACTGTAAATTTGTAGTTTGTAGCTTTTAAGCAGGCAGGTCAAGCTAATTTGAAGATACAAAATGCTCTTTAATGGTATATCATAATTTATTTACTTGCAGTGACTTTGAACAACTCAAAAAAACAGATATATATTATAATAACGACTTAGCTTTCACAACAGCTGCAAAATATCTTGGCATACCTCCCCTACTTGATGCTGAGGACATGGTAGCTAATGCTGTACCTGACAGATTATCCGTACTTACATATTTATCGCAGTTTTATCACGTATTCACTCGAAAAGCTAGTAGTGAACAAAGTAAGTACTTCTTCAAAAAAATATATAAAATATATAGTGTAATGGGAATTTTGAATTATACAAAGAGACTAATGCACAATGCATTTTTGATTTGCTTTTTAATGTATGATTTTTGTAAATATTTCTTTCAGAAGCCGAGAACAGTAGTCCTTTGAAGTACACACGTCCAGGTATCGAAAAGGATGAAGAAAGTTCAATTTTCGTTAAACTTTCTTCGCAGCCGCAGGTACGATATAATAAAAACCATTAGTAACGCCCTATTAGTAAACATATTTTCCATGTTTCGCACGGGCTCATAACTTATTTTACCAGTTTTATAAATTATCTATAGTCATATATAATCAAATAGTTATACATTTTGATGGAATTTCAGATTGGCCAGAAAGCGATCGGTGTTCGCCGAGACTCCTGCCAGAAATGTCAGTTCCCTGTATTTTTAGCAGAGCGCGTGTTTATTGAGAAGCATGTATATCACCGAACTTGCCTTAAATGCAAACAGTGTTCCGTGCAACTGTCACCAAACATTCTGTTTGATGACATCCAAAATATGTATTGTTCTGATAAATGTTTGAATGCTAATAGTCAGTATTTAAATCGTAGTGAACACGAACACGAAACAATATCCAATGATACAGATAATTGTAAAGAATTCCAGCGTATCGAGATAGTCTCCAAAATCCGTACGCCAAGTAATAAAGAAGATGAATCAAGCTTTGAAAAAGAAAGAACAAAAGAAAACGATGTTACACCACACGATATTAAGTTGTCGAGCTCTAATTCCATTGACAACATTGATTCCCTACCAAACAAATCTACAGATTTGCCAATAACAGAAGGCCTTGAAACAGTGCCAAGCCCAAATATGCCATCTGTTGAAGAAACAAATCAACAAATATCTGAAGAGCCTACATTAGTAGATAAAGACAATATTAATGATAAGAAAAAGAGAGACAGTTTAGACCTGGAGGATACTGATGTACCTAGTTTACAACCCGAACATTCCATCACAACTTCTAAGGAGAGATTAGACTATGTTGAGGACAAAGTCGAAATTGAAACAGTTAAGGAAAGCAGCGGCAATAATCTTAATCCATTTACTGACAGTGATGAGAACACTTCAGACGACCAGCAAGACATCTGTGTGGAGACGATGCAAACGCATGTAAAAAATAAGTCCAAAGCGGATATAAGCTATAATCCATTTGATAGTTCTGATGACGAAATTGAGTTATCTAAACCTCATTATCAATCCCTTGAAGAAAAACATAATTTTGACAGCGCCCCAAACCCAGCAACACTGCAAACTCTAAAAGCTAAGTTTGACGAACATAACGCCGACATCAAAGTAGCTTCACCTGGGTTAGTATATAGAAACTTAACTATACTATAGAACTTTTGACTATTAAATTATTGATACATTTTTTTTTTAGATCAAATTCGCACAATAAAACGCACAAAAAGAATTTGAAATACAATAAACGCCCTGCACCAGCGCCACCAAAACCAGAACGTCTTAAAGCAAGTACTTCAAAAACAATTAATGAGAAGGACAAGGATCTGATGATTTGTCAAGATGCTGAACAATTGCCGGAACTTCGCAGTTCCGCAAAACGACGGCTTATACCACTAGACCAGAGCCTTTTAGCGCAAGATAACTTTGAATTAAATAGCCATTCTGAACTTCAAAATCAGCAAAGCACCTACAAGGATTCGGATGACTATTATCGCCGCATACTAATGCCTCCCGCGCTTGACTCGCCTAAATTTGATTTAGATCCCAGTGCTGGGCAAGTTTTCACTCATAAACCTGAAAAGCTTCAGGATAATGCGATGGATAAATACAATGATTCAATAAACAGCGGTGTGAACTTGAATGTTAGCGATGAATCCTGTCCTGACAATACATCATCACATGGTAAATGGAAGCACCGGAAGGGGCCCGCACCTGCAATACCTATAACATCCCGTAAAGCACTACAGATGATTCCGCTACAAGAAATACGGCATGAGTTGGAAATTATTGAAGTGCAACAGCAGGGCCTGGAAAAACAGGGCGTCGTTTTGGAAAGAATGATACGGGAACGCTGCGAAGGATCCGGGAGAGATGTGCAAACAACTGGTGATCTATCATCTACATTGACTGCTGTCACCTCCGAAGCTTCCACGAAAAACTGTAAAGAGGTGGAGGATCTAATTTTGCAACTCTTTGAACTGGTAAACGAGAAAAATGAATTGTTTAGGCGACAGGCTGAGTTAACGCATATGTAAGTATATTAAAGATGCATAAGTATTATTAAATCTTTGGCTTTTCTAAGACAGCTTCTCTTTTTTGTTTATTTTGTAACTAGCCGAAGACAACAGCGCTTAGAGCAGGAGCATGCTGATATTGAATCTGAAATCCGAATTCTGATTAGTCAGCCCGAGCGTAATAAAACCGACTCTGATAAATTACGTGAAGAGACTTTAATAGCACGGCTTGTTGAGATTGTTGAATTGCGAAACAAAGTCATCGATTGTTTAGAAATTGATCGCCTTCGCGAAGCTGAGGAAGACTTGGTAATGGATATAACATAATATTATTTGAAGTCGCCTGTTTATTTTTAAAAATATTATTCACAGAGCATCAAACAAAGCCTGGAGTTGTACAATGCTGGACGGGATTCATCCGCTTCGAAAGCAGCTGAAAAGCTGTCAAAAAAGGAGAAGCGAAGTGTGAAGGATGTCCATAAGTTAATCAAGTATAAAAGTTTGTTACGTAGATCAGGCAAATCAGAATAATTATATAATAATCAAGTTCTGATAGCTGATATAAGTTAAATCTCATATTTTTGTACATTGTTTCTCAGTTACTTTAATAAAACTAGGCAGCTTGCCATTTATCCGTTAAAACTGTATCAATAATTATATATAATATGGCAGTTGATCAAAGGACACCCGGAGAATACCGTAGCAAAATAATTTGAAGGATATAAAACACTGCGTTCCATCTATCTAAAAAGTCAGGCTCCAGCATGGAATTTTTAATATCTATACCAAAAACTCATCTTTCTGGCTGCTTTGAGTCTTTAAAGTTCGAAGCGTTTGCATCTACAAAACACATAAAATGCGCATTAAAAAGTTTAATTCCATTCAGCTGAAACTACCACCAGGACAACCGCAACACGCAGGTTCAACGTCCGTAGGATACCAAACATCTTTTGTAAAAAAAAATAATAATCTTAAACTTTCCGTTTTTGTTTGTTTTGTTTCTTAATCTACAAACAAAGTAAATAGATTAGAGCTTGTGACGTGAGAGCGCTATGCAAACGAGCTTCGGGCATAATTAGTCATCAAACATATACATTCGCAAATACAATGATCTAGTTGATATTTCACAGACATTAGTTTGGTTCAAAGCAAATTTGTTTTTACCAGCTATACTAGAAGTGCATACGTACTTGAACACATTAATATATGTGTATTTATGTCGTACCTAATACATAGGGGACCAGATGGAAAATTACCGAGAACTCACAAATGTATATTGCTTATCACATTTCAGTGTGATATTTTTACTCAATATTTATCCGTCATATACATCGTAAATCCTCATTCTAACCATTGATGACGACATGTTAATTAATTATTATTATATATCGTATGGGATATAAGCATTCAACCAAAACTCTTTAATAAGTCACGATGTCGGCTATCGACTAATACATAACCACATCCAATATATATTTAAATCCTGATTCTTCTTGTTCGACGACAAAAATCGAACTTAAAAAACTCTCAAGCAGTAAATAGGATTCGTATGTTCCATCCACGGATTGTTTGAAAATTCCGAATTAACGAATTCAACATAAGTAGTACATATGTAAGCAAAATGTAATTTTGAGTTTTTAATGTAATTTTAACATGAACATGTATTTTCGTTTCGTTATCTATTTGTTTATTGATAATACCATAAGCATTTGGTTATTGGGTTACTTTCTTTGTTGATGAATTCAGCTAATTACAGACATTAATTTTATTTATTACTTTTGATTTAGGTATAAATTGTACATAAAAAATCATAATAAAAGTACAATATTGTACGTATTCATGTGTGATTTTGTGGCATATACATATAAACATAAGTAAGAATGTATTGCATGTATGTATACAGTAGATTTAAATTTACATATAAACATATAAATATGTATGTATAAAGATTCAGAAATTAACATAACTTTAATGGTTGCTTCTAGTGATGCGTTCATATTAACCACAAAACATTCAGAGTAGCTTTTATCGTTAAGCATTACCTTTAGTTTTTTGCATTATCAAAATTTGACGTATCAAATTTGATTCATATTACACTTGTATTTTGTTTTTGTTTTTTTTTTTTTTTTGGTTTTTTGTATTTTTGTTGGTTTTAAATTAATTATATTTTTGTGAACATAAAATGGAATTTATGAACTTTATGACTGGTATGCATATAAAAAAAGATGAGACCATTTTACACAATGCCACTTCTGTTCAATACATATTCTCCAAATGAACCTTCAAATTTGAATTTATGTTTCGATTCCCATGCACACACAACAAGAGAACTGTGATAATTCAGAAAATTGATATTATCTATTAATTTTCCCGTGTTTTTGCGGAATTGAGCTAATTGTCCGTCTGATTGTGAGATGTTATTTCAAATAAACCACTGAACGATGTTACAATTTAATATGTATTATTAATCAACTTATAATTCGGTTGCTTTAGCATTTATTATTCAAAGGATTATGTATATGTTTTTTGTTCGGTAATACTTGTGCGGACCAGTTCTTAAAATTTATAAAAGCGTAGCATTGTGTGTATGTGTCGGCGTGCAAGCTTTTCCGTCCCAGCTATATTAAAAAAAAAATAATTAAAGAATTTAATAAGTATAAAAATTAAGTGCTCTTTTATTGACGTATTTATCTATCCTCGTTGAGCGTTTTATATACGAATGGCTTTTTTTCTTTTAGTTGGCTTTGCGGGTATTGCATGTATGTATGAACATAATACAGTTGAAATTTTTGGGTATACATAATTTAGAAGCTCATACGTGTCTTATGATCAAACAATAACCAAACTACATATAAAATTGCAACCCTTTCCACTTTGGGGGTAAAGCTAAGTATGAAGAACTCTCGAATACACTTATTCTGTAACAATTGATAAAGTTATGGTGCCGGTCACGAGGTCTGAATATTCTCATACACGTTGTTGCTACTTGGTATGCATGTGAGTTGTACTTTCACGATCGTTACTTCTGTTAGTCTATATGTTAAGATTTCGTTAAACATTTATAAATTTTTTTTAGGTTTTAAAGTTAATTTTTCCATTTATTGTTGTAGCTTATATGGCCGTCAATTATATATGTAAATAGTTTTTTTTTTCACTAATAAGTATGTTATTTAAATCATTCTTATTTTTGTTTGTATATAAATTAAGGACTTAAACGTTATAAGAAAAATGTTTTATAAAGTGTATTGTTTACTGATTCCTTTTTTTTCATTTCATCATTACATTAAATTTTGTAATTTACGCAATATAATCTTTGCCTTTTTAGTTTCTATCTGTGAATTTTGTTTTTGTTTTTTTTTTTTTTGGTTTTTTTTAAGTTTTTTTTTTTTGTAAATGCTTTAATTTTATTTGACTTTGCTTCATTATGACGAACTTTCTGTATATATGTGAAGTCAGGATTTTACTTTTGATGTTTGACAAATGAGACTGACGCGTCACCCGTTGTTCAAACACAGATGTACGGATATTACAGTATAATTACCATAACTATCGTGCTATCATAGTAATCAACATAGTGTGCGCACTCAATTTATATTTTTTTTATTACTATATAGCGAGTCTCCGCCCAAATGACTTTTATACGATTTGAACTAACTTTACGTACTTTAAACTGTTGCTGTTGCCGAAATTCTGACTAAACAACTGACTATCAGCGACAGCTCATCATAGGTTTTGTTTCGAATTTTTCATTTACACTAATAATATACTTGTATGTGTGTATGTCTAGTTGTATGTTGCTGTGTATGTCTGTGTTTTGGTTTGTTGTATAAGTATAATAAGTATATAGCAATATAAATAATTTGTATATAAAGTTCTTGTTTTTGCTGTGGTCTACGTTGCAGTCAACGCCGTTTTCCATCCTCATTTTCGCTGTTGCTATTGCACTACACGTCAAGCATTTTGAAACATACTTCTCTTTGTCACTGTTTGAGCCCTAAACAGTAACAAAGAACCACTGACATTAGAGCACAAAAATGATATTGGTGCGACATATGTATATTTATATGCATGTATCTACACCTATGTTTTTGAGGGGATGTCGCTTTTGTTGCTGCTGTTCTGTTGTTATTGTCGCTGCTGCTAAACGCCGACTGCGCGCAACCACCGCCACGTTGACCCTACCCCACCCATTAATACGCATTGTGCACGACACTTAGTTCCACACGCGTAAGAACGAGTCCCACGATCCTGTTGCTACTGCCATACCATTTTCGGTGACCCCCAAACATGAAACTCTGTTATCGTGGCCAGCAAGAATGCCCGAGCGCTCTGCTTTCATTGTGTCCCATACGTTACAGTTGAAATCATCATACCCCGCTAATAGCAGACGGCCGCTTTTTGAGAACGCTACGGAGGTAATACCACAAATTATGTTGTCATGCGAATACATGGCCAATTCCTGATCAGCGCGTATATCAAATAGGCGGCAGGTTGCATCGTCGGACCCTGTCGCGAAGGCTTGTCCATTCGGGAAAAAGGTGACTGCGTTGATATCAGATTCATGCCCGGGGAACGTTTGTTTGCAGGAACCTTCTCGGATGTCCCACAACTTGGCCGACGCGTCACATGCACCCGATACAAACGTTTTGCATTGCGGTGCCAGGGATAGGGCCATCACATCTCCAGTATGGCCAAGAAACGAGGTAACCTGCAAGCCAGTTTCGATGTCCCAAAGGCCGCACGACATATCACCTGAGCTTGTCACAATCTGATTGTCGTCCAGGAAACGGCAGCATGATAGATAGCCACCATGGCCCGGCAGCTCACGGGACACACGCACGTTACCTTCGCGTGTCTTTAAGTTATAGATTGAACACATGTTGTCGAGGCCACCGCAGGCGACGTAGCTTCCCGATGGAGCGTATGCACATGTCATCACCCACGATGAGCGCAGCGGTATGGCATGCACTTTGTTCGTGGTGTGCGAGTCCCAAACGATCAGTTTACCATCTTGTGAAGCTGATACGAGGTTCCTGGAGTCATTGCCCCAATGCATGGCATAAATTTTGGCCAGATGACCCCGCAACGTACGTCGCGTGCGCATTTGTATACGTCCAATTGGTTCCAGCAAAGTGGCTGCCTGCAACAGCGACGTATCGCACGCAGCCTTTCGTGCATCTCGAATAGCATTCTTTAGAGATTCGGCTTCTTGTCTTAGACTGTCTAGTTCATTCATTTTATATTTTTTGGGAGATTGCTTCTTTCTTCAGATGTTTTACTTTTTCCCACTCGTAGCGTTCCGTTAAGGCTTGTCAAAAAGACGTTCTAAACTGAACTGATTGACTTGCTGGTCTCTACTGGTTACTGGTTTCAAAGCTAAATGTGTACTTTGAATTAGTTTGAAATATATTTGTTGCTATTCAAATGCTAAAAGCAGCAAACTCACGTTTCTATATATTTTGATTGAAGTATTTTTTGCAGCGTGTCCTGTTGATTTCTGTTCTCCTGACTGCCGTCGCTTCAAGTACGCCTGCATACAAGCAATGTGATATTAGCAGTACATTCACCGGTTATAAAATGGTTGGTGCCACTTCAAGTTGACTTGCTTTCCACGTCCAGGGGTACAATTTTTTTCCTCCGTGTCTTTGGAATATTTAAAATACACCTCTTATCTATATCTTCCTGCTAGTTGAACTTAAATGAATTTTGTTTTTCAGAACACTTACTTGCCTTGGCCGGCTGTAGTTATTGAGTTTATGTATGTATGTAGCGTGTGTCTTGTTTTCAATCCGCGTGAGAGAACGTTCGTTCGCTTGAATAGAACTGTGTACCAAAACGGTGGTATTTTTGTCACTTATGGTAATCCGTTTCACAAATTGTCTGCCTTTTCCGATTGCCTTTTTAATGTTCTTTCAGTTTTCTTTGAAGCCCTCTTCTTCTAGCTCCTTTTATCTATAATTTGTAATTCAGAAGATATATTTTAGTTATTGAATTCAACGGTGTTGAATAAAATTTGCTCACAGAGTTCGTCTTGTTCAACTTGTTATACGTCAATTTTTAATTTAAGCAGCACATATTATTCCACTGTTTTTTAGTTAATTTCAATTTTATGTTTACACTCGTGAAACATTTAACCATAAATTGAAGTGTCCCTAATGAAATAATTTTCTCTTTTGCTGTTGGCCGCTCGATTGGTCCGCCTGTTTTCACCCGTGCTGCTGCCTTCCCTCGGCTACTCAATTCGCTTTTTTGGTACACCAAAATTGTAATTTTTGCACCACCGCTGCTAAAAGTGGGCAAGTTAATGGGAGCAAGCAGTACAACCAGTGTTTCATAATGACGAGTATTGGTATGTATGGCAGCGAAAGCAGGTTCGAATGTGACCGCAGAGTGTCGGCGCGACAAGCATAGTAAAATGGGAGTGACGGTTTATCCCATTCGCACCAACCAAAAGAGACGTTTCATGAAATTGACCGAGCGAGAAAGAAATACAAGAGAAAAATCAATTTTAAATACTAAAATATTCGAGATAACAATTATTTAAATTAATATAAACTATGAATAAGTTGCACATAAACTTATCCATTAGCTCGATATATATATATAGCCGCTGAGTTTGAATTTGTATTTCAAAAACTATGTACATACGCTTGAATATATATATATAAATATGAACATATATATAAATACACATATATATATTTCAATGACTGAGCTGCATATGTATATATAAATTTCAATAGTGAACACACACCTGGCCACCGTAGTCGCGGTCTTTTAGAACTTAATAAGTGACTTTACTGATGCCTTTAAGTAACAAGACTATTTTTAAAAACAATCAGTTCAACAGCTGCATGGATTTAACTCTGTATATAGATATTAAAACCCGTCAACTAATCGCCCGTATCTTCGACAACTTTTTCACAGTATATCAATCTCAACACAACTCCTCATTCGCACTTTACAATTGGTAGCCAACACCTAGAAGTAGTCCAGAGTTGCAATGCACATATCGATTAATTGAAGTAATCGATGTATCGGACAGCTATATAAATAATAGTATATTTGCACGATAATGCTTATTAAAAATGTTTTTTAAAATATTATATTTTTCTAAGTATTATTTGGGCGATCCTTGGACTATGCAAATTTTAATTGACAAAATACGTGTATGAATTGAACTTCCATTGTAACCTGATTGCAAAATTATTACTTCTAAGTACAAATATTAAATTTTGTGATAATTTACCCGATATCTTTAAAAGGCTTTAATATAGCAAAAATTTATAATTAAATTATTTCAAGAAGGATCTTCAGTTGCCTGCAGGATAACATTAACATTTTAATATATACCCCTGGGCCTTCGTCTAATGTTGATCCCTTGAATACAAGTTATTCATCTTATAGTACATTTTTTGATTATAATTAAGGGAAATAGATGGTTGGTAAAAGAATTTACGATAAGTTCGAAATAAAATCACGACTAACGAATATAATGCTGTTAATAGTTTTTTTTTAAACGGGATGAGCTAATATTCAATACTCAATACGGCAAGGTATATTTGACGTCACAAAACAAATTAGATTTCATGTTTATACAAAAAAATTTATACGAGAAAAAAATAATAAAATCGGTAACCAAAAAATTTGGTGTTAACTAATAAGATGTTATTAATTATGAACGTTTCACATTGATTTAAAAAAAATGTCATGAGAGAAAAGTTAAAATCTGTGCTTACCAATTTAAACATACATATGAAATTGCTTCTTGTTTTAATTCCATGTTTCAAAATTGTTCAAAGAAATATATGTGGAATAATATGGAATGGAACACGTTTGTTCGATTAAAAAAAACAATCGACGCCGTTTGGAAATGGCGAAACAATTGTACAATAATTTATCAAAACACATTTTTGTACTCATGGCAATCATTTGTTAGTTGGTAAATATTTCTCGAATCCTCTAAAACGGGTTGTTATAGAAAATTTAACAATGTGTGTTTTTCTATAAATTTAAAAGAAAGAACACTTGGATTATGCCATTTCTTATGGACGTATGTACACTCTGTCCGGGAAAAATGCACATATGCATGTACTCAATAAAATAAAGGTCAAATGATTTGGAACTAAAAGAAAATAATAACAGTTGGCGTATATACAGGCACATGTTATTTTCATCCATGGAAAGGTATATATAAATGAGTGCATGTGAATATATGTTTAAATGGATCAGCACTTGCATTCAAATCAGCAGCTTTGTAACGATTTGTATTCAAAAAGAACGTTTAATATACATTCAGAAGAACGA
The DNA here is from genome assembly GCA_035042045.1 of Drosophila melanosoma. Classification (NCBI taxonomy): domain Eukaryota; kingdom Metazoa; phylum Arthropoda; class Insecta; order Diptera; family Drosophilidae; genus Drosophila; species Drosophila melanosoma. The sequence goes on from JAWNLY010000179.1 coordinate 220,781, forward strand.
AGTGAAATCGACCGATCCGAAAGAGATGCAACGCACCCATTATTGCGGACTGATCGGCATTTAATAAACTTTACACAGTGTCTTGGATGTAACGGACAAATTCAAAACAGTTCGTTTAGCGAAATTTGTGCGCATTATTCACTTTATCGTCATCCACCGAGTAACGCCAAGTGCTTATATTGCAGCGAAAGTGTTTATTATTATTTGCAACCGGGAAAAGTAAGTCCAGAAATTTTTCACTACTGTTCACCACGAAAACAATCCAAAGAGGCAAAAAATCGTCAGCGTGAAAAATCGTAAACATGGCAAAAGCATGCACCGATTTTGTCAACTTCGTCATAAAATATGACCAAATGTCAGAGGAATCAGAAGCGTCAGAATATTCTGATCATTACAGCGAAGATGGCGGCACCCTCGATGATGAAGCCGGTAGTTCAATCAACTCTCAATCCCAGGTCACCACCAAAGGTTCTACGAACAAGAGTGACACGCAAAGTTCATTGAACACATTACAATTGGGCAAACAACATGGAGAAAGAGGCCTAGCGGTTCCACTACAGAATCAAAATAAAGCCAAAACGGTAACTGGGCATCCGAACTATGGTTTTGGAAAGCGCTGGGCAAAATCGGAAGACGTTTTACTAAAGGGGCTAGTTGAGAAACATGGTGAACGCTGGGATATTATTGGGCCAAAATTCAGAGACCGACAGGAACAGCAAGTACAACACCGCTGGGAGAAAGTACTGAACCCTGAGCTTGTTAAGGGGCCTTGGACACACGACGAAGATTTAAAAGTTATTGAACTGGTCAAAAATTTTGGCCCAAAGAAGTGGACATTGATTGCTCGGTATTTAAATGGACGGATTGGGAAACAGTGCCGTGAACGATGGCATAATCACCTTAACCCAGAGATTAAAAAAACCGCTTGGACCGAGGAAGAGGACAAAATAATTTATAATGCTCACATCACGCTTGGAAACCAATGGGCTAAAATTGCAAAGCTACTGCCTGGACGCACAGACAATGCAATCAAAAACCATTGGAATTCAACAATGCGCCGTAAATACGATGTTGAACGCAGATCAGCTGGGGCAATAGTTGGCGATTTAAAGAGCTCACGCTTTCGTCTGGTTGAATTAATCAAATGCGGTGGTAGCGGCAAGTTTGCACAAGTTGCCAATTGTAAATTGCCGTCATTAAACGGAAATGTTGGTAATTCAAATAAAACAGAAAATACGGTAACACAGGAATCGAATTTTAAGAATTCGTCGGGCTGCGAGTTGAAAACTAACAAAATAAAAGAAAAATTGAGCGGCGAACCTAACAAAACAACGACTCGCTTTTCAGATGTTGATACCCAAAGTGGAAGTGGGCCTGCAAAATGCATACCAATGCCAGGAGAACCACTTTCGCAATACCCTGAGGTTAAAATCAACAGGTTGACGCCTAACATACTTAAGCGATCCCGCAAAAACATTCCTGAAGTATCGAATAGTCTTAATAACAGTACGGATGTATTGAAATGCGAAATAAGTACGAAGATATCAGAATCGCCAGTTGTTACACCAATTAAATCGCTACCTTTCTCGCCAAGCCAATTCTTAAAATCGCCATGCTTTACAGCATTTGAAGATATGAGCTTACGGGCAAGCACGCCAGTCGTCAAAGTTTATAACCGCTTTGGAATTGAAGTTAAAAAGGAAATGGAAATGTCATCAATTGAAACGCCACATAAAAGTAAGTTCCGATTTCCTTGCTCATCTCGAACGTTTTTTTAATTGCTATTATTCAGCAGGCTTAGTTGTCCCACGCACACCTACTCCATTTAAAAATGTACTCGAGGCAGTTGGTAAAAAGCGAGGCGGTCTGTCTTTCATATCATCTAGTCCTACGAGTATGGCTGAGGATATAGCTCATATCATCAGCGAGGAGAAAAAGAATGAAGTCGAGGCCAATTTCAGCAAAGGTGGTGGTGAGAATGATCGCGATGACCTGTCGGACGCTGACTATTCAAATACTCTTGCAAGCATAAGTGTGCATTCGCCTGCACCAAAGCGGGCCAAGAAATCATTGCTTCCCAGTTGGAACGTAAACATTTTGCAATCTGGAAGAAAAACTCAGCCATTTGAAACAGAGACACCAAGTAAATTTCTGAATTCAGGACAATCGCTAACACCTTTTTCTCCAAGCAACATAATGAAGGATACGTTATGCAGTGAGGAAGATATGCTGTTCGATGAGGGCAAAAAAGAAAATAGGCCGTATGGTCAAAGATTTCGTTGTCTATCCAGCAATAATCTGTTGGACCCAAAGTGGGCTAAAGTTGCATGTGGAAAAACCAAAGATCAAATTTTTATGGAGGAGGCGGCACATGCATGTCTTCAGAATCTCGACTTGATGCCGCGGTCATTGAATTTTGAGAAACTAAATTAATGTTCACCTAAACATTTGAAGAACACGAAAAATTGTAAAAAAAAATAAAAATTGTTTTATAAATATGTATTAGCAGACCTAATATGTAAAGTAGGATTAAGAATTGTAAAAACCATAAAAATATTATGCAGAAGCGTTTAAAATAATAGTAGTTTTGCCTCATAAAATGCGAATTCTCAATATTGTCAGAGTCCTTTTCAGATTTCTATCGATACCTTGAATTGTCACCATCTTTTATTTTGTTTACCTATTTGTTTTATTTATGTTATGTCTTGGTCTGATTTAAATATTGTCTAAATATTGTCAATTGTGCTGTTGTTGGGTAAAATAATGCAATATTTTTTCATTTACTTATCTGCATTCCAAACGAAAAAAAATATTAAAAAGCTCTTTAAAAAAATATATTTAATTTAGAAAAATAATTTTTGGAAATAATACAATTATTAAAATTTTTTGTATTTTTATTTTGTTAATAATTTTATGTTTATTCCGAGGTTCTGCATTAAGCTATTTACGTAATTCATTTTTTGTGTTTAAATATAAATAATTTTACTATTGTATCTTAATATATTCGTGAAGTTTGTAACATTGAAGTAGGCGTCCCATAAAGTATATGCATTTTACATTAGCGTTACTAAATTACTAATTGTATTTCTGTCTGTGTCTGTCTGTATGTGTGGAATAGTCAGTCGTAAAATAGAAAACAAATCTAAAATCTTTTTTAAACTTATAAAAATATAAAATTGTGAACTGCAAACTGTATGTCAGTAGGTTTTATCCAGTCTACTACAGTATGCAATTTCCGGCGTGTCTAAAATTATTGTTCTTTGTTTTTTAAGTACTGATCAGAGGAGAACAAGCTGTTAAAATCGGATCGTCGAAATTTGTGTACGCATGTGCGCTGAAATGACTGAAATAATTGCAATATCAAGGAACATTTGCAATGTACTGGCACAAGTTAAGAGAAGTAATTTTTGTTTTATTTAAAACAAGCCTCGAAACGCCTTGAGTGAATGACTCACCGATCAATATGCTCTTAGAGCAAAAGAGTAAAGATGTTTCCTTTTGGCAATTGTGGTGGACAATATAATGCAAATTATTATTATCCCTAGAGGACTTCTGTGCAAGACAACAAACTCAAGTATTCAGTTAAAAATATTAATAGGCGAAAAGATGCTCAAAATAAAACACATGGAAATTCATAATTTATATTTTTAAAATCCCTGCAGCGATCATATAATTTGTCGTAAAGTGTGGATCATCATCCGAATCGTTATACCCGAGTGTCTGTGTAAACTAATTTCCATTAAAGTTTTCTCAAACAAAACAACTAAAATATCCTGATGCAGGTATAAATATGCTGGATATGATCATTGTATCATAAAGCTGCCATATTAACTCTCGGGCGAAAGATGATACCAACACAATAAAATTAATTTAAGTATAATGCCTGTACAATATATCTATTTGTTAATGTATATGTATGTAAAAATTATATTACATTCTAGCTTAGATTTGAAATGTTTGTACAATTTATAAAATATAACATTTGAAATACATTGTGATGCATTATTATTATACCCTCTTTACACTCCACTTTTTTAAAGCTATCTTAATGCAAGTTTAAATATTGAAAGTTCTCTCTGCAGGGAAAGAATTTAAAAAAAAAATTGATAAATTTTCAACCCTGTAGTTAAATTTGTAAGCACGCCTTTAGTCAAATTTTTAGTAAAATTCGTATTACCTTAGTTGATTTCTTATTGTCTAATAGATTTTTTTAAATGAAAACCTTTAATCGCTTCTACCCGTGCTTATTGGCACACGTAAGGTATAACAATAATTGTAAGAACCAAAATTTCTAATAGTTAAAATCTGTCGGCTAAATAATTGAATTTGATTAAATGCTTTGCAACATAAGCTAATTGGAAAAATAAAATGCTAGCCAAAGCTAGGCTTTCAAATTCTGAGATAATTTGGCACAAAAGTTGTTGTTAAATTAAACGTTAATTGTGTTATACTTGAATGGTTGCAAGATTAACTCAGTTCACAGACCAGTTCAATTAAAGATTACTAGTAATTTTAGTAATATACTATACAAACATTAAACTAATGCCAATGAATTCATATTCATATCTGAGTTTTTTTTCTGAGATAGTAATGTTTCAATGATAAAACAATGTTTTGATTAAGTATACTATTATTATTTATTTTGTATTTGTTTTTCTGCCTAGCTATTTAACAATAAACCCTTGAAATTAATATCTTCGGGTGCATTATCAATAGCAAAGTTAAATTTGAACTGTGTTCCATTGTTTGTAAAGCGGCTTGTTGGCAGCGAGGAGACCTCAGGTTCAGATGTCACTGACTGGGCAATTGATGGAGCTGCGTCCGGTTTACAATCGTTGTCAGTGGGCACTGCAAAGTCAAAACGAAAATCCTTTCCGGTAGAGAGCAGTGCTGATTTTTTGACGAAGCTAGACTTTTTATTTGTATCAGTCGCGGGCGTAAATTTGATTTGTTTCGAAGCTACAAATAAAAAAGAGAAAAACATAAATTTATTCTGCAGAACATGCAGGGAATAAAGAAGTGTAATATAAGTTTATCATCGCTCTCTTTTTCTCTCTCTCTCTCTGTCTTGCACGTATTAGAAAGAGAAAAAGAGATGAAGTGATGAAGAAGGAACACGTATACGTATACGTATGTGTGGATTCTGTTGGGAACAATCTATTTCTTACACAATATTTGTATAATTCACCTTTCAGCTTAATTCCACTGAATCTAAGTCCATTAATATTTAACTATTTGTACTATTCAAAAGCAAATTTTTGACACATGAATTAAATAAATGTCTTATAAACTTGTTTCGTGCTGCACATAGGTAATATTTAAATAATCAGATGTTTCTTACCTAGCAGCATTTTCTTTTCTTCCTGTTGCATTTTAGACCGGTAATCGCCCAGGGCAATCTTCATTACCTGACGCTTTTTTATGAGAGGTGCCGTTAGGCTCGTTAAAGTTTTTAAGTTTTTAGACGTATCTTCCGCTGTAAGAAGAAATGTCTTATATTTAGATACATATATACATATATAGGATAAGGTGTAGTTTAGTTTACCAATTTTTTGGCTCAGTTTACCGGTGTTTAAAGCGGTTTGGAGCTGCTGAACACACCAACAGAGTTCCAGTTCGAATTGAATATCATTCTCCCCATCGAATGCGGTTTTCTTGGGCACCGACTGAATTGGTTGTGGATTACTGACCGATTTTGCAGTCTTCCTGCGATGCATGTTTATACTCGTTTCATGTGCGTCTATAAAATACACACACATTGACACATGCCATGCTTGCATATATGTATATGTGCATATGTATGTTTTTTTTAGCGCCTTCGTAAAATAGCTATTTTGATAATTTTAAAGCTGGGTGACACTGTTCATACAATGCCATACAATTAATCGATTTGTTATCGAAGTCATATTTTGTAACTATATTTTTTTTTAGTTATATTTCCAAAAATGTTCGTTTTGTATTTAATATGTCTATACAATTTCATAACGCGTTGACAACTGTAAATTGCTGTCATTAAACGGACACGTTGGGAATTCAAATAAAACAGAAAATACAGCAGCGACATGAAAACTAACAAAATAACAGAATTGAACGGCAAACCGAACAAAACATCGACTCGCTTATTAGATGCCCAAGGTGGACGTGGGCCTGCGAAATGCACACCAATGCCAGGACAACCACTTTCGCAATACCCTGAGGTTAAAATGAACAGGACGATGCCTAACATACTTAAGCGATCCCGCAAAAACATTCCTGACGTATCGAATAATCTTAATAACAGTACGGATGTATTGAAATGCGAAATAAGTTCAAAGATATCAGAAGTTGTTCCTCCAATTAAATCGCTACCCTTCTCGTCAAGCCAATTCTTAAAATCGCCATGCTTTACAGCATTTGAAGATATGAGCTTACGGGCAAGCACGCCAGTCGTCAAAGTTTATAACCGCTTTGGAATTGAAGTTAAAAAGGAAATGGAAATGCCATTTATTGAAACGCTTCCTAAAAGTAAGTTCCGATTCCCTTGCTCATTTCGGACGTTTTTTTAATTGCTATTATTCAGCAGGTTTTGTTGTCCCACGCACACCTACTCCGTTTAAAAATGTACCCAAGGCAGTTGGTAAAAAGCGAGGCGGTCTGTCTTTCATATCATCTAGTCCTACTAGTATGGCTAAGGATAAAGCTCATATCATCAGCGAGGAGAAAAAGAATGAAGTCGAGGCCAATTTTCGCGAAGGTGGTGGTGTGAATAATCGCGATGACCTGTCAGACGCTAACTATTCAAATACTCTTGCAAGCATAAGTGTGCATTCGCCAGCACCAAAGCGGGCCAAGAAATTATTGCTTCCCAGATTGAACGTTAACATTTTGCAATCTGGAAAAAAAATGCAGCCATTTGAAACAGAGACACCAAGTAAATTTCTGAATTCAGGACAATCGGTAATGAAGGATACGTTATGCAGTGAGGACGATTTGCTGTTCGATGAGGGTAAAAAAGAAAATAGGCCGTATGGTCAAAGATTTCGTTGTCTATCCAGCAACAATCTGTTGGACCCAAAGTGGGCTAAAGTTGCTTGCGGAAAAACCAAAGATCAAATTTTTATGGAGGAGGCGGCACATGCATTTCTTCACAATCTCGACTTGACGATTCCAAAAACGCGTTAGCTTCAATAACCTAATAATCGACAATATGTTTCCGCCAAACGAACACATATTGTACTATACGTCACATATTTCAACCACTGATTAAATATATATTCAAAATTCTTGGAATATTGACGATAAATATATAAATGCACCTCTGTCATGCAAAATTATATCGTGTGTTATTACTTTAGGGCTACGATAAGGGTATTGAAATATTTTTGCCGGCCCTGGCAATGGCATCGTGTTTCCGTTTTGCTTGCATATCTGCCTTTTTAACATCATCAACCGACGAAGGTAGGTCGATTGCTCTCGCTCAAATTTTTGACTTTGCTGATATTGTTATTCTCGTTACACATAGTGGTTTTTGTAATTTAAACGTTCAACATGGTTGCCGTAAAGAAACAGGTAAGTGCTAAACATGGATCGAGTGCGCATAAAGCAGATCATTAACAAAACGATTTTTGTTTTAATTGCAGAAAAAGGCCTTAGAAAGCACCAATGCGCGCTTGGCGCTGGTTATGAAATCTGGCAAATATTGCCTGGGTTACAAACAGACGCTGAAGACCCTTCGTCATGGCAAAGCCAAACTGGTGCTCATCGCCAGCAACACGCCTGCTTTGAGGTGAGAGCGAAATTGATTCGCTATTGTGGAATTAAAAGAAAATACTACTGAGAAATAGATTTCCATAACGCCCAAGTACGAACAGCAATGTTAAGCTGTTTTAGAGTTGTTGTTGGAACCATATGGAGTCTTCTTTAATGCGGACTGAGAAATATGATTCCACAATCAAATAATGTTGATAAAAATTATGGAGTATGTCTCAACCAGCAGTGACCGCACATATGCGCAAGAGAGAGCAAGAGCGATATAATTTCTGATTGCTTTGATTCGCATGGCTCCAAATGGTTCCAGTAACGACAATAAATGGATGCTTGTGGTGAGGACGTCATCTCATTAGATTTCAACAATTATCTCAATTTGAAGCTACATACAACATATATGATGATTTTTGTAATTCCGATTGCCTTGACGAATTTTATTACTAGAGACTCTTTCTGAATGTTGTTAATACTAACAATTTGAGATTAGAGCACATTCTCAAACACTTTTTGAAATGGTAATTAACAATTTGGTATTGTGACAATTGCAGGAAGTCTGAGATTGAGTACTATGCCATGTTGGCCAAAACTGAAGTTCAGCACTACAGTGGCACCAACATTGAGCTGGGCACCGCTTGTGGTAAATACTTCCGCGTGTGCACGTTGTCCATTACCGACCCTGGAGATTCGGACATCATCCGTTCTTTGCCCGACAATTAAACAATAAAAAGGAGATACAATTTTGTAAATCACACATTTTTAATAAAAACCCTTTGAAATTGTATGCATGGAGTTTGAAATATCCTTTTCCAGGTTTAATGCGTGCCGGGTATGTTTTGCGTGAGGTGTTTTGATAAGGTTAGCTCAATGCTATAAAAATGCTAATAGTAGTATGGATACGATATATGCATACGACGCTATGAAATCAATCAATTGGCCATCACGCTGAGCATCTCGTACCAGTGCACAAATACCACATCGAATATTAAGGGATGGACTAAGTAGCGATAACTTTGGAGTCTGCGCTGTAAAGCACAATCAAGTTGTGCACATCACTAGCTGTTTTAAATAGATTTAAAGTTGCATTTTGTGGACAAATGCCTTCGGAATATTTATGTGGTTATCAGATGATAGCAAATATAACGACACCAAAACCGCAGTCTGTGAGGCAGTTCGTATTGCAATTTAGCGCTTGAGTGCTGATGCGGCAGAGTCGACAATGAGCTCGAATCGCTTTTTACCACCCGGGAAAGATACAATTGAAATGATGCAGGATATTAAAGAAATTCCCACAATTTCATCACAGCGTAATCTTAAAAGGAAAATCAGTGATCCGTCTGAGGCCAACAGTTATGTTATATTTCAAGGTCGAGACGAAAGCTATCCGGAAGAGCTAAACAAATTAATATTGCCCTTGTCCTGTCAATTATGCAAGGCACAGATGACCTCCATGAAAAGCGCCAAGGACCACTATGAATCCAAGGCACACGATCGTCATATTAGTGCTTGGCTGGCGAAAAACTACACGGAGGTGGGCTTGCAGACGCCACCAGTTAAGCGTCTGGTGAAGCAGGGCCCAACTGGTCCAAATGCATTCCACTGTAATCTATGCGACCTGGCGCTCACATCGATGACCCATGCCCGCCAACACTATGCGGGTCGCAAGCATCAATTAGTGGAGCAGAGACGCTCGAGACCGTCTGGTGCTGGCTTCTACAACGCTGAAGGCAATTGGGTGCGCACTGGCACAAAAGCGGAGGTCGTCCCCGAAGACCGTCGATTTGGTATTGGCGAACTGTTTGTTAAAGCGGCGTCTGTTGCAAATCTGCAGGATATTGCACCAGAAATATATGACACCAATTGTAATGGAGCCCAGCAGCTGGAAGCTAAGACTCCCGCTCTAGACGAAAGCCTCACATGTAAAATATGCAAGATTAGTGTCACATCCGCATCGCAAATTAAAATGCATTTGGACGGTGCGAAGCACCAAAAGAATCTACGCAAACAGGGTTTGGAGGATGATGCAACAACGCCAGCTCTGTGTGGTGAGCCCGATCACTCATTAAGCACAGTATCATCTGTTGTCACTGATGTTGATGGGGAACTATCCATGTATCGAACACCTTCCGGCTCGTACTATTGCAAATTGTGCAATAAGGCCATGAATCATATATTCATCTTGCAACAGCATCTTCAGGGAAAGAGGCATCTGAAGACTCTGCGTCAGAATGCAGAAGCGGTTTTTCATTAAAATACCAAAAAAGAACAGATATCTTAGGCACAACGATGTTTACATACCCTTGCAGACCGAAGTCCACCTGCAAACAAACAAGTTTGCCACACAAAAACTTATCTTTCGACTGATCCTTTCGATGGCATGATGGTATGATGGTATGATGGTATGATGTAGTGTTCCGATCCTGCCGGCCCCTACATATGTACTGCCCGCAGCAAAAACAAGAAGATATTCCGAGCTTCCTTAAGATAGCTTAATAACTGAGGGATTAGTTCGCCTTGAAACACTCGACTATTGATGCTGATCAAGAATATATAGACTCTATAAGGCCACAGATGTCTCCATTGGGGCGTTACAAAATTGGCGGCATTGAACATTCTCTGCAAGGGTAAACAAAATACATTTGTATAAGAAATGCTTGACTACAATAAAATACGTTAACCACAATTGAGTAAATGCATTTTATTCACATTTTATTACTCGTACACTATAACATCAAACTTGTATCTTTTTTTTATATTTGTTTTATATCTTTTCTGATTATTTTGATTTAAAGTTTAGTATTTTTCGTTTATGCTAATCCACAATACACGTAGTTCAAATCTTTTAGGAGTCATGTAAGTGTTTGACTAAAAATGCACTTTTATCTTTTGAAGTAAGAGCTAAAATGATAGCATTTGAATGCTGGCATTATTTACAAATTTTCAGTAGGAAATGGGGAGGGATTAAGGGGATATCATAATAGCGCTACTTCATATTTCACAGTATATTAAATGAAATTGTTAACACAGAGCCAGTCCGCCGAACGAATAATTATTTGTCATTTTCGACATTTTACTGGGAGGGCGAGAACTCGGTGGGCGCGAGGACGCGGCAATGCATTTCGCGAATCAGTGGCACAGTGTACGCAACGCACTCATCCCAGCCGGGGGAACGCCAAGCCGCCTCTCTGGTCTCTTTGCGATCCTGCAGCGACTTGTAACCTGCACAACAACGAACCATAATTAATTTGATGAGCTATGTAAATAATAAAATTGAGAATGCTTCTCAGCTGTCACTTACACCAGATGTGATGGACATTATAAAGTCGACCAATCTGTGAGAAGAATCCAGCGAAGGCTTCATTGTTGTGCTTGCGAAAGTTTATGGCACGTGCCCAGTTATTGCCCCATTCGATCATGGTGCCTGGAGTAAGTCGGTACGATCTGCAAATATCAATGTTAAAATTACAAGGATTGTCAAACTAATATATTGGTCGCTTCAAAAATTGAAAAGTCTCTGATAAATATTGTTTTTCTATACAAAATAAGTTTTTGTTTGAAATTTCTTTAAACCAATTATGAAAGTTTAGTTAATTTCGAATTTGTTATGTGTGAGCGACTTTTAATTATATCGAATTAATTGAAATTTTTAGCTTGCCGCATTTCGTAGATGTTTTTGCCAGATCGGCTAGCGATTTGAGGCCAATAGCTGAAGGCCAACAAGTATTGCAGGTGACGCGAGCGAAGAAACTTGGAACGCTCGCTCATTAGTTTAAGATATTCGGGGTCGTTCCACAGGTCCTCTTTGGCCTGATCAATTTTCTCGAAGCCTCCCGTGTATTTCCATAAATGTAAACACTGATCCATATCGCCTACTTGGACAGTCCATGATGCAACCAAATTGCATGATAAGCTCGTCTTCTTTTCGTTAATTAAGCCCACAGTATTTTTGCTAAAAAAGGAAATTTAATTAATTTAATTAAAAATTTATCTGATCTGATAAGTCACTCACTAGTTATTTAGATAGTCGCCCATCGAATCGGGGCGCACGTTATGTGTGTGCAATGCATATATAATTTCCTTGTCGCTCAGCATACGACTGTGCGACTCCTTGGTAGGCTCGATTTTTCGCACCAGTAACTTGGAAAACCATGATTCTGATTCCTTGCAGCTGGCGGTTGTTGAAACTGATCTGAATATAAACAAAAACAATAAGATACGGTTAATTTAGGCACTCCAACGATTACAGAAGGCTCTAGCGAATACACAGTATAAGATAAGAGAATCAAATAAGATATATTAGAAATTATTCCTAAAGTTAATTTTCCAATTAATGGTCTTATCGGATTCATATATTTATATATATCGTATATGAGTTTTAACTTACCGGAAAGTGATAGAGGTGATGTTGCCCACAGACAAGATGTTACGTACTTTTAACATGTTCGCTTCAAAAATTCACGATGCTTGGGATGGTAGCTGTGGGAAATCATTTGTATGTTATTTGTGCAACTGTTATCATTCCAGTCGATTTTCTTTTTTAATTTTTTTGCATTGCCACTTTGTACTTTAGTCAAGGTGAAGTCAGAGTCAGACAAACAAGTGGCAAAAGGAATAATTTGAACATTTTTTCCCCATGGATTGTAAATATTGTCCGTAATCTACGATCCACCAAATATGGGATTAACTTTACTTCTACACACTTGTATACCTAAAAGTTTTCTATTTTTATAATTTTACTGGAAGCTGCATTTAAATATTATTCCTTATGTATACATGTATGAAAAAATAGATCCATATGTGTATATGTGTGTGCGGTTTATCACTGGTCAATGAATAAAATGTTTAAGACAGTTCTCTTACGCTATGACAACTTGTAGACCCACTTTTAATGCGTTGCAGTCTTTTTTTAATAAATTAAACTTGTATCAGTTTGAAATGCAATGTTAATGTTCTTATGTATTTAAACAAAAAGAATCTAATAAATTCGTGCTATAAATAAGTATACGATAGGCTGAATAAATATCGATTGTAGGATTGCTACTCTGCACTGAAATTATGGTGTACAATCGATAGTTGAGAGGCAACCCGTCGTGCCGATATCGCATATGTTTTTCTGCATGCATTTTATTTTTAATTTTATTATACTTTTGATTAATTGAAACCTATCATAGCGCTAATGTTAGTCAATTAATTATACTATAATTACTATAAGTAATAATTCGGGGGTGACGTCTACCAAAAACCACACGCATCAAATTAAGGAAAACCGCTATAGATGCATAAGGTCGTTCACAGGTGTCAGGTGTCTTACCAAATTAATCGTAAGCACACGAAAATATAAAGAAAACCAATTTGTATTTATCTTATATTTGAAAGTATGTATTTTGATTTAGTCATAATATAGCATGAATGAACATGACAATACACATTAATAGCAATTTAACAATGTTAGTGAATGTTAGTTCTTCCTTAATCCACTCGAATAGATTACCATTAACTTAGTGATGTATACAAATCAATTTCAATTAAATAGATTAACTATACAATTGGGCTAGCAAAATGGGAATTTAGAATATTGATGTATATGTAAGGGACTACATTTCAGATAAGGTAAAACCCTATTGTCTGTCATTTTACAATATTTACAAACATAATAATTGCTAAAAACATACAATTAAATGTCCCGAACTCATGTAAGTGATACTTAAACTTGTACTTACACTGATAACCAAACATATTAACAAATTGTATTTGATTTTCCACATTGTTTTTAGAAATTTCTTAAATTTCTTTCTAATATAACATATGTAAATATTTAGTAATTATATAAATTATGGGCATGTACTTTTTTTTTTAAATAATTCAACTGATTTTCTGAACTATTCGACCCAGTTTTCGACTTTATTTTAGTAAGAAGAATATCAATAAAAGTCGTGTAAATTGATATAGAAAGTTCTATGTATACAAATATGTTTTACGTGTGTGCTTTTTTGCATGTATGTATATTCTTAATGGATTTATACGAATATTGGACAAGTTAATTTGTTTAGCAGTTGCACAACATGAAATATAAACATTGACATTCACATTTTTTTAAAATGTATTCGAAATGTTTTACGCAATACTATGCGATGCTACTGGTACTTGTATGTTGTTGTACGGCTCAGGATTCAATGCTAAGAACAATTCCTTGTCATTAATTAGCTATCATTATTTGGCTCCTGTAAATATGAAAACAAATCACAATGATGACAAAACTCCATGATAACAGAAGAGAGCCGTCAGATCTTCGTGCTAGGTTGTGTTGCACAGCAGCGGGTAACTCTCCTGAAATTCATTGATAACATAAATTCGTTTGTATTATTCTTTAGCTGTGTAAATGATGGATATTACCTGTAAGTACTTGAACGTGTACAAGTACAGTAAATAGTCTACCAAGCGAACACGAATAATTTCCACTATCTGAGATTTTGGCATCTGGTATAGAAATTCGACTGTTGAGCCATTTATCGGATACACTACGAAATAAATATATATATATATATATATATATATATATATAAAGGTCTCATTAACCATTTAAATCGATGGTAAGTATTTGATTTGTTTCATTCTCTGTTATACCTAAAGCGTCTATTGGTCTGTGCTTGAAGAGGCTCCTCGTCCTTGGCCCATGTGATGAAATTAATAAAATATTTTTCCAATTCTTGGCTAGAGAGTTGAGTTTGGTTGGCATAGCTGATGAGATTTAGTTCACTGGCGGTATCATTTAGATTAGTGTTGGATATAACCGATTCCGTTATATTGTGGCGCTCCTTTTGAAAGAAATTCCGAGATATTTGACATTGGAGATCCACAGTGCTACCGGACTTGTAGTACCGATCACCCACATCGCGCTCATGCTCATCAATTATCCTTAACGGTGGTTCTGAACGAAACCCATTTCACACTATAAATAGCCAGCAGCTCACTGAATAAATGAATAACTTACCCAATATGGTGAGATTTGTGGTAAACACACGCGGAGGATGCGTTGAAACCTGGCACATATAAATGCCAGCATCTTCCCTATGAGTGGGATTAATTATTAGGCGCCAATTGTTTGGATACTGAAACTTGACGCTAATGCGAGGGTCACCGCTATATGTCACATTGCCAACGGTGAGCAGTGATACCTTCTCGGTTGTTCGCCTCACCCACATCACCTATAATTTAAAACACATATCCCGTCAACTTAGATCTGTCTCGAATATTTCAGAATAGGTCATTGGTATTTGTATTTATACCGTTTTATCCTTGAGCATGCCGACGCGACAATTAAGGACCGCTGCCGTAAATAGATGGACTGAGGACACTAACGTCTTGCCCGGATCAATTTGGTTCGATGGTTCCTCAAAGAAGGGTCCATAATGGTTCTCATGATGATACTTGCTGCGAAATGTACGAGATCGCTCGGCATCCACAGAGTTGCCACCGTTCCAGTGATTCCTGGAGCGTGTCGAGTCGATGGGTTGCTTAATTGTGCTTCGAGCATTCTTGGTCGTTGTTGCCGTTGCCGTTGCCGTTGCGGGTCTCGTGGATGCCAAATCAACAGCAGCAACAGCAGCAGTATTGCTATAATTTTTAGCTGTTGTGCTATTAGCAATCCATTCGCTCTCAGCTTCTATCCCCGTAGTTGCCCCACTGCTCAGTCCAATTTGTCCCAGATGAGTTGTCGTCGTTGGTATCCCATCTAGCATTGGGGAGACGTCAGATGTTGTGGCTGCCGTATCGGCAGCACTGAGTGATAGTGATTTGGTAGTAAACTGTTCATCAAAATAAAAATTATTCTCTGTGCTGGTATTCGGTTTGCTCCCAATCGTTAATGTTGAGTCAGTGATGGATGCTGCTGTTGTGCCTGGACAGCATGCAAGAGATATAAACAAATCGACTTTAATTAATATACACATATATATATTTTAAGCTCTATTCTGTTCTATTGGATATTTTTGGATATTGGATATTAAGTTAAAGTTTTTATTACATTTAGTTTGAATTGTGATTAAAACAGTCTACGATTTCGCTTACTTACCAAGAGCACAAAGCGCTTGTGATCCAATTATGGAGACAACGGCAAGCGCCCAAATAAGGCTCTGGCTCAGGCTCGGGCTCCGGTTCAGGACCGCAATATTTTGTTGATGGGGTTTCAGTAGGAGCGTGTGGACCTCGATTGATGCTGATGCTGATGCTAATGATGCGCTATTAACTCTTGAACGCCTCATCCTTTGCACGGGATGACGTGACTTTTATAAGCTGGTCCGTGGTAATCAGAAATCTTCATTTTATTCTCAAAGCTTAGCCGGACCCGTCTTTCCAGCAGCCATAGGCATCAACATTCACAAATTATTCTTAACTTGCCGGCCTATTTAATTATTAATGTATTACTGAAATTATACATTCAAATTATACGAAAGGTTAGGTCAAGCACTGTGGGAAAACGGCGTTCTTCAATCAAGTCTAAAATTCAAAACATGTTGTGAACAAGCAGCTTCATTTTAAAAACAATTTCACAAGTTGCAAAAGTATGAAAATTGTTTTTGACCCATGAAGCGGTGAAATAAAATATGTATATAGACTAGAAGGCATTCCCCAAACCAGTGCGGTCTCAATGTTTTCCCGCTCGCAGGCAACATTTTCGATATGAAACTTTTTTTTATGTTGGGTTAAAATAACAAGTTTATTGTTTACGCTTGCAAAGGGTATCATAAGCCTGCCGTGAAGTGTGTAACGCGTCGAAGCAGGCTTTTTCGACACACACATTAGCGCAGCAAAGTAAAATGTTTTTTCTTATTCTCAATTTCCCTCTAATGCTGTTGCGTAATTAAGCAGATAATAAATGCGTCTGCCATTCACATTCCTCATACTCAACTTCATTATACTTTTTGTACCCATTTTCATTGGGTTTAGGTTGTATAAACCAAAAAAGAACAGCTTGTTGACAGTTCTTCGGTTCTTATTTCCTACATTTTCTAAGGCAACAAACACTTTTAATAATTTTATTTCTATATACTATATTTTTAATATAATTTTTTTTTGACTTGGGACTACTCATTCAATGGACTCGTGCGTAATTTTAAAATACTTCCCATTGAGAATCTTGATTGGCTGGTAAAAAAAAGCCCCAAAGCTCTAACAATTTGTGATTTGTAACAGTAGAGAAAGCTCAATTTAAAGCAAATTTTTTTTTTGGCGTAGTGCAGATGAATTAAATTTCATGGCAACGGTTAAAGATTCTTTTGATAAGTTTTTGTCTTTTCATCAACATCGTCATTGTCATCATTCGTCCATCGTAGTTTATGTCCTTACCCCGTCCCGTTGCCCCACAACATGTTTGCTTATTACATTTCTCTCAACTTCTACTTCCATTTCCATTGCCATTTCCATTTTTCCATCGTCTTCGGGGCTTGGGTGTTCTGTGTTGGGCGCTGCTAGCATTTGCCCTTGGCTCAAGACATAATCACCGTAATAAATATTATATTAGTGAAGCTGTTGTTGTTCCTGTTCCTGTTTTGGTTCTGGTTCTGGTTCTGGTCCTTGCTGATATTCTCATTTGTGTCTTCTTTTTTTATATGTTCCTGTTGTTGTTTGTTCTGTTGTCGCGTTTAGTCGCAGCCTTTCATAATTTGTTTTCTTTTTGTTTTTTTTTTTACATTAAATTTTGATTTTAACTCCCACATTTATTTATAGGGGCTTCCTGCCTGAAACTATTTACATAAACATTGATAACAAACGGATAGAAACCTTAAGGGCTTGCGTATTGTAATTGCATTTCAAGGGTTACCCGACGTAGTCCGACCAGGCGAACAGAATATTCTCAGGATATTCTCATAAAATAGCAGCAATAAAAGCGACGCTTCTATGGCAAAATTTAATTTTATGAAATTCTTACTGCTCTCGGCTCTTCACTCTCAACATTATCAGTGAAAACATAGTTATGATCCAGGCAAATAAAGAATAAAAACAACAGTCTTAAAAAACAACAAGTGAGCTCCAGTTACAAAAGGGTCACGTCCTTGCAGCACTTTCTTTTATTTGTACAGTTCCAATTCCATGCTGCAGCTCAGCGACAGGCAAACGCACAAAGGAATAGGCACAGGCCAGGCACAGGCACAGTCACTGGCCCAGGACTTCGTCATCATTCGTTTCCTTTACCTGAGTTGGACTAACTAGCTCTTAACACTCGGCATCGCCTACTAACTCCTCCTTCTCAATCTGTATGTGTGTCTTTACTCTCATACCTATGTGTATATATACACACACAAACACACACACACATACAGCACCTGCTGTGCGTCATTGAGTGCAAAACGTGCTTTGTTTTGTTTCACACGCATTACAAAGTAAGTCCTGTACACATTTTAGGTATCCCTGCTGTGCTTATTACACCAAACTTGGCTCCTTGGCGTATATTCAGATTAGAAAGTTCTTCAGGCTGCGACGGCTGGTTGACATCTTGGGATTATGACTGTTCTGACTGACTTTTCCGACTTGCCAACTTTTTTGACTCCTTTTAGACATGCTTTCTACTGACACCACACAACCACACACACATACACACACACAATCTTTTACTTAGACGGTCAACTGAATAACAAGATTGCGGTTTTGCTTTCAGATTGGATTTCAGATTACGGCATATAATTAAATGTTGTCTTTGCCTGGCAACGAGTGCTTTTTATAGGGAGAGATTGATGTGTAATTGATTTGAAGTTTCACATTTTGATTGCGAGTCTGTTTAATGGCGGAGAGCCCATTGCATGCAACATTTTGGTCTGTCATTTTCGAGCGTGATATTGAAATTTTTGAAAAATGCGCTTTCAAGACTGAAAAGGGCCGGTAATAGCTAATATAAAGGTTTTTATACTTTTTTTTTGGTCCGATTGGGTTTGGGATTGGGTTTGCAATCTAAAAATTAGCTTCTGGTCACACTGACAGCTCCAATACTCTGTACCCAAGGGGATAACAAGCAAAACAACTAATTTTATTGAATTTTCATCTCATACGTCCGCTTGCTCGAATTTGGAAACTTTGACTTTAACTTGGAGTACATTCATACGATCTGTTAAAAACCAAATGGCATACTTTACATAGGCCATAAGCAACAATAAGATATGTGATTTTGATTTGGTCAGTAAGTACCCCCCTGAACAAATTACATTATAATAAACAAACAGACGTCTTTAATAAATCTCAAATTCCCTCTCTCACTATCACTTTTTTTTCTAACTAAAGAGCTATATTCTGGGTTGGTCTGAAGACTCACCTCTTCTCCACACTCACTTCGAATACTATTTGTATTTATTTCAGGTGCAGTCAATTAATGAAAACAATTTGTCATTTGTCCTTTGTTATTTTCATAGGGTATCTGCTAGTCGAGCATAAGGAGTATGCGGTTTTTTTTTTTTTAAATAGAAACTGATTTTGTTTTGGTGTCCTTGTGCCTTTTAAAAAACCATTCACTTAATGTAATGATTTCTATATTATTTTCAATTGAATTGCAACGAAAAATATTAATTGCTACGCTTGCCTTAATTATGTAAATTCAATTTCATTCAAATATTGATGCAATTTTAGCTGGTTGTTGTTCAGATATAAAAAGTAAAGCATTTGGGAACTGTGGCTGCAACAAAATAAATTGAGTCTCCTTTTTTTTTTTTGCTATTGTTTATATTTAACAAATACATCATTTTGTATCATGTCCTTAATTAAATTAATTTGGTTTTCTTTTATCTATCAAAATAACAAATGACTAATTTGGCCTTATTTCAGCAAAAAATTTGTTCAAACTTGTAATTGTTACGTGTTATGTTTAATTTATTTTTAGTGATTGGTATTAATCAAAGAAACTCATAAGCAAAAAAAAAATATATATATATATATTGATACTATAATATAAATGTACAGCTATAAAAAAAAATTAAATTGAATTTAGTGTGAATATTGGGAAAGGGAGAGAGGAAGAGAAGGAGAACAAGAATATATTATTTAAAAGAAAGAGAGTGAAGTAAATTGTGTAAAAGACAGTATTCGTCCCTGTTCGAGTGTATCTAATGCTGTGACCCATTTCTTTTCTCATTTGTTCCTTAAACTTTAAAATACACAGATGTCATTTAAAATAAAAATAAATTTCAACATACCCAATTAGGAGGTGTCAATATGGTTCTAATGTTAACTGGCATCATGATGTTTTTCTCCTCTTCAAGAGAGACTTGAGACTTGAGATATAAATGTATGAATGCAGAGCATTTATCTATATATATATATATATATATATATAGTGTATAGATAGGAGATACTTCTTTTTATTGAATAGGCTTTAGGTGTTGGGCTGGCGACACCAGGTTAAATATCTGGCGCAAATTTGTCACAAAGGAAATGGGCTCAAGTTGAATGAGCTACTGTTCAGTGGAATTGCACACGAATGCGGCAAGTGCGGCATGTGCAGCAAGTGGATAATTCTCCGCGTCATTGAATTGTTTTGAAAAATTGTTAACAAACATGGATAAACTTCACTTACACTGCGTTAAATGGTTCGTGTGATTCATATTCCTAAAATTTTCTAATGCGCTTACGAGCGAGTCGTGACGAATATGGTTTTATCCTTTTGTTGGTGTGTTGGGCACCTCACATCACTGGCACTTGTATGCATTCCATGTGAAACAGAAGAAAAACAGCAACAGCAAAAAAAACCAAAAAAAAAAAAAAAACAAACAGATCTTGTATATTATTCGCCCGAAACTTTATTTGTTTTGGTGTTTTGCATTACAACTAGTTTCTTTGCGGTATTATTTGTGTTGTCTCTTTTTTATCTTTCTCTTCATTCATCTAGTTGCTTTTCAGCAAGTAAACACTAATTCCGGCAACTTTATGTTTGTTCTTATTCTTACTGAGTAATTGACGACAACGAGACGTTCACAGCAGCCGACAAAGCAGTTAAAACACTAAGACGACAATTGAATTTGATGTTTTGCCAGTGCGGGCAGCACGTGGACTTCGCTTATCCTTGAAAACAGTAATGAACTGTCGTTGGCAAAAATACAACACATTGCGAATCATTTAAATGAACAGCTCGACTCGCTTTGAGTGAAAGCTCTCGTTATCGTTCTCGCTCTCTGCATCTCTCTGTCTGCACACTCATCAGACTCGCTCTCAACCCACCACAGCTAGGTTGACTTGCCCCAAGCGTGTGTCCCAAAGCTGATGCTGTGCTCTGTGCAGAACTAGGGGTACATTAAGCACCCGCTCATCGGGTAACATTTTCCCCACTCAAATACATTCACTCTTACTCTCAAAAGCTACAATTGGCTTACCATAATTAGGGATTGCCAAAAAGTTAGGTGAGCGAATTAGAGACGTATGAATAAGCGAAAGGTTTTAATCAGCGCCAAACGCAAAACATTAAAAAACCGCTTGCGGTTTTCGTGAGAGATTTAATTGTTTATTTTACTTGCAGCTCTGTTTATGGTGAAAATAATTTAATTTTTCCATTCCCAAGCATAGCCAAATTGTCTACTATTGCCGAAAAGAAGAAAAAAAATAAGTAAAAGCAAACACTCCATTATAACAAATACTGAGTAGATTTTTAATTTATTTGAGATTGTGGTAAAACCAGCTGCCCCTTAAATGCCACTGTCAGTCAATACAAACAAAGTGTACAAGGCAGAAAGCACAACGTAATTTATCACAAATATATTTCAATTGAAACAGCAGCAGAAATAGAAACGGGAAGGGCAAAAAAAACAGAAACTTGTTGATTACACATTACACATACACACATGCATAGGTAAGTTGCAATGTCGAAGCGCAACAATAAGGAGCAGATTGAGGCGATACGACGAATGCATGCCAAATTGCGCTTCAAGCGATTGGTTCCAGTTGCGTTGAACAAAAGTAATTTGATAGTCGAAGCGGATGAACAAAGCCTCTCATCGAATGTTAAGAAAGGCCGTAACTAGATATATACACATACACTCATACACACTGTTTGTGTGTATTGCAGCAAAAAGGGTTGTTAGCCGCACACCATCACACACGATCCATAGAAGAGAGAAAGAAACTGTGCAGCCTCATTGCCGATCTCAAGTGTTTTGCGCAAATTCCACCGGTAAATAGAAAAAGGGGAAAACCCGCAAAGCTTTCGCTTGGTTTGTTAAACGTATTTTTATTTTTTATTTTTTTTGTGTTTTTATAGAAAATCCGTGCTCGTTTGGTGCGACATCTGCATTTCATGCTAATCAGCCAGGGTTGCACATTGATGAAGGTTGGCGATATTCCGATTGCTGTTTATTTTGTAGTCAACGGTGGCATCAAGATGTCAAGGCAAATCTTTAACCAGGTATGAATTATATATAATAATTGGTTTATGTTTATCGTTGTGGGTTGTGCGTTGTGCGTTGCAGGTTACCCACAAGTTTGAACAGAAACCGGAGGTATTATTGGGACCAGGCGACTGGATTGGTGAGGTTGAGCTTCTAGAGAATAACATCAGGCTAAATACGTATATTGCCCGAGGTGGATAATAACAAACGTTCCTCTGTAAATCGCCTTAATTGCTAAATATTCTCTTTGCAGACAATTTGGAGATTTTGTTACTCGACGACTTTGAATTCAATGTGCTGATGAAGCCATATGTGAAAAAGGTTTGGAAAAACGATTGCATTTCTCAATTATCTGAAGTTTATAAATGACGCACTGGTGCTGGATGATTACTCAATAATCAATATTACAATTTATTGATTAAATTCATTTTGGCATTTTACGTCAATATTATATACATAGTAGGATTTATCCGGCAGATAAGGATGACAGCCATGTCTATTTTGTGTTAAGCGGCGAATGCGACTTCATGCAGCAACTCCGCATGGAGGTTTTATATATAATCTTAATCTAGTTCCATATAGACTAACTAACTGAACAGTTCCACTGACATACTCAGATCTCACACGTGAACGGATGGCCACAGTATCGACTATGCAATGTGTCTGTGGTGGCCTGCGAGAATGTCGAGGTTGAGGATGCAATGGATACCATTGATGTTATGGAATTGTGGCGCTCGAACACATCGCTTAATTAGGTCGCACATGTCCAAAAGAAAGGGGTAAGCAATTCATTTAATTCAATTGAAACTGAAAGAGTTACGAAACTAAACACAATTTGTATGCAGAAACGCCAGGTGCAATTCGCGTAAACTGATGAATCTGACTCCGGCGCATATTAGGGAGAGTCCATCCGACTCTCAACTAAATCATCAGAAGGAAACGAAAACTGAGAACGCATTGGAAGGGTTGTCGGAAGATGGGCAGATGGAAGAAGACGAAGATTATAGTTAATTTCCGTCAAGAGACAGTAATAATTTGAGCCAAAGTCGGAAGACTTTGCCAACAAGAGTGACCAAAGTGTTGAGCCTGGCAGCGGAATCTAAGGATTCGGATATATCAAGTGCTTCGCCATCGTCTTCCTCCTTGGGCATCTCCATTGCTGCTGTGTCGAAAAGCCAATTAGTAGTTTTTTGAATCTGTATCTGTGTATCTGTATCTGTATTTGTATCTGAATCTGTATCTGTATTTGTATTTGTAGCAGGACAAGAAGGACAACCACGTATCGCATTTTATTTGCGTGGGATCGTTGGGATTTGGTGGCTTATTCGGTGTTGGCGAGACAAATCTGCATCGTTTGGTTCTGGCCCGAACGACAGTCCAATGCCTGCTTATCCCACTCTACTGGCTAATAGACGAGGATCAGAATCCTGGCCACATTTGGATCATCATATACCAAGCAGAGAGATGCTCTTTCACAATTTTATCCAGTCACGACAATGGTCACAATTCAAGGGCGTTTGCGTTGAGCAATTCACACACTCGACCACAAATCCCACCAAGATCGAGGGTGTTACCCCTTTTCATTCGCGTCGTTGAGCCGGAACATATAGAGCCTGATTCTTTTTAGGCTTCCACCAGCTTCTATAGCTTTTTAGAATATAAAATGTGTTAAATTCTGTTCGATATAAAGCATTTTTAAACAAAAATTAAATTTTTTGTGTATTTTATTTAGTTGAGCCTGAAAGTATGCATTGTTTTTTGGTTATGAAATTATATGCAAACTTGTCCTTGCTATTTTTAGCCAAGACAAAGTCCGATGTTGTTCGTTAAGTGGATACTTAAACCTGACACTTCTCAACGAAAACTTATAAATATTTCCCCATTTAGCCGAGACAAATTGTTATAGGACCGGTAACGGATAACAAACAGATAAAAAGGACACACTTACGATATTGCATGTATAATAAATACACAATAATTTCCCAGTACTAAAAGATTGGAAATGTTTGAGGAAATTGCTAAACCCGCTTTTGGGACATAGTGCAAGCGTGCAAATAATGGTGAATTTACTCAATGGGAATTTTGAAGAAGTGAATTGGCATGGAAATCAAACTGACCAGTTACTGTTATTATATGCCTCGCTGGCACCAGTGATAAAAGCTTGGAAATTTTTGAGGAAATTGCTTAACCCCCTTTTGGGACATATTGCAAGCGTGCAACTAACGGTGAATTTACTTAATGGGAATTTTGAAGAGGAGAATTGGCAGGGAAATCAACCTGACCAGTTACTGTTATTATATGCCTCGCTGGCACCAGTGCTAAAAGCTTGCAAATGTTTGAGGAAATTGCTAAACACCCTTTTGGGACATAGTGCAAGCGTGCAACTAACGGTGAATTTACTTAATGGGAATTTTGAAGAGGAGAATTGGCAGGGAAATCAACCCGACCAGTTATTGTAATTATATGCCTCGCTGGCAGCACACAAATTGGTGTATTGAGGATTGCGGCCCCTGGTACACTGGCTTGCCGTTGCTCCGGGCCGATAAACGGGATTGTTGAGCATATTCGTTACAGCATAATTGCAGGCGAGCAGTGTGCCGCTGCCGCCAGACGCACTCGTATAACGGGCAACGGCACAACCGATGCGACTGTTGCGCTCATTCACCATCGCCGTAAAATGACCAATTGCGCTGAGTGAGTGGAAGAGAGAAAAGTAGAAAAAGGGAGGGGTAGAATAAGTGGGAAGTTTGATTTGATCATTTGAGCTTTTTACTTACGGTCCGCCTCGTTGCCTAAAGCGTTCTATGTCAGCCCTGGTCGCAAAACGATACTCGTTGAACCAGTCTGCGATGCGCGCACTCAGATACTGGGCTGTGTCAACGTTGCGTGCCGTGAAGAGCACGCTCAGATTCTGTCCGGAGAAGCGATAAACGTTCGTATTGCGGCACTGATCGTGCGCCATCCGGCACTGCTGCACATTGTAGGCGGCCAGGCGGGCTAGTGTCGTGTCCCAGACCATGGTTCCCATGCGCACCGCACTGGGGAAGCCGCTTAGGCGACCTCCTGCAATTTGATTGCGTCGCTCATTGTGCAGACTCAGGATTAGACCTTTATGTCCATCTATATTCACAAATTCACCGCGGCAGCCATTGGCAAAACGCTTAAGCGGTTAAACGGTTAAACGGGTAACAAAGGATAATGTTTGGTAACGTCTCACTTACGCCGTTATGGCCACATCCAATATGACGCGCGCCCCTTGAGCAAAGTGACGGATCGCAGAAGTTTTGCCCCACAGCCAAATGCAGAAGCTGCACCAACAGCAGCAGCAGTAGCAGCAGCGAAGGGTTCTGGTTTGATTGGTTCACTGGACGCATTCTTATCTTCTGTGGGTTTTGTTCTTTTTTTTATGCATGAGCGGCATTTATAGCTTACGATACATTACGACCCTGCTCCTGCCCCCGCCACCGAACCCCATTCCCATTCGCTTGAACAATAGCGACAATTCAGGTATCCCACATGTGGGTGTCCAAGGGTCATCGACTTATCTTTTGTTTAGGCCACCTTACAAATCAAGAGTGAATTATTTGTGCTCGCAAAAATAAAGCAGAAAAGAAAAAGAAAAGAAAAGAAAAGAAAGGAAAAGAAAATACAGTTAAAGACTAGATGCAGTCGAGAAACAAGCGTTGATTGTCCTATCTACACCTGCGGTCAATATAATAGTAGTAAAAAAAATACTTAAAATTTAGTTCCAAAATTATGCAAATTTTATTTGAACACCAGCAAACAATACTAAAAATAAATAAACAGTAAAAGTTGGCTAAATAAATTGCCAAAAAAAAGAAACTCCTCAAATATAATCAATTTAATCTTATCAATTTAATAGTAAGTTTTCTCAGTTTTTTTTTCTCAATTTTTAAGGTGTACAACAATGGAAAATAAAATATTTATTGTTTTTACAGAATTGCATTTTTCCTCATTTTATCGATTAAATTACCTTAAAATGAGTCACTCGTGACACTATTTTGTTGACCGTATCTGTACCGACGCACACACACACACACACAAACACACGTGCATCGTTTAATGTAATAAATTGAGTCGACAGCTGTTGTGCACACCTCATTCAGCAAATTACGTGTCGCTATAAACCGTAATAAGTTCCGGACGGAGTTCTACAAACGAATCTTAATTTACAGAAGATGCGAATTTTGTTTATTCTCTGTGAAAAATAAGGCTGAACAAATTAAAGCCTAAAGCAGCAACAACTTGGCGTTGTCAGCCAGGAAAGTGAATCCGGAATTAGTCGAGAACATTGATGAATATTTATATATATGTATTATATATATATATATACATGTAACTTCAATAATAAACTGCGATTAGCTCAGCTGTTCAGTTTTTTGTGGCTTTAATCAACAACATAATTTATAAATATTGCATTGTTTCTTTTTCGATGGGGGATCTGAATTAATTGTTATTCATATGATTTATTTAAGCCTCTTCCAAGGTTGGGGAAGGTTAACTTATAATTAATGATGATAATTATTCCGCTGTTTCATTAAAGCAAATCATAAGATGTTAACACCTGCAACACCAATGGAAATATTTGGGAACATTTTAGAGGTTGCACAGAAGTTGAGTGGAGGCAAGTGCTGCAGGTGCATGTGTGATGTCAACTGTGTGTGCAACAATCCTGAACTTTTCCTCCTGGCCTAGATGGCCAATCAATTCTCTTGGCTAAACTTTGGTTGCGGCACAAGCGTATCCGTTGGGATGGGGTGGGGGGAGTGTGTTGCAACCACAAAACTAACTCGAGACGTTAATTGAAATGCTAAAATGCAGCACAATCATTGAAAACTGGCTGCCACTGCCAAAGATGTGTGTACATCTAAAATGGTTCATCATGCTGGAGAGCTGTTTGGAAAATATTTCGTTTTAATTTGCAAGACTTAAGTTTAAGTTTAGTTTCGCTTCGATAACCATGCGATGTGCTCCATTCGAGCAGTCATCAATCAACTTGAGTCTCCACTTGCATTCGCATTCGCATTCGCATTCGCCACTATTTAATGAAAACCCCATCAACAAGTTGTGTTAATGCAGCACATTCAAATTGATAGATATATATATAGATATATATATATATACATATTGCTGGCTGTCATAGGGAAACAATTAATCAGAAAAGTGTCCGGCGAACTTAATATTTGTCTTGGTTTTATATAATCTCATTAATAATTTTTCAAGTGTTTAGATGACAATTCGATTTTTACCATATTTGAATATGTTCAACTGCACTGCAGGATGAGGCGTGGCATATTAGAGGTGTGTATCTTAAGATTTACATGCAACATGTGCTGAAGTTAAGAGTATCTCAAATTATGGACAACATATTTGAAAGTGTCTTAGAGCATTTGAAGGTCAGCCTGGTTCCACAGTAAATCGCAGAGCATATTAAATCTTACTGCAAAAAGCGAAGCCGAATTTGGTCGCGTGTGATTCTGGAGGGGGTCGGCACCGGAAATGTGCGTCGGTTTCAAGTTAGCCTTTGCGTGATGAAAGACAGAAAGTAAGCAACATTTGTTTGTTTTCAATCTTATAAATTTTAATGTAATGAGTATTTACAATTCGGGTGTTCGCCGCAACGAAAACGAGAGTAAAAAAAAATTCAACAAAATTTGGGAAGGGTTGCGTCTCAATTGCGTGCCCAAACTCCTAAATGGGCACATGTGTCACAACCCAGCCACAAGGTATCGGGTGAGCGCGTTTGGATCGATTGTGGACCTTGGTTTACCAGCCGCCTTGGGCCCAGCCACCCTGAGGTGCCCAGCCACCGCCTCCGCTGCCGCCACCAACGCTGCCGCCTCCGGAGATGACCTTAATGATTTTAACATCGCCAGAGCTGCCACCGCCATAGCCGCCACCGCTGCTCCAGCCGCCGCCGCCGCCGCCGCCATGACCGCCATGACCGCCTCCGTAGCCGCCGCCATAGCCGCCACCAGCTCCTCCATCAGAGATGACCTTAACGATTTTGATAGTGCTGGCACCACCGCCGTAGCCGCCACCGCCGCCACCGCTGCTCCAGCCGCCACCACCACCGCCGCCACCGCTGCTCCAGCCGCCACCGCCGCCTCCATGGCCGCCATCAGAAATCACCTTTATGATTTTAACGGAGCCGCCACCACCGCCGCCGCCATGGCCACCACCACTGCTCCAGCCGCCACCGCCGCCACCGCTGCTCCAGCCACCGCCGCCGCCACCACCGCCGCCACCGCTGCTCCAGCCGCCGCCGCCGCCACCTCCGCCGGAGCTAAGGCCGCCGCCAAGGAAGCCCGCTTGGGCCATGCTGCATACAGCAAGCAGACAAACGAATACCTTTTGTGAGAGAGAAACAGTCACATTAACAACAAAAATTTCACAACACGGCACAAACAACAAAAAAAAATTTAAAAAAAATAAATGTTGCCCAAAAATTCGTTAATCCTGAGTACGAGATTTTGGGGTTGAGCCGCCAGGCAAGACGCACCTTCATGTTGGCTGTGTCTGTGTGTGGAGTTAGGATTAAGGAGTTGATTGGATTGCGACTGCGACGAGAGCTGAACTTCAACTGTGCCTCAACAAAGCAGAAGCCGTGGCTTTTATGGGCCACTGCCGAACCTAAGAGCTGAGAGCCCAACACCAGAGCGCCAGCCAAAACCAGAGCCGCTAGCCAAAAAAAAGCAACAACAAAACTGACCACAACTTTATGCTAATATATATGGCACTCTAATTGCTTGTCCACGTTATGCTCTTACCGGATTATGCCATCATCGGCCAAGAAAAGGGGTGTGGGGTGTGGGGTGTGGGTCTCTCTCTGCCTCTGGTCAGAGCGTCTTGGTCAGAGCGGGGCCATCTTACTATAATCGCTGTCTGGCTGTCGTCTTCACGGTGGCTGTAACTCCATTCAGCTAGCTTCAGTGTCGACCGGGTCTTAACTGCTGACGCTCTTTATTGACCCATTATGCAATTCATCAAAAATGGTTGCACAAAGCCACAAACGGACCAAAACAAAGGCGATTAACTGGCGCGTTTTAACACTCGAACTGCAAATCCGCACCAACTATTAATCCAAATCCCAATTAAACTCCACCTTCGCAATGTACCATCTAAGGGTTATGACACCTTACTCTCAGCATGGGCATCCCATTAAAGCAATGTTTTTCGAGTCCAAGAAAATGCTCCACATAATTTTTATTTTTTTTTAGATATTTTTTTTAAAAATAGCCAAGCTTAGTTTTTGTTAATTATTTATTATTTTGATTTATTTTACATACATAAATATACATTTTTATATATTTAAATGTTTGCTACAGATCAATCAAGTATCAGCATATTCCACCTGGACCAGTTGCAAGCGAAAGAGTATTTTATCATCGTCTTGGCGATGCCACCTGCTGTTCAGTTTGTTATAATTTTATAGAGTGCACCAGCATCAATGTTGGTCAAAGGGGTCAACCGGTAAGCTTATTAATTGTTGGCCCCCACAAATCTTAGGTGCTTTGTAGAGGAACCTTCGGATCGACACTTGATGGATGGCAAATAGTTTTCCAGCGTTGCGATACGTTAATTGCCACATCTCCTTGCAGAAATTACGGAAGCGCACGAATCCCACGCCACGTCATGACAACTCTCTTGTTTTCAACGGTTTCGTCCGATAATTAGTCGGCGATTATGAAAAGCATCTATATATTATATATCAAATAACCATAAACCTCCAACATTTCCAGCAATAAATGTGTAAGTATCATATTATTAATTCAGGGCTGCTGGTTTTTGATGAAGGTTTGTTTTGCTGCCAAACTGGTTTCTAATTTACATCATCTTGCATATTTTCAACATGCATACTAAATACAAATCTCTATATATGTATATATATATATATATATATATATATATATATATATATATTTGCATAATCACATTAACGAAATAGATTTCTTGTAACATTTTCTTTGTTTCAAATGATTATGCAATTTTCAAATTATGCACGTCCATAAAAGCTTTTTACATTCATTAGTATTAGTAGTAGTAAATCAATAAATTATGTAAAATAAATAAGTTTTTTGTTTTTTGGAAAATTTTTGTGGTATTTTGTTAGAATTATTCCGTCGAACTTGCAACAACTAAAAGAGAAAATATTCAACAAAGTTTCAAATTTTCCATTAGAGTCGTTTGAGACGAGTGATCAGTTTTAGATGTCTGGGTGAATCAATTTTTACCGATTACAACTTTTACCTATTAAGCTTTATAATTCAATTACTGCATCATGCCAAAATAATTCACTTTTAATGTTTGTCAAGTTTTCTGTCTGGCAACTCATCGCTCGAGCAGAGTGGACATATATTTATGGTCGTATTGTAGTTGTTGCTTTCAGCCGTTTCTGAATAAATTGAGCAATGAAACTGACATCAAATTAAGAGTGATACATCATGTAAAATCTCACAAAAAAAAGACAAATAAAAATAATGAAGCTTATTTAAGTTATTTAATATCATTTAATGATGTATTTAATGATGTATTCATCATGTAAAATATCACAAAAAGAGACAAATAAAAATATTGAAGCTTATTTAAGTTATTTAATATCAATAAAACTAATGCAACAAGCCTACTTTATACTAATACAGCTGTATGTGTGTATGTATGTATGTATGTATGTATGTATGTGTGGATGTATGTATTTATGTACGCATCTATGTATCTATGTAGAGGAGTTGCAGCAGCAGCATTATCCGATATCATTAGGCATAATTAGGCACCCTGCAAGCATAATTTGCTTCCCAACTGATTATATTATATTGATATATTACCTGGAGTCGTCTCCCGCCTGCTGCAGTAAATGATAATATTTAATAGTTGTTTTTTTTTTATTTTTTTTAATTTTATATTTTACGAATTTCAACATAGTTGAAATCGTTTTGTACATTTAGTTAACTATTTAACAGACAAAAAAAAGCTTAAGAAATAAAAATTACAGATATAGTAACAACATCGACAAGGCCAGTGCCTGTGCCTGTGCTCAACTCGGACAACAGAAACATGCGAGTCGAATGCCTGGCATCTGACATGGCTATGTGGGAATGGGAATTTGAATTAATCCCAGCCACCACCGCCGGCTGACCAGCCGCCACCGCCACCGCCGGCTGACCAGCCAGCACCGTTGCCGCCGCCATAGCCGCCGCCATAGCTGCCTTCATTGATGACACTCACGACTTTCACATCCGCGACATGGTGTCCATGATCAGCCTCAATGTGTCCACCGTGGCCGTGGTCACCGTGGCCGCCAGCTTCGTGAATAACCTTGACTATTTTCACGTCACCACCGCCGTGACCGTGACCGTGGTCGTGTCCGCCATGTCCGCCATGTCCGCCGTGCCCATGTCCGCCATCTTGGATGAGTTTGATGACCTTAACCTCGGCGCCGTGTCCGTGTCCATGTCCGTGTCCATGATCATAACCACCGTGGCTATGGCCATGGCTTTCCTCGTGAATCACTTTCACAATCTTGACATCGCCACCATGTCCATGTCCATGGCCATGATCGAAGCCACCACCGCCATGTCCATGGTCCTCCTCATGGATCACTTTGACAATGGTGGGAGCACCACCAGAGTGACCACCACCAGAGTAGCCACCGCCAGAGTGACCACCACCAGAGTAGCCACCACCACCAATAAATCCAGCTTGAGCTAGGCTCAGACAGGCAATCAGGCAAACGAACACCTGAAGAAAAGTAAAGTTTCAGCAAAGGAAATTTGTTGTTTTCTCTTTCTTTTCCTAATCTTACCTTCATTTTGTTGTCGGTTCTGCTTAAGTTCAGCTCTTAGCGCTTGTCAGATGATGTGAAGCCTTGAAGACTTGTCAGTTACTAATATAGATGCTATGCTTGTTAGCCGCTATTTATACCCGGTCCGCGATCCCCAACCAAAGCGCTGCACAAAGAGAAATGCCCAAATTACCTACAACAACATAAAAAAGCTGGTTGACATCGGTTGACATCAACGACAGCGCCAACCTCAGCGCAGATGCAGTGAACCCGAATAGAAACAATTCAAAACTAGTCTGTAAATTATTCAATATTTGCTTAATGGGCTTAAGCCAAAAACGATAGCCCAACTCAAATGTTATCAATAAAAGACTTTTAATTATAAAAGTGAATGGGAGCATTAAGAAATTGTTGATCTCCAATGGCAGCCAAAGCTGTTTAAAAGAATGTTTTGAAATCTGCGGCTACATTGAATATGGGCAATGACTCTCTTCGTATAAGAGTACCACCAACGCATCCCAACGCATCGACTATTTTAATTAGATATAAATATATATAAATATTGGAAAGTTTTTTAAAAAAGTGAAATTAAGAACAACTGCCAATTCATCTTAAATATATATTAAGTTTTAACTTTCGCATGATATAAAAAAAATCAAAACATTGGCTTGTTTTTATTTATTTTTATATCATTGTATTTTCAAATAACAATAATCATTTGAATAGTGAAACGCTCTGAATGTTAAAACTATGTTAATCTTATTAAAACATTTATAGCGTTTGTGAATTTAAAAAGTTGCCAATATCATGCAAAAAACCTAAAAATAAAAAGAAACTGTGGGATAAGTGGAGAAAAGTGCAAAAATGGATTCAACAAGAAACTAGACTTAAAACATTGCAAATATTCAAGTAGCGAATATGTTTGAATTCATATTTTAAAGACCAGTCGGATTTTTGAGTGGGCTGCAAACGTGCGATGTTGCAACAGTGTCGCTCCGAATCCAATGGCTCACAATTTGCCGCGCCCGCTTGCGGCTCCAGCTGATAAGCCGAATGCAAAATTGGCCAAACAAAGCGACTCCGACACCTCCTCAAGTAACGTGCCAGACAAGCTGGTTATGGTCAGTTGAATTATGTATCTAAGTCAGTGGTGATCGCAGCCAGTCGACCATATCCAAAGCTATTAAATTCAGCTCGGCTCAGCGGAATTCCCGACAAGTGGTTGCTGATCTAATGATCTGGTCTGTCATTGTCAAATCAATAATAATAATAATAATAATAATAATAATAATAATAATAATAATAATAATCATTGTCATATTAATAATAATAATAATAATAATCATTGTCATATTAATAATAATAAAATAAAAATAATAATACCAAACATAAACATTAACCTGTTCCTGTACAACTGGTGAGATATTTCCCATGAATAAGAAATTAATTAAGAACAAAAGTAACAAATAATTTTACTTTCAATTTCGATTAAATTTGAATAAATTAAATAAAAGCCATATTATTATTTAGGCATTTAGTAATTAATTATGTTTTCGTGATTTGTACATGGGTCAATTATGCAAATAACTGCATTGATCTATCTAAAGGGCCTCTCAATTAATATTCATATCTAAGCTGTATGTGAATAACGGTTGAATATGTTCGTGAGTGCATTGTGAGTGTATTCGTTGTGGCTAATGTTATTCATTAATGGAAATATATGTAGTTCAAATAGCTTAAAAATACAAACTTGCTCGCTGTTGCAAGTTTGTCTGCACTACACAAAAAAAAAACAAAATAAATAAAAATTACTTCATTTCTTGCCCAAGATGAAAGCCAAAAAACTACAACAGCAACATAAACCAAAACAACACACACAACCACACACAAAAGTGCGTATATTTGGGAGACACCATAAATAAATCTACATTTAAATGCGTGTTGAGAAATAGTTAAATATAATCTTCTGCAACTCATCAGTGTCAAACCTATAATAACTCAGTTTACTTTACGCATATCTATAAAATGAACAGTTGAAACTTGTCCGCTCAGAAAACATATAAATATTTATAATTATTATTAATAATTTGTGGCTTCAAGCCGCACGACTTTCTTCAAATATTAATATTTATTAAAATATATATATGTTCATACAAATATGTTCGGCATTTGTTCATTATTTACAACTAAGCCAAGGCTCAAAGAATCCTGGCATGACCAGCTCGTAGAAGGTTGAATGGTGTGCCTGGAAAAAGCGCCCGGGGATCAGCGCAAGGGCAGTCGCAATTCCAGCGAATGGCACAAGGCGATAAATGAAGACGCGTACACGACAACAGCCCTCAACGAAGGCCAACAGCGTCTCGTCGTCTCGCACCCGCATCGCAGTCAACTGGCGGCCAGTGACTGGAAGAGGCTGCCATTCGCATGATGCAGCTGCACGTGAGCCGCTGGTGCTGTCGACGACCCCAATGGCGGTGCATACGAAGTGACTAAAGTCAGACGCGCATACAGCAGCTTGGCGCTCTCTGATGGCCCAACAAGCAGGCGCACCGTTTCCACAGGTTAAGGTTGTGGCTGCTCAGATGGATGAGGCAAGATCATGGCATGCATGCTGCTGCTGGCAGCATCAATGTTTGTTTCCGCTTGCAGCTGATGTTGAAGCTGACGCCACCGCCGCCACCTCCGCCGGAGCTAAGGCCGCCGCCAAGGAAGCCCGCTTGGGCCATGCTGCATACAGCAAGCAGACAAACGAAACCTTTTGTGAAAGAGAACCAGTCACATTAACAACAAAAATTTCACAACACGGCACAAACAACAAAAAAAAATTTTAAAAAAATAAATTTTGCCCAAAAATTCATTAAGCTTTTCATTAAAATTTTGGGATTGGGCCGCCAGGCAAGACGCACCTTCATGTTGGCTGTGTCTGTGTGTGGTGTTAGGATTAAGGAGTTGATTGGATTGCGACTGCGACGAGAGCTGAACTTCAACTGTGCCTCAACAAAGCAGAAGCCGTGGCTTTTATGGGCCACTGCCGAACCTAAGAGCTGAGAGCCCAACACCAGAGCGCCAGCCAAAACCAGAGCCGCTAGCCAAAAAAAAGCAACAACAAAACTGACCACAACTCTATGCTAATATATATGGCACTCTAATTGCTTGTCCACGTTATGCTCTTACCGGATTATGCCATCATCGGCCAAGAAAAGGGGTGTGGGGTGTGGGGTGTGGGTCTCTCTCTGCCTCTGGTCAGAGCGTCTTGGCCATCTTAC
The DNA here is from genome assembly GCA_035042045.1 of Drosophila melanosoma. Taxonomy (NCBI): domain Eukaryota; kingdom Metazoa; phylum Arthropoda; class Insecta; order Diptera; family Drosophilidae; genus Drosophila; species Drosophila melanosoma. The sequence goes on from JAWNLY010000179.1 coordinate 255,949, forward strand.
TATAATCGCTGTCTGGCTGTCGTCTTCACGGTGGCTGTAACTCCATTCAGCTAGCTTCAGTGTCGACCCGGTCTTAACTGCTGACGCTCTTTATTGGCCCATTATGCAATTCATCAAAAATGGTTGCACAAAGCCACAAACGGACCAAAACAAAGGCGATTAACTGGCGCGTTTTAACACTCGAACTGCAAATCCGCACCAACTATTAATCCAAATCCCAATTAAACTCCACCTTCGCAATGTACCATCAAAGGGTTATGACACCTTACTCTCAGCATGGGCATCCCATTAAAGCAATGTTTTTCGAGTCCAAGAAAATGCTCCACATAATTTTTATTTTTTTTTAGATATTTTTTTTAAAAATAGCCAAGCTTAGTTTTTGTTAATTATTTATTATTTTGATTTATTTTACATACATAAATATACATTTTTATATATTTAAATGTTTGCTACAGATCAATCAAGTATCAGCATATTCCACCTGGACCAGTTGCAAGCGAAAGAGTATTTTATCATCGTCTTGGCGATGCCACCTGCTGTTCAGTTTGTTATAATTTTATAGAGTGCACCAGCATCAATGTTGGTCGAAGGGGTCAACCGGCAAGCTTATTAATTGTTGGCCCCTACAAATCTTGAGTGCTTTGTAGAGGAACCTTCGGATCGACACTTGATGGATGGCAAATAGTTTTCCAGCGATGCGATACGTTAATTGCCACATCTCCTCGCAGAAATTACGGAAGCGCACGAATCCCACGCCACGTCATGACAACTCTCTGGTTTTCAACGGTATCGTCCGATAATTAGTCGGCGATTATGAAAAGCATCTATATATTATATATCAAATAACCATAAACCTCCAACATTTCCAGCAATAAATGTGTAAGTATAATATTATTAATTCAGGGCTGCTGGTTTTTGATGAAGGTTTGTTTTGCTGCCAAACTGGTTTCTAATTTACATCATCTTGCATATTTTCAACATGCATACTAAATACAAATCTCTATATATGTATATATATATATATATATATATATATATATATATATATATATTTGCATAATCACATTAACGAAATAGATTTCTTGTAACATTTTCTTTGTTTCAAATGATTATGCAATTTTCAAATTATGCACGTCCATAAAAGCTGTTTACATTTATTAGTATTAGTAGTAGTAAATCAATAAATTATGTAAAAAAATAAATAAGTTTTTTGTTTTTGGGAAAATTTTTGTGGTATTTTGTTAGAATTATTCCGTCGAACTTGCAACAACTAAAAGAGAAAATATTCAACAAAGTTTCAAATTTTCCATTAGAGTCGTTTGAGACGAGTGATCAGTTTTAGATGTCTGGGTGAATCAATTTTTACTTTTTACCTATTAAGCTTTATAATTCAATTACTGCATCATGCCAAAATAATTAATTTTTAATGTTTGTCAAGTTTTCTGTCTGGCAACTCATCGCTCGAGCTGAGTGGACATATATTTATGGTCGTATTGTAGTTATTGTTTTCAGCCGTTTCTGAATAAATTGAGCTAGCTGTAACAATAAAACTGACATCAAATGAAATGTAATACATCATGTAAAATCTCTCAAAAAAAAGACAAATAAAAATAATGATTGAAATTTAAGTTATTTAATATCAATAAAACTAATGCAACAAGCCTACTTTATACTAATACAGCTGTATGTGTGTATGTATGTGTGTGTGTATGTATGTATGTATGTATGTATGTGTGAATGTATGTATTTATGTACGCATCTATGTATCTATGTAGAGGAGTTGCAGCAGCAGCATTATCCGATATCATTAGGCATAATTAGGCACCCTGCAAGCATAATTTGCTTCCCAACTGTTAATATTATATTGATATATTACCTGGAGTCGTCTCCCGCCTGCTGCAGTAAATGATAATATTTAATAGTTGTTTTTTTTTGATTTTTTTTAATTTTATATTTTACGAATTTCAACATAGTTGAAATCGTTTTGTACATTTAGTTAACTATTTAACAGACAAAAAAAAGCTTAAGAAATAAAAATTACAGATATAGTAACAACATCGACAAGGCCAGTGCCTGTGCCTGTGCTCAACTCGGACAACAGAAACATGCGAGTCGAATGCCTGGCATCTGACATGGCTATGTGGGAAGGGGAATTTGAATTAATCCCAGCCACCACCGCCGGCTGACCAGCCGCCACCGCCACCGCCGGCTGACCAGCCAGCACCGTTGCCGCCGCCATAGCCGCCGCCATAGCTGCCTTCATTGATGACACTCACGACTTTCACATCCGCGACATGGTGTCCATGATCAGCCTCAATGTGTCCACCGTGGCCGTGGTCACCGTGGCCACCGTGGCCGCCAGCTTCGTGAATAACCTTGACTATTTTCACGTCACCACCGCCGTGACCGTGACCGTGGTCGTGTCCGCCATGTCCGCCGTGCCCATGTCCGCCATCTTGGATGAGTTTGATGACCTTAACCTCGGCGCCGTGTCCGTGTCCATGTCCGTGTCCATGATCATAACCACCGTGGCTATGGCCATGGCTTTCCTCGTGAATCACTTTCACAATCTTGACATCGCCACCATGTCCATGTCCATGGCCATGATCGAAGCCACCACCGCCATGTCCATGGTCCTCCTCATGGATCACTTTGACAATGGTGGGAGCACCACCGGAGTGACCACCACCAGAGTAGCCACCGCCAGAGTGACCACCACCAGAGTAGCCACCACCACCAATAAATCCAGCTTGAGCTAGGCTCAGACAGGCAATCAGGCAAACAAACACCTGAAGAAAAGTAAAGTTTCAGCAAAGGAAATTTGTTGTTTTCTTTTTCTTTTCCTAATCTTACCTTCATTTTGTTGTCGGTTCTGCTTAAGTTCAGCTCTTAGCGCTTGTCAGATGATGTGAAGCCTTGAAGACTTGTCAGTTACTAATATAGATGCTATGCTTGTTAGCCGCTATTTATACCCGGTCCGCGATCCCCAACCAAAGCGCTGCACAAAGAGAAATGCCCAAATTACCTACAACAACATAAAAAAGCTGGTTGACATCGGTTGACATCAACGACAGCGCCAACCTCAGCGCAGATGCAGTGAACCCGAATAGAAACAATTCAAAACTAGTCTGTAAATTATTCAATATTTGCTTAATGGGCTTAAGCCAAAAACGATAGCCCAAGTCAAATGTTATCAATAAAAGACTTTTAATTATAAAAGTGAATGGGAGCATTAAGCAATTGTTGATCTCCAATGGCAGCCAAAGCTGTTTAAAATAAATGTTTTGAAATCTGCGGCTACATTGAATATGGGCAATGACTCTCTTCGTATAAGAGCACCACCAACGCATCCCAACGCATCGACTATTTTAATTAGATATAAATATATATAAATATTGGAAAGTTTTTTGAAAAAGTGAAATTAAGAACAACTGCCAATTCATCTTAAATATATATTAAGTTTTAACTTTCGCATGATATAAAAAAAATCAAAACATTGGCTTGTTTTTATTTATTTGTATTTTCAAATAACAATAATCATTTGAATAGTGAAACGCTCTGAATGCGTAAACTATGTTAATCTTATTAAAACATTTATAGCGTCTGTGAATTTAAAAAGTTGCCAATATCATGCAAAAAAAATCGAAAAAAAAGAAACTGTGGGATAAGTGGAGAAAAGTGCAAAAATGGATTCAACAAGAAACTAGACTTAAAACATTGCAAATATTCAAGTAGCGAATATGTTTGAATTCATATTTTAAAGACCAGTCGGATTTTTGAGTGGGCTGCAAACGTGCGATGTTGCAACAGTGTCGCTCCGAATCCAATGGCTCACAATTTGCCGCGCCCGCTTGCGGCTCCAGCTGATAAGCCGAATGCAAAATTGGCCAAACAAAGCGACTCCGACACCTCCTCAAGTAACGTGCCAGGCAAGCTGGTTATGGTCAGTTGAATTATGTATCTAAGTCAGTGGAGATCGCAGCCAGACGACCATATCCAAAGCTATTAAATTCAGCTCGGCTCAGCGGAATTCCCGACAAGTGGTTGCTGATCTAATGATCTGCTCTGTCATTGTCAAAAGCTAAAGCTGTGACTAAAAATAAAGTCATATTAATAATAATAAAATAAAAATAATAATACCAAACATAAACATTAACCTGTTCCCGTACAACTGGTGAGATATTTCCCATAAATAAGTTAGTAAATTAAGAACAAAAGTAACAAATAATTTTACTTTCAATTTCGATTAAATTTGAATAAATTAAATAAAAGCCATATTATTATTTAGGCATTTAGTAATTAATTATGTTTTCGTGATTTGTACATGGGTCAATTATGCAAATAACTGCATTGATCTATCTGAAGGGCCTCTCAATTAATATTCATATGTGAATAACGGTTGAATATGTTCGTGAGTGCATTGTGAGTGTATTCGTTGTGGCTAATGTTATTCATTAATAGAAATATATGTAGTTCAAATAGCTTAAAGATACAAACTTGCTCGCTGTTGCAAGTTTGTCAGCACTACACAAAAAAAAAACAAAATAAATAAAAATTACTTCATTTCTTGCCCAAGATGAAAGCCAAAAAACTACAACAGCAACATCAACCAAAACAACACACACAACCACACAAAAGTGCGTATATTTGGGAGACACCATAAATAAATCTACATTAAAATGCGTGTTGAGAAATAGTTAAATATAATCTTCTGCAACTCATCAGTGTCAAACCTATAATAACTCAGTTTACTTTACGCATATCTATAAAATAAAAATGAACAGTTGAAACTTGTCCACTCAGAAAACATATTATTATTTATCGGGGGTCTTGTGCACTGCGACCTAATAGATCTATTGTGCCCCCTTCTGAGCTTAAAGCTCTTCCAGCAACCCCAGTTCCTGAACGAATGTCAGGATCTTTGATGGATCGAGGGCTGCCATGTCTTTGACATTCATAACAAGCATCCCTAGGATGCTGCATCTTTTCCTGGCAAGGGCGATGCATTCTGTTAGGATGTGAGTTGAAGATTCCTCCTCGACTTCACAAAACCTACATTGGCTGTTGTTACGACTTGGCACACTACTATTCGTATTTAGTTGTAACCTAAATAGAATGGTTTTATGGTCCGACATAGATTCCTCTGATGAGACGTGCCAGTCTCTTAAGTGAGGTTTTAGGGACCGACTAATAAGGGTGATGTCTAAGACTTTTTCCCTGATTCTGTTTATAAATGTCGGTGTGGATCCGACATTTCCCAGTTCTAGATTATATCTAAATATAAATTCTGTGAGACTCTCACCTCGTAAATTTATGTCGCTGCTGCCCCATATCGTGTGGTGCGCATTGGCATCGCAACCGATTAACACCGGCATCTTCTCCTTGGTGCAGTAATCCACCAGTCTTTCCACCTCCGGCGGCGGGCAGGCTACGTCTCCTGCAAAGTATGCCGACACCACTACCGTAGAGCCCGCATTACCACTTGTTTGTAGTAGTATCGGGACACAGTCTCTGGTGAGGAACTCTGTGAGGATAGTGTAATTAGTACTCTTTCTCACCATGATACATGCTCGGGGTGCTGGGTCTCTTTGATCCCAGATTACCTTTGAGTCGGCCGTGTACAGGCCTTTTACTCCGTTGTGCACCCATGGCTCCTGTACCAGGGCCAGCCCAAGGTGCTGTTTGGTGAACGTCCTGGCAAAGATTGCCGAGGCTGCCTTAGCATGATGGATGTTCACCTGGGCTAGCCTGGTGTTGATGACTTCAGTCATCTATTGGGTGGTAAGTCCCAACATGTCCGGAGTTTGGGGCCTGGGGTTGCCACCATCACCGTCACTCGTTAATGTAACGTCGGCCTCGGCCGCGTCTACTTGCAGTTCCTCTGCCAGCTCCTGCGAGGACATTATGGTGTCCTCCTCCCCCACCTCTGGTCCCTCACAGAGTGTGCTATCTGCCAACTCCTCGTCTTCTGCGAGGTCTTCGATCAAGTCGCTGACTTGCATCGAGTGTTGGCTGTGCTCTGTGAGTGTGGTAGCTGTGAGGGTATGGGCTTCTGTTGCGTCACCTTCTTCTTTCGATGGAGCGGGTGTTAACCTTGCTCCACCTTTCTTTTTCAGCCCGCTAACCGGGATGTTGCCAAATCGGAAGCTGACCAGGTGGCCGCGTTCTACTATCGCATCCCTGGACAGCTCATCTATCCCGATGACTAGGAGGGCTCCTCCACCCTCATTCCTCCTGGATATCACCTTCCATGCGTCTACCTCTATCCCATTCTGACTTCTTATCAAAGCCAGTAGGGATTCGGAGGTTCTGTTCTCACTTCTTGGACAGTATATCGTGATGCAGTGGGGTGATGGTATTTCATCTCCCACTTTGCATACGAGGGGTACGCCTGTCCAAGTGTGGAATGTTGACGCATAGGCTGTCAGCCAATTCGCTGAGCTCTCATCGGAGCATTCCACGATCCGAAATCCGGCCCGAAAGTGGATGCCCGCAAATGAGATCGCTTTGTCCCCACGGTATGCAATGAGCTCATCAATGATTGTCTCTTCCAGCTTGGAGAGCTCATCATGATTGAGCGATACCTTTGGGTATTCAGCCGGTAGCACGGCCACCTTCACCTTCTTTGTCATATCTGCATATGACACTCTTGGTGCGGTGGATGTACTCGGGGTGGGCTCCGTGGCGGTTGCACGTGATGTGCTCGGATGTGGGCCCGGCTTTGCCGTTTTATTTCCCACTCTTGCCGCTGACGGTCCGCAGGCCGCACTCCCCGCCCTCGGGCACACTCTCTTGGGAGCGGCCACCGGAGGCGTTAGGGTGCTGTTGTGTCTTTTGACAGCTGGTGCTGCTGCTGCTTGGTCCCTCGGCTCCTTCGCCTTCTTTATGGCTTCCTCAGGAGTAAGTCCTTGCTGGAGGTATCTTAGATACCACTTGACCCTAGAGCCGCAGAGGTTGCGACGGTTCGGGTCGTCCAGCCCACCGGGTTGACCTCTTGGTGGTAGGAGATTCGTTCTTTTTGTTGCCCTCTGATTCGTTGTTGATTGTGGTGGGTTAACCACCACATTTCCGCGCAACGAAGTTGTGGCACGCTGTGCCTGGGGCACTCTCCTATATGGTGCTGGAGTAGCACGTTGTGGAGGATGGTCTACCACATTAGATGACCTTCCACTCTCAAGTGTTCGGTCATTTAGCTGTCTTGCGACTTGCTCCGCGGGGAGATCCCGCGGTATATTGATATTTTTCGGACTTTTCATTTTTTGTCCCACGTGCTGCAGAGAAGGTATGTCCGCCCGGGCAGAGATCTGCATTACCCGGGTAAGGCTAATTAGAACAGGCGGTCGCCATTTGCCTGAGCTCACCGTAAGAGACTGGGCTAGTTGTTAACCCGGGCCCCCAGCCAGGCTGACTCTCGGCACGGTTCGAGTGACACCTTATATTAATAAATATTAATATTTGAAGAAAGTCGTGCGGCTTGAAGCCACAAATTATTAATTATAATTATAAATATGTTATGTTAAATATGTTCGGCATTTGTTCATTATTTACATCGTAGCGAAGGCGAAGGCTCAAAGAGTCCTGGCAAGACCAGCTCGTAGAAGGTTGAATGGCGTGCCTGAACCACAGCCAACATATAGAGCGCCCGGGGATCAGCGCAAGGGCAGTCGCAATTCCAGCGAATGGCACAAAGCTCTCAATGACGCGATAGATGAAGACGCGTACACGACAACAGCCCTCAACGAAGGCCAACAGCGTTTCGTCGTCTCGCACCCGCATCGCAGTCAACTGGCAAGCACCAATATCGGCGGCCAGTGACTGGAAGAGGCTGCATCGCATGATGCTGTCGCTTGTGCTGTCGACGGCCCCAATGGCGGTTTACCCGAAGCGACTAAAGTCAGACACGCATACAGCAGCTTGGCGCTCTCTGATGGCCCAACAATCAGGCACACCGTTTCCACAGGTTGAGGCTGCGGCTGTTGAGATGGATGAGGTAAGATCATGGCATGCATGTTGCTGCTGGCAGCATCAATGTTTGTTTCCGCTTGCGTCTGATGTTGAAGCTGATGCATTTGTTCAATCACCGCATGCAATCGCACAGTGTCTTCATCATCGTAATCGGAGGTTCCTCATGTTTGCCATCATTGTTAGCCAACAGCAGCACACCATGGATAGCTTGTTTTAAGTAAAGCACCAGCGCTTGCTGCTGCTGCTGCTGCCCCTCGTGAGCAGTGCATGCAGCGCCCTTAGCTCCTCCAGTGCTGGCCAAATCAAGTGGGCACTTCGAGCTGCCAACACGCGTGCTGGTTATTGGGCAATGGCAGCGTATTAGTTGGCAGTGAAGCAAACAGTTTCGATTTCGATTTGGAGGCCAGGTGTAGCTGACGCATTAGATGCAGAAAGTCTTCGACAAGATGATCATCATCGTACAGATCGCTTTTGGGTATACTCAGTTCTGTGATGTTCACCTCGATTTGCAGACGAAAGTTGAGATGCTGCAGCAGGAGTTCCAGTAACGATTCGTACTAATACTGGCTGATCCGATGGATTGATCCGATCAAGATTAGGCCGCAGCTGCGATTCAATGCTGGGTACTTGATGGCTTCTTGATAGGTTGGCCCACTGCGTTGCTGTTGTTTAGTGCAGATGCTGCAGCATCGGAGCTGGTACATCCATTGGATCAATCTCAACTTTGGCGCTGGTCCGCCAGCTTTGCAGATTCGCCAGGCTGCTACAGTTTCAGTTAAGTTTCAGCTGTTGATCGCTTAGGTCATAGCTGGTCATAAAGCTGAACTGATCAGTTGTTGCGTTACCCAGCTGCAGCACAGCAACTTCATTGCCATTGACCAGCCCATTCAGCTGCACGTGGCCATCGTCCAGATGCAGCTCCTTGTCAATGATGGGAAAGCAAAGGTTTTGCGGCGTGTGCAGAGCAACGACGTGCGATAGATTCAATCCTTTCAATTGGCCGACGTGCAGCGCATTGGTGTCCAGAGCGCCTTCAGCAAATCTGACCGGATCTGAGGAATAGATGCACAATCGTTAGTCTTTTGCAAGTGGTATATGAATTATATTTACTTTCTGCTTGCCAGTTGCGATCAATGCGCAGCGTGTCTTTAATCCATTCGCTGACATTGCAGCCATTAATGCCGTCACCTTCGAGCGCATCTATCTGCACACCAGCCTCGAAGTGAACCGGCGTTTGTATCGTCACTTCCTTGACTCCATTGAAGAAGATGAGTTGGTGCAGCAGCTCCTCCAGCTGAATGCCATTTAGATTGGTAATATGCATGTCGCCTATAATACTCACGCGACCCGTAAAGATTTTGTGACCCTTCAGACTCAGTTGAGGCCGTCGCTTGTCGAGTTGATTATCAAAAAATTCACTGAACGGCTCCAGACTGCGATTGCCCAGGTGGCCCAGAACTGCCAATTGCTCCAGTTGAAGTTGGACTGGTAATCGTAACCCGCCACGCTGCACAAAAGCGCCCAGCTGCGAGTTCCAGCATAGGTGCTCCTCTAGCTGATTAGCTTCGTCGCCATTAAATTGACCCTGCAACTTTAAATGGTCCAAATGCCGGTGCCTCGTCAAATATGTATCGCCGTCAAAGTTCAGTGGTTGCAACTTGTTGGCAAGTCTCTCGAATGGCACTCCATTTAGTGCCTGCAGTTGCAAGGAATCATAACATTAAGACGACCCCCGAAACTCTTGGTTCCCACAATGAGTAGCTCCTGGTGGTCATCCCTGCGATAGAGTATATCGTCGAGCAGTTCGGGTAACAGACGTTCAATGTAGCTGCCCAGAAGCAGAAGATCGCTGGCAAATATGGACGACTGCTGGAAACGCCAACGAGTGCGTAGCTCATTGGGCTGATCCAGCCATACAACATTGTCCTGCAGTTAGGCCAGAATGCGGCCGTTGACTGTGCCCAACACTTGTACAGCGCCATTGACCGCAATGTGTTCCACTTGGATCTGGCCATTGAGTCTGATATCCGCTGGAAAGAGGCACACCGTTTAAAATCAGCTGGGCAAAGTGGCAAGTGGCAAGCGGCATGGATGTGACGCGACTCGGTCAACAAGGGATTCAGTGGCGCCTCTTCGAATTAACGACGCCGCGCGCTACCCGTCAGCTGTAAATTGATAATCATTCAGTTAGAATCTAGTTGCCAGAATTAAGTGTTTTTATCGAAAAATAAGATTCTAAATTTTAGAATTTTCGCATTTTGAAAACAGGTTTTACTTTTTGGAATGAAGTTGATTGCAAACCAATGATGTAATCACCTCCAGCTCCTCCGAAACTTCCAGTTGTGTGAAAGTGACCAAGCCCGGCCAGTTTTCGTTTTCGCTTAGTGTAACCACATTTGAGGGATCGACTCCGTTGATGGTACCGGTAGTGTCGACCATATTCTAGAAATATACAGAGATTCACATAAAGCTTTGTTCAGTTATTCCTTATATTGGAGAAACCTACACAATGTCCGGGCCAACTGTTTGGGTGAAGATAATCGCCCGGAAAGTTCAGCTCATTCAGTGCACTCAAATGCAGCGAGTCCTCAAAGACAACAGCCTGAAGCGGGTTTTGGGAATGTGGGTTGCATGTGATTAATGATCCAATGGAATTATGCTGTATAGATAACTTACTGCAGGTCCGAGACGCCAGACCAAATCCTGTATGAATTGCGTCCACTTCAAGCCATTGATGAATTCACAGCTAAGATCGCCGTCTTGGTCCAAGCGCTGTTGCGTGCTGGAGGGCAAGGATTCAAGTTGCTCAGTGATCTTTGGTTGCAGCAGCTCCAGGCGTTGCCCATCGAACCGTTGAACTGAAGTGTGGCATTCAGCTTCTCGATGTTCAGCTCCTGAACTTGGACAACATCAAATTCCAGCTGCTCATAGTCAAAGCTGAAAGGCTGTAGCTGACGCTTGGAGCGACGACAGTCGAAACCTTTCAGCTCTTGCTTTAACGCGCGTATGTGTTGCAGAAGATCATGCACATCCATGGCAGCATCCGCAGCGGTCCAAGGTTCTTCAATCACAAGCAGCGCCTTCAGAACGGCATAATCATTGATGACCAGCGGCGTGTTGAGCTTCTCATAATGACTTAGCTCTGGCGCAGCTGGTGCTGGAAGCAGCTGAGCGCCAGGAGCTTGTTCTGATCCGCCACCCAGTCATGCATAAGCTTCTGTATCTCTTGCAGATCGTGCAGCTCTGAATTCCGCCGCATGACGAGGAACTAGCAGCAGTGGTGGTTGCATCTGACGAAGCAGCACCGCACCCGCCAAACCCGCGTCCCACTGCTCATCCAAAGTGCAGACGGCGTGTCTGGGTGCCTAGTTCATACAGAGCCGGAAGGCTCGCCTCGAAGGCCACTTCATTCCAGACCAGAACATCCAACTGCAACAGCGAGTGCGTGTCGAAGAACACTCGATGCTGCACAAGCAGCAAAAGGTCATCTCGCTAGCTGGCACTGGCAGAAACCTCTTCACTAGATTAAAGTTCTGACGCAGCAGCGTCTTGGGCACCAGCGGCCCTGCACATTGCCGAGTATTTGTGGCCGCAAGTCGCCCAACGCCAGATAGCTGATCCCACCCAATTGGAATGCGGCAATGTCAACGATCAGTGAGCCATCCAAATGTGGACGAAGCTGCAGCTGCAGGCCCGCATCCGGCGACAATTCACGCATGTTATGCACATAAATAAGCACCTCGTTGGACTGGCCCACGGCAAGTAGAAAATCGGGACCCGTGTCCAGCAAAGCAAGCGTCGTAATCGTCTGCTGCAGCTGCAGGCCCGCATCCGGCGACAATCCAAAACTCCAGCCCGTCCACATCGTAGGCATAAATGCTCAGCGTTCGATAGTGCACCTGTGCCAGATAATCGCGATTCTCGATAGCAAATGCCAACAACTTGCTAATGTGGCTGCCCAGCAGCCAGTGCCACAACTGCGTCAGGCCCATATCAGCGTCCAGGCCATACCAGTTCAATTGCTGCTCTGTGGCGAGGAGTAGTAGACTCTTTGGAAGCTGCGCTTTTGCATTCCATCGCTCAAAGCTGAGTGTCGCATAAATGCCCTCCCCTCCACTGACAACGGTGGCAATGGTTAATATATTGGAAAGTCGGTGCCATTGACGGCAATTTGTTGTTGCTTCCATAGCAGCAAATTGTTGCTGCTTCGACCCACCAAATATATGCTTCCATTCTGCTGCAGCTGTTGCCAATGCGACACATCCGCACCGAGCGTAAACTGCAGATCCTCTACTATGCGAGCAAGCATTTTACGTGTGCGCCGCTTGGTTAGCTCCACTTGTTTTAGCTGCGACAGATCAATGTCCAGCGGAATGGCATCTACCACATTAGCTTCCATCACAGCAGCCTGTATACTGCCGCCAAGCATATTTTTATGTACAGTGCCAGCAACTGGGTCTTTTTGTGTACCACCTGTTTTCGCTTTGATGGCCGCCTCCAGTTGCCGCATCTCCTCTGTGTTACCCTGCGTTCTCCGAGCGTAGAGCAGACTGGGTGATAAACACCTTGCTCGGCTTGAGATTGACTTTCTGCTCTTGCTTTGTTTATGCCGGCTGCACTATAACGCCTTCCTGTGAATATATGATGAAGCCAACGTTCATATCTGCTTCAATTGGCTTTCCAATTTCCATTACCTGAGCTCCATTTTCCGCCTGAAATGCTGCGTGTATTTCGGTGCGCAGTTTTGCGATCTCCGCACAGCGTGCTTTCGTGAAGATGGGAGGGGATTATGAATCGATGCTGCTGCATGTCGTATAGAACAGCAGGAAAAGAAGCAATTTAATGTTATTGTTTTTAATACACAGTACCACAAAACAATTAGTTACAATTAGTTACAATATTAACACATGAACAAATTTTTTTCTTTCGAAATTTACCGTTTCTTGCTTGCGTTGCCATCTCGTTTTACTTTCTTAAGATCTTATAATCTGGCAACACCAATATTCTAATTATGCGCAATTTGGTGAAATTAATGATAGATTTAACTTAAACTTATTGAAAAATATTATTTTTTTGAATTTCATTAATGCATAAATACATTTCAAACATTTTCAGAAAATGGAATGGAATAAAAGAAACTCCGAAAAGACTGCAATCATTTTCTTTTGGTATTTTACATGCGTAGCCGAGACATGAACCCTTAACTCTTTTGATCCAGTTCAATTTTTGAATTTTTAAACTGACAATATGAAATATTTAAGATTACTTGAATGTTTAAAAACAAAAGCACTAAAGAACTTTTGTAATTAACTTAAAGCAGTAAATGTTACATACATATTCTGGGTTATGGTTTGTTGTAAAACAAAACCCCAGCTAAGTACACAATAAGCATCATGGAGCTCAGCTTGTGTTAGAATCTCGTCCATAATTATGCCGCATATCAAAATTTAATGATGCCTTCTTTGATGATTCTGCGAACTATAAGCAGTGGCGAACAAATGACTCGGACTTGTCTCTGATTCAGATTGAGCCACATGTTGCCAATGAGCATTTGACGTCGATGGTACGAAGATAACACATGGACGCGCTAGCAGCTGGAGGGGCAGGTACGTTGTGTGAAAGAATGAAGTGTGTGGTGTTTTTGTATTGCGCTCCCTCCGCCGACTCTTCCTAACCACTACGTATACCTCACACACACACACATGCACACACGCGCTGTTGAGCGTCGTATCTGAGAGTTACTTTTGCAGCAAAGGTAGCAGCCACGAACTGTCATGTGTGTCTCTCTCTCTCTCTCTCTCATATTGTTTTCTTGTGTGTGGCTCTCTCGATGGATCTCTCAGAGGCCAAGTTGGACAAACGGAGCACCGGTCGCCGACACAGCAGCGGATTGCTCAGTTAGTTCTTCAAGGGAACTCAGCGATTTTTGACGTTTGTTCTTGTTGCAAACACGCATACAAAGAAACAAACTCACTCGGACGCACAACGACGAACCAAAAAATCTCAAAATCTTCAAATCTCTATCTCTCGCCGCAAAATTATATTTTTCTTTGTTTTCTTCTGTTATTTTGTGTAAGAAAGTGCCCATATTAAAAGTTTATTCAATCTCAAAGAAAAACTTTATTAAAATATATAAAAAAACAAAATTAAACGTGTACATAACTAGTTGTTGCTATATGTTTTGTGTATCGACCTCTGCGAACTTATCGTCGTAACAGCGGCAATAAAACAACATCAGCTAAAAATAATAATTAAACAGCGCATGTTTTTTTCACTTACTCTGCGAATGTGCGTCGCTCTGTGTGTGTGCGTGAATATGTGTGTGTTGTCTTTGCATCAGTGTTCAAGTTGAAAGCCCAGCACAATAATTGCCCGAACGCTGTGTAATTAACAACAGTAATATTTGTGTTTCGTAGCTGCAAATAATTCAACATTTATATGTACTACATATTAAAATTTTGCTGGCTCTGCAAAGAGCAATTTCGATTCGCTTCAAATTCGCATTTTTCTCGAGTTTCGCGCGCTCGTTCGTGTTTGTGCGTGTAGGTGTGTGTTTGTGTGTTAGTCTCACATTTCCTGCCCAGTGTCTGTCTGTCAACCGACACACCAGACGGACCGACACACAATCGAGCTTGAGACACGGCACTCACATTGCCTCAGCGCCATAGACGTAGCCAAGAGATACTTGCTTATCTGTCCGGTCGTCACACCCTTTCTTGTGCCATCCGTCTACGATTTCGTCTCCGTCTCTCACCCGATTTTTACTTTGTGAATTGTGCAATATTATAAACCCACAACAAATAACTGACAAAGCACTAAACCTTAATCGGATTGGCGGCAACGAAACGAAAGCAACAAACGCGATCAACAAGTGAGTGTATTTTGTTGAAGAGTAGTGCACCAAAAAACCTTAGTGTATATTAGGCAAAGTACACACCATAGTTTATGTAACATACTAATGGGATCTTATTTTAATTAAATAAGCACATATTCAAATTCATTTAGTATAGTTCCTTTTTATGCCACCACAGATTAGATAATAAGTATCACTTAATCTAATTTTGTTGAGATACTTTCATATTTATGATTTTTTTTATAATATCATTTTTCTTAATTCAATTATAAATTAGTATATTAAGTTTTACATTTTAGAATCAAAGTACTTCAAAGGTATTGTTAAGGGTCCCATTTCAGCACTATTCTATCTAGCACTATTCAATAGAACTACAAGTTTTGCTCATTAAGGAACATAAATAAACATTGTCTAATACTTAAAGCAAATCCAAAACACACACATACACAAGTGAAACATTGTATAATTGATAAGTAAACCGTTCGAGCTATCCAGCAATAGCCAGTTGCATAACTTGATTCGCAGCGAAGAGCTAAGAGGATTTCAACGGACAACAGAAACTGACCAAATATAAGAACCTGCCATGATGAGTCAGAGAGCTGCTGCTAATAAGGGGTCAGAGGGTAGAGGTGCTGATATCCATTAGCCGATAAAAATGCGTTCATTTTTACAAATGTTTAGATTGCTAACACAACAAACTCAACACAATCCAATACACTTACCCCCCCTCACCACGAGGTGATCAAAGTCGAATCAATGAAACACAACACAACTCGCAGCTCGTCCGTTTTTGTAGACTAAATAGTTTTCTGAGCTGTTTGTTTATTTAATTAGCGTTTGTGTGCGGACAGGGGAAATAAGTTGGCGAAGCTGCCGGCGGGCAGTCAGGAGAGGGGTAACAGAGTGAGACCAAACAACAAAACATTAAAGCGATCAAATACAGCCGCAAGAAATCAGAGGCATTCTGTAAAGCGTACCCCCCTCTCCTGCCTCATGGGCGCGCATCTTCTTGGGGAACAATCCAATTGAGGTTCATACAACGTTCAACTTATTCGTTGCAGCAAGCGAACATCTAAATTTAGATGCCAGCCGCCAGTCACCAGCCACCAGCCATTAGCCACCGTTTATTTTCAATCTGAGCTCACTCTTAATCTCAAGTGCAACACTCAATTTTTATATTTTTTATATGACTAAATGGTTTATTTTACGTTCAGTGTTCTGGCCTAGCAAAGTGACCGGAAAAAATATATCGAATTTAAGTGCACTATAAAATTTGAGATAGATTGTTTAGACAACTCAAATAGACCCCCAAAGTAAGTGTTTTGTGTGTATGATTATGGCAAACAATTCAAAAAAAAAAAACCTTGCATAAATATAATTATTTCTTGTGTGCTCTAACAATAAACATGAACTTTAAGTATTCTTTTTGAGCTTGCACAACGGATTCATACGAAATACGAGTGGAATAAACACTTTTTATTGCCTAATTATGATTTTCTGTTAAATTTTTTTTATATATTTATATATTATATACTTAAAATGGTATACTGCTAAAGGCCGTTTGTTTTTTAACCACATGAACTGATAGAAACATAATGTTTATTAAATTTTGACAATTGCTTTGCATTTCTTAAATTTTTAAGCATTTGTGGCAGTGCCTCCATGTCCGTAAGGTGATCTCTCCCTCCAAGACAATGCTGCAGCACACGATGACGAAGCGTAAAACGCTAATCATTGCCTGGTTTGGGATTGTGCTGGGCCTGTGCATCGGCACCGTTCTGAAGAACTATCGAGCCCTGGAGATAGTCAAGCACTGCAGTCTGCGGCCCACAAATCTAAAATCACCGCACGAAATCATTGGTCTCGATAATAGGGACACCATACAGAATTCTCAGCGCAATTTGGTATTTGTGGGCGTTATGACGGCCAAGAATTTTATTGAGGGTCGTGCACGAGCCGTGTACGATACGTGGGGCAAGGAGGTGCCGGGACGTATTGCGTTCTTTAGCTCTGAGGGCAGTTACTCGGATGAGCTGCCCGTTGTTGGTCTCAAGAATGTCGACGATCGCTATCCGCCACAAAAGAAATCATTCATGATGCTTTACTATATGTACGAGCATTATATTGACCGATTCGAGTGGTTCATTCGAGCCGATGACGATGTTTACATTGATCCAGATAAGCTGGAACGGTTTCTTCGCTCCATTGATAGCTCAAAGCCACAGTTCATTGGACAGGCGGGCAAGGGCAATAGCGAAGAGTTTGGCCTGCTGTCTCTTGAATTCGATGAGAACTTTTGCATGGGCGGCCCCGGCGTCATCCTTAGCAGCGAGACACTGCGTCGCGTCGCACCACACATTCCCACTTGCCTGAAGAATCTGTACAGCACTCACGAGGATGTTGAGGTGGGGCGTTGCGTGCAAAAGTTTGCCGGGATACCATGCACCTGGAACTATGAGGTAATGCTGAAGACAGTTACTGAGCACCGAGAACCGATGCCTCAACACGTTTTTTCCAATTTACAGATGCAGTATATATTGCGGCACAATTCGAGCGGACGTAACGCATACACGGGCAAGCTGAAGCGCAAGGAAATACACAATGCCATCACACTGCATCCGATCAAGCAGGCGCCTCTAATGTATCGTCTGCACTCCTACATACAGGGGCTCAAGGCCGAGGAGCTGCGCCAGGAATCGCTGCTGCTGCATCGCGACATTAAGCGAATGGCCAAATATTTGGAGGTGCCCGACGATAGCACATATATGCTACACAGCGTCTCACCGGCAGCCGTATCGGACAAGGAGAAAGGCAAACAATTCTTTGAGGATCATAACATTTTGGGTAAGTTCACATCTGTTTCAATTTCCATGTATATTTCAATTGCTGATTGTATTTTGTTGCTTCAATTAGGCATTAGTCCAGAGCTGAATAAATTTGTGCCCGCCAGCACAGCGGAGCTCTTGGACTGGTCATTTATATCGCGCAGCCTGTATTCGGCAGGATCAGCGAACCCCAAGCAGAAAATCGATTCGGCGATGCGCGAGGGACTCGAGGATGTCATAACCGAGGTGATGGAGAACATCAATTACTATTCTCGACAACGCGGTCGTGTCATTGAGTTCCGTGAGCTGCTTTATGGCTACCATCGGCTGGATGCATTACATGGCCAGGATCTGATACTTGATCTGCTGCTCATCTACAAAAAATATAGGGGCAAGAAGATGACGGTGCCCGTCCGGCGCCATCTCTATGTGCAACGCGCCTTTACTGGCATCTTTGTCAAGGAGTTGGACGAGAACTTCTACAATGTGACGCTGCAGCAAAGTGAGTAATTGCGATTGTCATTTAATGCATTTGACTTATGTCACTTATATCGGCAGGTTTGTTGGGCAGCCTCCTGCAAAACAGCATATCGCGCCTGAGCAGTCACTTCACAATACCCAGTAATCTATTGGCTCCAGCGCAGGACACGATCGTTTTTGTGCTGCCCATTGCTGGTCGACTGGCGACCTTTCAGCGCTTTCTGCAAACTTATGAGCGAGTCTGTATTGAGGCTGAGTCCCACTGCGATCTGCTGGTGGTCATCTTTGGCCCACCCGACGAGCTGACTGATCATCTGCGGCTGCTCAACGAGCTGCGTGACCGATATATCTACAAGCAGATCAATTATATACATCGTAGTGGACAATTCTCGCGAGGCGTTGCATTGGATATTGCAGCACGCTCATCTTATATACAGCAGCAGGACATCATTCTGTTCATTGACGTCGATATGGTGTTTGGCGTGGAGACGCTTCAGCGCGTCCGGATGCACACGCAACGCGGCCGGCAAGTTTATCTACCCATTGTATTTAGCCAGTACGATCCGAAGCGTCGTGGAACTGCCACCGGCTTTGAATCGCTACCCATTAACGATGAGAATGGGTATTTCCGTCAGTTTGGCTTTGGAATTTGTGCCATTTACAAATCAGACATACTGGATGATGATATTAATGGCTTTGACAAGGACATCACTGGCTGGGGACTTGAGGATGTTAAGTTTCTTGAGAAAATTGTGCGAGTCGGTACTCGACAACATGGATTTTTATCCAACACGGCCGAAGTGCCACTTGACTATAATGAGGCCGCCGAACAGTGGCGACGCCTCAGCGTTTTCCGTGCCCCAGATCCGACGTTAGTGCACATCTACCATGACATTAGCTGCGATGTGCAACTTGATGCGCCACAATATAACATGTGCCTTGGCACTAAAGCAAACTCATTGGGCAGCACCCGACTAATGGAACATCTGTTCTTTAACAATCGCCAAAACATCGACTTTATCACCGTACTCAATCTTCGAAAGCAGCAGGCCAGTTGATGAATTGGCGTCGCCTACACTCTGGCATTTTCCATAATAGTATTGCGCTAAAAGTTTCCTATCTGTGTGTTTGTGTGGGTTTGCGTGTGTGCATAAACTCCTTGCCAGCAATAATACCAAATGAATTACTTAGCTAGATATTTAGCTATACACTGCATATTGTAGAGATTAGATTTGTATTCGGCAAACGGAAAATGAAAAGCCCTTGCAAAACTAAAAAGATAAGTGTTGTTCCAATTTTTGTTGAGACCTACTTAAATGCAACGTTCCTTACCAAATTATGAAATGTAATTTATGTTATAATCATAGACAGATATATATTTATTTCATTTTGAATGACTTCATATCAAATTTTCCAGAATTTGTGGATTAAAATTAATTGTTGGCCCTGTATATATTGTGTACATATGTATAAATGGGTACATTTAATATGTACATATATATGTACATAATAAATAAAAATTAAACTTAAGGATAAGATAAGCTAATGATTTTATATGAGGAGCTTGTAGTTATAGGCCAGATACAACTCATACAATTTTCTTGCATTAATTACATTTTTGTTACATTTACAATGATTTTTTTTTGTATAATAGAATTTGCTGGAGCATGTTTTCACAGTAATATATTAAACAACAAGGAACAAATGCTCGAGGTTGCTTCGTGCAATCCAGTTTCATCAAAATAGCTATAAATAAATAGCATACATCGTTTTTAAATTACAAATGGTTTGAATATAACATGTGGATGAAACTTTGCTTGTTAGGAAATATTGAATTTACATATAGTCTACGGGCTGTATGCCTAATAGGGCCATCGCTGACTTGAGCACCTGACGCACCGCCTTGACCAAATAGATGCGAGCATAAAGCCTGGGCATCAGATTGGAGCGCATCTGCACGAGAATCTGCTTAGTACGATAATATCGGCTAAACAGGGAAGCCAAATTGACGATGTAGCGCACGATAAGATGCACGGCGCACTGGCCCTGCTTGAGATGGGACAGCGTTGACTCGATTAAAGTTGGGAAGCTTAGCAAATAGCCAAAGATCAATTGCCATTCCAACTGGAAAGATATACATAACATTTGATGTAATATATAAATATATAAATATGTAGATAAAACGAACCTCTTCTTCAAGCAGATTGAGATCAATCTTGTCTAGCGGCGGTAACGGCTCATAGGCACCCGAATCCACTTTGACGGCAAAGGTGCGAAGCAGCGTTTCCAGGCGCGCCGAATTGTATAGTATATAGCTGGCACCCTTGTTTCTGCCCGAACCGTTGCGGACCAAAGTAACGCCACTGGCATGACGCACCTCAAACAAGTCCACTATGACGGTTGCGTGGCCCAAGCGTTGCAACAGACCCCCAATGTCCTTATCCTTGGCACAGTCGCGCAGACCATTGCGATGCATTGCTATTAGCAACATATCATTTGAGCGCACACTGTGTGATATGTGGAATGTCAAATTATGAAATTCGTTAGGTGAGGTCAGCATACTTACGCCATGTAGTCTTGACTGGTCAGTGTTGCAGCCGTTTTTTTGATCGGCTCCAGCACTGGACCGCACATAATGCGCACCTTCATCTTATCCGGCTTATCGTTGGCCAAGCAACGTGGCTGATTGTTGGTTTCGATGCTGACGAGCAAGGTGTCATCGGTCTTCTCTTCTGGAGCAACCAGGCGCCAGTCGACATACTCCAGCATACGCTGCACAATGTGGAATAGTTGAGTTGCGCGAAATTTGTGTAAATCTTTGGTGTTGTCAGTGTTAAGGGTAAGGCATAGTGTCGGCATACTGATTGCCATTGACTTCTTGTGCTTTCCATAAGCGTCGCCATCGCTCAATATTGAGTGCATAACGTGAGATATGATTGGAGCACGTTGAAAACGCAGGGCGTAGCGTTCCTTGTGCAGCATATTGACACTGAGCAGCGGGAATATCCACTGTTTGCTGAGGTCCAGCAGCTGCTGTACCGCCTGCTCGTCCGGCAACAATTGCTCGGTTTGACGGCGCAATTGCAATCTCTGCCTATGGGTAAAGCCTTCCCAATTAAATTTACTTGACGCAATGCTAAAATCTCCCGCCTGGATAAGGTTTTCGTTATTATAGCGTAAGAGATCGCCATAGTGCTCAAAGACTGGAGTATCCCCATTCTCTGGCCCAATGACGAAGAAATTAATCAGTTGTTGTGTTAGTTGGCTTAATGGATTTTGTAACATGTCGGTGCCGTGTAAGCTGATTAAGCTGTTCATGTTGAGATGTCTAAATACCCAAAATGTTGAATATCCAGTGGATTCCTGCTTGACTATATGTTCGAGAGATTGAATTTTTAGACGAGCCCCTATCCGCTTTAAAGATTAGTTATAGTTAATGTAAACATCTTGTCGGCTGCTGCAAGTTTTGAAAAATTGCAATCTGTGTTTGCTTATCGATATTCGGAAACTCTTTTAATTTTTTTTGTTATTATGGATGACAATATTTTGATAGTTGTGAAGCTGCAGTTTAACGCCACCTATCGGTGTTGCAAATTTGGTTACTACGAATTTGTGAGCAAATGAAAAGTTCAATATTTATGATTGTCCCATAGATGAAAGTTATTCGTAAATTTGTTTTTTTTTATTCGCGTACTGCCAATTATATCCTGACTACGATTTCAATAAAATAAACTTAAGTAAAGTGTCGCGATATATTGTTTATTCGAACAACCTATCGATAGTTGCGCTTAATCGATTTTGCTTGACAGAAACAGACAACAAAAAGGCGAAACACGCACAAAATAGACACATGAAATATATGTAGCCACAATATCATGCGTGTGTGTGTGTTTGTGTAGGCGTTTTGTTGTTAACATTCATCATAACAAACAGTAAGCAATGCCGCGTAGTTTTGGCTCGGGATCGAACCTGCTGGATCTAGGTGTTGTCTGCCTGATATGTTTGCGTGCTGAGCCTGGATACTGTTCCATTTTTGGCCAGGATCTGGAGACGCCGCATATGCAGATTGTGGACAAGATACGTAGCTGTAGTGCACTGCAACTGGACCAGTCACTGCTCTCCCAATTGCCGGATAAGATATGTCATGGCTGTCGCAACGAGCTGAGCATCACATACCGTTTCCAGCAGAAATGCGTCGAGGCGCAGAAGATTTTACAGTCGGCAACGACGGCCGCACTACTACTGAACGTTGACAAAATCGAGCTGGAGCAAACTCAACAGTTCAATTTGCCCACCAGCCTCAAAATTAAGCTCCTTGAAACAGGGCCGCTCACCTCCAGCAAAGCCATCAAGTATTATAGCGACGATGATGATGAGGGTGATGACGATAATGCTGATGATGGTGATAATGTGGACTCGATAACGTTGATGCAGCCAGAGGATGCGGCAACAGCGCTGGTGCTGGCCCAAGATGTGTCAGTCGACGCATCCGACCATGAGGATGAGAAAATGCTCGAGCAGGACGTTAGCTGGGGTGCAAATCAAATGGAACAGCAGATGCATAGACTTTGCGAGTCGGAGCAAGATCTGTACCAGGATCATGACCAGGACCAGGACCAGGATCCGGAGGATGATGACTACAAATTGCCCAACGAGCAGAGCATTGTGGACACATACGCAACACCTAACAACAACAATAGCAGCAGCAACAACAACAACATTAATAAAAACAATTTGCAAAACGTTGCTCTGCGAAATCGACGACCCCCCGAGGCGAAGATTTGTGATATCTGCGGCAATACGTACAAGTATCAGCATGCGTTGAACGCGCACATGCGACGCCACAACAACGATCGGCCATATCCGTGCGAGGTGTGCCAGAAGGCGTTTATATCGAACGTGGAGCTGCGCCGGCACATGCGCGTCCACACTGGCCAGAAGCCGTATGGCTGTCACTACTGTGAGCGTCGATTTTCGGATTTTGGCAGTAGCAAAAAGCACGAGCGCATCCACACCGGCGAACGGCCGTATGTCTGTGAGGTGTGCAACAAGGGATTCGCCTATGCCCATGTTCTATCCGTGCACCGGCGCACGCACACCGGCAAAAAACAATTCCAGTGCACTCAGTGCGACAAGGGATTTACTAAGAAATGCTACCTGACTACGCATATGGAGCAGCATCGCATCGCCAAATTACGTACTATCAAGCTGAGCAGCGTGTCCCCCAACCTGCCCACTCACAAGGAACAACAACAACAGCAAAATCGACCGGAACGACAGATGCCCTATGAAAACAACAAGGATGCAGTCAACAGCAATGCTGATGTGAATGCGAACGCTCATGATGAAGACGACGATTATGATGATGTTCACAATGTGAGTGCGAGCATGGGCATGCGAACCCTTAATCAAATGGGTGGCGAGCAGGCCAAGGTGCTGGAGGAGTGCATTGTGAACAATGATTTCATGTTCAACGACGAGGATGCCGACGAGCCGGAGCACGTTATTGACGATTATCACGATGTTGAGCTAGATGAGAGCGATTTTCGGCATGTGCAAAATGTCAAGGTGCCATACGGGCTCGTCAGCGATCTGCTAGACGCTGACGACCTGGTCGGCGATACCAAATACTTAATGGAATAGTCAAATTCATCGTCAACCCAAATTTTTTCTCACTACACACATTCGGCTTGCATTGTCGATCAATCGGACTACCACATATATCTTATAGCTGTCAATTCAAATCGGTCGAGCTATATGTGTTATATGTCGACGTCAGATGCCATCATCTTACGCAAAACTCCACCCAAAACAAAATTAGAATAATGCTCACAAGCTGTGTAAATAAAGCCGTTGGCAACGGTTTCTGACATACTACTTATGGTTTGGTCCAACCAATGTTCTCTTTCATAATTATTAAGAACAACTGTGTAAATGAGGCGTAGGTTGTGCTCCACGTCGTATATGTAGCAGAGCCGTAATAAGATACTTTATAAATATGATTTATTGTACGTTAAAGTAACACAAAAATGCACATGTTTCTCGAGTTTATGGATTAGAACACTTGTCATTAGTTAATATTAGTGTTTAAAATCAATTTAACCTTAAAAATAACTCTTTTATATAGATATAGTCTGTGTACTTATGTTATATGTTATAGGCATTCTGACTGGTTGAGATTCACTTGACCTACAATTCAAATGCAATGGATTTGCTATGCTAATGTAATAATAGGATTATATTAATTAATAGATTACTATTTATATTTTCCAGCCTGTAAATGGCGACTTTCATAATTGTTGTTTTGTGCATTTATTCGGCGGGCTTTTAGTAAAAAGACAGTTGTAATAAATCATTTTCATTTAATTTAATATGTACTTGTATATTTGCTATAAAAATTCGGACAATTGAGCTAACAATTTGTAAAAATGGGGAAGTTCTTAGGTTGTTGGGTTCTCGGTTTCAGATTCGCATGTTATTTTCAGCTGCTGCTGTTGCCGAGAAGGTGATTAGATGCGAGTAAGCACGTTTTGAACCGGTTTACGGCGAGGTCAACGTTTTTGGCCATGGGGCCCTTGGGCAGTGTCCAATGGCTTTACAGAATTATTAACATAATTTATTTTTAAACTATTGCAAAACTTCACATCGACAATCTTTTAAAAATGTTACAAAAAAAAAAAAAATTTAAAACCAAAAGTTTTTGGACGACGAACTCGATATAATAAATTACAGTTTGCCAATGGCGACGAGATGGAACAATAAAACTTGAACAATCCAACAACAGGCGCCATTCTAATCCTCAAAAGTGATGCGGCCGGGCCCATGGTTCTTCATGTAGCGCCTATAGGCTTTGTATCGCGGATTCTCCGCCAGCTTTTTCTTCATTTCCTCATCCTGATCGGCCTTCCACGCAAGAAATTTGTCACGCTGCCACAGCTCCAGCTGTAAATACTCAGCGATCTGTCTGTCTTCCAGGGAATTGAACTGATGCTGTCCCATGCCCATG
Organism: Drosophila melanosoma; assembly: GCA_035042045.1. NCBI lineage: Eukaryota > Metazoa > Arthropoda > Insecta > Diptera > Drosophilidae > Drosophila > Drosophila melanosoma. The sequence goes on from JAWNLY010000179.1 coordinate 281,078, forward strand.
TGGCGGCGTATTAAATAAAGCATTTGCTCCTCGCCATACGGCTGTTTGAGCAGCGTAAAGCGCCAGAGCCACAACGCATGCCACACAATAAAATTGAATAGAGTGTATGGACAGATGAGCAGCTGCACCCAGAGTACATCCCACAGCGTGGGTTTTGCATATCCACCCTGCACGTCCATCTTCTCCTCAATGACCTTGCGTATGATGCGCTCAAGTTCCTCCTTTTGTTCCGGTTTCGATAGGCGATTTTTGCCCTTTCGATTGTGCACACGCTCCTGGATCTCATCTTGTGCGATATCCAGCGCCCTGTTGCGATATTTGGGGACGGTTGCAAAGTACTTGATGGCCGCATCGTAGCGCTGCCAGCCGGAATAGTACTGGATCACCGAGATGATGGTTAGCGTAGCCACAATCACCACACGCACATCTACTTTGGGGGCCACACGTCGACGATAGTAGCGATAGTAATGCGCATAGTACGCATCCGGATTGTCCAGCATGTAGTCGTAATCGGTGCGCGATTCCTCATCGCGCAATATCTCATAGGCGGTGGCAATCAGCTTGAACTGCTCCTCGGCCAGTGCCTTGGCTTCCTCGCCACGATGCAGATCCGGGTGATGTTTGCGGGCGAGTAGGCGATATGATTTGCCAATCTCCGATTTGGACGATTCACGTGTGACACCCAACACATCGTAGCAGTTTTCCTTGCCGCAATAGAGGCCATCCAACAGGCCCAGGCATAACGTGGGCAAGACACTCACGAACAGGCAGGTGTACAGCCATCTTTGCAACTGAGTGTGTGGCATTTTAACTGTGTGTGTTTATGTTTAGTGTGTGTGTGGCAAGCAACAGCTGTTGCTCCTGGCTGCCTGACGTGCGCGGTGTATTCGCGAGTGTGGGTCAAAGTGTTTGACAGCTTCACACAAAGTTGCGGCAATCAGCGTGCTTGCTGCTTGGCAACTGTGGTGCTCCGTTCTTTGCAACGTTGCTTGTTGCTTTCTGGCGCTTACAGGTCTCTTGGCACTTTCACCTTGGTTTCTTAACGTTCTTTGCCGTTCTTTTTTAGAGTTGTATTGGTGATCAGCGGAACCACAACGGTTTCGTGCCGCTTCGAATTGAACTAGCTCTTTTTACCTTAAATTTGCAAGAGATTATGAGGTTACGTTGACTTCTAATATTAACAAAATATACTTGAATTTATTATTATTACGTGTTATATGATACATATACATTATGGGACAAGTTGCGATTTTATTCTAAAGCTTCTTAAAGTAAAGACCGCTTTTTTTAAAGCGCGCCTTTTTGTAAGTATTCTTCAAATTTTAGCTCAGTTCCAGAAACCGATTGTTAACAATCGATAACAGCACAGTCAATCTTCCAATCGGCGCCTATTGTCGAAATTAAACACTGTGTGGCGAAAGGAAAAGATGTTTTGTTTTGTTTTACATTTGAATGTCTAACAGTCTAATAAATGTTTAATAGTCAGAAATTTTAATAGGCGATAATAATAGTATATTGATAATGTTTCATATAACGTATTTATGTCCAGAAATATACAATTTATATTAAGTTTGAATGGTCAATGAATTTGTTCATTTTCAAATGTACATCAAAGAGTATAATATCGATAGGCTTGAAATCAAAAGAATTGCCTTGTCATATAGTTTTCGCACTATCTGGCCACGCTATAAGGCAGCGTTCACAGCTGTTTGACCCAAAACAAATAGCAAATAATTTCTTTAAATTGGGCATTCACTTAATCAGTGTTTTGCAACAGAGGGCATGCAGCGCGTAAACAGTTTGGACAGAACAGTACGTCAGCATCTAGAACAGAGCCGCTTTGAACTTTGACGCAGCTAACTGCCTGGAAACATCACAGGCAATGATGCCGATGCCTATGCCCGCATACGCATACGATGTGGCCAGCCGCACTCACACGCCTGCTAAGAAGACGCTTTATTTATATAATCCTCGTACTACTGGCCCTTGTTTACATATTTGGCAACATCTTTGATCGGGTAAGTGATAGAGTAAAAAGTTCAACTAATTAATTTCATCACTTGACATTTTACCTAGCAGAAGGGAGCATTTAGCGTGCTGCACTACGATGAATATAAAGCTCAACGGACACGACCGCTCCTTTGGCAGCAGCAGCTGCTACCACCTGAAGAACATCTCAATCGGACACGGGATCCGGACCAACGTTGCCGAAACTCTGTGCAGGGCCGTACCCTTCTGGTGGACGAGCATGGTTTCGTATGCAAACGTGATCAGATGCTGGTCAATGGTTGCTGCAATGTGGAGTTGCCCGGCATCAGCTACTATAGCTGTCACAGTTGCAATGCCACAACGCACTGCTGCGCTATCTACGAACATTGTATCTCTTGTTGCCTGCATCCGAACAAACAGGCGCTGTTAGAGCAGGTACTGCAGGCATCAGATACTCAAAAATACATCTATGCCAGCGTCGTGGATCACTTTGAGCTGTGCCTGGTGAAGTGTCGCACCAATTCGCACTCTGTCGAACATGAAAACAAGTATCGCAATGAGGATGCCAAGTTTTGCTATGGCACCACCGAGGCGCACGAAAGTCAACGCGAAGTGGCGCCCAGTGGCGGTCATGGTTAGTTTAGTAATTAAACAACAGAGGTCATGTGCAATCTCTATATGACATGTTCAATTGTTTAGATGCGAAATATTGCATTGATTTCAAGTTATTCGGATACTTGCCACAAGGCAGTCCAGATTTGAAGACAAATGACAATGTTTATGTTATACTCAAATTCGCCATTTTGACAGCAATCTTAAACAGTTGAGGTGCTTATAGATCTCAGGTTTTTGACATAATCTAAGAATTTAGTTTCTAAGTAAAACGAAGGTCTGGCAGTTATGAACAATTTTGCTCTAATTAAAATAAGCTTTATGTTAAGGGATTTTCTTTCTTTTTTTTTCAATAACAATTGTACATTGATATTTATAGATAAAATCTGTGTTTAGATATTTTATAATTTTTATGCTTAATTGTAATTTATTTCAACTACATGGTAAACATTAAAAGTACTACAAATGAATGACAGATGGGTTAAATGATTTCTAACTTGCATGTATAGTCAGTAGAGGCTCCTGGAATATTTCGTTGTGATTGATGCCGTAATGAATGATGCCATCACGTACATATCCCCAGGCCATACGGCGTGAGCTCCAACTGATGCCCACTTCGCCTTTGTGGTCGATAACTATGGCGCCGCCAGTACCTCCAATGCGTTTCGTCATCTGCTGACATTCCTGGTCAGCGGCTGCTTGGGCGGTGAGGCCCTGATGCTGGATGGCTCCCATTATGCGCTGTGCAAGATTATAGCGCATTATGGTCTCACCATGGCCGGTAGTGGAGACGCCACCGATTCTATTATCCGCATAGGTGCCACAACCAAGCAGTGGTGTGTCGCCAATGCGTCCCGGCCACTTGCCCGTAATGCCTCCCGTCGATGTTCCCACCACAATATGGCCACTCACATCCATAGCAACGGCGCCTACAGTTTCACCAATCGGATCGGAGCGCGCCTCATCTAGTTCGGTGCGTGCAAAGGTCGTATCGAAGTCCTGCGACTCCTGCTCCAGGAACTCACGCAATGCCTGCTGAGCGCTCTCTGTAACAAGGGCGCCCACCTCCAGCCGCTTGCTGCCCGTACTTAGCGCCAAGTTTAGGGCTTCCTGGCCGCCCAGAAAGACATGGCGTCGTTTCTCCATTAATCGACGTGCCACCGTTATCGGGTGCATCACATCACGCAGCAATGTTACGCAGCCGGCGCGCAATTCGAGCCCCTCCATTAAGCTGGCCTCCATTTCCACATCGCCGGCGGTGTTCAGGCAGGAGCCGTAGCCTGCATTGAAAGATTCATCCAGTTCCATGGAGTTAACGGCTGCCTCAACGGCATCTAGTGCACTGCCGGACGCCGGCGATGTCGATGTCGGCTCAAGATGTTTCCATGCCGATCGCAGTGCTTCCTTGATGCCCTTGAATTTGCCCGCAATCCGGGAGTCGGTTATGTCACCAGCTCCTCCATGTATGAGTAGCACTGGGCGTGGCATTTTTACCTTCACCGAATACCGTTTTAAATTGCTTCCAACCTGCGCTGCGTTTGCCACAAACTGGACGCCTGCAAAGTGCAGTGAAAAAATTGTCTTTGTCTTCGTGTTGCTGCTTCAACGTTTTCTGTGTTTGCATTCTGCTTATCTCATTTTTGTGTTTATTGCTCTTTGTTTTTGTTTTGCTTGCTTCTCTCAGCTTGCCGAAGTTTAGAGTGAACCTGTTTCGACGCACTCACTTTCTCAGACGCAGTCGCATTCAGATTCGCATTGACATCTGCAGTTCTATTAAATCGCCATCACTTTTCTCATGGTTTTTGTTTTTCGAAAAAGAAGCAACATCTATTTGCTAATCTGACATATTTTCTTGTGGAATTTAAATCAAGAAATTTAAGAAAGTTGTCCAGAAGAGAAGCAAGAATGGTTACCGAAAATGACGTACCCTAGACTGGTGTTAATCATTTGAAATATTATTATTTGTTCGTAGTTTGAAATAATATGATATATCCGGGAGTCGGTTATATCACCAGCTCCTCCATATATGAGTAGCACTGGGCGTAGTTTGAAATAATATGATATATCCGGGAGTCGGTTATATCACCAGCTCCTCCATATATGAGTAGCACTGGGCGTAGTTTGAAATAATATTATATTTTTGCCTCAAACACGTATTGATTCGAAATAAATTTTCAACATTATTGCAAAGTCAAAAATCTTTGAAAAGAAATGTTCGTTTTGTTCTAATCACATCGATTCACAAGAATGGGAAAAAGTTGACCTCAAATATGTGGTGATTGGTGTACAATCCGGAGAAACGTTAAAGGAAGTATGAGAGAAGCCTTCAACAAGCTGAGATGTATTTCACTTAAGACTTCATACCAAATTTATTATGCTAATATATTTCACAGAATCCACTATTGGTTTCCGATATACGAAGGATGTGACAAATTTTAATCGAGTGCTGGTGCATCTTGCGTCTCCTCTGTCCCATCATCTTTTAATTGGCTTTCAAGTGCCGTTCTGGCTGCAGCCTTTTTACCATATGAATGACCCTTCTGCGTGGCACTGAGAAGCAATTGGCCGGTTTGGGCATTGCTTTACCAGATGACATGTTTAACACACCAAGCCGCACACACACACAAACACCCACTCATGCACATGCACTCATTGCACAGCTTTGAAAGTGAGCTGCGTCTTTCTGCATATTTCAAAAGGGTGGCATGCCACTGTGGCGTGTGCTTTGCAGGTTGGACGCAGTTGACAGTTGCCTGCCTGCATTTGGCGATTTTTGACGCGTTGTGTTTGTGGAGGCGGCCTCAAGGCTGTTGGGTTGTGTGTTGTTGATATGTCCTCATGCATATGGCGGGCTACACTCTGAAAAAATTCCGATAAATATTTATGAACATTTTGCAAGGTTTTTAAATTCAATTTTAAAAAAACTTACGATTTTATAGCAATTTGAATTCGCGAACGGTTCGGAGTCTAAATGAAAGTATCTAATCCCTAAGAAGCAAATTTAATTTTTTATTCTATGAAAAATATAGAGTTGCCAAATCTGTAACGTAACTTCCTGGTAAACTCCTGTAAACATCGGTATATACATTATCAGACCATGCCCACACATCTGAAATGCACATATATCTCCTGCAACTTATGAGCTATAGTTAGTAAACTTGAAAGAAAGATTTCTTCCGCCTGCAAAAATTCATAGTTCCATATCTTTTATACCTTAAGAGGTACTGTTATCAAACATGGAAGGTATATTGCTTGAAACCTCATCTAATTGCTTTTTTTGTTTGGTCACGCCCACTTTCAATCCTTAAATTCTCAATAGCTTATAGCTAACACCCAACTTAGAAGAAAGATTACTAAAAATTGTCTTCCACATTATTTTCGACACGCCCAACCCTAGCTCTAAAATTCACAAAGGCGCATTTCTATCGCAATTTAAAAGGCAGGATAGATTACTAGGAGTCTTTTTCAAAGATCGGTATATGTTGGCTACACCTACACAGTTCTGCCGCAACTGTCATCGGATGGTGTTCCTTATGGAGTATTTTACAGCCAGTTACACCCGACTATAACGTTCTCACTTGCTGTAAATTAATTTCACAATAATGGGTAATATTTCTATAAAAAAAACATAATATTTTCGAATTTGTAGACATTTTTGATATTATTTCTAGAAACGAGAAAGTTTATTGTCAACATGTTGATGCAATTGCCAAGAAACAGGGCCGCACATTGGGGCGTTGGACAACCATTAAAGCCATGTTAATCGATTTTCTGTTGCTTTACATATGCCAAAGCAAAGCAATTCACGCAAGGGTCTTCGTGCCGTAAACACATCTCCCACCAACCCAAGCCCAACCAAGCAACCATCCACTTGCCAGATTATCTCCCCTTTCAGCTGTTGCTGACACAAGCACATTCAGTTGTCGTGCCAACATTTAAGTAAAGCCTGGATCAAAACCGGCGCAAAGTAGAATTTAATCATCATTACCAGAAGAGTTTTCAGGTGGGCACAGCTGGTGTCCTCATAGTGTGCATGGGCGCCCAGTAGTGGGGTACATGTTTGGCATTGGTCATTGCGTAACTATTCAATTGCATATCGGTGGATAGCAATGCAAATCGCATGTGGCTGTGGCCATAAAATCAAATTGCTCTAATTATTAAAACGCATAAGTAAGTATTGGCTGCTATCCAATATGAGATGAGAAATGCCTGACATTGCTTAAATGCCGCATTATTATTTTTGTTCTTTGCATTGCATAAGTATATATTTATAGCTCTTTAATTCGCTTTTAGCCTAATGCTGCATTAAAAACAAGAATTGTTCGCACAAAATCACATGCAGCGATCGCAAAAACTTTCCACAGCCATCATTTAATTAAATTCGAATTTAATCTGAACACTCATTTTCTACTGATTTTAGTGTGGACTGACACAATTGTTGGCCATTTTGCACATTTGTGCTCAAATCTTTTAAGCTACTTATTTAAATGTTTCGTCAAATTGTTTATTTGATTTAATAAAATGTCCACTTTAATTCCTAATAAGTAAGTAACTTGATGTGTGTCTGCGTGTGTGCGAGTGTGTGTATAAGTTATCTTATTTTTCACATACATAGGTTTTTGCCAAACTGCACTAAATTACGTTAACTTATCATGCTGCCTTCCATAGACAACTCCTTCGCCCTCTTTGCAACTGTTTAAAGTATTTTGGTATTACTGTTGGCTTAGTTAAGCCAAAAACTAACTCACACCTAACTGACTGACAAAGTTTTGCTTCTCCAACATACAAAAAAAAAAAAAACACATTTGTATATGTATATATAAATACTAGTATATATTTCCCAGCTTGGTTTTACCGGTTAGTAAAACACGCACCGCCTCAACGAATTTCACTAAATACAATTGACTAAAATTAAAACTTAAAATCTTGCAAAATTTTGTCCAAATTAAACTTTAATACCTAAAATTATGAATAAAACAAAAAAAAAATTGTGTATAAAAATTGATGGGTAAAAAATATTATATTGATGGAGATAAAATGTAGATATTTTTCCAAAAAAGGATCAACTGCAGTTTCGCAGCTTCACGCCAAAAACTTAGATGGTAGTAAAAGGCTTGGGTATATTATAGTCGAAATCACTACAAACCTGCTGTTTGTATATGGTTTGATACCCTTAACATCATAGCTAACATCATTTTGATGTAAACTGTGTAACAATTTGTAGGGAGATGTTTCCAATCCCATAAAGTACTGCATAAAGAACTTTATGAACCGGAAACATCTTTTAACTGGGATACTAAAAGTTTGGTTTATACCTCTAAAATTCGTTATTTAATTAATATTAACTCAAAATAATAAATCTGGTTATTTTAAATTTGAGCTATACCAACTTCGTAGTTACTGTGCTGAGTATCATGGATAATCTGGAAGGGTAACTAATTTTCGGCGTGCTTAAAATAAAAGTTTGTTTTTTTTTTTACCTTATTTTATTTGTGGCGTGTTGGTTACTACTTTTGGCACTACTTTTAACCGAATACGTGTGTGTGACTGTGAATGTGTATGTGTTTGTGAGTGTGTGTATGTGTGTGTGTTTGTGTGTGTGTGTGCACGTGCCGTGCGTTGCCAGTTACCATAGTTAGCGGGTGCTGCCGTTGCTGCCCCTTTTTGCTGGCAGCTACTTGCAGCATGTTGGACATAGGTGTTCTTTTTTGTTTCATCTTGTTATGGCAATTGTTGTTGTACTTTTGTTTTGGGTTTTGTGCGGCCAACGTTAGAATTCACAGAACACCATACGCCCGACGCGCCCACATTCAGTTGTAGCTGTCATTTTACACATTCGCAAGTTGCCACTTTATGTTGCATAATATTACCACGTACATGTGCCACCTTGCCACCTCAACTTTTTTACGAGTGAGCCCTGAGTGGATGCCGCTAACTGTACGACTTCATTTGTGTGTATGTGTGTGTGTTTGTGTGTGTGTGTGTGGTGCGTGTGTGTAGTTGTGTGTGCAAAGTAATTCAATAATTACGCTCTTGACATCATATTCGAATTACTTTTTTGTCGCATATGCACACATTTGTGTCTTTGTATGTGTGGTTGACAAGTGGTTTGAGAAATTGTGGGCGACAAAAATTTACACGTCTCTTTACAATTAACCAACTTGGCCACGCCCACTCGCACGTGACATTGGGGAGCAGAAGAAGTAGAAGCTTTTGCGTTTTGTCCTGCCAGTCACATTTGGACACAATTCAATTTCCCTTTCCCCCCTGCTTAACACTCAAAAATAACATCTCAAGTTGAAAGAAAAACGAAAAAAAAAAATCACACACGGTTCAACAAAATTTAAATATAATTCTAATCTCAAATTTTTTGACCGTTTTGCTTTGTCAGTTGGACACGATTAACAAAGACTATAAAAATGAAAAACTTTAAAATTAGAAAATAAGTTCTGGACTGTCTCGCTCAGATCAAATTTAACAGACATTCGTATTCTAAAAATCGATATGGCTAAAATTTTTCTAACATGTATACACATTTTTTTTTTATAATTTTTGGTTTTTTAATTGTTCTTATACAATTTTAACCTCTCAGCTTTCTTGTTATTTAAATCATTATTGAACATTAGTTTTTTATTTTAAATTATTTCTAAAAACTAGAAAATAATTTTTATTTAAATGGGTGTGTTGCCGTTTGAATGATCGATGATTGAATTATGATTTTAATCTGATTTATAAAATTAAATTGACATACGTTTTTATAACGAATTTTTATTTTTGTTTATATGTTTTGCATGATATTTGATATTTGAGAGCTATTATTGTTCTCATGTTCCGATTTTGGCATATTGCTATTTAATTCAATTTGAAGGGGACAAGCTGTAAAATCCGCATTTACGATGCGGTCATAAATACGACCAACAAATTTTCAATTACTTGTTTGGGATAATATTTTCGGAAAATGCAATTTGTCCAACTAACTTTTTTCATTCATTTTGAGCTGAAGTTGGCGCAAAAACACAAACGAACTCACATACACACACACACACACACACACACCAAACACACACACACACCAAACACACACACACACACACACATGGGCATGTAAATACCCTGACACTTGTTCTAAGCAAACATCAGCAATGAATGCGCTTTCATGTCCCATTTTCATATACGTATTCGTGTGTGGATGTATGTATGTCTGTGTGTGTGGATGTATGAATGTCTCTCTGTGTGTGTGTAAGGATGCGCGTGTTTGCTTGTGTTTGTAGTTTCGTTTCAAAAAAACAAGCATTTCGCAAAACGAACTAAACGCACAACGTGTCGAACAATGGACTTTCAACAAAATTTGCGGCTGCCTGACTTCAAGTTACCATTTTCTCAAATTGGGATCACCAAAAATTAAGTTACTTATTTAATTTAAATATTTTATTTTAGTTTAATAATTAATTGATAACTGATTCTGTACTCAATATTAGATGTTTATCTCAAAATTAGATAATGCAACTCACTTGTGTGTGTAATCTTTGTAGAGTATAAAACAAACACTAATGCACACACACGCACACACACACTCACACACACACACACATGCACACACACACACACACACACACACACACACACATACATACATACATATATAACGAGATAATGGCGACGGCGGTTGTTTGTCCCTCTTTAAGCTATTCGCCCCTGTCCCTGGCCGTGTGTATGTGTGTGTCTCCACGTGCGTGGGTGGTGCGGTGGTGGGGTGGTGCGGTGGTGGGGTGTGGTGTGCTGGTACTGAGTGGGTCGCGTGCGGTGCGGCGCACTAACCTGCGATGTTGTCCTCATCATCCACGTCGTGGGTTTCCCTTTGACGCTTTGCACGTGTATTTCCCCTGGTTGAAATTGTAAAAGTTTTGTCGCATTTGTTTGGTTTTTTTTTTTTTGTTTTGTTGTTGCCGCCGACCTTTGGGCGCTGCCTTCGGTGCCGTCGCGTCTAATTTCGGTTTTAAATACATGGTCATAGCTGATGTCGCTGGCAAAAGTTGCAGATTGCACTTTTTGTTGTCCATTTCTGGCTACTGAGCCGGTCCCCGCTAAATGCTTTGAATAATAATTTTGTAGCTGCATTTGTGCTAAATTGAGGCGCCACTTCAGCCTGCCACTTGAGCAGATAGTTCCGATATCGACGGTAATATCGACATTTGACTCTGGATACACTTAAGATCGGACTTATGGCAATTGCCTCCAAAATTATAATTGAATCACTTATAAAGTATTTGTTCTGATAATTGCTGCCAAATAGCGTTATCCAATTATTAAAAATTGAGATTTAAAAAAAATTGTGGATTTATTCATAGAAGGAATATAAAATATATATTAAAACTAAGAACAGTTTGACACAATTTCGCTTACAGGCTACAAAAGTCTGGAAAAACAAAAGTTTAACTACATAAAAAAAAAAAATTGAAAGAGATAATTGATACTTGCAGAAAAGAGCCAACATCCAATATTGAATTATTGATTTGGAAACCGAGCTAATGTTTCTATGGAAGCTATATGAAATGGCTGTCCGATGTTGATTTAATTATTTATTGTCGCTTATTGACAAACAATCAAAACACGCTCTGCAAGTGTCTACAAAAAAACAAAGGATAATCTCAATATTGCATTATCATGACACAAGTACTGGAAATTAATGACAGCACAGAAGATAGTTGAAAATATAGAGAAGTTGCAAGGAAAAATAGATGAATAATCAACAGAGGATTATAGATCAGGAAGGGGGGGTTCACAAATCTTTCTACTTTCTATTGGCAGCCTCTGGCTCCTCGGGCGCATCGCTGCTGGCTCCCGAGTAGATGTAGTTGTCTCGGCCCGAAATGCCCGTACCGCCAGCATCACCCAACCATGGATACACATTGGGGCACTCACGGCACGTCTCCATGTAGCGAGTGTCCGTCAGATTCTGTTCGGGTATCTTAAAGGACAGCGCACACGTTTGCCAAATGTTGCACGGCTTTGGCGCCACAGCAATGTTCTTGTCACACTTCCACGACTCAATCTGGGAAACATCGCGCAGTTCCTTGGGGTCGGTCATATATTGCAACATCTGGGTGACGGTCAGTATGTAGACGTCGGGTCTGCAAATGGGATCAATAAAAACAAAAGCATGTAATATGTTTTACGTAATCACATTTTGTCTAAGATATTATGTTGCACGAATGCATATGATATTTAATTTCGAACAGAAAGTTGTTCATCTACTGTTATTTTCCTACTTACAAATTATACGTAATTCTATTTCGTATCCACAGAAACACTCACACACACACACACACACACAAGTTATGCACTGTCTCCCATTCTCATAAAATGGCCACTCCCAGGAGTCTGACATACAGAAACTAAATATAACACAACAATTGCGTTAACACACACAGCGAATAAGAGTTGATGGAAAAAAAAACAAAAAACAAAAAAACATAAGGTATTCCCTTGCACTCCTGCACACTCTGTTTTTCTTCTTCTCTCTCTCTCTCTCTCTCTTTCTGAATCCGTCCTTTTGTTTAACGTACCTCCGCCGTAGAGTGAAGTCTCAGAATCGTTTCATCATTCTGCCTCACGCATTTTCCAGCATATCCCTTGAACACCTGACACGGACTTCTGCCCTCCGCTCTCCATACCAATTCCGTATCCAGCAGCTGCCGCTGCTCCATATCACCCATATCACCCATATCCCTCATATATCCCCCATATCCCTATATCTCCATTTCCCCAACTACCACTTACAGCTGCGAGTGCCGACACCAGCTCAATGTTGAAAGTCATTCACACTAATTAAAAACTTCGTAAAATTGTGCAAGAAATAGTTTTGCAGCTGCTGGTATTCATTTTAGCCCTAGCCCTGCCCAGTCCCATTCCCATTTCCATTCCCATTTCCAGCTTAGCATCCAATCACTATGTTCCTCGTCAGTCCCAGTCAGTCACATATACGTAAATGAATCGCAGTATTTTAGAGTCTGTCTGTTCCGAGTCCGATCATAATGGTGGTGAACTGTAAAAGACAAACTTCCATCATACTTCCCGAACATGCAGATGAGATATATTGAGTGAGGCAGCAGTCAATGCAAAAGAGTTTGAATCATGTTACATGCACTGAGCGCAATGTTGCTCTTATCCCCCCCCCCCCCCCCCACACACACACCTAACCGATTTTAGTTGCAACTTTAATTCACTTCAAAAGTGTTCACCAACTTTAGTTTCAGTTTGTTTTCTCTGCAACTGTTAAGTGAATACCTAGAAAAACCGATTAGTTAAGGTGTCTGAACCGTATATACAGTTACAGTTACAGTTATCTCAGGTCGTTGGCAATCTTGCTAAATGGCTTAGCCGACAGTCTAATCGACCAATCTGATCAAATTTGACAATAGGTTGCCTAATTCAATGGGAAGTCGAACAAAATATTCCTTAAATTCCCATTACGTTTGGTTAGGAACAATAAGATTTTCATCCAATATCTCAACTTTCGAATTATATATAAGATATAGCTTCGACATATACGGCATATACGGACTCGGCTTGCGATGACTGACCATAATTGGCTCTTGAATATCGCAGAGAAATTTATGTTTTCTCCAAATGACATCCGGATAATGACAAAGGAATTGCTCAGCTGAATCGACTCCTCTTGTTTTTGGTCAGACAGCGGCCTCTCCGGAAGTCAATGAGCAACCGAATTTGGGAATTTATTTTAAACATTTATTATGCACGTTGTGAGAGTGCTGGGTCTATTTTCACCAGGCAGACACAGTATGTTTAGGGGATTGTTTCTTGCACAGCACACACAGCTCATGGTCCATGGCTCATGGAACTTGGTGGCATGTGAAGCTTAATAAAGTTTGCAATTATGAGGGCATGTATTTTGATTTCATTAAAAATATTTCATGGAAAATAATGCTAATGTACAAAAAGAGAGTTTTGATGTTGTAAGCATGTCCATCAGTGGGGTTGTTGAGTGGTTCAGTGGATCAGCTCATGCATCATATTTTCATCCAGCTCAATGCCAGATGCCAGACTGAATTCGAGCTGCGATGCTGACAAAGTACGATGTTATCAGCACATAACTTCATTATGAAAGTTTAATGCCCTTCTTCACGCCCACCATGCCCATGCCCATGCCCATTCCCATGCCCATTCCCATGCCCATCATCCATACTGTTGGCACTTTGATGCCGCCACCCGCCACCCGCCTCCCTACCCGTCTGCCCATTACAAAACATCAACTAACCATGGCCTCGCCCATCCTCCAGCAACCTCTGACCGTGTAACAGTGTGTCTCTGTTAGCTGGCACTCATGCTGTTTTTGTGCGTTTTAACATGGCTTTTAGTTAGCCACGGCCGAGCGCCTTGCCCCGCCCAGCCCCGCCATGCCACGTCGTGGCCCCTCTGGGCGCCGCCTTGCATGGATATATTGTCTTCTTAGCCTTCCCTGTGCCCTGGCACCGCCGAGTTGCGAGCTGCGAGCTGCGAGCTGCTGCCGCTGTCGCTGTGCCAGCGCAGATATTTTTCAAAATGAAAGTTTAACGAAATTAAACTTTTCTCATTAAAACGTGCGATTTTTTTCTCTCTCATCGTCTCTGCTGCTGCTGAAGCTTTTTCATTTCTTTTTTTTTGTTTTTTTTATTCTTTGTTTTTTTTTATTTTTTTATTTTTTGCTGCTGCTGCTGACCACAGAGTCGCCATTGTTGGGGGCACTGGCTGAGATTTGGTTGGGGATACTGTGGAGAGTTGTGCATATGGTTGAGTGACTGCCAGAGCTTTTAGATTGGCGCGCGGCAGCCGCATCAACCTGTTCCTGAACCAGACACACGCGACCAGTGGCCGTGTCGGCTGCCATTCGCATGGTTTCTCCAGCATGTGCCCTCCATTGGGCGCCATGGACTATCAGCATATGCCGCTTGTTCAAGCAATTTTTATGGCAATTGCCAATTTGGTTTTGTTGTTGTTGTTGTTGTTGTTGTTGCTGTTGTTGTTGTTTCTGCTGGTTCTGCTTTTGCGTTTTTCTTCTACTGTTTTGCTTTTCTCGATTTTTCCTACGTTTTTTTTTTCTCTTTTTTTTTTTTAGTTTCCTTTAATTGAATATAAAACTTGCCAGCGGCAATCGGAAGCGCACTGCAGGAAACGCCAGCTGCTCATGTGTGTGTGTGTGTGTGTGTGTGTGTATGTGTGTTTGTGTGTGTGCGTATGTGTATCTGCCTACCAAAGTTGGCTTTCAATTAAGAAAACAGCAAAAACAAAAAGCCAGAGCCGAGAAATACATTTATGAAAAATGAAAAGCCTCGTGCGTAGATAACAATATTGGGAACGACGCAACTATATGTGTGTGTATGTGTATGTGTGTGTGTGTATGTGTATGTGTGTGTGTATGTCCGGGAATAGAAGATCAACATTTCTGTTTTTCTCAGCAGTTTTAAGCCAACAGAATCAGATAATAAACAACAGTTGGCTCATAACTATAAAGTTATACACAAAAAAGGATAATAAACATGGCAGATTTCAAGCTTAACTTACAATTCGAGAGCCCAGTCCAAGAATTTGTGCAGGCCATTTTCGAGTGGCTTGGTCTGGAACCAGTTAGTGTGGAAGGGCATCATATATGGCGCCTTGTTCTGCTCATAGTAGCGGGAGAAGTCTTCCTGCAGCCAATCGAACACTTCGTTCTCATCCAAATTGTGCAGCACACATTGATCCATATAGGGGCAGTGACCGCCCTCGAAGCCCTCAACATAATGGGTATTCAATGGCACCTCCCACACACCCGGGAACGTTCGCGACGGACAAGTGCCGCTCTTGCATTCGTGCGAGATCTTATAGTCCAGCGTATAAGGCCACACAGGCACTGGAACTGGTGGCACGGTTATCGAGCTATCGTAAATGTATCCAAAGTCCTCCAGCACCTGTTCAGTTCAGAAGTATTCAAAATAAATATATACATTAATCTCACTCGAAATATATATTGAGAAGCCCTAAATCAATCTTGTTCATTTAACCACATCAATATTCAAATCAAAAAATAAGTTATGAAAATGAGAAATCTATTTAGGATTACTCAATGCGCATCTGGATGTTGTGTTCAATATGAAAATGGTATTGATACCTTATACAAGTTAAAATGTGGTAAATAGCTTCTTTTTTTTTATTTATTAAATTATGAAAATGTTATGGCTAAGAATACAGTTACTTCTTGCATAGACTTGGAAACAGTTTGTGGTCGACTGGAAAGAATATTTGTCGCTGATGCAGAATGCATTAATTTTCTACCAAAAAAATACAACTCTTTTGCGCAGAATTTTCTTATAAAAGCTGAAGCTATATGTAATATAATCAACTATAAAAAAGTATATATATATATGTATGTGTGTATATATATATGTGCATATGCACACACTCACCTTGTATTGAGTATTGCGTCCTGGCTTGAGGAATGGAGCACGCATGCCAACCACATCGTTGACGGACACATTCGAAAAGTGGTGTAGAATTTCACGCATGCCAATCATTTCGCCCACCCATTCCTCGTAGCCCTTGTCCTGGAGTCCCAGCTGCTGTGAAATGCTCTCGGTTGCAATTTCGTGGCCGGCATAGCCGAGATGTTGAATCTGTTGATAATTGCTGAAAGGCAATGGCAATAAAAAAAAAAAAAAACAACATATGTAAACAAAAAAAGCAATGTGAATGGGAATCATTCGATGTGGAGCTGATAGCAAAGGCAGAATAAAAGGCAAACAGTCAAATCAAATGGAGGCCATAAAAGGGTAACTTAATAATGGCTCAAAGGTTAAATGAGTCAACAAGATGAATGAATTATATGCATTTAATCCTAGCCTTCTTCGCATTTAATAAAATTTTTATATAAACTTAATTCTCTTAAAGTAAGTTTGTGGTTTATCAGCAAAGCTCAGCCCTGAGGCATGTCTATATTTATCGTCCCTTTATGAAGTTATCTTTTTGCCTTTATCCAACTACAAATGTTCATGTGCAGGCAGTATTATATTGCATTCTTAAGTTAACCGACAATTTAATACTCTAATTCTCGAATTGTGGCCAGGCAATTGTATTTTTATTCTTATCCCTTATTCCATTTTTATCGATATGTTTGTGCCTGCGAATTGATTTGTATATGTTACCAGGGTATCTGCTTGTCGAGAGCTGTGCCAATAGGCAGTCTCGAAATTCATGAATTCATTTCATTTTTTCCACCATGTTAATAAAAATTCGCACCCTTAATAAAGAACTCGCATAAAAAAGCGAAAGCTCTCACAAACATGGACAGTTGCCACACAGATGTTGCGGGCTATTTTGCTGAATTTCAAAGCCAACTGACGATTGTGGCCAGTCCACACTTAGCTTTTGCCAATTAGAAGGAAATTCACAACGTAACGGTAACAGAAACTGAATCAGCCTAACGAATGTGAAAAGGAGCAACACCGAACTCGATATTACTCTTCCTACGATACCCGATTTGGGTGGCAAAAGTACTGCTATTTCTAGCAATGCAGTTCGTGCCACCCACTCATCGCAGCAGCTGCTGTGACTGCCACGGCAAGTTCCGTCGAATTGTGGAAGAATGTAATATACGCTCCGCAAAGGGCATTCCGGGTGGCAACATGAAGAGTTGCGAGTTGCGAGTTGCAAGTTGCCCTCGAAAGTATTCAGCAGCGTGAAATGCGGCATCTATGCGATGTAAATGCAACAAACATAACTGTTCATATGAAATACATAAATGGGTAAAACAAATATTTCTTAATTTCTCAAATGGTGCAAATAGTTTCTCGGTGAAATGAAATACAACAAATAAAAATAGAATTTAGGAATGTTTTTTTCTTTTTTTTTCATCTCAGCACTCAACCAAATAGCGGAAAACGCATATAACATTTAACTGTGAATGCATGTCGCAAAACATTTGCTGTGTATTTATTAAGCATTTCACTCAGATGGGGGGCAGTGTGTGTGTGTGTGTGTGTGTGGGTGTGTGTGATTGTGTGCGCTTTAGTTTTCGGCAAACAAACTGCACAAATATTTCGCAATGAAATTACGCCCTAAAGTCAAAGTTTTGGGTTGCTGCTGCAGTTTGCTCACAAACGAAAATAACAACAAAACATAACAAAAAAAAAAGAAAATATATAAATAAAAAAAAAACGAAAAAAGAAGAATAAAAATGAAAGCAAAGTAAAAAATAATGAATGCGATGCTGACGCACTTTGGCCTAGAGAATGACGTACGAAAGGAGGTGACACGCCCACTCACACACCACCTCACACCTCACACCCACGACCACACACACACCGACCCACCCACACACATGTACTTGCACTTGCACTTGCACTTGCATGCTGTGCCACTAACTACTATCTGACATCGTCAAAAAGTTCATGCAAAAATGTGGAAATGTGAAAACTTGTTGAAAAGTACAGGCTCTGGCAGAGGCATGGTCACAGGGGCACGCAAACACTTGAAGAGGGTCTAAAGAGAGGGGGTGGGAGGGAAATTGCAAGTGTGTGTGTGTGTGTGTGTGTGTGTGTTTGGTAGATTTATTGCATGACATTTCAATTGTTAGACAAACAGCTGGACGAGAACTGAGAACTGGACTATAACTACAACCAGAAGAAGCAAGCTGCAGTTGTTGCTAAGCCTGAAAGACGCTGACGCAACAACAATAGCGACGCACTACAGTTTGCCACACTGCAACGAGGTATTCCCCTTTTTTTTTTCGTGGGCGTGGCAAACAACACAGACACACAGTTGGTAGGTAAGTGCCAGAGCTGGGTCACAAAATGTCACCAGCAATTAACACTGCGAGCGAAGCAAACATGCTGCAAAAGATGCTCAAAATAACTGAAAGAGGCTGGATACACTTACACTAGCACACACACACACACACACACACACACACACACACACACACACACGCACACTGACATTTGATGAATTTCCTTTTGGCCTTGGTCGCGAGTGTCAAGAGTCAAATGCTGTTTGGCCTAGCCTCGGCACTGGTCCCCCTTTTTTATGCCTTTGCCTTTGCCTTTGGCATTGCCATTGTTTATGACAAAACTCATACGTCATATTGCACCGGACAAATACCAAACGAGCCATGCCCATTTGTGATTGTGTGTGTGTTTTTGTCATGCGTTCTTATGATCCAAATCCATTTGCCACAACTTTTTTTTTGTTTTTTTGTGGTTGTTTTTTTTTTTGCATTTACAAATATTTTTTATTGTATTTCTTCTTATATATGATGCTCCAGTAACTGTTTTTTTTTTCTTTAATAGCCCTTACACACATTCTTCTTATGTGTGTGAATGTGCTGAGTGCTTTGGCCTTGGCTCTGCAACTCTGGCTAACAAGTTCGATTTGCATTTAAAAAGGGAGAAACACATGTAATCTCAACGATTAGAAATTGTTAGCACACCCACACACGCACACACACTTATGGGCTTACACACACACACACGCAGAGACACTCGTTTGAATAACGGTTCATATGCATACATATAGTGAATAAATGAATAACGTATGTGGCCCAAGAAATACTTTTCCAACAGCTGCTTGAGGGCTAAGCGAAAAGTTCTGTCAATCTAATTCGTCGCAAAACAGTTGCTTTTTAGCTCAAAATATCAATCGGATAAAATGTAATTAAAATCAACCAAAAATGTTTACGAACACAAAAGAAAAACGAAATGATGAAATATACGTAAAATGTGGAATCGATGTGGATTATTTTATATTTGTGGCTTAGGCTATTTTTTTTTTTTTTTTGTTCTAATTCTTTGGTCTTATGCTTTCATAAATAAGCAATTTAATCATTTTGTTTTTATTTTCATATTTTGTTTCTGCAACTCGCTGAGAGGCATGAAATGGGCTGTGACGGCTGTTTGATGTTTTCTTTTCGATTTGTTATTTATGTTGTGCATGTTGAAGTTTCCTAATGAGAATCAAAATCAAATGAAAGCACAACAAATCCTTAAACTTGAGTTCCTAAAGCAATTATTTACTTTTTAATACCAAAAAGGATATCTTTAAATTCTGCAATGCACACTCAAAACTAAGAATACGCATTTCGAGACTTTCTTGAAGGGCTGCTCAGAGTAGCTTGAACAGCACTTGTATTGTATTGTTTACATATCTGAATTTTACATATATTTTAGAAAGAGGACTTCAGGTGCTTTCAAAGCGCTCTTTGCTTTGACAACTTTATTAAAAACCCTCGCCGACTTGATTCTTTGTTCTTTAGACACCTGCTCTCTTGTCATATCTCTCTCTGTCTATGTCTCTCTCTTTCTCTCTCTCTCTCTTTCTCTCTCTTTGTCTCTCTGTGGAAGATATGCATATTTTTCTTCAATTTGTGCCTACTGTTAAAATGCATGCAATGACCGCATGCAGCAATTTCTTTTAATGTGATTTTAAAAGCCAAATCTACAGTTTCCCATCTCCCATTCACTCTTCACCAACTTTTTATTGTTATTATTATTGTTGTTGTTGCTATTTTTACAACTTCTGCAGCATTTTACCCAATACTCAAAATTCTTACTAACCAACCTATTCGCCCATTATCCTTCCATCCAGCCCGTCCCACCGGCCCACTCAACGCATCGCTGCCATTGAAAAGTGCACACAATTTTTGGTTGCAATGAGCTTTTGTTTTTATTATACCTTGCACCAAAAACTAACTTAATTTGCATGCGGCATATTGTGCGTAAAACTGTGTGTACCCATGTGCGCCCATGTGTGCCTGTGAGTGTGCCTGTGTGTGTGCCTGTGTGTGCGAGTGTTATGACTGTACCTAACGAGCTAGCCAGAGCTTGCAGCATAAAGCATAAAGCAGGCATAACCAAAATATGAAAAGTCGAAAAGAAAAACACCCACAAATAGCAAGCAGCTGCTCAAGTCTCGTTTTCAATAAAGCCCTTTGATAGAGGCGCACATTAAAATAGAAAATTTTGTGGAAGGCAGAGTGGGAAAACTGAAAGAATGCTGAAAAGCACAGCTAGTAAAAAATTAATAAACAGTGTAGTGGCAAAAAAGTAAAGAAACAAAAAATAACAAAATCCGAATGGCTGTTCATATGGAAAAATGATGGCAATCTTGTTGGCACCCGTTTGGCTTAGAACGCATCAGCTGCACGGCCATGATCATCCTTGTAATCAACAACAGTTAAGCAATTACAACACTAACAACAACAAAGTGCAGGTGGGCGTGTGTAGTGGAAGGTCGAGTTGTTGTTGTTGTTGTTGTTGTTGTTGCACTTGTGCTTAGCTGGGTGCACCAGTGATTACAAGAACGACCAATAAAAGAGATGAACTAAAAACAGAAGGCAAACACACACACACACACCCACACACACACACCCACACACACACACACACACATGCACGCTTGAGAGCTTACTTGGTCAAAAAAAAAAAAAAAAAAAACAAGGTACAGTGCAAAGTGCTTGGGTTTGTCGAGAGCAGCTTCTGGGCAAGTAATTCTGGGATATGCATAGCTAGACATGTATAAAAGAAACCCGTAAAAAACTAAATGCAAATAAAAGCATTGATCGACTGTTAAATGCCCTTTATCCCATTTACTATTTTTAAATAGAGAAAATCATCCAAACCAATATCTGTGAACTATATAAAGATTACACTTGCAGAGCCATACAGATCACATCATAGTATAACGAAAGCCTAATTTGGATGAAACGACTGCAATAAAGCGCCGTACCCACTTACACAAATACACACGCACACACACACTCACACGTACACACACACACACATCACGCACACACATGTTGATGGAATCGGGCACCTGCAAGAGCTGTTAAAGTGTCGTTGGGCTCTTGTCATAGTCATTGTCAACGTTGTCGTTATCTTTATTTTACATCAACGACATTGTCATCGTCCCCATCATCCCCATTATCAGCACCAAGCCAGATGAGATTTGGTCAGGGCAGGACATGCGAGGCGAAGTCAGGCAAAGCCAGGCGAGGCCAGGCGAGGCAAGGCGAGGCAAGGCAAGGCCAGGCCAAGCCGGGCCAAGCCTCATCATCATTGTCGACAACAGCTATTGCAACAACAGCAGCAACAACAACAATTACTGTGCCACCAACAACAACAACATCAATGCCTTCATCAACAATTTGCAGCAAGAAAAACACGAAAACGGCCAAAACCGGCTGCAGATGAAAATGCAAAACACAAAAACACTTTAACACACATACCCCCCCCACACACACACACACACACATTTATAGAGAACTGCTCGAATTGTCAGAGTTTTGGATATTAATGTTACGCATATTTCCAGCACTCTTTTGGTACAACTTTAGCGTTAGCCAACAAAAATGTGGCGAAACCCCAAAATTGCTATAAACTGTATTCGGTTATAATTGGACTATGAAGCATTTGACGAGTTGCATATACATGTTGCAAGTTGAAAGTGGATAGACTGCCGGGCATAGTAAAGGGTTCAGTAAATACGTATTTCAAAATTACTTTAATTGATAAGTAAATTAAATGTGAATTTTTAGCAATTTAAATATGTCATTTTTACAAATAACAACAAGATAAAACTTAAGATTCAAAATATTGAAATGTTTAAAAATTTTATTATAAAGTTGTGGGGAAAATATGTAAAAGGCAGAAGGAAGCATCTCAGGTCAAGGTTTGAATGACTGCAGATAACAATGTTATTGGACCTGGACTCTAAGCAGATAGTTCCATTTGAAGGGACTCCTAACATTTTTTGTGGAACCTATGCTAAACCGATTTAATAGATATATCGTCTATATAAATCATATCTAATATCATATAAACTATCTCTTTCATTCTAACATATTTCGTTTTTTAAACTTTGGTGTTCCTGACATGTGGACAAGTGGCCATTCTGAACTTAATTTATGGTATAAATAACTTAGAGAGAGCGAGAGAGAGAGAGAGAGAGAGAGAAGAATAGAGAGGGAGATAGGGAGAGGGAGATGTTAAGATTGAGCACAGTGAAAGAAAACCGTTTAAGCAAATTAAGCAAAAAAATATGCATAATTGGCAATGAAAAGTTATGCAGCGGCATTTACTTAACTTGTAGATGCAGCTAGGCATTTTTTTTTTTTTTTTTTGTGTTGCAAGTTCGTATCAGCTGCCACTTGATGGAAAGTTTTGAGTTGCAACGTGTGGCGACCGCTGCTCTTTTTTATTTACAGTTACTTGAATAAGAATTTCTCGAGGACATTGGTGTGGATGGGATGGAGATGGTGGCTGGAGATGGAGATGTAGATGGAGGTCGCAGTTATAAAAGTTGTTCGGGTCATTTAAAAAGTTGAAAGCCAAAACTGGCGCCAGACCAGGCATCAAGGATCGCAACGTGCCTGTCGCTGACATTTTGCGCGGTGGCTCTTAGAAATGGCAGTCTGCCCAGCAGCTGGATGAAGTCAAGGTACTCTCAGGGCATAAAATCGAAAGTTGTCCCCTGCACAGTGACAACAAAGTGAACAGCATATTTTGCAGCAAGCCGACAATTATTATTGATAGTTTTTAAGGTAAATCAGTTTGTAAATGAATAAAAAATTGAAATCTTTAAAAAAAATAAAAATTTGTTAAATATTAAGTAGATATTTGGGAAGATTGTTTTTTATTTATGCAGTTACACACTGTGCTACAATAAGGTAAGTGGTGCGGGTCGGGAGATGTGGTCTTGGGGAATGGATGTGGCTTCTCTTCGCCCCCCCCTAGGCTTGAGGATTCACAGTCTTTGATGATATTGCTCTGGTTAGGCAAGCCGCTGGCAAGTCGCTGCTAAGCGATATTAACATCAAGCGTTAGGGATGTGAACAAAAAATTAACTTTGTTAAAAAGCCGCTGCGTGTGTGTGTGTGTGTGTGTGTGTGTGTGTGTGTGTGTGTGTGTGTGTAGGTAATAGCTACAGAAAAGTTTTAAACAACGGCAGCAGGCGCGAGTGTTCTGCCCGCAGCTATTTATGACAGGCTGAGGCGGGCGGTCAGGCAAAGTGGTTTAGGCCATGTTGCCATGAATGACTTGGATATTAAACAGATTTTGGTTACGGTCACGTTGCCAGCCGCTTTCAAATCTTGTGGACTGCAAGCGTTATGGAAATTTTAGATGTCAAGGTGTTGATTACTCATGCCAAAGTTCACTGCACAACAGCCCCAATTCAGTTCAGTTCAGTTCAGTTTGGTTTAGTTTGGTTTAGTTTAGTTTAGTTTAGTTTATTTGTCTGGTAGTTGGTGGTAGTTTGAGACGATGATGATCCTTGTGTAATTGCCTGCAGCTCTGGTTGCGTATTTTATGGATTATAAGGTTAAGCGGTGTTAGCCAGCTCATCAATATATTATGAAAGGCGAACACACAAGCACACACACACACACACACACACACACACACACACGCGGAGAGGCATAACAAATGCCATTTAAGCTGAACTGTGGCCTGCATTTAACACTCGAACTTAGTGGGCCAAATTGTGGCGCCAACTGGATCTGGCTCTGAGCTCTCCACTTGCCCGCTGTGTTGTGGCATTCAATATGCAACGGGCAACAGCTAATTGATGTGCGACAAATAAGCCAACTAATGGCAATTAATCGTTTGTAAAATATGCTGAAATTCACTGAAGCAATCACAGATTCACCTGAGCGTTGTCCCTCACAGCGACCACGCCCTCAAGC
The DNA here is from genome assembly GCA_035042045.1 of Drosophila melanosoma. Lineage (NCBI taxonomy): Eukaryota > Metazoa > Arthropoda > Insecta > Diptera > Drosophilidae > Drosophila > Drosophila melanosoma. Next base: position 305,388 of record JAWNLY010000179.1, read on the forward strand.
TGGCATCGATTGGCAGCTGGCAAAAAGATTTGCAAACTACTCAATTTTAATTTGGCGAAAAGGCAGCGAATCGGTTATGTGCAAACGCTTAAAGAAGTTGCCGATGTTTATGTGGCAAGTGGAGCAATTGTCTGTCTACACAGCACTTGGCACCCGCTTTTTGGCCACAATACACCAACGGGCACCAAACACCCACAGCACCACCTCCAACAACTCCAACTCCACTCACATCCGCAGCAGTCCAGCTGAACGAACTTGCTTCAAGATTTGCGGTTCGAGCCAGTTTTTAGTATATTGTTAACAAGTAAAATGAAAACGTAAATGTTTGAAAATTAGATTTTGCCCGAGTCGGTTTTGTTTAGACTTGTTCCGGGGTTGTTCGTACTGTTTTGTGGGTGTGAGCGAGTGTGTGTGTGTGCGTGTGTGCGTGTGTGCGTGTGTGTTACTGTGTGTGCACTGAGGTGTTGCCTAGTTTGTGGCTTGTTAGTTAGTTAAAAGTTTTTGCCTGCAATTAAATTGCTGCGCAAAAAGTTTGCTTCAACATTGTTCTTAATTTTTTCTTTGGCTTTTGCAGTTTGCCAAAGCCAAATACGAATGAACAAAATTGTCTCCTTCTGGGCTGCATTTATGTGTTTGTTTGTGTGTGTGTGTGTGTGTGTGTGTGTGTGTGTGTGTGTGTGTGTACGTCTGTCTTTAAGTCGCAGCCGCAGTCGCAAAGTGTAGAAGTCCTGTGGCAATTGCCTGATTGTTTCTAATCCGCAGCAGCATCGAATAGCAAGAAAGTTCGTTATCAGTGACATTTTGGTGTACAAATAGCAAATAGCTCGCAGTTTTCAGTTTTCAGCTTTCAGTTTTTAGTTTTCAGTTTTTAGTTTTCCTCTACCAATATGCACTTCTCAACAACTCCCAGCTCTCAGCCAACAGTTGGCAATTCGCCGTTGCCATTGAGATCGTGCCGGCAATACCAAGTAAATTGCATATTCTAAGCAGACAAAAAACAAAAAAAAAAAAAAACGAATTAACTTAATCCCAATTCACTTGGCTGCTTATGGGGTGAAGTGCTGATTGTGAATGAATTTAAGGCAACTGCACGCTTGGCATAAATTTAACTTCTTGAGACTGCCGGCCAAAGCAGCATCTTATATATATTTATGTATACGAGTTATAGTTGGCATTTTGCTTATCGACGCCGTCATTCAAAACTCATAATTTAAGATTGAATATGGCATCCAGACGCGCACAATTAGTAAGAGGCAGATGTATTCAGCAAAAACTAATTGCCTCAATGACCGCAAACAAAACCAAAGTAAACCAAAGTGCACAAAAAGCGCTGCATACTTTGCGGCGCTGTAAGTTTCAACTAGCAGGAAAGTGGAAACTGGAAACTGGAAACTCTGCATGCCAAATCAAAATCATCACCATTATACCCAAAGGCACTGGCAAAAAATCTTAACAAAATAAGATGAAGAGTTGCGAAGCGCATTAAATCATTTCCGCACTAAAGAGCTCGGCAGTTCTGACTGCGACTGTTGCAGCTCACCACTATTTATGTGCTGTTGCAGGCAAAAAAAAAAAAAAAAATGAAATCGAAAAAAAAAATGCAAATGGAAAAAAAACCAAGCAACCCGAAAAAAAAGTAGAGTGAATAAATGGTAGTGTCTCTTTTTCTTGCTCAGGCAAAAGCATAAAAATGCTTTGCCCGAAAAAAGCAAAAGTACACATACAAATAATATATATAATCATACAAATACACACACACACACACACACTTATGTATATATATATATATGTATATTCACATTAGCTTACTCATGTGTGTGTGTGCATATGTAACATATTCAGGCAATTACCGCCATTCAGCACATTTCAATTCAACTTCAAAATTGCCGCCATCTTTGCCTCCTGTTCGTCTTTCCCTTCTGCATATTTCTTTACCGCGCCGCTGGTCTTTTTCTTCTCCTTCTTCGCCAACTTCTTCTTCATCTTCTTCTTCATTTACTACTTCTAGAAAAAAGCTTTTAAACTTCACTCAAGATTTTTGCTGTTCACGCTCGGTTCGCAAATTTTTTGACTGTTGCCGCTTACTTAGTTTTCCAACGCGAGTTGCACAGTGGTCACCATGCAACAAATTTTTCGATTAAACGATTAACGATAGTCGATTAATCTTCAAGTACCATAGACCGCCTCCAGACAGTTTGCGTTCGCTCCCTTTAAAACTCAGCCTATTGTTGAATTATTATAATTTTGTTAAGTCGGAGATCCCCACAAATCAAGTACCGGTAACAATTTGTGAGAATTTGTTAAAATTGGGCAATATGAACTAAGATCGATACATTTCCGAGTTTTTTTAATTGCCATTTCAAAATTGAAGTCACTTTTTGAACAGTATATAACAATTTTTATATTCATTTTTTAAGGGAATTCTGCTTTTGTCATTTACTTTAAATTTACATTTTCAAATTGTTCACGTAATACAAATTTTGAAATAAAAACAACGAACTAAGCCAGCAAATGGTGTAAATTTCCAAATTCAAATTCATAATTAAATTTATTTCATTTGATTTATATTTGCTTAAGCAAGCAAATTTAGACAACAAATTGCGCTTATCGACCCAGGGTTGCACGTCAGTTTTGGTCGATGTGCGCTGTTGTGTCTTTATCTACAACTGCCGCTTTATATTCCACAGCAACTGCATCTGCATCTTTTGCTTCTTGTAGGGACTTCACTTTGTTGTGTGCTCTGAGCTGATGTGCGTGTGTGTGTGTGTATTTGCGTGTGTGTGTGTATTTGTATGTGTGTGTGTGTGTGTGTGTGTATGTTTTTAGCGTGCGCTGTGCTGCTGCTATGTGTGTATGTGTGTGTCTGGTGTGCGCTTTGTGAAGTGCCGTTTTTATAAGTCTGTCAAAATGTAGTTCATATATTTTCGCGAAAATTCGTTTTGCAGTTGACATAACTTTGTCAGCCCCAATTTATCAACAACAATTAGTAGAGCAGAGACCGACGACCGGCTGACTGACTGTTTAACTGACTGACTGACTGACTGAATGACTGACTGACTGACTGACTGAATGACTGACTGACTGACTGACTGACTGACTAACGTATGGCAAGTGGTAGCTTTTTTTTTTTTGGGGCGTGGCAAGTATGTGACAAGTATGTTGCACAACGCTGCACAAAACTTTGCCCGTCTGAGCGACAAATAGATGACTTGACTTGCAACGAATTGCTTTGCCAATGAAGACATTGCAACAGCAACAGTAGCAGCAGCAGCAGCATCATCAGTAAGGCGTATACTTAATATTGCCAAAAGTAATTAATATGATTTATTCAAATTTTGTTTGGGGCCAACATTCAACTAGCTTATTTAATTGCCAGCTGCATGTTTGATGAAGAGCTCATTGTGATAATTAATATGTTAATAATACACACGTAATATATATATTTATTTAATGAATCGAGAATATGTATATGATATTTACCTGTATTCGTGCGATAAGAAGAACGTGCCACGAATTTTGCAGCCATTGGGATTTTGGCGCTTGCCATTGAAGATCTTCTGATAGTGATCGTAATTATTCAAATTGACGGCGCCATCAAATGTCAACATTATAATTTGAGGTATCTGAAATATAGGGTAAAAGCAGGGAAACTGTTGTATGCCATTCCAAAAGTCACATATCTATGTATATATATATATATGTATGTATGTAGGTCTGTGGATATGTAGTATAAAATGTCAATTGGCAAGACCAACAGCAAAGAGCCTTTAATTATATGATATACACATTTGCTTTTTGCTGTATGTGTGTGTGTGTGTGCGTGTGTGTGTGTGTGTGTGTGTGTGTGCGTATTTCGGCCCAATTAGTGAAGCCCCAACCTCAAAATTCACGTGGCATGCATTGACATTGGAAGCCACAGCAAATGCAGCAGCAGCAGCAACTCTTATTAAAGGTTTTTCCATACAGCGTTTGTTTTTTTTTTTCCTGCCGGCATTGCGCCTGGCTGAATTTTAGCTTGCGGCCTGCTGCTCACGCGGCGTATACGCAACGACCGCCACTTGATATTCAGAACTTGAGCATTAAACATAATTAGTGGGTATGCTGCTGTTAACCAGGTCGCTAAAATGCAGATCCACCCTGATTTACTAGCCCAAAGCCAAAACTGAGCTGCTATCAATATTGCCGCAGCTATGGCAACAGTGGCAGTGGCAGCAGTGGCAGTGGCAGCAGTGGCAGTGGCAGCAGTGGCAATGGCAGTGGCAACAACAACAACAACAACAACAACCGTTTCAACAACAGCAATAAGTTTAACGAGTGGTAAAGCAAAGCAATTCCATTACAAAAATTGCCACCCCATGATGCATTCAATTCCAAAACGGGCGACATTCTGTGTGGCGTCTCCAAAAGCAGCTTGCAACACTTTAAGTGCAATTCCATAATCAAAGACCGCTCGAATTGCGAACCGAAAAGAAATGACGCACCATAAAAACAAGCAGCGCCCAACACATAACTCGCCAGCTCATCGCACTTTGAACACCCTTGAAAATGATTTCATTATCTTTTATTGAACTTCGATAGATAATGTTATAAAAGACGAGCAGTTTAACCAATCACAAAGATCTTACGGATAGCTACTCTTTTAAGAACCATTATTTTGTAGTAGATATTTCTTTCGACGGTTCATTCACGATTACATGTTAAATATGAAAATAAAAATGAGAAATTCTGGATTCTAACTTATTGCAGTTTTAGTTAGTTTTTAGTTTTTAGTTTATAACGTTTACAAACTGCATTGTAAACTCATAGGGCTCGGCCGAGGGCAGGTTGTGAAATGAAAATCGAATGCGATCAGCATAAAGCAGCGTTGAATGGCAATTGCTATCGAGGTGGCAGTCGAAATGCATTTCGACAGAGTTGCACATAGAGAGCAGAGGCACGGGCGACGGAATCGGCGGCACTTAACTCTCAATGTGGAACAGAACACATAAAAAGAATTAATGTTCAAATGCAATATGAATGTTCGCCGGCTAACACAAGCCTCAACCCACAGACCCTTGGCAATAGTCGACAATTGACCGTATCTGTATCTACCCAGCTATCCTGCCATCCTGCTATCCAGCTATCCATCTATCCATTTATCCAGCCATCCAGCTGGCCAACTCTGTGCTTCCTTTCTGCCACTCCGCATCATGCAGCTTGAGCTGGCAAAATTATGCAGGGGCGTGAAACACTCAAAAACATCGAACGTTGGTCAACTTAAGTGTGGCTTAGATAACTGATGATAGTGATGATGCTGATGATGACTTTCATGATGTGGTTCATCATGAGGATACTGCCTGCTGAGAGAATTGAAATTTGCGCATCGATTTAACATTGCTTCCTTTTTTTTTTTTGCCTGTGCATCTGCCTTTCACCTGCCTCCCTGCCTCCCTTTGGAAGGGCATATTTCAAGCGCAGTTTCCGCAAAAAGTTCGGCAAATAAAAAAAAACATTTCCAAATTTTCTTTTAGTGAATTAATATCATCATCAAATTATAAATCCAATAATAATCGCAAATAGAAACATCGATCTGTGCATAATTGGAGTAAAATATTTAATTGGTGTAAACTAAATGCTAATATTTATGTCAAATATTAAAAATGTTTTTACTGATTTTTTCAAACTTTTTCTACACATGGAAAATGATTGATTTTTAGGTTGCGCAAAGTTGCATGCAAACAACTTTCGAGTTCAGTTCCTTTAATAGGTTGGCAATTCAAAAGCTCCACACAACTGCCAGGATTCGGCTGAAGTCTCCTTTGCTAACCTACTTCACAACATCCCCGAATACCCCCCCCCCCCACACTATTTCACACATTTATCCCCCTATTGTCTCAACCCCTGTGCCTCTGTGTGCGTAGATAATTTTTGCTTAATGTGACTCAAGTTTGCACTTCAATCTTTGAGCAAATATGGCACATAGACAGTTGACAAGCACCTTTGGCTGAAGGACAGAAGTTTGCCCGACGAACTCGAACTCAGCACTAGAAAATGGATGATAGATGGGTTTTTGATGCTGTTCCAGTAAGTTCGTTGGATGGCAATTCTTTTTTTTTTGGGTTGTTTGTGATGCAAATTTGCATAGCTTAGTTGCTCAATCGCGGCGACAATTGAGCGTCTCATTGATTGAGTGATTGCAGTTGCGCATAAATGCAGTACCCTCAAGCACCCCAACACCCAAACACCCAAACACCCAAACACTCCCCTCTCCATCCACAGTCAACGTCTTACGGAAGAAGCTCTATAATAAGTTTTTTTTTTTTTTTTTTTTTTGACACTCAGCGCCTTCTTCATAGTTTTCTTTATCTTTTTCTTTGTGAAAGCTTAACTCAAATTGGATTCGCATTCAAATTGAGAAAAGCGTTTTATTTAACGACACCTCGCTTTTTCGTGAATCAAATTGACAGTTTGGATACGCACAGAAAAGTGAAAAAAAGAGAGAGAAACTCTGATTTTCAGCCAGTCACTGGGTATATAAAAGTCAAGTATGCTGGCCAATAGGGCAGTTCAAAAGTTTTACTTATAGTTTCTATGCCAGTGCACTTTGCAATGCGGAAATTGACCGCGTTGCGGAATTGATTATCGTCGATTATCGGGAAATGCGATTGGAAAGCGATGACAACGCTGCGAATGCATAATGTGAGTTGGCCTAGAAGAGTTTTGGGCAAATGAACACCCAAATTAATCGCTTGTTTGCGGTTAATTGAGATGGTATTAATTATAACTATACGCTCAAACACACACATAGACACACACACATACACACACAAATAGACACACGCATGCAAAGAAGTACAAACAGGCTGTCAGAAATTGAAATCGTTTTGTTTTGGGTTGTTGGGAGTAGGGTTTGTCGGTTTGAAGGTTTGTTGGCTTGAGGGCTTGAGGGCTTGAGGGGTGGGCTAAACACATGTAAGCGCTAATAACACTTAAATAAGCACTCTCGCCACACAGACCCTTAAACAAAGGCGACAAGAGGCGAACGAGGCAAAGGGGTGCCACAGCAGGAGGGCAATTCAGACAATGCGACAGACAGACACACACGCACACACACGCACACACACTCGCACATATATTTCAATTTGGAAATTAAGTGGCTCACTTGCGATTTGTTTGTGTTTGTGTAAGTGTTGTGTATTTGCGTGTTGCGTTCATGTTGAAAGTCGGCCGAGTATGTCGACGGCTCTGCCGAGGCTGACGTCGCTGTCGCCACATAAACTTCCGCAGCTTACTGCTCGTATTTAACTTTTGTTACACTTTGCCACATGCGGTCCGCTCTTAATTGTCATGCAACTTGCTACAAGTAACCAAATTAATTGGAAATTACTTAAAAGTCATCTTAGCAACTCTTTCATCAAAAGTCGCTCCGAAAGATTGCGTAATTAAATTCAAAATTAATACAAATTTCAATTGAAAACAAAAAAATATTAATAAAATAAATAATTTTGTGTTATTTTGCGACCTTTCCTTATAAAATATATATTTTTGAACACTTTAAAGCGAACGTTATGAATCTCTTCCTGATGATAAATCTCTAGAGAAAGGATTGCGAAATATCTGTGTATGAGTATGTATATTTAAGTTTGTATTGTTGCATCGATAAATATGGCATATATTTAAAAGGTTAATGGTCGAAGGTTTAACCTTTAAATGGATATATTAAAGTGCATTCGAGTGCGTGTTTAGCTTTCCGAAATTATATGCTTATTTGTGTAGTTTTTGTTGTTGTCAGCCAGTGCTATTATTATCGTGCATGTGAAACCACAACTAATGTGCACTTCAAACTGTCTGTCAATTGATAGTCCGCACAGAACACACACAATCACGTTGGGATACTAAATCAAAAACACATGCACACACCAATCACACACACATACACAAACACACACACACACGTACATCATAGAGCTAATATTATTTTTCGTCCTGCCCAAAACTGTTGAGAGAGCGTTGAATTTTAAAGTGCGAAATCAGTATAATTGAAAAAGCTCTGAATATCCATATATATATATATATATACGTGATATTTTACGTGACATATTGATATGTGCTGTATACACATAAAGCATACATACATATAATAATCGCATCAATTTGATATTCAAATAATTATGCATTATCTTTTTTTTTCACATTGTTGACTTTTGCACTGCCTGTTTGGGTATCTCTGTATATATATTTATGTACATACGTGTTATGTCTGACAATCAATCTTGTTGGGGATATTCAAACTTTGATATCGATTGGAGGATGATTTTTTGGCGTATCTTAGATATTTGCTTTCCCATCACTTTTGTTCATTTTTATATTTATCCTCACATCAATCAGTTTATTTGTACACTTAAGTGTATCTACATAATAGATAACCGCAAAACCTTTATTTTGCCTCAAGATTTGAGTTTATTTAATTGATTCTGATTGAGTGCAATTAAGAGTACATCTTCTTTATACCTTAATATACTTAATATATATTTTTTTAATTCTTTTATTATTACTACTATTAATTTTAGCTTTTGTCCTCTACAGAGTTATATACATTAAATTTGCTTTCGCTGATTTATATACCAGATGAATGGCTTTTTTTACTAGCATTTAAACGACAATTCTCATTATTTATTTTGCAACTTTTTCTGTGTTTATTTCAGTTATGCGTTTATTAAAATATTTATTCACCTTTTACGCATTCGCAGTTGTGCTTGTTTTTGTTGTTTTTTTTTTAAAAAAACTTTGCTTTCACGTAATTTAATGTGGTACTTTGAGTATTTCTTTTTGTGTTTGAGCTCATAACTCTTAACCAAATAAACAGACCGAAGCTATTAAACAGGATATTCGAATCAAGAGGAACAGCAGCAACAATGACAACAACCTCAATAGCAACAACAACAATTCATAATAGCAGTGAGAAAAACAACAACTGAAACTATGACAACAATATGCAACGAATGGCACAACAAATGGCAAAGACAACAGGACAATTTCCTTATGCAAAGTAGCGATAACAGCAGCCGAATGCATATACACAGATTTATGGCCAGAGTAATACCCAAACTCAAAACGAGGCCGAAGCCATACTTAAACAACATACAGTTATACTCATATACACCCCTATTGTCACCACCCCACCCCACCCCATCCCAGCCACCCACCGCAGCCCATCCCACTTCATTACAAAGGCGCAGCTGGCATAGTCCTCTGCTGCTCTGTGTCGTAAAAATAAAACCTGTCAATGCACTCCAAAATTTATCGCCTTGCAAATTAACACTTAAAGGGCAGCAGAAAAAAAAACAAATATATATAGAAAATAGAAGACGCCAGAAATATAATCGAAGAGTGAGTTAAATGCTGGCGGTTTAGATCGATATGGTTTGGACTTACCTTTTCAGCCTCGAGTTCGCCAGGCACTTGGGTGCCATCCTTGGAGCAGAAGCAGTAGGGCAGCTGGCACTCTTCTGTGTTGCAGCGCTGAGCAGTGTCGGCTGGCGCATCCGTTGCCGGTGCTGGTGCTGCAAAGACGATGCACGTTATGAAAATGTGTTGCACAAATCAAGTTGTAACTGCTTTGTGAGAATCTTGCACAAATTAGCTAAGAAATTATTTAAAATCGATTTGGGTATGCGAACAATATTGAACTCTGGCAATCGAATGCCACAATGAGAGATACATAGACAGAGAGAGATACATAGACAGAGAGAGAGAGAGAGAGAAGAAAGCATGTCGAAAGTTAAAAGTCAACAAAATAACACACAATACAATACAAATATCAATAAGGCAGCAGGTAGCCAGCAAAGCAACGTTCAATGTGCAAGAAACAAGTTAAAAGAAAGTTAACAACGAGCCAGAGAGCAAGAGCGCAATTCAAATAGCCAAAGGTTATATTCTAGCTAACCCAACTTGCCTTGTTACCAAACAGCACAACTCTGCAGAAAGCACAAAAAAACACCAAGAATAAAAAATAACAAAACCGGAAAGAAAAAACGAAAACGAAAACGAAAAAAAAAAAACTGTTCGAGGCATCATTTTGGCACGGCTATTTGCATATGTGGGCGTTGGGTGTGTGTGTGTGTGTGGGTGTGTGTGTAAGTGCGTTTGTGTGCTTGGCAAAACCTCAATGGAATTCAATTGGCATTTCTTTTGTTGTTGTTGTTGTTGTTGTTGTTTTGTGATCGAGTAAACAAATTCACTTAAAGTCCACAAAACAGAAGTTCGCCCATGCTGTGAATGTGTTTTGAAACGAAAGCCAGATTTGAATTCAATGGGTAGCTGGCCATAAATATAAAATGCATTCGCTGCTGCGCCTTGATACGTTCAATCACTGGAAATGTTCGTTGCTCACAAACACAACATCCTTTGGGCCGACTCGACACGGATTGGTTATAAATCAACAAGCCGCAAAAGCCATAATTTTGTGTAGTTTTACCGCAAAGCAGCACAACTAAATTAACGGCATTCATTGCAGCCAAATTAACACAATTTTCTTCCACCACTGCCACCCCCCTCTCACAGCAATAAGTGCAACTTGCTGCCACAAAGCATTTTCAATAGCAAGGACAACAGCGCAGCTTCGGTTGTGCATTCCTGTCAAATTATATAGGAAAAAAAGGGTATTCTAGTTGAAAGCGACCAACTAGCAGATACCCAGTAGTAAAATTTTGATAGTGATATTTTGATTCGTTATGCAGCCCGACCTTTGGCAATATATTCATACGGAGCTCTAAGACTGTTAGTGACAGATACTTTAAAATTGGCTTATAAATTTCGATCTAAGCAGATCTTGTGAGTATACATTTTTATCGATAACTGCATCCGTTTTACTAAAATCAATACATAAAGGTTTTCGATAGCAATAAACTACACAATTTTAAATCCAATCGCGATCCAATCGAGAAACACGCAAATTATAGAAATAGAAATGTTGTTAATGAAAATATCTTTTGCATTTTTTTTTTTTATTTTTTACCAATTACATAGCCTCACATACTTATACATTTTATAACATACAATATAATAATTTTTAAGGGCTGTACAAGATAGTAATTTTATATGTAGCATAAAAAAAATATCTTAAATATTCTTTGTTGCTGTTAACCATTCATTAATATTGAATTTTCTGCTCTAAGCGATGCTTTAATATCAGTGATGAGATATATTTTCTATCTAGTTAGGCTGTAATCAAAAGTGTTCAACTTAAGAGCTATACAATTATAAAAACTGATGATACAATATCGGGGAAATTGCGGAAATGGCTTCTAGATAACTTGCAATAAGCTGGTTAAATTAAAAATGATTATTTAATGTATTTTATGCCATCTCCAACTGTTTGTGTGTGTGTGCGTGTGTGTGTGTGTGTGTGTGTGTGCGTGTGTGTGAGACTGTACGAGTAAGCTGTCCCATGAAGTTGCCATTTGAATTGGTCGTCAACTTCCGTTTCCGTATGGCTGGGTACATTGACAACATCATCAATCAATTTAAAGTGGACTTATGCCGCTTGACATTGCCAAATGCAAAACAAACTAATGATGTCAAGCACTTTTTCGTCCCAACGACTTTGACAAAAACGCTGAGGAGGAGCTTAAGCTCCTCACCCCCAGCTATTACTGAAACCCTAGCCTACTCTAGCCCACTCTCCGGATCGAATTGGAAATGGGTTGGGTCTAGCAGACCCTGCTGCCAGTTAATACTCTTATTATTTAGCTGTGTCTCCGTTGAGTGTTTGATATTCAATTGCCAATGAATTCGACTAACAAATAAAATCGATTTAATTACATTATTTGTGTGCCCCATGCAACCAATTCCAACCTCTTCCACCTTTCCCTTCAGCGTCAATCAAATAATCGCCAGCTGCATAAAAGTTGCTTCTGTCGCTGACAAAAAAAAAATCAAAAGCTACATCAACAATTTCATGCGAATGCAATCAGGGTAAAAGTCGAATTGGACAACGGGAATGTTTCTGGGTTTGACTGTAATGCGAATCGAAGTTTGCTTTTTTGTAGCTTATGTAATGTTGAGTGTAACAGTACTGTCAACTGTAACTGCAACTGCAACATCAAAAATAAAATAACAAGTGACACAGCTGTGGCAAAAACAAGCATTGCAACAAAATAATAAACACAATATAAACCCATAAATATTAATAAGTTTTAAATAGTTAGGACTTAAATATTGATGTGTAGCGTTGTCGTGTCGACTGTGTGTGTGTGTGTGTGTGTATCGAGTTACATTTAAATACACACAAACACACACGCACACACACACACTATTGGGGACACGTACAATGCAAGAAGCATCCGGCTGCGCCTAGAAGAATGCAATGCGCCACTTGTGTACAAATTGTATCGTTGATTGCTGCCACCGTTCACAAGAAATCTGATCAGATCTGCCACAAAGTGGAATATCCATAGAATACTTATAAAATTTGTGTAGCTATCAATGCTGGAAAATATGCATTTGTGGTTAAATCATAAATAACAGCAATACAAAAATGAAATGCTTGGCATTTAATTTACCCGGCCATGGGTCAGCACAGTGTCCTGAATATAAGTATAATGGGACTAACGGCAAGCAGCACTCAATGGCAGACTGTGCAATCAACATAAATTCATAAGCTAAATAACCAAGTGTGCCATCCCCAAAACGCCTCTCAAAAACTAAATGCATACAATTTTATTATTTCAAAAAGTAACTTGGCAAATTTGCGCACTCGAGCAAAGTGAATATGCATTTGTATGTGTGCCTGTGTGTGTGTGTGTGTACGTGTGTGTGTGTGTGTGTGTGTGTGTGTGTGTGTGTGTTGACTTGTGTACAGATATTGAATAAAATGTAATAAACACTTTTAGTAACTTTGTCTTATGCACTTCGCACTGCCAGCGACAGTCTCGACAACACCAAAGCAAAGCTGAGCGGAGAGTTGGGCTGGGCTGGGCTGGGCTGGACTGGGCTTGGGCTGGGCTGGATTGGGCTGGGCTTGGGCTAGGGTTGAAGTTGCATACGTTGCGTATACGTAATGCGGACAGTTTGGAGCTTATTTGTGTAACTGCTTGTTTGTGTTGTTGTTGTTGTTGTTGTTGTTACTGTTGTTGCTTTTGTGTAAGCAATATTGAAATGCTGTCATTGAGCGTGCTCACTGAATTATGAAATTGAAAACTATTCAGTGCAAAATTGCTTCGAATTTTACCAGCTCGTGTGAGTTCTCTACATGCGACATATCTACATATATATATATATATATATATATATGTATATTTTTATATATATATATGTATGCCAATTTTTATGGGATATACAGGAGTAGGAGCAGTTTGTCAGTTGCTTGGACGCGCACTGTCAATAGTTTGGGCCAAGTTGGCATCTAAATAAGCTAGTCAAACTGTCGAGCAGTCAAGTCGGCAGCTATAGTCAAATACATTTTGGACAGTAAGTGTCTGCAGCGGGCAGCATGTTGGCTAACAAGTATTTTGTACGCAGATTTTATTGAATTTCCAACCCGATCACTGGCTTAAATATTCTAATTTCTGTCTGGGCAACAACGAAGCTGAGCATTAAATCCACATAAAACGAAATAAAATCGCATTTATATGCACATTTTATTGCATACATTGTGGAATACCTTAGCTACATCTCACCCCACAACATTACACACACACAGGCACGTACACACGCACACACGCACACACACACACATGCGCATAATGAAAAGAAGCAACTTTTTGCTTATCTATTTTTTGTGATGGCATATTTGCTGTCAGAATTTCAAATTCATTTGGGTTTTGAAAGCGTCGTAAGCAATTCGTCAGCTGAGCAATTTGACAAGACGGCCGGGGGGCGAAGGGGTGCGTTGCAAACTGTGGGCTTAGCCATTGAAGTTGTTGTTGCTGCTGCTGCTGTTGTTGTTGTTGTTGTTGCTGTTGTTGTTGTTAATGTTCTTGTTGTTGGAGTTTGAGGCTTCGCTATTTTAGAGCTCATAATCCCTGGTCTGGCTTATGTAGCAGCCAGATGGCTTGCAAATTAAAGTGCCAAGCGATTAGAGGCAATCAGTGAATTCTTCACTATGCTCGCAAATCAAATCTTATTTAATGCTCACACACTTATGTGCATACAGACCAAAGAAATATATATATATATATATATATATATAAATATATATGCATATCATTACTCAGCTAACAAATGGTTATCTTTATTCCCATTTAATTTGTACAGAGGGACAATTGTCGAGAGGCATTCATCTTTTCTTTGATTTCAATCATATTTCACACGTTGGCATTATCGCTCAGTATTAGAAAATTTTGAAAAATGCATGCCATAAAGATTAGAGATAAGTCTATGAGTATTTCAACACTTACAAGGGCATTTATGGATTTCTGAATGCTTTTTTAGTATTGATTAAACAATTTTTCAATTACCATAATAGATTATATTATATATTTATGAGTCATCTATGAAATATATAAAAAATGAAAACTACAGCAATTTACTGGTGTGTGAGTTTTGCAAAAAGAGAGAGAGAGAGAGAGAGAGAGAGAGAGGGAGAGGAGAATAGATATAGTATGCACAGAGCTCTGACCTAATCTCTGCTGCAATATTTCTGCTCGTGCCTTGCTTTACATTGGCTACAGCCGTGTGGCTTTGGAGGGGGGGGGCAGGAGGTAACTCGTATGTGTGTGTGTGTGTGTCATTTATGTTATTACTTTTCTACTCCAACATACTCTCTAACACACACACACACACACACACACATGCACACACACTGGGTCGGTGGCTTTCAGTCGCCGTCACAGTCAGAGCAAAGAGCTATTTATGTGAGACAAAATTCCAGTTGGTATTACGCAAATCCCAAATGCTTTAGCTGTCGTAGCTTTCTTCCAAACGGTTTCCTTCCGACAACGGTGGCCAACTGCAAGCCCAATGCCTGCGCCGACGCTGACTACAAATGGCAACTGCGCTGCTGACTGCTTAAAAAGTGCGTGCTTGCATTTGAGCGATATATCAGTGTGTGTGTGTGTGTGTGTGTGTGTGTGTATGTGTGTGTATGTGTGTGTGTGTGTGTGTTGTGTGTGTGTGTTTGAGTGAAAGACAGCTCTCCAGTAGGAATCGCGCAAAGTTGTTTCGCCTCAGAAGACTTTTATGTGTATATGTTTACCGTTAATTTTAGTTACCTGAATGGTCATTATTTGCTAGCAAAACAGTTAGCAAAATATAGAAATAAAAAAGCAGCAAGATAATAAATGATTAAGTTAGTCAGTACATATATTTAAAATGCTCAACATTACGAAATCAAATATAAATTAGATTATTGTGTAATTATTATTATTTCAAATTTTTATATCCACTAAGAGAAATTACAGCAACTGATCAGATTTTCTTGCTAATAAAAGTGTAATTTTTTTTCACTTACAAAATTGTCTCATTTGGTTTTTGTACATTAAATTATATGATACTTTCGGCTGAATTTTAAATATACTTTTATATTCTTAACACATTTTATGCAAAGTTAAGTTTATTTCAAAACTTTTAACAAGAAGATACGCTTCGATCAGTTTTTAAGTATTGTGTTGAAATGCTAACGGCAAAATATTTTGTCTGGGATCATAGTGCAAGTGAAACAACTTGAAAAAGTCGTTATTATATTTTCAAGCGACAAGTCAGTAATTTTTCACAATGCTTTCCAACATGTTTTAGCCACATTGGGTTCGGCCTGAAGACTGGTTGAACAAATAGTCACGAAAACTTACACATTTATAGTGAATATTAAAATGTGTGTGTGTGTGTGTGTGAGTGTGTGTGAGTGTAGCTAAACTCCAAACTAAATCATAAATGTAAGCTCATGCACACACACACACACACACATTGGTGTGGCACTTGGCTATTCCTAAGCAGTTGCGTTCGTGCCCCATTTAAAGTGCAGCCCATTGCTTGGAACACATACAAACCAGTTGATTTGACTGTCTCATAGTTGGCCAACTGCTGGTTTAACCTCTGCACTTGGCCAAGTTATCGCTGTGCTTCTATTCCTCTAAAGGCATTGCCATCGTGTGGGCTTTGCTCTCCTTACATTTTTAATATATTTCGGAATTCTACTTTTGCCCCATAAACGAATTGTGCGACATTTACTAAATGTAGCTGCCCATTGCACAATATTCGGTCGCATTCGATTATTTTGCCTTTCGATTGCAAATTATTTTAATCATGCACTACCCCTCGACCCCTCCACCCCACTCTCTCTTTCTCTCTGGGTCTGTCTGTACTTCTCGGTAGTCGGTAAGTCTGTCACATAGAATCGTTTGTCTCCAGGGCTTCTCGTGCGGCTTGCGTCCTTCTAATAGAATGCTCAATTCTATTTTTGAGCTTCTAATAAATTTGCAGCTATTCTGCAGCTCAGTTTTAGCCATGTAATTTTTTGTTGGTTACTGTTGCTGTTGTTGTTGTTGTTGTTGTTTTTGGTTGCTGCTTGCGCGGCTCGACTCGGCTTGGTTGGACTTTGGGTTGGGCTATGGAGTCGAACTTCGCCTTTTATTTTAGTTAACAACTTTGCTTCTGCAAACTTGGAATCGTTTAGCAAACTGTTTGGCATTTGCCACAAAAACCTGCTCCATAATCCCCAATCCTCAATCCCCAATCCACAATCCCCAGCCATTGGCTCTCTTCGTTCACTTGCTCCATCTCTGCCTGGCATGCATATGTGTTTTACTTGGAGAGCACTTAAAATTTTGGTTTGCTTGATTTATGGAGCACTTTCAATTGTTTCTTCAGCTAATGCCACTCCCATGGCTATTTGCAATAAAAATTACAAAAATTACATTGACACTGTACAGTGTCTGTCTGCTCCATCTGTAGACCACACCCCCCCCCCCCCCCGCTCATCTCTTCACCCGTATCCTGCGTATCCTTTTATTAATAGTAGTTTGTGCAGTTTGGACATAACTTCATCACTTACTTGTTGGCAACGGTCCGCACTTGGCTTCATCCTTAAATGTGCAGAACTTTTGCAAATCATCAAAGTATAGGCCAGAGGGGCAGCGATTTAAATAGGGGTAGCCATCGACGCACTGCATAGAAAATGACACATTGTGGGTGCATCAACTCAATTGTGTAATTTGACCTTTTGGCCAGACAAATTAAGCAATATGTCGAAAGTTTACCTGATAGAAGCGACGACAGGTCGCAGGATCAGCATAGTTGCCATTGGCAATGTGGGATGGGCATGTAAACTCTTCCTTGTCCTTGCTTTGACCTGTAAAAGTTTATAAAGTTCTTTAATTTATCAACTTGTCAAATTTTAATTAAAAATATTTGCAAAATAATTTAATATATGAAACTTTTCAACCATGTTAATTGAGGTTTTCAAATATATTGCCAACAAAAAATTTGTGCTGGAAAAATCTAAGGCAAATCTAAGCTAAAAATGATGTATACGAAAACTTATATAACAAATATCGAATCCGCTATCAACAGCCGATCAATAATATATATACACTTTATGGGGTCGAAAATGCTTTCTTCTGTTTGTTAAAAAAGAAAAAAGACGGAAACCTGAGAATATAGTTTTTTTTTTACACATTTTTAGTTTTATTTTTTTTTTTGAATTATATGTATTTATGCAAATTATCTTTACTTAAATAATTCTCTTAATAATTGTGTAAATATTGTGCTCTAAGACAAAATTCTGAAGGTTGCAAAGACTGATGAGATAATAATCAATCAATTAGTTCGTCTATAACAAGTGTGAAAGTGGGGAAAGAAAGAAAAAAAAAAACAAATTCACTTTGTTAAATTTATGGCTTAGTTTTAATGAATTAAAGCCATAAATCGAGTGTGGCTGGCTAATGGGGCAGTTGCATTTAGTTCTTAATGAATTGAATTGGAATGAGAGCTTAATAATGCAAAATGATACCGACAATAACAATATAACAACAACAACAACAAATTTTAATTGCTTATTTTGTGATATTTGCTATTTTGTTTGATTTTTGTTTTTGTTTTTAATTACTGTTATTAGTATTGTTTTGTTGTTTGCTAAAAGCAAAATCTAAGCTTCAAAAGCCGCTTGACGTTTTGACATTTAATAAAGCCACAAGCACTAATTATAAATGTATACAATATACACATTATGTATAAAGTATATATATATATATATATGAATTAAAATTAACTGTGATTAGTAGGGAGGAAAATAAAGCACAGATAGTTTATGTACTAAATAAATAAGAGATAATTATATGATAGTCAAATGTCGTTCTTCCACAACTGATTAACAAAACAGAGAACAAATCGAATGTCGACTAAAATACGATATTTATGCAATTGCAAAAAATCATTCCTTCAATGAAAGTGTTTTCAGATGATTTAAGCCACACATTTAATAAATGTAAATTGGTTAACAGAACGGAATGCCTAAGTAACAACAATAACAAATTAAGTGGACACTGAGCTGAGTGAAAGATGCGGTTGGAGTCGGACAATGGGAATGGGAATTTTGCATTGGTTTTAGAGTGCTCGGCCACGAACTATTCCAGCAATTAAGCATGGTGTTTTATTTCCATTTCTATAATAATAATTAAATGCATAACTTCGCTGGAAGAGTATTTTTTACCAGTAAAATGGTACAATATATATATATATATAATTTATCCCTTTGCCTGCCACAGTTTACCAATATTCCGGAGGAAAGTTCTTTCCAACTGTTGCCAACTGTTATTTCTGTATTTGACGGTTGATTAAATTTTTGCATTTGACTTCAAATCTCTTAGTTTAATTGTTTAGTGTTGTTGTCAAGCAACGTTGCAACTGTCAATTAATTTATAGCTTTGCAATTAATTAAAATATACAATTCTGTATAGTGCGCCTCGAAGTATGCAACACAAACATTCCGCAATTGAAGCCGTGCTGAGTGGCAAGTGAATAAATTCTGTTATGGTATAGGTAGAATATTGGCTGTGTAGTGGGGTGCAGCTGAAATTCCTTTATTATAATTATGAAGTAATTATTCAATTCACATCAACAAATGAAAAGTAAATTCGCTCAGGGCATAAAAATGTTCAAAATTTTGTTTTGTTTGAGCTAACTATTTATTCACTTATATTTAATTTAAATTTAACAATGGCTTGCACATTTATTTCTTGTCAAGGCATACAAATGTTTTTTTTTTTTATGCAACAAGCTGCAGTAACCGCGAATACATGCGCCAACGCCAATATCGCACGCGGTGTATAAATTTTGTATGAATTTTATGTTGAGTAAATATATGTTTTTTACATTTGTACAAATATTTTCGATAATAAAAGTAAATAAATTTTAAAAACAATTTTTAAAAACAACAAAAAATATATAGAGGTAGGCTTGGAGACTTGGAGATACGCTGTACTCATGTTTTGAGCTTAACTAGATTATTAAACGCAACATTTAGAATACAAATGTAACAAATACATAAACAAAATTTTACTCGAAAAATTTTACTGGACAGCCTTAATAGTTCTCAATAAAAGTTAATACATTGACCAAAAATATATGTGCATAGATCCAATATATATTGATGATTCTTTTTGGCTACTGATTCTGATACGCATTTGGTAAGCAAGTCAATGTTTTAAAATCTTTCGATAGGTTGATCAAGAAGAACATATATATATATATATATATATATATGCCCTATATAGTCAGCGTTGCTGTCTGTTTCTCTATTTAACGCTTTTGCATAACTCTATATCTATCTATAACTCCTTTTTTATACAATTTTAAATTGCAGAAATTCGGTGGACTTTAAAGGAATTCTTAAACGCTCAGCAGCTGAATAATTTAAATTTTGACAACAAATCAATATCAATGAGTCACTCACAATAAATATATTAATTTAAATGTTTGTGTATTTGCACAGTTAACTGAACACATTACAAATATATCCATCTTGTAATTTGAAATATAATTTCTCGTATACCCAATGAAGCAATGAAGTTTATGATGTGGCTGCCAACGGGTAATCTTCCAGTGATTGTTGAGTGTGATTCTAGTCAATCCCAGTTCAATCGACTCCTTTATCATATCCTTTCAACCATGACTATCATATATATATATATATATAATTGAAGTAAATATTGGTGTGGTAGGTGTAGTAACTTAAGCATAACAAGCTGAATCCCTTCCAATGTGTCCCAATTACAGCTGCCACTGTTTTATTTGTCGTGCCACCTGAGGCGGCGTCTGTTGTGACAACATGAATATTGCAAATTTATGTTAAAGGCGTAAGGCCAATTATGTTGGACATTTTAACTTTTCATAAGGCAATTTTCAATGCGAAAAATAATAATTAAAAATAAGCCCAAAACTGAAGCATGCAACGTTGTCGATTGACCTCCTCCTCCCTCCCCCCCTTCCCCCAATTTCTTTTCTGTTAAAGAAATTTAATGTGCTGGTTGGAGGAAAACAAAAAAAAAAAAAAAAAAACAACAAAAAATACACTGATACTGAAATCCTGTATAGCAGCTGAAAAATCGCCCAACTTTATGCACATTGAAAACAGTTTTCCACTTGGTTTTTGTGAAGCATAAAATACACACATACATATATGCATGTACATATACAATTACGCATACATATATACATGTATTTGTTTGCCTGTTGATGTTGGCCTTGCAGTTGTTGTTGCTGTTTCGCAATTGTTTTATTCCCTTTATTTGCTTTTCCATTTTTTCGATGCGGCTGCCTATAATTTATTTAACATTTGTGGCAATTTTCAACCAAGCTGAGCCGATCCGAGCCGATCAGAGTAGCGGTTTGGATAGCTCCTCGTAACGCAGCCTGCCCTTTTGCCCCCAATATTGCTGGCATAAATAATAAAATATTACTGCTGGTATCTGGTTCTAGCACTAACTTATCAATTTGTTCAATATTGTGATATTTGTCAATCCGGATTTAGTTTATTTCGTATTTTGCAAAACATAATTTCGTCCATTAAACACATGTTTATAAAACACATGAATAAAGATTGAAGAAGGGCAGCAAATGGTTTGTTAAGTTGCACTTATGGATTTCTTGAATTTGTATCTTTTGCTTTTCGCTTGCCGCAAACGAATGCAATGAAAATCAGAGAGAATTGTACCGCTTTAGGTATGTGTGTGTGTGTGTGTATGTACGTGTGTGTGTGTGAAAAATGAAAACTGAAACGGACGAAAAGGCAATAAATTGCACAACTGATATATGAATATGTATAAGAGTTGCAGAGCAGCGCAATCAGCTGCTGCGAGGTACGTTTGATAAGTTCAAATGTGTTTGCGAGTATGTGTGCCGACCATTGGGCGTTATTTTGATATATATTCACTTTAAGCGTTTTTTTTGTAATATACACAATACACATCCTTGCCAACTGCGGCACATCTTGCCAGTCTCCCTCTTTCTCTCTCAGATTTTATCTCTTCTTTTATCCCGAACCCATCGAAAGTGGGTAAAATGGTTATGATGGTTTTGTGCCAAAAGAAGAACATGCAGATCAAAGCATCTCAGACTCCATTCGATATATATATATATATATATATATTCTTGATGAGGACCAACATCAGAGTCAATTTCTACACGTCCGTTTGTATGCAAACGGAGATCTCATAGAATATGACAGTTACAGTTTAGTTTCGGAAATTCTCGTATACCCCGCGCAGACCAAGATTACATAATTTCATCATTCTATTTCTGATTATAATAAAATCTACAATTGTATGTGTATAGACTGTAAAGCTGGGTTTAGGGTATCTTGTAGTCGAGCAGCATTCTTACTTCTTTTATTTTTGTATGTTTGCCAGGGTATTTGTGTGTGTGTGTGTGTGTGTGTGTGTGTCACTTTCTCTACGCGTCTTTGAGTATCTCTTTTTTGGCTGGGACAGACCGACTGTTTGTATTTGGTAAAACGGTTTCTGCTTTTTATCCGTTGGCATTTTCAAGTAATTTTTCACGCATTTCTGTGGCTGCTTTGCGCCTCATTTTTCACAACGCGAATGTGTGTGCGTGTGTGTGTGTGCGAGTGTGTATGTGCGTTAAGCTGCTTAAATGTTTTTGCCACTTCCTTTTGCCACATGGTTTTTTTTATTGTAGTCTTTCTCTTATATTTTTTGTTTTGTCTTTTATTTTGCTGTTGCACTTACAACACTTAAATTGTAAATAATTCCGATTTGGTAGCCCAGACTACAGCTGTGAACACACACACACACACACACACACACACACACATAAACCTCAGTGCCCGCCTGACTCCTCTTCCTCCAGCTGCTGCTCCTCGTATATGTAATGGCCAAAGCCACTTGCCTTTGTCAACAAATTTGCGTTTAAATGGCTCATGTGCCGACGCGTCGCATCAGGCCGCCGTTCGTTTGTCCGTTTCTCCGAATCTCCAATTCTCCGTTTGTCAGTCGGTTAGTCAGTCGGTTTGGTGGCTCATCTCGGCCTGCCTCGTTTGCTGACGCAGCCTTTGCAATTCGTTCTAATGTATTTTTAAATTATGTTTATTTTTTCATCGCATTAAGTAGAGCACATCACAGCACACAAATGTATTTTAGAGAGAGCGAGAGGGATACGGGTGACGGTAGACGGAACACGGAACACGGGACACGGGACACGGGAGAAGGAGATGGAGATGGAGAGAGCAGAACAAATTTACAATCTGGTGATAAGTTTTCAGAGCTTCTTATAAACATGCTAACATTATTCTTATCCATGAGCTCCATGAAAGTGAATCACCATTAAGGAAACAAGTTAATAAGATTGAAGTCATCACCAAGTTGAGTTGCCATAAAATATCTGCTTGAAATAAGTTTCCGATTTCTTACAAAATATGAAAGTACTCACGTTATTTTATATGTATAATATTTGTTGAAATTATATCTGTTTTGCTCAGATATATTTGATTTTGATTATTGTTTGTTGACAACTATTTATAATTTTAATATGTTCCTTGTCATTTGATTCTTCTCTCGAATTAATTCAGCAAAAATTATTGAGTTCTTCGGAAACTATTTACTTCGTTAACTTTATATGAAAATAAAATTTTTGACTTAAAATTTGGCAATGAATTGTTGCAAATTAGTTAGCTCTTCTGGCTAATTTGCTTGCAGTTCGAATATTGCATAAACATTTCTGGTTTTTCTTTTCTATTTTTGAGTTTATTTCCATTGTGCAATGCGCGACGATCGGATGGATGCTGAATTTGGGTTTTATGATCGAAAAGATGCAATGCTGTGATATAAAATCGGTGTCACAATCCCCTCGCCCCGCCTGCCGCTTACATAAAATAAGCTTTTTACTGTTGTTATGCATTGGCCCCACACCCCCCGCTGTGCCCATTGTCAGCTGGCCTCTCCCGTTGTTCGTTAGCCATAATCTGTTCCGTTCATTGTCGATTTTAAGTGTTTTTTCTTGGTGTTTTTGGTGTCAGTTTTCGATTTCGATTTCGAAACGTGTTCCGTTATCAAATGTAATCGAATGAAAGTGAAATCGCCAGAAGAAATTTCATATATGCCATTAATATATAATATATAATATATAAAAAAAATGAAGTTTACACCGAAGAAAGGTGATGTTAAAATTAAAATGCTGAAACGAAAACAAGAAAAATGGAGGAAAAAAGCATAGCAGCTGCTATTGCGGATGATGATGTTGCAAGTATGGAAATCAGTTGAAGTTGACCATGAAAATGCTCAAAGCCACATTGCCCGAAGCCATTGCAAAAATACGCTTTTATTTGCATATTCATAAGCAAACAAAATACAGCCAGTCGTTGCTGTTAATATGTGCCGCTGGCAAAATGTTAATTAAGTCAACTGGAAACTGAGCTGATGCCAAGCGAGCCAGTCAGCTAAAACAGCCGCTAATCAAGTTGGAGGTCAGCATTGGAACACGCATATTACATAAGGATCGTCATCAACGGCGTGGCTGGATATTTGCAGAGAGACAGAAAGATTGAGATTGAGAGAGAGAGAAAAATAAAGAGAGAGAGTGAGTGAGTAAGCGAGACACAAAGAAAAGTGAAACCAGCTGGATTTCCAGTTTTATCTTCTTTCTCTTTCTCTTTAGGTTTTGCTTTTTTGCACCTTAAGTGTACACTGTACCGCGGGGAGGGGGGGGGGGGGGTGAAAGGCAAGCATTCAGGACAGATGACCTTGCGGGCCTCTCAGGTGACAAAGACTGAAACCAGTTGAAAAAGCCATTTACGATAAGAGCAAAAGTCAATGAAATGCCAGAAATGTTACCTAATTTGCAGTCGAACCAAAATCAAACAAGAAATACGAGTACAACCGGGCAACATGCGCCAGGAAGACAAAGACGAAGACCCACACATACACACACACACACACACACACACACACACACACACACAACACATACAAACTCGCACAGATGAAGCCCAAGTCACCACCAAGAGCCAAGAAATGTCCAATTGGCAACGTCAACACTTTTTGTTTCACACAATAACAAAAAAAATATTACAAAAAAAAAACAAAAAAAAAAAACACACAATAAAACTATAAACATTTAATAGCTAACACGAATGCGGAAACTATTTTTTCTAATTTCGTATGTTTTTCTTATTATTTTGCTTCTTTTTTTTTATTTTTATTTTTTTTTTTGGTGTGTGTTATGTGGCGTGCACCAGTTGGGAGTGCAGCTTTGGGCACCATTGAGGGGTGTGCAACTGTTTACTTACCATGAACGCAAACAGCGATAAGCAGCGTTGCAATTAGACACTGCTGCAGCATCTTGAAGTTTTCACACCGAATTCAAGCGATACACTGCAATTTCAGTCTGCCAACACGCAGAAGCACACAGTAACAACGGCAACGACCCAACAACGACAACTGAGAGAGGGAGAGACGTCCGCAACGCGCAAATGCAAACCGCCAACTGAACGCAGACAGCGTCAAAGAAATTGCAAGAAGCCAACATTTTTTTTTTTTTTTGTTTAAGCCGCTCAACGGCTTCCGAGCCACGATCAACGATCAGCGTTCGCTGAGCGCCGCTCAAAGAGCTGAGAGCTTCAAACTAACAAGCTTCCAGCTGCGAGCGGTTAGCTTGAATTATTCTCAATTCACTTTCATTTCAACTGGTTGGCCGATGACGCGTTACAGTCAAAGCAAAGCGGCCAAAAGAGTCGATCAGCCGGTTTGAGACTCGACGCATGCGTGCGCATTTCAATGGGGCGGAGGGCAGAGCCCTTCACCGAATGCGCCGACTTTATACATATAGCACCAGCATTACCCCTCTCTTTCTCGCTCTCTGTCTCTATCTCTCTCTGACTGTAGGTGTTTGCTTATCTGAACTGGTAGAATCGATTCATTAGAGTTCTGGCATAATATCATTATTGAAATTCCTGACGTGTGGCCAGACCCACTTGGCACTCACGATTCCCAAGCGCTGTTCACACTCCCCGCATAGCAATGACATGTTAATTGCATAATACCGTTACGACTGGAGAGTTCTACTGTATTCTGTTGTTGAGCCCAAGTGTTGCATACCAATAACCACATGAAAACTGAGATTTTGGATTGAAGGTGCGATAACGGTACAAAGTTCAGATGTTGTATAACACAATTCTATTTTTTGCCTTTTTTTTATTATTTTGATTTGTAACATTAGTGAACAAAAGTTAAAGTTTATTTTAGATATTATTTATTACGAACTTATAATAATCAAAGATATTATTATTATTAAAAAAAAAACTTAAATTTTTTTACTATTTTTAAATGTGTTGTGATTGGAAATTAAATATTCTTTTAAGCTGTATGGATATTAAATAGCTGTCAAATATATATTCGATTAGTATATATTTTCGTAGATTTCTTTGCCCTGCCTAATAAAATATAATCCATAATATCAAGTCCAATTTTATATACATACATTCTTTTTATGTGCAACAATAATATATTTTCATATTTACAAACATTAAATGATCCTTTTCAAGGTCTCGTATTTCCAGATATCTGTTCTAACTTAACAACTTTTAAAACTAGGCAGAGATCTGTTAAATAGATGTTGAAATTAAAATTTCATAAATCAAAAACGCTTTCGATTTACTTAGAATTGCCGCTAAACTTGAATTTAGCAGCTTGTATTTTGTTAATTTTTTCTTTGAATTGAATTTGAATATAAACAATAGATTTAATTATGCTAAAGCTTGTTTTGCGTTTCGTATATATTTAGGTTTTGTGCTGTGCTTACTCGTTTTAACTTCAACCAACTGGAAATTTAAATATCAAATACATGCAATGAAATGCCTGCTGGCTTATTCGGTAACAAATACTCAATATATGCACAAACATTTTTTGGGCTTATATCATATGTATTATTCGTAGAGATTTTTATGAACTACGAACTATGTGTATGTGTGTGTTAATTGTTGTATATGTATGTGTGTGTTTTGCTTATTCAAAATTCAAAATTCAAAATTGAACAGCATTGTGTGTTATTTTTCCAAGTATTTGTTGATAAGCCCAAGCGATCAATGAGCCCAAACGTATCAGTTTAAACAATGCGGATATCAATTTAAATCAGTGACAACACTGAATAATTGTATGAATGACTGCCGAGCACAGATATCGAATGTGTGGCTGTTGATGTACAGTGGGGTCTCTTAAAGAAAAAACAAAATTAATACAAATACTATATAATATGTTCATGTTGCCATTACAATCAGTCAATTAGTTTAATTAAAAATTTTTTTTTTGGTTGTGAATTTGAAATATTCACTTTAAATTCGTTCAGAAATGTTAGCTAGATTACAATATTTGTAATATGACACACACTCTTTAAAAACTATTTATTAATTCAGTACTTGCAAAGCTCAAACTGAAAATTGTTGACTAGCAGAGACAGACTCATCATTTAGACCAGAAATGCTTGTTATACCAAATATAAGTTCGACAGTTTCGACAACTGTATATTTTTTGTTGTTGTTGTTTTTTTTTTTTTTTTTTGTCTTTATGTTGTTGTTTATATGAATATTCATTTACTTATTTGACTGTGGACAGCCAGCACGCATGCATTTGCCCGGCATACAATTTTTGGGCATTTAAACCAATAAATATGTAAATTTTTCATAAATTTAATTAAATTCACCACAATAGCGGCGTCTTCCTCAACCAACAGCATCACTACCAGAGACAGCACAGGGAAAGTTTATAACCCACCCTTACCCAAAAAAAAAAAAACAAAAAAAACAAAAAAAAAAGTGGAAAATGGAAAATGCATAAAGTGCAAAAAGAAGACTTACTCATTCAAAAAAGAAAATAAAAATAAATTATTGGAATAGTGAACAGTTTGGGCTGTTAAGAAGTTTACGGCATAGCATAATATATCTATGAGTTCCGTAGAAAATAAAACAAATAAACGAAAATTTGAGAAACGTATGCAAATATATATAGCAGGCGGTTGGCCAGATCTGGAGGCAGGTGCCAGCTCCTTGACTGACTGACTGACGGACGGACTGACTAACTGACTAAGTGGGCGAATGAGGCGAGTAAGTGAAAGGCCGCTGGTTGATTCAAAATTATATAAGTTTTGATGGTGGCTTCGCTGAGGATTTTCCGCTGATGATAAATGCGGATTGTCAGCGAATTTAACGTCTTGACTGACTGACAAAGGCATTTCATAGTTTTGCTTATGCAAAATAATAATACAAACAACAACAATAACAACAACAACAACAATAAGAACAACAACAACGACAACATCAAGAACAATATGTATGTCGAGTCAGCAGGTCGGCCGTCTGATTGGCGTGGCAGAGACGGCATTCGTGGCGGATGAGCGCACTCAAACAAAAACAGTTGAGACGACAAAGGCGAGAAAAATGCAAGTGAGCGGACATGGAAATTAAAAGCAGCTGAGAGGACAACGCATGGCTGGGTTCCAAACCGAGCACGGGCGAACGAGTACGCAAACGAGATGGAGTACGAAGGCGAATGTGAATAGGAGTGAGAATGAGACAGTGACTGGCGGTGAGGGAATGAGTACGGAAGCGGAAACTGTCAACTGGTAACCAGGCAGACGACACACCCCAACGCTAGACTGGACAAGGGGCCAACGGGACACGTTGCTCTCGTCAGTGCAGCAATTGCGAAAGCGAATGTAAATGTAAATGTGAATGTGAATGTGAATGTGAATGTAAATATGAATGTGAATGTGAATGTGAATGCGAATGGAAATGTCCCCTGTTGTTGATGTCATAGTTAGCACTTTCGATGTTCGGGACATTTTCAATTAACACTTATTCAATTTTCCAACAATTTTGGCCTTTTGTGGAGCTACACAGGAGACACATCAGATTAATAAACAAGCGACAGCAAATAAATATGGCCACGACTTATGTCAAGCAATTTTCAAGTTCTTAACTATTTTATTATTATGCAACACAATATGCATCAAGTGTGGCACAAGTGAATTCAAAATTACTTTGCTGCTGGTAAGTAACTTATTTGAGCATTTGCAACACGAGTTTCCTGCCACTTTTATTGTAAATGAATATCCAGAATATTTGCATAGCATTGCAATAGCTTTTGTAATTTTAGTAAATAATGCATTGTATTATAATTGGATAATTGGAATTGAGTATAGTTTCACAAGTCTTAAATTCATCTCTTTTTTTTGACATTTTAAATAACAAACAAAGTCGACAAATGGTTTGATTCAATTAGTTATTTTCTTTAAGCTTGCAAAATTATTTATTTGTTCATTTTTTTTTAAAGCTATTTTTATATTTTTCGCTTAGCTTACTGAAAGTCATCGACATCGTGAATTGAATACAAAACACATTCTGCACACATTTTGACAGTAACATTGAAATCTAATTAAATGATATCCCCGTCGGCCAGATACAAAATGCAGCAAAGAATATGTTATGGTTTCGTCGAATTAGCTTTTGATGCTGATCAGGAATATATGGAAATATGTTTTTGTGTGTGTGTGTGTGTGTGTGTTTTTTTTGTTGTTGTTGTCGAAAAATGCCAGCCTTTGTGTGTTAAATGCATTTGCACCGCTTCATAATAAACATTGGATAAATTTTCAGTGGTTTTGGGGTATAAAACACAAACAACAATAAACAAAATAACGAAAATTACAGAAGAGCAGCTTTAATTGCTGGGGCTGCGGGCGGACTTGGTTTTGAATGTTTCGTGTGTAAATTCTGGAAAATCATGCTCATTAATTATGACAAATTACTAGATAGCGGAAGGGGTATCAGGGGAACGATGGTGTTGTGGTGTGTTGTGTGAATGTGGTGCTACGTTGGCTACGGCCAGCTGTGGCTAGTGCTGCATGTTTGAAATTGGTTTGAAAATATTTACAAGATATTCGAGTTTCAATTGAAAATTGACGCGGAATTGGGTTGTGTCGATTTTTGGTTCTGTGCCACCAATGCTGGGCGACGGGCGATGGGCGATGGGCGATGGGCGATGGGAAATATGTGATTGCATCGTCACGGCTATCAAATGTAACGTAGTGCACCAATTCCCAATTCTGCCGAACTGTAGAGATTCCACCTTCGCAATACGCAACCATGACTGCAAGTTTCAAATCCTGTTTTCCTGCCTCACTCAATTACAGGCCCTGGACACCATCCAGCTAAAAGTGCAGCCTGTAACTGAAACCACGCCTGTTTCCGAATCATTCACCAAATTGTATGCGAGGTATTGTGTGTGTGTGTTTGTGTTAGTGTGTGTGTGTGTATGTGTGTGTCTGATTGTTTTCTGGTTTGGCGTTTATCCGTGGCCACCAGACTAAATCTCTTCCATGGTTAGTTGCGAGGAACTTCAAACAATAACAATGTGTATGGAATAAGCCATGCGGGTTTGATAGACACCATATACTTTTCTTCTGCTCGGGATTCGGGATTCGGGATTCGGATTTCTGTTGGTGTTGCTGTTTGTGCAGATTTATGGCTGAAAAGATTGGCTGGGCAACTTCAGACAGCGGACTGCTTTATTTGCACCCATTAAAAATTTGCATAAGTACACACGGCGAATTGGAAGAACTCATTTTTGGTGCTTCTCGAGCACTTATTGACTTGTTGAATACCCTTCAAAATAAGATACTCAGATATGTGTCAGGGATTAGCCTTAACCATTGTATGTACTTTAAGATAACATCTACATCCATATATGCAATAAATGATCTTGTGATTAACTCAAATGGATGATTCGTCGATGAGTTTGTTTTGAAAGTATTTCCAAAAATAATCCAATTCTTTTATTAAATATACCAAAGTTAATAAAAAGATATTTAGCAATGTAACAATAAATTTAAAATAATAAATACATTTTTTTTTGTAACAATTAATTTCCACAATATTTTTCTAGTTCATATATATATATATATATATATATATATATATATATACTTGGAAATTTAATGACATTTAGAACGTTTTAATTTGAACTGCACTTTGGCTCGCTAAACTCCAAATTTATTCGCAATCATTCACTGTCCACATTTTGCTGGACACTTAAAATAAAATTTAAGAAAAAATATATTCAAAATAATTTATTTAATACACATAAAAAGTTTTTCGATTTATTTTGGTGTTTTGTTCGAACTTCGTGCATGGCCACATAATTCACTTTACCTCCCCGAGCCGAACCGACCCAACCCGGCCAGCCTTGCTGGCCGACCTAGAGAAGAGAGACCGACGACCGGCTCGCATCAAGCCGCAGGTGCATGGCACTGATCCGGGAGAGGGGTGGGGGAGCATAAATTTATGTTGAGCGTGTAAATTTATGGGCCTAAATTGAGGAACGCCACTGAAACTGAAAATGTAACAGAGGCTCTGTCCAGCAACAGTACCTTGGACAATGCCAATTATTGTCCATGCGATGTGAAGCGCCTGCCGGATGCTGGCTGAGGTTGAGCCTGGGGATGAGCATGAGCATGAGGCAGAGGCTGAGGATGAAGATGAGGATGAGGCTGGCTCAGGTTAAAGCAGAAACAGTTTTCATTCTGTTTGCTTGTCGCGCCCAAAACAAATGAACGCAAAATGAAAATGGCTGCCTTACAGTTATTTATTGAATGCCACTTGACGGCCTCTCTTGACCAGGAAGCAGCCACAGCAACAGCCACAGCAACAGCAACAGCAACAGCAATGGCAGCGGCAGCGGCAGCGGCAGGAGCAACGGCAACGGCAACATCAGCAGCGGAAGCAAATGACTTGAAGCGTTTTACACCTCAAATGATTTCATTTTGAGGACGCGGGACGCGGCTCGTCACTTACAACGCGACATTTTTGTTTGCGCAATTTCAGGCGCTGGCAAGTGTATTAAATAAAAAGTGACAACAAATATTGTTACGCTTGGCGCTTCCAGCGCTTTTTTGTTGCACGCCACACCATTTTCTACAGCACCCCCGCCAATCCCAGTCGACTGTAAGCAGTGTCAGTGTCTGGCTATATTTTTGTACATTTGCCTTTGCTGCTTGGCATTCCCCATCCTCCGCTCCCCATACTACTGCACACCACCGCACCGCGCCGCGCCGCATCCAGTCCGTCCCGGTTAATGCCCACAAAATTGGACAAAAATTCATTTCATTTTGCCCCGAAATGCGTCTGCTCGTCAAACTCAAGCGACACGCTCTGGAACTAATGGAACCGAAGCTTACCTTACTTGTAAGCAAATATTTGCTCCTGAAACAAAGTAAGTTGGCTGCTTTTTTGGGTTTTATACTCACCCTTGTCCATGCCCATGCTAAGCTGTGTGCGGATTCTTAAAGCAAACAACTGAGTTAGCTGCCACTACAGATCCTTATCGGCTTGGTCCTTCGGCTCCATATGGCTCCATATAACACCATAAAAACTCCCATAAAACCCATTTTCCCCCGATACAATCTGAAGTTTTTAAAATATTGACAAATTGAATATGGATACGCATGAATTGTTCATTTAATGCGGCTATTTTAATTGAAATTAAAATTTCTTCAGCTATATTTAAAAATGCCATTTTTTAAAGCTAGAAATCCAAGCTCGGTTTGAAATTTTATATGATAATAATAACTTGATTGCATAAGTCCAAATATTCATATTTAAGTTGAGTTGAAATACATTAAATAATCCCCATCCGAAACTTTTACTTTTTTGCCTTTAAGATTCTCAGAATTGAAAGTGCAAACATTTGTGGCTAAATTCAATTCGATTTAACAAATTGATATCCCCAAAAGAAGTTATTATATCAGTTTGCAAAGCTTAATTAAAGAAATTTCAATAATTTGTTTGTAATTAGAAACTATATTCGATATCATCGCTGGAGAATGATTATAAGTATTTCGAATCTAAGTGTGTTTTTTTTTTTTTTTTTTACTGTTTTCAAATATTAATTGTAGGTAGCAGAACGTGTAATAATTTCCGTTAACATAATGGTCACGTGATGATGTCAGCAAGAAAAGAAATAAATGTATTTTATGCCAAGACAATGGCAAGTCATTGGGCCTAGTGTTAACCAAGCTGCTAATGAGTCCAGCAGCAGAATGTTGCATCAACAAAACACTTCTTAATGCCACCACTTGCGGCAATAAATCACAAGTTATTATTTTGTAACCTACATCAATCAAATTTAATCAATCAACATCAACCACAACACACAACACACAACACACAACACACAAATAGAACAACAATAACAACTTTTGCGGCTCTTAAGTTACAAATTGTTATGAATATAATATTGTTACCATTGAGGCATGCCACAACAACAGGTTCCACAGTGATATAAAACTCAATTACTGACTCTCGTATATGGAATATCCTTTTATATAAATGCATATATATATATATATATATATATATGTATTTATATTAATAGGTATATGGCCAAATGGAATGAAGTAACAAAACTAAATAGCGTTAAACACCCAATTTTTTTTTTTGTTGCCAATGGGCCAAAATGCTAACAAAACATACATGAGCACTATCTGCAAGGGTGTGTATGTGTGTGTGTGTGTGAGTTGAGTGTGTGAGTTAAGTGTGTGTATTCTTGCACTAAAGACTAATTAAGTTTTCATGGCCATGTGTCTTGGCTGCTTTTGGTCAAGCTCTGTTTAGTTCGTCGTCAGTTTGCTGAATGAATGAATGAATGGTCAACTTGATTAATTTGAGGCAGCTAGACAAGCATTAATAATCCGGTTAAAGTGTGGGCAACACACACACACGCACACACACACACACATAGAGAGAATCACACATGAATGTAAACACACTTAAGCAGGGCTTGTGGCTACAATGAAGAAGAAGAACAACAACAATAACATCAACATCATCAACATCAACATCATCAACAACAACAACAACAACAACAATAACAAAAAATTGCCGCAGTAAACACGAACTAAGTATAAAAGTCAAAACAAAGCCACAAAGTGTTGGAAACACACACACACACACACGAAAAGTAGAGACACACAGAAAGAGTGGTGGAGTGAGAGGTGTGGGGATAGAAAGGGGACATTTGCTGTTTATCACTTTGACAGCACCATGAAGTATGCAACATTTTATTTAACTCCAACACTTCAACAAGAGCAACAAAAAAAAAAAAAAAAAATGGATGGCAATGAAAACGCAATTGGGTTTTAGTCTATTTTGAGCACAATTTGCGTGGTGTTCGCGTGATATACGAGCCATAAACCAGAGAAGGAGCCACACACACACACAAACACACACACACACACACACACACACACACACACGCACACACACACACCCCCACCACCACGCGTACAACTCTTATTTTGGCTTAGCTTGGTCTGCAAAGCAACACACCCAGACGGAACACGCTTTTAGGGGGGGGAGGGGGGACACGACATCTGTGGCAATGTGTGAGGTCAGGTTCATAAGTAAGTCAATAAGTAAGTTGGTTAATGACAATAGACAAAATAGTAAGCCAAGCAACACAAATTTGGGGAAATTCTCTCGTATTAAGCGCCTTTTGTCAGCGTTTTGCTCTCCGCTCTTTCTTGGCAACATTTAAAGCTTGCAACATGGCCAACTAACGCATTGCGAATAACGGCAAATCAAGAACATTTGAATCTCATTACGGTTGTTTTTTTCTTCTTATATTTTTATTTATGCTAAATTTTAAATTGCACAGCATTTGACTTGGTTGCTATGAATCTCTGCCTAAAAACAAATCGCGACGGGATTTAAAATTGTATTTGGCTATATGGGAAACATAAACAATTGTTTATATAAGATTATATACATATACAAAGAAATATCAGTTAATTCAATCTAGTAACATTTAACTTTAAAGCAACAAATCAAGCTGTGAAGAGAAATGTGCTACATAAGAGAAATAAATCATTTTTCACTTTTCTTTTACTTTGCGAAAATTCTCTTGGATATTATTTAATTTTCGAACTGTTGTCAATTAAGTTGTTAACTGTTTGCGTTACTTAAAGTGCCAAGTGTCTATTGGGGCATGTCGAGCCCTTTGGCAACAAATTGTGTCGCCCGAGGAAATTTCTCTCTTTGCTGAATCTGTTGCGTGTGGGAAATTGTTGCCAAAGTGGAAATCATATTTTATAATTTGTTTGCATTATGCAAGGTGCGACTAACTGAATTATCTCTAGACATGACAATGACGATGGCAATCGTTATCCCTGCACACTTCCCCGCTGCACATCCCTTTTTTTTTTTTTTTTTTTTTTTTTGGCTGACATCCCTTTTAACCCGCGAAGTTTTGGCCGCCTTCAGCCTTATTCTTTTGTATATTTTTTTTTTTTATCCGTTCTCTTTTGGTTTCGCCTTTGTCTTTGCCTTTTGAATGAGCAATGCGCCGCAGTCAATTTGATGAATTTTTCACAAATTTCATCTTAACGTCAAATTGGCCAACGGGTTGGGATTTCTTTTCTTTTCTTTTATTTTCTTTTCTATTCTTTTCTTTTATATTTTTATTTTATTTTGTTTTGTTTTCACTCTTGTCTCATTTCTTTTGGGCCAGCGAAAAGCGCAGCCGCCACCGCCAAGGCACCAGTGACCCTCACACTCCACACTCCACACAGCCCAACCCCCCATCCTAATGCAACCATACCTTCTTCTACAGAGCAGCCTCTATCATCCAGATCCCTGGCACTGGTTCATCTTGAAACCGCTTGAGCGTCAAGTGATTGATGCATTGCGCTTGTAAATTTGATGGTGCGTTGCCTTGTGGATGGAAGCAGGTCGTCGTTTCTTTAAAGGGGGGGAGGCTGTGGGGTAGGATTGGTTCCACGCTCCACGCTCCACGGGGGAGTCCAAAAGGAGAGCCAGTCATGGTCCAGAGCCAGTGTTTGGTGGGTATGTATGCGGGCTGTGTTTCTGGTCCAGCCACGACTCTACAGCTACAACTACAACGGCTCCATTCGGTTGCATTTGCCAACTCAAACAGTTGCTGCGGCAGCCTAGCGGGGCATGCAAAGTGCGCGAAATTGACTTTGCTTTTGCGGGCGCTGACAGTGGCATTGCCAGTGCTGGTGCTGGTGCTGGTGCTGGTGCTGGTTGCGTCCTGGTTAGGTGTTGGTTGGGTGCTGCTTGCTGCATTGTTGGTCGGGGCATGCTTGCTTGGCAGCTGCTCGAATGATGAATGGAAAATGCGAAAATTGTTAAAGCAAATGCACAGCAGCGGCACCGAGCGACACAGGGCGAGAGCGAGTGAGAGAGAGAGAGAAGCATAGAGAAAGAGAAAATGAGAGAGATAGAGAAGAGTTTGTTGGTATGGGAAGCAGTTGTGCCAAAGAAAATTGTGAAATCTTAGTTGAAATTATTATAAATTAATGGCTATCCTTGTGACCCAGTTATCCAAATGTTTCGGCATAAGCAGCCACTGGAGCTGGTGGTGGTGCAGCCACAGCTGCGGTTTGACGGTGCGCTCATTGTGCAACGAAAACACACACACACACATACACACACACACACACACACATCATATCTTTTAAGCAGCCTGTCGGCTGTCTCATTGTGTGTATGTGTTGTTTGTCTTTGTGTAGGAGGAATGTCGCTCTGGTTTGACAGTTACATTTTTAATGCTGGCCATAATTAAGTTTGTGCAGCCAGCTTAGGGGCCAAAATATCATTAGCTGATGCTGATGCTGATGCTCGCGTCCCAAAAGTCAACCCTATACAGTGAAACCTGCATATTCGAATATTTATGAATACACAATGCCAGGCTTTTATCCAAGGCGCATCAAGATTGACCAGTTGTCTTTGACTTATGGGATACAAGTTCAACAAAACTTTAACTAAAGTCACTCATTGCATATTGGATCAGTTTGGAAGTAGCAATACTTTGATAAGATTCTATTCATCCATGTTTGATAGCTGGTGGCACAGAATTGTCGCAGAGTCTGTTATTAGTCCTGTGATCAGTCTTAATTTTTAAATAATTATATTGATGGCACACTTGTTTATTGAATAAACTGCAATTAGAAGTGTATTAAAATTACTTAAATTATTAAAAAATCTACAATGCTGTGCAAAAGGGTACGCAGAATATATATTAGAACTAGAATATATTTATTAGAACTAAGCTCTCAAAATGGTTAGCTACATTTCTAGCCACATGCCAAGTACTATTTGCTATGTGGCTAAGAGCCTTAATTTAAAGATGATATCAATGGTGTTTCAGGAGGCGCTTCCCCAACATGTAAGGAATAGCTTTTAAGACAAGTGCTCATCGCCGGCTCATATACTGTTTTAATTTAGGTTTTTTTATACCATAAACCCACGATATTCAGTTAAATAGAGTATAATCATGTGGGCCAAATATTCTCGAGCAGCATCAAAAGCCGAGTTGATCTTGACATTTCTAGGAGAGCCAGATATAATTGGAGTATCAATTATCGTATATCATTGGTACATCAATAAAAAAGGGATTTATATATATATATATAAAGTATTTGCTTGATCAACGATCAATCAAAGCGCAACTGCAGCTGCTCAATATAAAAATCTGTATTTTATTTGATTTACTGCAAATAAAAGCTTCGTTTCATGGTGTCTCCTAGTTGGGCTCTCGACTAAAGGATTTTTATTTCTATTTTAATTAAAGGTTTTTTTTTTATTATTATTTTTTTTTTTTGGGTTTGCGTGTGTCAAAGTTTCATGTTATATGCAAATGTTGCTGTTGCTTGTGAAGTTGCTGCTGTTACTTTGGCATCTGTTAGCAATATATGCGACCGCGAGCTGCCAGTGTAGCCGGCGTCCAGAAGCTTGGCATCCGCCAGTTAACAAAAGAGGTGAGACGAGGAGACGCGCGTGGCACATGTCAAAAGCGAAGGGAAATTGTTAAACAAACAGCAAACAGACGCAGACGCGGCGTGAAAATAAATTGAACAGCTCAGCGAAGCGAAGCGTCACTGACCTACGCGCACACGTGAGCGACAACAGCAACAGCAACAGCAGCAACAACAACAACAGCAGCAACAACAACAGCAGCAACAATAGCAACAACAACAGCAGCAACAGAAATAGTCAAAGCAAGAGGCTGCCCCCGCAGCGTGAATTTTCAAATTTCCCAGTCGGCAACATTTGTTAGTCGGCTGGCGATGTTGCTGCAACAAGCGGTGGCACGAAGTGGCGCTGCCGTTCGTGCCACTTGCCTCGTGCCTCGTGTGGATGCTGTGCTTGTTCGCTTGTTCGGCTTGCGCTGGCATCTTCGTCGTCACGCCGGCCGAGTGCCCGCCGCCTGAATTCTTCAGTGGCAGCTGCCGCTTCAGTCTTTGCGCGTTTTTCAGCTGCTGCGGTACAGCCTCAGTCGGCACCTCGTGTTGCAAGTGCCAGTCACTGCTAAACCAAGCATTTTGCGTAATATTTCGCAGCGTGTGTGTGGCATTAGAGTTTTTTTTACTAAGCGACTGCTTCATAATAATCAGGAGACACATAAAGTCTATGTTTAGTTCTCATCATTTCTATCAGTTTTTTTGCAATTAATGTTGTGTTTTTTTTTTTTTTTTTGTCAACGGGCAATCGAATCTTTTGTGGTGTTCCTTGCAACGCGTGTGGTAAAAGTTCAAAGCGCGCTTTTGAGCGCACATGGAATTTGTGTGCGTCGCCAAGTGAGTGAACTTAAATCCAAAACAACAACAATAATATTTAAAAAAAAAAAAAAATAAAAAAAACAAAAATATACTCACATTGGTGTGCGACATTTTGTAGTGTGCCACAGACAATTTTGTGCGGGTAAGTTTCGGCTAACAAAATCATAGAAATTATATTTATTTAATTAAGTTACCTAATCGAGTTAATATAATTTGGCGTAATTATCTCATCATCCAAATAATTTTCTATTGATTGCATTATGCACATTTGGTAGTTATTTTGGTTGACATTGTGGAATTCTTGTTAATGGGCAATTGCAACATTTAGAGTTCAATTTGCATGATCAATTAGCTAAATTTTGCATTTGAATTTGTATTTGGGATAGGAAACTGATTGGGCAACAAATATGAATTTTATATTGTATAAAATTGAATGGGTTAGCGATTACCCTGATTTTAAATGCACATATGAAATAAAGCGAAAATTAAAATTATAATAATTATTGAAATTTGTTTTCTAAATATCTATATTTTTGAATTAATGGATGTTTATTTCTATTTAGAAAACTTTGATTTTATTATAATTGACTAGCAAAAATAATGCTGATTAATGCAAAACTATTTATTTTTTATTTTATAAATTACATTGAGTAGAAGATAAATTAAGAGTGAATTAGATTTAATGAAAAAGTTTATTAATTTAATAGTTTCTTTTTTCTTATTTTTTATTTTTTATATTATTAAATAAGTCAATTTCCAAGAAGTAAGAACAGAAAGTAAAATTTGCTAAAATGCATACTTTGATGTGGGGTAAAATCCCAGCTCAGAATTAAGCGCTTGTTTATTGATGTAACCCACATGCACTCAACGCTGCTGCATGGGGCACTGCACGGATTTTGCTTGCAACATTCAGTTGCTAGCTGGCCTTCAGAAACGTCGCCTCAAGTAGGTACACCATTTACCAGGGGGGCTAAATAAATAAGCACTCGAGCTAAAAAGTTGGCGCAAGAGATGACTCCAAATAAATACATAAGCACACATACATGTGCAATAATGTATGTGAAATGGAAATGCTGCTGGAAGTGCAGCTGAAGCAGCCAGCACATCAAAAGCCAGCGGAAATGGACAGTAAATTAATGTTTACAATTTTTCTATTGCGCCCGCCTTAACCGGGTATATTTTTATTCTGCCACTTTTTCATGCCACTGCGTGGCATTACAATTTTGTTATGTTGTCTGTGACGCCCTAATGGAGACGTCTCCGAGCACCGCATCAGCATATCTTTACAAGATATATTTTGAAAGATTTTAAAGTTCTTTAAATTGTACCACAAATTGTTTAAATTTAATTTTGCTTCTTTAAATAAATAAATAAGTAAAGTCCAGTTTGCTAGGGTATGTAAAAATCGACGATGCAGCGAAAAAATGTGCTTTCCTGTTTGTTTTTCTTTTTCGTACGGCGTGGGCA
Source organism: Drosophila melanosoma (assembly GCA_035042045.1). Lineage (NCBI taxonomy): Eukaryota > Metazoa > Arthropoda > Insecta > Diptera > Drosophilidae > Drosophila > Drosophila melanosoma. Next base: position 344,907 of record JAWNLY010000179.1, read on the forward strand.
CATCAATTTTGCAGAAATTGTGCAGCGGCTGGTGGAATAATGGCCGAGGCGCCTCAGTTGCGGGTGGGCCAATGGGGAACATGGCGAAATCAGGGCTTAGAATGATGCACAAGAAGTGAATATATGAATAATGTGCCAAGTACGCTGCTTTTGCCGCTGCTGCGTCTCAGATAAACTTATTTAATTTTATGCCATGTGAATTTTGCCAGCGATTTTTTATCAGCATCAACAAAAATAAACAAGCAAAGTTCCCGTCGTATAAAGCCGACTGAGTAATACCCTTTTTTAGACTAGGTAAAAATAAATTGAAGCAGGAGTAAAGGAGCCCTTTTTGGGCCGAGCTTGACACCCACTTCGGTATCACAGTTAAATATGTATAAACAAACTCTATGCAACTCCAAATAAAAATTATAATTGAATGCAGCAAAAACAGCAACAGCAACGAGAGACAAGTAGTATAATTACTGTATAAAGTACTTGTAACGAGGCACTGATGCAGATGCAGATGCAGATGGAGATGCGAATGGAGCTGGAGCTGGAGCTGCAGATGCAAATGCTGATGCTGCTGCCAACTGGCAATGGGCTGCTACCCAGTCTGTATCCACATTCATTTCCAGCTGCCGTAACGGAGGGTCACTGTATACCTCTCTTTTCCCTCCCCCCCCCCTCTCTCCATCAAACTCTCTCCCACCCACTCTCTCTGCCCTGTGCCGTGTGCCAAGCCCAAGTGCTGCGCTAATTTCAGGCAATTATTTGTGCCACCCGCTTCACAGTGGAGTCTGCACAGAAAAATGAGGAGAAAGCAAAGATAAACCTATAAAAGATAGGTAAAGCCATAATTATATATACTAATATATATATTAAATTGTATAATGCTGAAAAATTATGCATTTACTGCATTCATTTGTTTAAATTTCTGGATTGAAGTCAGCAAATAAGAATAAATTTATAAATGAATGAATGATGATAAATTTGATATCTTTAACATTTATCACTTTATTAATAACATTCACAACTTTGGCGTTTATATTTCAAATTTAACTTTAAAATCGAAAATTATAATTAGTTGAAAGAAATTATCTGCCTAGCCAATGTGATATATATTTTTAGACAGATCATTAATATTTGCCGCCTTTGGTTGTGGTTTAAAAAATATCTGGAATACTGCGGCATTTTATTATTACTATTTATTTATGCAGATTATTTTCATATTATTTATTATTATTTATGCAGATTGCAGACAGTATTAAAAACACTGAACTGCAATCTGCAGTTGAAAAAGATAACCAACTCTACTAAAAACATAAACTGCAATTGGATGCACAAAGATGCCGAATACAAATGGATGCATTGCAATCCAATCCAATTTGGTTCATTTCAAATTTGAGGTGTTCGTTTCAGACATGTTTTTGGTCATTTGCTGACCACGTTGAATGGAATAAGTCCGCATCACTTCTCCCAGTAAGCAGACGAACACAAAACTTTATAAATTTTACACCAAGGTGTGTGAATTTTCAATTTAAATTATATGTGCAATTTTTATGATTTCTTTTCATTTTCTTTTTTTTTTTTTGTAACAAATCTTTAAGAAATCTAGAAGCTAACTAGAAAATTATCCATTACTCTGATTCCCTGTTTCGTTGCATGTTTTTTTTACTCTTCAGTTGGGTGGTTTTCCACAACTGTCATTTCCCACTGATCCTCCACTCCCACTTAAGCACATTTATTTATATGAATATGTCTGCTTGTTTGTGTGTGTGTGTGTGGCGTGTGTGTAAAGTTTTCGTGTATAGCTTGGCATTCCTTCAGTCATTTGCAGTGTCCGTTGCTATTTAATGCACTTATTCATTATACAAAAAGCAAAATAGACGAAGCACAAGCAATGTGTATGTGTGTGTGTGTATGTGTGTGTGTGTGTGTGTGTGTGAGGGAATGAGAAAGAGAGAAGCTGGCGAAACAAGAGTAAAAATGAATGAAATAAAAAATGTAAACATACACAAGTGCAATGCAAATTAAAGCAGACAGCAAAGTGGCTGCTCCTGCACAGGGGGCCAGGACAAGTGGCGCGGTGGGTTGGGTGTCGAGTGGGCCAATGTGGCAAACGGCGACTGATGCTGCGGCAGTTAGACGGAAACAATGGTCAAAAGGGAACAGTCGGAAGGGAGTGGTGGCTGGGGTTGGGTGTGGGGTGTGGGTGTGGGTGTGGAGAAAGTGTGGTTTGGGGCAGACGGGGGGAGTTTTGAGGCTACGGTAGCAAGTCCTTGCAAACGCGAAGAGGCAATTCATTAGCTTTAATTTAGGTAAATGTCCTTGGTGCTTGTGGCGTTGCCTCTCGTGGCGAACGTTGCAAATGCAACTAAAATGTTGCGGTTACCGCTGTTTTCATTTGCTTACCACATTTGCCTATGTGTGTGTGTGTGTCTCTGTGTGTGTGTGTGTGTGTGTGTGTGTGTGTGTGTGCTTGTGCTCGTTATGTTTCTCTGGCAGCACACTTAATATTTAAAGCCATCACAAGTCGACCAAGTGGAACACTTGCTGCAACTCTACTTGCATTTGCCTAAATTACTTAATTAACAAATCGAATGGCATTTTGAGGCTGAGCTCGCTAAGTGAATTTCAAATATATCTACCTAATTATACACATTCAAATTCATTTTTCAAACTCATTAAATTAAGTGACTGACAAAATGCTAATTTCAAATTAAACATAATATTAAGCAAAAATATCAGTTCTGTGTGTGTGTGTCTGTGTGTGTGTGTGTGTGTGTATATATGTCAAGATACGATTTAAATTTTCACTGTGCTACTCAAAAATATATTATATTTTTGGCATCGCAGACATCTCCACACTTAATTAATGCTCTTATTTTAATTGTAAAGCAGCATTTCAATCATCAAGTTTAGCATCAGTCAAACTGATGTATTTTTTGGACTTTTTGGACTTGGTCTAATCTATATTTGTTCAGTTAATTCAATAGCCAATATGCCCGTGCAGTTGTCCTTAAATTTTATGAGTGTGATCAGTGGCTGCTGCCCCATAATAACTAATAGGCAGCGCTCAATTACCCTAACATCATGATGAGGCACCAAAATGCGCTTAAATTTCAATTGCAGCTTTGCATTTCCAGTCGGTTGCATTTGCCACTAGCAGTGCGGCAGCGCCCAGTCCTATGTCCTACGCAGGTTGAGCAACAGCCACAGCAACAGCAACAGCAACAGAAACAGGAGCAACATCAGCAGCAGCAACATAGCAACAGCAACAGCAACATCAGCTGAATCCTCTGCCTAATTAGATAATGTCAGCAGCAGCATGTAGCGCGGCATTTCTAGGACATGGTCGGAGTTTGGACTTTGCGTCGGTCCTGGATGCAAGTTGGCTTCAGCCTTTGCACTCAGTGTGGAACCGTTGGCATGAACACCAACAACACCAACAACAACAACAACAACAACACATCCATAAATATATACAGAGAGAGACGTGTGCATATTCTTGACCCCAATTAAATTTAAATCATTTAAGCGCTTCCAAAGTAAAACTAATTGCTTTTGCCCGCCTGCTCATCTGTCACTATAGCAATTCCGAGTGCAGACCCCCTTCCTGGCCAGTCCACTTTGCCATTGTCTCGAGTAGCCCATTCATATTAACTGTGTGATGTTGTTGTTGTTGTTGTTGTTGCTGTTACTTTTGTTGTTGTTGCTTTGCTTGTTTTTCATGCTAAATTTGTCATAGCAATTCTCAACTGACATTCGCTTGTTTAAATCTTGCAAATGTTAAGTGCAATTGTTGTGTGCTGTAGTTGAACAAAAATAAAGCCACTCAAGTTGCTCTTGTTTTTAATTCAATTTGTCAGGCCGCAAATAAATAGACACTTAAATGCCTCAACGTCTGTTTCCGCCACGCACAAGTTTTGTTTTTTTTTTTGGTTTTTTTTTTTTTTTTTTGTGCTACATGTGGACATGGAGTTATGTCTGTCCATCTGCGACACATCAGTCTGCATATTAATGCGTCTCTGAACGCACATTAATGCATTGGATAATGTACAGCGCACACACACACACACACACACACACCCACACACACACACACACACAGCACACACACATACAAGCATACGAGCACACTGCTGTACGTGCCTGGCCATGTCATGCAATCATTTTAACCCCGATGACCCCAAAAAAATTTTAGAGCTACGACAGACGTTTTCAATGTCGCTCGGTGGGCACCCGGTTTCTCTAAATGTATTCATTCATTATGCCTCGCCCTGTCTCCGGGCTTTGTTGCGCCTCTCATCGTAGCGGAAGTCAAACTGCTTATGTATTTTATTCCATAATCAGATTTCAGTTGAGACTCAAGCCCAAACTGTACGTAATCAGTTCATGCAGCTCCACAACTGAACAGCTCAACAGGTGCTGTCCAGCCTCCATCCTCCACCCTCTGTTAGGGGCTGTTGCTGCCCCCAAATACACCGTTCACTGTTTCGCACCAATGGAGGACGTCCGCCAGTAGCGCTAATTATACATTTCTGCGTATTGTTGTCAACCGCTAGTTGGTAGTAGCCTTGGCCCATTGGCCATGCTGCTGAAACGGTAATTGGCACATCCACAGACTTTTGTTTCAATATAATTCTCAGAAATATCAATACGATATTTACCAACTAAAATAAAATTGAGTATTGCTTTTGAAATTCATTGAAAATCCAACTCATTAAAACAGACAGACTGTCTGAAAAATAAAGAGAAAACAGATGAAAACTAAGAGAGACAGAGAGAGAGAGAGAGAGAGAGAGAGAGAGAGAGAAATAGAGAAAGATGGGGGGAAAACATTTAAAATGAAAAGGAAGTGTGTAAATTCAGGCTTCGCTTAATGCCAGATAAATTTCAAAAGGACTTTTTAATTGTTTTGCCAAATAAAAGGAAAATAATTCTGAAATGTTCTAGAGTTACTTTTGGATTTCATAAAAAAAATAATAATAATAATAACTGAATCGCATTGAATATAATTACAAGCAACTCATTAAATGGATATGTTTTGTAATCCTTCTCCCGCCTCAGATGGCTGCTCATTTTTGTGTGTGTTACTGTATAATTGTGGCATCCACGAGTAGTTGTTGGCTGCTGCTGCAGGCATTTAATTATAATTGTTGATGTTCACTGCAAGTGATAACTACTTAAAATTAAATGATTTTCTAAAGCAAATTGGCTGCTTGTCTTTTGCCAACAAATTAGCCCAAATTGTTAATTACAAAATTCCTTTTGCAGTGCAAAACGCTGAGAGGCTTTCAGCAAATGTAACCTTTAAAATGTCTTTAATAAATTTATTGTGTATGGCAATTAGTAAGTTGTGCTACAGATGTGTGTGTGTATGTGTGTGTGTGTGTGTGTGTGTATTTGTGACGGAGACCCAACAGTTTACAATGCCTGAGACATATTCAGAGATCCCAACTCATGTGTTGCGCCTAAAACAGGGCAAACATTTGTTGCCTGATTACTTTTAAATTATTTTGTGGCATCATTTCTGTGGCTCTGCGCCAGGCACAACAACAACAACAATAACAACAACAATAACAACAGCAAACAGCATGCCTAAAGAGCCCGCCAGCTGAAACTGTAGCTGAATCTGAATCTGAGGCTGGCGTGCATAATAATAAATAAAAGAGCGCTGTCGGCGGAGAGAGGGGTAGACTAAAAGGGACCAGGATGACAGAGTTGCTTGCTGGAGGGGCATAGAAAAAGCTTTGGGGCTTTTGTTCAAAATGGCAACACTCATTCACATACACACACACACACACAGACACACACACACACACATGCACACTTAGTCACACACATTTGCAGTGGGGGTAAAGGGGAAAGCAGGACACGTTGCGGTTGCCTGACTAAGGAGCCCAAGCAGATGCCATGTGGATATAGATGGCCTTTAAGGCGCCTCGCATTATGATATGCTTAAACAGCACAAAACTGTTTAATTATTTATGGATGATTCCCTTCGTCAGGGGGGGGGGGGAGGGGCAGGGGGTAGAGGCTAGTGAGGAGGACAGACAGGACAACACAGACCCATTTTGTAGGCAATCAACGAAGCATGTGTGCCTGATGGAAAGTCGTGCCATGTTGCGGGGCAATCTTGTGTGTAATCGTGCAACAGCAACAAATCACAGTGGATCAAGCGAGCAGCGTTTCACTCTAATGGAATGTTATCGGAATATTATGTGATAACTATCATATATATATATATATATATATATATATATATATATATATATATATATATCATAGAGCATTTGCTATTCCCATGTTCAACAGTTTTTGTCCTTCAGCCACTTAATCAAAATTAAAGTTTCGCATAAATTATTATTATTTTTTTGTTTTTGTTTTGCCTTTGGGCCTTTGACATAAAACGCATCTCATGCAACCTTGGGCAACAGATCTGGAGCCCCCAATCTTGGTGCTGTCGTTCGTAGATCTACCCCAAAATATACGTGTGACATGTGCGAGTTTGTGTCGTGTTATGTGCAAATTAATCAACTCTTTTGTGGTGCTTGGGATAATATAATAAAACAAAACAAAACACAAAGTCAGATGACAAACGGAAACCTTAAAAAACAACACGAAATAAAATCTATTTTTTTTTTTGCACAAAAAAGGCAAAGGGACACACACAAACACTACAGCACACACACACACACTACAGCACACACACACACACACACTACAGCACACACACATACACACACACACACACACACATTTACTCACAGAAGGAGTGAAAAAACACATCAAAAGGAAACGATGTACATGAAATCATTAACATCCCCTCTGCGCCACTCTTAACCCTTTGCTGGAGTCTAGCAGTGTGTACAACATAGCCAAGTCGCAATACTAAAAACTCTGAATAAATGTGACTGATTCGAGCTGAATTAGCTTTTTTTTTAATTTTGAGTTTCCATGCAACGCCAAATTAAATTGAATAGTTTCTGATGTATATTCAAATTTGGTAAATCGTCTATATTTTTTCTATTTAATTACTATATTATCTAATATTTATTATTTATAATTAAGAGTGCTTTGCTGACTCTATTATTGTTATTATTATTATTATTATTATTATTATTATTATTATTATTATTATTATTATTATTATTTATTATTATTATTATTATTATTATTATTATTATTATTATTATTATTACTATTATTATTATTATTATTATTGTTAACAGCTTGTTGAAATATTTCGCAATGTAATTAACTTGAAGCATTATTTTGATTCCGTACGTTTCTTGTTTACCCACCATCATTCCAAATAGTCATTTTCTACTTCAAATGCGAAATTCCAAATATTTGTGCACGCCAACACACACACTCACATTCACGTTCACACTTAGACACACACACACATTCACACCCAGACACACACACACACGCGCCCATTACACACACGTTGGCTGGCGACCCCTGGGGGGGGGGCTTGACGTAAATATGGCTAGTTGTAAATAATTAGAAGATAACGGCTTAAAAGCAAACAATGCAACAATGCAAGCCCAAAAACTAAATAAATAAATAAATAAATAAATAACATGTCTATTATTGGTTATCAAACTGCAGCAAATGGCTAAAACAATTAGATGTGGTCAAACCACCCCCTCGCCAAGTGGGCCGGAGAGGGGGCGGCTGTGATATGATAATTTTGTGACTATTGCTAATCAACGTAAGCAACTTAAACCAACTGAAAAAGTGTGCAATATGTTTGCCCATTTGTGTGTGCACACTCCGTGTGTGTGTCTGTGTGTGTGGGTGTGTATTTGTTGGTGGTTTGCTGCAGCGATTTGTGGTAAAATTATGTTCGGAACACAGCAATTATTATCTATATGCGAAAGTGCAACAAGCAAAACAATCGCTTACCGATAAATAGGCAGCGCTAAAAACCTCCGTTTATAAATATATATAAATAAATATATATATATATTGAATGTTCGTATGTGAAAGTGCTTCTATGTATAAATAATTCATAGCAAATGCAGCCAATAAACGAAACACACGATAATGCCATATAATTGACAGGCGATTTATGCGACATTTTCAAATGCAACAACAATAACCACAACAGCAACAACAGCAACAACAACATATTTGTTGCATATTTATTCAATCTCATTGTTTATGTGACCATTACTCTGAAATTGTTGTTACCTGTCATTTTAGATCAACTAATTATTTATACATTACATATACACAATATTTTTTCACCGATTTTTCTAACAGCAAAGTCAAAGAACGTAATGCAAACAAATTTGATTGCGGCTTTGTGGAATTAATTATACAGCGAAAACGTTGTAAAAAAAATCTCAAATATATATATATATATATAGTTATAATACTTTTTTATAATGATTTATGTTTACGTTTAATTAACACCTGCAATATTTCTTGTCTTTCTCTCATCACTTTATATCTATAATTTTGAAATTGTACAAAATGACTATATGACATTCTGTCCATGAATGTCAATTAAATACAATAAGAATTCAAATATAATATAATTGTTCCTTTGTATTTTAAATTAGGTTGAGAACAATTATATTCATTTATTAACAAAACCACAAATAAATTTGGAATTCAATATTCTACTCGTATTTGCTGAAGCGTATTTTCCACACAAATTATTTAGACTTGCGACAGTTCTTGTTCTCTCAAAAAAACTTCAGAAAAAAACACTTTTTATTCCATCTACAATTTTGTAGCAGAACAAAATTATAATTTGACTTCTGTTCATGTTGAAAAATTAAATTCAATTATTTAGCTTCATTTTGGATTTGTTGAAAAATTAATTTGCAAACCGTAAATATTTCACATAACTATTAGTTATTCGAAATATTTATTCAAAGGGCTTTCAAATCACTTACAAATTCACAATGAAGCAAACCAAAATAATATCCAGCTAACTTTAAAATGCAAGTATCAAGTTGCTTAAGACCTGATAAATTTGGCTATGTCTCGTGACATGAAATGCAAATAATTTGATTGTATAGCGCTTCAGAGTAAATAGTAAATAGTAAATAGTAAAAAAAAAAGAAAAGAGGAAGCTGTAATGCACTTTGAAAGGATTACTTGATTATTTAAATGACGAATACTATTCAGCGCAAGCAGCGCATTCACAATAACATCCACACTCGCATCCATTGAGTTAACACATTTAAACATTTAAACGGCAACGAACTTAAGAGAATCAAATTTAAAATACATGTTTACTTACAAGAGCCTTCGCTGCCTTCGCAGAGCAGTTAAAATGTGATATATATATATATTGTAAAGGAGCAGTTGAGATGAGATTTCTGTTGGCTGCTGAAGGGTTCATTGAACCAACTCGACTTACTACACATTGAACGCTTGAATGGGCCCAAAAGGAAACTGAATCAGTGACTGAGGCTGCATTATTTATTTGCTGGCAGCAAAGTACTTTCTTAGATTATTTTTGAAGTAAATTTGCTGTAGAAATTAACTAAGTGCAGATGAATTTTGTACAATGCCAATGCATCAGAATGATTAAATGAATGAAAATCCAGTGGCAGGCAACAGCACGACACAGATGCCACGCCACATTACAAATACAAGGAGCAGAGTTGCTTATCGATGCCTATGTATCGATGCAAACATTTCCGGTACAAAACGATAAAATGTCACGTTGATGCTGAAATGTTGCTGACGCTGACGTCCGTCGCTTGACTTCTGACGTCTGTCGTCAATGTGGGTCGGCGAGGGGAGGCAACAGAATGGCATGTGGTGATTTTCTAAGCGTTGTGTCGTGTCGTTGCCCTAGGTTAGCAAATATGTGTGTTAACTGACAGGCAGATGCCATTCTCTTCCACAGAAATGCAGTTGTGTTCGCAGTTCGACTCCTTCGACTCCTTGGACTCCTCGGCTGTTCGAGCTGCCAAGTTTGAGTTGTTGCTTTCATGCATTGACTACATACAAAATACCTTACATAATTATGCTGTGGAACCGAAAATGAGCAGCATCTCGATAGGCGCGTACTAAAAGTGAAGCCAAGTCTCTCTGTCTGTCAGTCAGTTTGCCAGTCAGTCAGACAGTCAAATAGTTTACCAGCCAGGAAGCTCGTTCCGTTGTGGTATAATGGCTTCAAGTATGTGGCCATAACAAGTGCTTTCAAGAACCGTTTTCCAATAAGTTTGTCGCCATTCTGCTCAGACTTTCGCCAACACACACTCTCTCTCTCTCTCTGTCTCTCCTCTTGCTGCCACTCTTTTGGGTTTTTCTCTTCCTATTGCCCGAGTTCAGCCTGTAGGCCCTCATAAGTATGCTAAGTTTTTTGCGCCTCAACGGCGCCTCGGCAAATGACAGAGTGTAAATCTAAGTGGCTCAAATGTGTCGACTATTAGCCTCGTTGGCCTGCTCCCCTTACCACTCCGCTGCTTCAAGCCCGGCATTTTCTCTATCCTTATGCCTGTCGATATCAATACGGAAGCGATTTTAAAAGCGCTGCACGCTCTCTCGCGCTGCTCTCGACTTTGTTGCCATTTTCTTGTGCATCTGCCTCTGCCACTGCCTCTGCCACTGCCACTGCCACTGCCTCTTTCTCTCAGTGTCTCTAACCCCTCTCTTGATTGATTTATTTGTTTGCGCCGCTGCCTTTGCACTTAATGCAGCCACTGCCACTGCCGCTGCTGCCGCTGCTGCTGCTGCTGCTGCTGCTGCTGTTGCTGTTGCAGCTGCAGCTGTCGCTGTCACTTTTCAATGCATTTTCATTTATTATGCAAATTGAAGTTTCCAAGCCTCGAGCGGAATATGTAAAGAAAAAATATTTGCACAAGTAGCTTGCATTATTCTACCCCAAAGTTCCTCTGCCTCCGACTCCCCATTTGAGCAAGCTAATTTGACATTGAAATTATGTGCAGAGTATATTTTATGCAACTTGCAAAACAACATGCAAGGCAAAGGGGCAACAACATTTGCAACATGGCACACCCCACACGAATCTCAATGAGCAGCCCGCCAAATAAGATGAATTGGGTGGTAAGTTGGTAAGTTCCCGTTGCATTGTGGTTTCAGCCAGAGACTGATGCGAGTGAGAATTGGCCAACTGGGCTCAACACAAGGCTGCATATTAATATTGGTTAAATGGAATATCGAATTATCAAATTGCGATTTAATATTGCATTTATTATACATTTATGTTTGCTTTGGCATTTTGTTTCTATTCATTATTTTCGATTTAAAGTCGTTTCATTTTACGTTCGTTTCTGCTCGTTGCAAATCAATGGCAGATGTGCCACATAATATCGACATTATGTCACGGCACTTTGATTTATGGCTCAGCAATCTACACAAACACACACACACACCGACACACACACAGCCACCCAGTCGGCAGGTGAGTCACCCACATTAATGGGCATTATTATAAAAAATTAAATTGTACACTGATTGCCAGCTGAAACGCAGGGGACGTTGCCTGGTCACGTGGCTGGTCATGCTTCCTCATCTTAATGGGTATGGAATCAATGAGTTTGTGGCCTCTTTGGAGCATTGGCAGCATCATGGCGTCTTCTCTCACATTTGTAGAGAAAATTAAATAATTTCTATTTTGTGGTGCAGTGCGCTCTTCTTTATAACTGCTTCCCATCAATTTTGCTTGCACTATGCTGCCCCTTGCAGCATGCCACACACACACACACACACACACATCATTCTCGTCTGGCGTTGGCGCCAAAAATAGCCAAACGCGTACAGCCGGTGACATAAATAGGCTGACGCAAAAGTTATCCAGACGCGGACAGATTCTAGCAGCAGTTGGAGTCTTCATCATTAGATGCGCGCACAATTTCCAAATGATATTTGGCATTCGCTTTCCACAATTCCACCGTCTAACATTTACCAGCTGCCATCTAACCCTCTAACCCCCTAACCCTCTAACCATCTAACCCTCCAACCCTCCAACCCTCTAACCATTTACTATCTACCATTTCAATTTGCCATTTTTAGCAAACAGTAAATGGCGCGTGGGTGTCACGCTGTCTGCAAATGGTTGAGGGTTGGGACGTTGGAAAAGGGGTGGGTGGTTTAGGGTGGGGCAGTTGTAGAGATCGTTGCGCTGTCTGCAATTGAAATTGAGAAAACGCTTCTATGCTGCAATGACACTGGCGAAATATGTTGTTCATTCATCTGATTGTCTGAAGGCAATTTGGAGAGCATATTTGGGTAAATTTGGAAAATATTCTTGGTTATTCGTTTTGACATTGTGATTAATCTTAGCAGATTTGCAGCTGAAGTAAAATTCAGATTAATCTTAGTTTGTGTGAATTTGGAATTGACTTGAAGCAGACAATTCAATAGAATGTGTTTATCAGTAAAATATATATATTTTATATGATAGCCACTTGATTCGATGGCTATTTTCAGCTGGTGTCATTGGACAAGTTGAGCTGTGTAAATGTTTAAATCCAATCTGCATAGCTTCGTTAGTGCAACATATGTCTTGGCAAGTTTTAAGGTTTTGCAATCAACTCATGCAAATAGCTATTGATGCTGGGCATACACACACACACACACACACACACATATATATACAAATACAAGCATATATATATATATATATTTGTTTATGTATGTTTTAGAGTCAGAAGTTTGCTTGCTGCAAAATCGAATAAGACAATTCATTCGCTTGAGATAATCGAATAGCGCACATCTGTGGGCTTATTGCCCGCTGGCATTGTTTACAGCCATCTGAATTGTAAACGAGCCAAGTGAACTTCTATTACAAAGTTTGTCGGGGCCAAACATATAGGAAAATATTGCGACGGAAGCCAACAGCGACATGTTGAGCTAAGATTGAATAATCGTGGCTACTTTGTGCAAAGGGATGAAAAGTCTTTAAGATTTCGTCCAAAAATGAACTTCAATTACTTTCGATCGCATATGGCTTGGCTAACCCTTACATTGCTGCTCTCTTTATAAGGCCTTCCAATATCTTTTTATCTCCTTTGTTTATTTTTGTTTCTTTTCGCAGACAATAAATGCAAATCTCCAAATTACATGTGTATTTATTTGAGAACATAAGCATAGCGAAAAACAAGTACAGCAGCACATCTAGAAAAGGAAAAAAAAAATAAAAAAATAAAAAAAATCTGAAGCTAGAAGCCAAAACTCGTGCCAGGCCAGACGACATCGTTGACGTTTTGGAATGTAATTTTAGCTTGGGGGAACTGGCAAAACTGGCAAAGTTTTTATAGAAGAGACAAAAACAAGTTAGCTATTTATGGTCAGCTGATCGACTATAAAATACCTTTTATTTATTTTTAATTTTATTTATATGATGATTATAATTATATTATTTTTTAAGGTTAATATTTTTAACGATTCGCAGTTAGTTTCCTTAATGAAAATCAGTCTACATAGCAAATTTGAACTACTTATTTATTATGCTGAATCGGAAAAAATACTTTCGTTTAATAGTAAATTGTAAACATTTCAATTAGCTCATATCCCATGTGATCTTTGAGTTTAGGGTATATACAAATATACAGAGAGCAATGTGCGCTTTTTATAACGAGTGAGAAAAATGCAACAGTTTAAATAGACAAAAACAAATTGTGCACAAAATGTCAAAACGGTGCCCACAAAACGCATGTGTGTGTGTGTGTGTGTGCGTGTTTGTGTGTGTGTGTGTGTGTGTGTGTGTGTGTGTGTGTGTGTGTGTGTGTGTGTGTGTGGTGTGTGGTGTGGTGTGGTGTAGGCAAGTCTGTGCAACATTCATTCCATATGCATGACGAGTGCGCAGAGCATATCACTGGAATTCTAATTTGCAAGCGAAATTGAACGGAAATGGCAATTTTCAAAGTGGCAACGACTGCGTCGAAAAGTTGCAACAGCTGCAAAATGTTATGGGCCAAAAAAAAAGTGACTTAGACGAGTGACGCTGGATGTGTCCCCAAAATATACACGCAGCCAATGCTCAAAAGCTACTCACTAATGATGGCCAGTCAAAGTGAGGCAGAAACCCGGCACACATTCCATGTGGGCATACAATAAACAACTTGCAGCTGAATGCTCCGCACGGCTTGCCACGGCGTAGTGCGTGTGCCACTAACTAAGTCGCTTCAAGTAGCCATCAGGCATTTTTACAACTCATTTAACAAGGCATTGCCCTGAATCGCATTTCCAAAAAAAATAAAAAAAAATACATTAACCACAAGCACCACAAACGATGACGACGACAATGAGCCAAATGCTGGCAGCAGTCGCAGCAGCAGCAGCAGCAGCAGCTTGTGGCTTGCCTTAAATTCATACCCCATACACACACACACACACACACACACACACACACACATACAGAAACACTTTGCATATTCGACTTCATTAAGCGCGCTTTACCACAGAAAACGCTGTTGTTTTTATTTTTGTTGCTGTTTTTGTTTTTTTATTTTCTGTTTCTGCCTGGCTCATCTCTTTTGCCACTTCATCGTGCTGGTCAGTAAAGCAGCTTTCTTGCAATTTATCACCCAAGGGTCGGCAGCTAGTGGCTGCCCCACCCGCCCCATCGCCACTCCCCCACACCCCCCGACAAAACACACCCAAGTCGACCGCATGCCTAGCTGCCAAAGTCACCAGACTGAGGGTCACCGTCGGAGTCGCTGCTGTTGCTGCTGCGTTTAATCTGCGTCTTGTTGGCAACAGATTGAAATTTATTACGCATAAATCTAGGCATTCATTTGCACCTGACCGTGCTGCCAGGCAGGGCAGCCATAAACGCGACGGTATGCAAACTATTTGTGGAAGCAACAGCTTAGGGAGTCTATAGCCGGGATGCTTGGGTGGCTAGGGTGGCTAGGGTGGCTAGGTGGCTAGGTGGCGACTGCTGGCGCGTGCAGCTACGCACAGGTGACAATCGCGGGCAACCGCCAACTGCCGCCCGATGCCAGGTGGCAGGTGGAACGTGCCGCAATGCGCGTGATTGAGCAGTCGAGTCGTGGCAAGGGTGCGGGTGCGGGTGCGGGTGCGGGGGCTAGCGTATCCCAGTGAGCTGCTGTGTAGTGAATTGTTGTCTCATTGGCCCAAATAGATTTTCATCTAATTTGGCTGGAGCTAAGCTTTTGGAGGCTTTGAAATTCGAGGCGACAGAGGTGCAACCACTGCTTAACCGAGCATCGATGTCACATGTGTAAAATGCGAATAAAATTCGAATTTTAAACATGCTCCAAATAGTTTGAAGAGCATCGTTTGATAATCGCAGTTGAGTGCCCAAACTGCCCCACTGCCACAGCTCGTATTCCCATCCGAAGTCACCAATCTCATTCATTAAACTAAAAGATCAGCACAGAATCTAAATTTAAGCAGCAAAAATCAGAAATCAACAAGCACTTTAATTTCATATGTGAATACATAAAATACATAAATATTTCCAATTAAATCCTTAATAAATAAAACTTGTTCGGTTTTATTTTTTTACATATATTTTTACATCTAGAAATATCTACAAAAATACCCAAAAAAAAAATGTTTTGCTCGCGAAGATCTTTCAACTAATTTTATTGGTTGGCAAACAATTATCATGATATATATTTGATGGAATCCCAGGGTAACTGTTCGTCGGCATGCCCAATATTGTTGTTGGTTTTTTTTTTTTTTTTTTTTTTGTATTTTTTTTATATATTTTCTTTCTCTTCTTTGGAGTGTGCTGGTGCTGGCTGGCGTGTCGTCTATTTGCGAGGACTATTTGCAGTGCCTTTATAGTTTTTATGTGTGTTCTTTGCTGTTTTCATACTGTCTGACTTTTACATGCTTTTTGGTTCAGTTTTATTTTTTATTTTTATTTTTTTTTTTTTTTTGCTGTCATTGCTTATGTTGTTGGACTTCGTTTGCATATTCTTAAAAGTTCATGAGACTGAAGAGACTGAACTTAGAAATGACACTAATACGATTCTGTATCATGCCAGGCCAAAGAGCTGTCAGTCAAAGCAACACTCAGACACACACACACACACACACACACGTTCACCGTGTAAGTGTCTGCGTGTGTGTGTGTGTGTTTGCTGTTGAGCTTTAATAGGCATCGCAATGTTTGCAAAAAATGCTATATTTTTTAGGACGATTCGCAGCCAACAAAATCAAATAAAAAAAAAGAAGGAAAATTGCAGTCAGGCTTTGCCGACTGCGGAATACTTTGATATCATACAATAAATGTGTATTTCAGGTCTCTAGAGACGTGTGTCATATGGGTCACTGTCAATCCTTGAAGATTTCTACCAGCAAGTTTGGTGACTCTAAAATTATGGCAGATCTGCGTACTTTGAAGTACATCACAAACTATCTGCTAATTTAACCAAAATTGGATGATTAGCTATAAAATTTTGAGCAAAAACCAACTATATTGTTTTGCAAAAATCGATTTTTATCGATTTCCTAGCTCCCTAGTCGACGTAAGAATCCAATTTTACACTTGTGTGACGTGTATGTTCCATGGGTCAAGTCCCCATCTCAGACGGACAGACGAACAGACGAAAAGCAATATGCTATGTGGCCTTTTGGTATCAGAGTATAATGACGAATATAAATTCAGGACGATTGAGTAACGATTTTTCACATAAATGAAAAGCTCGTATTACTTGCAGCTTAACACACTGAGCGCAATTTCACTATTTAAGCAAAATATATATTTTGGTTTTTTTTTTGTCACTTTAAGTTTGTTTATTACTAATATATTGCTTAAAATATTTATTATTATTTAAAAATTTAAAAACAGAGTAAGTGTTCAATTTAGTTGCATGTATTAAATGCTAGTTGCAAGGTGTCACAAGAGTAAGTTAGGGTATTTTAAATTGGCATATCTGAAATTCAATTTTCCCTTGATTCTTTCTTGTGTGCCCTAATGGTGTGCTCAAGAATGCTGTGACTACTGCTGCGAGATGTGTGTGTGTGTGTGTGTGTGTGTATATATTTGTGGATGCTGCTTCGTTGTTGTGTGACCTTCGGTACGTGTGTGGCAAGTTCATATTTAGCGCGCAAAGTTAACTCGCAGCAGAGGCTGTCAAATAAACACAGTGTTTGCTGAAGTAGTTGCAAGTGACGCTGAGTGCCTGTAAACTGCCCCCCCCCGACTCTCCGCGCCACCTTTTGCAGCAAACACTATTCCTGCCACTTTATGTGTGTATTCGCGTGTGTGTGTGTGTGTGTAAGTGAAGCGTGTATGCGTGTCTGTGGCACACGCGCCCCATTATATGCTTTATATTCTTTATTATATGGCAACACAAAAAACGCACAGCTTAAGCATCTGTAAGCAACTCTCTATTTCTGTGTGTGTGTGTGTGTGTGACAAAACTTATTGTTACACACACAGAGAGAGACAAAGAGAGATGCTAAACATGCTTCGTTGTTTCATACCTAATTGGCCACATTGCAAATTTCATCATTTTTCATGCATGCTAATGTTGAATATTTTGACAGATATTGCCATATGCATAATATATTCACTCTGGCACATTTGAGGATTGCCCTTAAGTATGATGTGCACATTGTTCGAGCTGCTTGTTCTGCTTGTGCCATGAATTATAAATGATTTTTTAATTTTTTTTGCACTATATTAAGTATATTACAGCAAAAAATAAAGTGTTTCTTTGCCATCCAGAGGATTGGATTGGATGAGAATAACCCGTTGCCTTGCTGGCATATCGAAGAGGTTCGATATATATTCGATATATGTAGAAGTCAGTACCAGAGAAACATTAGTTTTCTGCATCGATTTTAATTTTCCACTTCATCACCAAAACTTATGCATAACTCGAATTGCAATTTATGTTTCGTAATCAGAGCAGTTCGTGGCTTGGATTGGTGGAGAAATTGAACTATATAAATATATTCTGTTCCAAACTGTTTTCCCATACATTAAATATCAGTTCTCATATGACCCATTTATCAAATATATCCATCAATATGAAATCGCAGTTGGTTAGTAAAGTGCATTGTTCGTCGAGATTTGTGTTTGGCTTGAGTTGACAGCTTTAATTGGTATATCTGCTCAAGTTTCGATTGTCATAGTTTTGGTACAACAAAAACAACCAACTCAGTTGTCAGATATCAGATGTCATCTCTTGGTTGCCACACAATGTTCGGCACTCGCCACTCGATGCCATTCGTCACGTGTCGCATGCCGCTTTCATTATGAATGACCTTCACCTGTTATGGCTTTGACATGCCACCTGACCCTTGCCTGACGCACCACCTTGTGAGTCGTTTCTAATCAAATTCAATAAAGTTGCATTTGCAATCGCGCATAACTTAAAATGGATGCATTGAAGATGTTGCATAAATGCATAAGCAAAACAAACAATCTCATCCATATGCAACGCGACATTTGACTCTATGCCTATTTCCAATGCCACACAATTGTGTATGCATAAATCTGTGCATATATAAATAAATATATATATATATGTATATATGTATGTAACTCATATTTACATATATAATTTATGTTATTCAAGTAGCGGTTAATTTGACTTTTTCTAAAAGCAGCGAGCCGCGAAGCCATTAATAGTTAGTGTTGGTCTGTGTGTGTGGTGCGTGTGTGTGTGTGTGTGTGGGGTGTGCGTGGTGTGTGTGTGTGGGGTGTGCGTGGGATGTGTGTGTGTGTGTGAGGAGTAACATTTGTATGAAGCTCATAAATATACAGCAACACAACAGTATTGCACTGTGCTCGAGTTTGATCAAACAGGATGGCGGCTACATAACCAAAAACACACGCTTGCACACACACACACACACGCACACACACACATGCACACACACACACACACTCGCAGTTGCATATGCATGAGCACACATGCAAGTCAATGCTGTTGTTCTATGGAAGTGAAAGTGAAGCGGACATCAATGTATGTGCATAACCTGAATGGACTTAAATGGGATGGGATGGGCTGGGCTGGGTTGGGCTGGGCTGGGCTGGGTTGGGCTGAGTTGGGCTCGGCTGTTCTGGGAGGGTTTCGTGGTTGGGCTTTGGCAATGCAATGCAGTTGTAGTTGCAGTTGGCAAACAAGCAAGCATTGCGGGCCACGAAGCAGCTTTTGATTTGCATAATCTCGGCTTAATGCTGAGGCTGTTGTTGTTGTTATTGTTGTTGTTGTTGTTGTTTTTGGCCAATGCAAGCCAAACGAATGGAAAAACACTAACACTAACACAGCAGCAAAACGCACACACACACACACACACACACACACACACACACACGCACACACAGACAGAAAAGTGTCAAGCAAGTCGAGGCAATGCAATTGAATTTGGCTTCCTTGCGGCCTGCGAGCTGCTTGTGTCGAACTACGAACAAAGCGCATGTGGCTGCCAAAATGCTAAGCCAGGACTTACAAGCAGCGACAGCAAGCTGATGGATGTACAACAAAAAAAACCAAAAAAAAAAAAAACAAAAAAAAAAACATAGAGACAGATACAGATACAGCGAGAGAGAGAAAGAGACAGAGAGAGAGAGAGAGACAGAGAAAGAGAGAACGTCAACATTTGCACGCATCTTTCTCAACAATATGTCGCAACAATTTTTGTTTTTTTTTTCTTTTTTTGGCAACAACTTAAATTGTATAAAAAGCGAAAGAGCTGCAACAGAAACAGCAAACAGAAACAGCAAACCAAAAGAAAGGAACAACTCTGCCAATTTTGCAGTGAACTTTCAAATGTTTACTCTCAAAGTTAAGTAAGATAAGTAAGCTGTATCAGTTTAGTTTAAGTCGCTAATTATTCCATAGTTGCATATTCAATTTCAGCACTCAGAGTCTAAGCCATTAAATGGGCCAAGCACTTGCTTAACTGACTTTTGTCTAGTTGGTTTCTTTCGTCACACTCTGTGCAACAAATGCATGTGGGCATATTCGTTTAGCTGTTCCGATTTGTGGCAATAAGAAAAAAAAATCTCCACTCATATGCGAAATTTTCGATTTATCTGGCATATATCATAATTTATAATCAAAGTAATTTTCAGCATTTAAATCATTGCATTTGATGTGGCTTTATTTTGAGTGTACGCTGCAATTGTGTTTACTTATCTGCAATTTGCCACCCCTCCTTGGGTTAGCTGTGGCATGTTGTTCTCCTTTGTTTTCAGTGTGCCTTCGCCAAGCATATTGCTGCTCATTATCTCACAGGGATTAACATGTTATCCCTGGCACGTCAGAGCGCTTACTCTGTGGCTGCCTCTGCTCATTATTATTATTATTTTTTTTTATTTTTTTTTTTTTGATGCTGCTGCTGCTTCTTTTGCTGTTGTTGTTGTCGTTTGCCTTGCCACAGCCTTGCCACAGCGCACGACTTTTTTGTTGTGTACTTTTTTGGGCAAGGAAACGTTGTGGAAGATCCGCGGTTCCGCGGGGACGGCTGTGCAGGTGGTGTAGAGTTATGATTGGGGGCAGCAAACTGTGGTAGCTTTTGGGCCAGATTCGTAAGAAAAATTATTAGCATTATTATTAATAATGCAGCGTGGAATGTTTGCTGCGAGCTTTGGCAACGTTTCATGGCATGCAAATTGCCAAATGAGACTCGCCTTGTTTGCAGTAATGGTGTTAAAAGGGGTTGTCTTTACCGTTATAACATCATGCGCTTTGGACCCTTCGGGTCGTGTCGCTCATACGCAGCACGTTGCACCCGGAAAGTGCCAAACAGAAGGCAAACGAAAAAAAACACAAAAAAATAAAAAACAAAAACTGGCACAAAATGGAACATATTAAACCGAACTTTGCACACAGGTTAGATCTAACGAATGCCACCTCGAACACTCACAGCTCTTTTTTTTTTTTTTTTTTGTTGCACAGACTGCTGCATGGTCCCCCTTCTATTGTCTTTCTCTTTGGATTTCAACTACAGCTCCTTTTTTTTGATTTTGTTTTTTTACAGTGTCTGTGTCTTTTCTGGTCATTTTTATACCCTTTTAGAAGATATACTGACTTTGATGTAAACCTTATAGTTTGTTACGAATCATATTTATTTCAAAATTATAGTGTTTTTCTTAGCAATAAATGATTATTTTTTAATCTAAACAATTTGTCATTTTTTAAATATGATTTTGTATTCTAGATCAAATGGACTCTCGTCCTGTTGTATGTAAAGAGTATGTAATTTGTTTTGTAGTTGATTTTGGTTTTTTAATTATTTTTTTATTTTTCTTATTTTCTTATATTTTTTTTAGTTTTTTTTTTTTAGTAATTTTGTTGCTACGGGTTAAGCGGCCCCTAGCTTTTGGCTCAATGTATTTACCATTGCGCCGCGCCCGCTCTTTGTTTTTGACTTGGTTGCTATGAAACAAAGAACGTGGCTGAAACAATTGCAGTGCAAGTAAAAAAATAACAAAACACAGAAACACAGAAACAACGATATTAATAACAACAGAAAAAAACCGGGCAGTGCTAAGCCAGTTGGGGTGGTGCAGGGATGGAGGGATGGAGGGAGCGATGGACTGTCAAGACTGGCAGACTGAAAAACACAAAGCCTTGTGGATTGATTGAATTTCGAATTTTTAAGCATTTCGTCGTAGTCAAAAAAAATTTCGTTAACCAAATTGCAGAAGCCGAGTGCAGAGCTCCGAAAAATGCACAAACACAAATAAAAAATAACACAAAAACAAAATTTGAAATAAAAATAAAATTAAAATGAAAAAATAATGAAGAAAAAAAACCCAGAAGGAAAAATAGTCTAAGGTTTACGGGAAAACAAATTATATCCCTTTGAGCTGCAACTACTCTGAGATAGAGGACTAAATGAAAGGATTACAAAAGGAGCTTCAGGTATCTATGCGTTTATGATTGCTCAGGGAGTGAGTGAAAAATAATAATTCAATTTTGTTTACAAGAGCATTGCTAGAATTGGTACGTGAAAGCCAACAAATGGATGAAATAACAAAGAGCTCGGAGACACACACACACACACACACACACAATACGAGTAAAAAGGCAAATGTGGCAAGAGAATTGTTCTTATTGAATTACGCGACAAGTGCAAGCGAGTTGAAGGCGTTTCCAACTGTTGATGTTGCAATGGTTTCGAGTGGGTGGCATGGGCTGGCAGCAGCAGCAGACACTGGCTGATTCCTCGCTGAGCTGTTGCATGTTTGAGCGGCAGCTTGTCTGTGGGGGCTATTAGTGTGAGTGCGTACTGAATGCGACTAAGTAAGTGTATGAAAGTCATTATTTTGTTATAACAATGGTAACGTTTCAGTGGCCCACTAACGCAAACCATGCCCACAAGAACATCAACCAATCCACCATCACCCACCCGCCCACCGCCCACCACATCATCCACAAGTCCAGCAGCTCGCTTTTGACGGGAGCAAACACTTTGCGCAATCAATAAACACACTCGCTGCCACACACAAGCATGTGGCAATGTGGGGGCTGTGAAAATGAGTGAAAGAAAATGAGTTAATGGAAATTCTTAGCAACTATTGTGATTTGACAGCTGCGTGTAGACTTGAGCACAAAAGACCGCCGCCGCCGCCGCCACAGCCACAGCCACAGCCGTCGAAAGCTGTTAAAGCATAGACCAAACTGCACAAAGATGGCAAGCCCAAAACTCACAGTTTAAACAAAATTGCAAAGGAAACTCTCTAAAATCAACGAGCCAACCAAACTGGGGGGGGGGGGGAGAGGATATGAGTTTGAGGAGTTGCTGCCCTTAGTTTTCAAACTGCCATCTCGCTGCTTGCGGGGCTGTGTATTTGCTTTTGTCTGCTTTTTAAAAAGAGCAGCTAAAAAAAATAACAAGAAAAAAACCAAGGCAAAAAAAATGAAAATACAGCTTCAATTTTACTTGAAAAACAAGAAAGAACAGCTATCATTGGCACTGAAGGCGAAATGTTAAATACCCTTGCAAATTTCATTATAAATTAAAAGAAAATACACAGATTCTGAGCACAAATGTGAGTTAGTTGATATAGTGAATAAGCCCAGTTCTCATGGAAAAATAACAGAACAAAAAAAAAAAAACATAATAAACTATTTGCTATTCCCTTAAAGAGTATTTGTATATTCTATATAACTGAACTAAACTAAACTAAACGAAACGAAACTATAGTTACAAGTGGCAAAGGAAGTGCCAAATGCGTCACTGGAGAACTAGAGAAGAGACGAGAAGGGAAGAGAGGGGAAGCACGCACAGATTTAAACGCACACACTCCGCCCCTTCGGCAACTCCCGCGATTCTCTTTAACACAATATGCGTGTGTATTTTGGTTGGTACAATAAAAAAAAAAAAAAACAAAAAAAAAAACGCTGCAAATATTGCGATAATTCCCAATACACAGACTCATCATTATCCGTTTCTATTTGGCCTTAAAGTGAGCGAGATACACAAAAAAAAAAGAAGGTAATATTTAATATTGTTGGATGAACTGGACCGGGAATCGTTTTTTTGATTGTGCCCTATGACAACAGCAGATGCCACCTTTTGCCACCACAGACCACATTCACTGCTTTATTAATCTAAAAAAAAAAAACAAACAAAATGCATACTGGCTGTCAGTTGCAACAGTTCTGTGGCAAGCAGTACGCGACGGGGATACATTCCTTCTACAGATAAACAACATATAACGGAGTACACACTTGGCTGTAATTCTATCTTGTTGAACTCCATTCACAATATTGACAAATATATCAATTTCTTAGCTAGCAATCAAAAATCGAGCTTTGTTCGCAAAACATTTGTGTTTTCACAATATTTTGATAAAAAGCTATTGACTGAAAGTGGACAACAAGTTAACAGCTTCAATTCATATTAAATTATAATATATACATTTTAAAGATTGTTCTCACTAATTTAGTATAGTATTTGGGATAAAATTGCTGATTTTATAATTCACTTTTAAGATGCATTTTGCTGATTACAGAAACTTTTTTTTATGTGTGTTTTTTATTCTTACGTCTTTTAAATACAGAGAATTCAGAGTATTAATTTCGTAAATTCAGCAAACTAAGCCACAGTTTCTAAATATGTTTTTTTATGTAAGTTGCAATATTTGTTTCTTTATAGCCAGCGATTTTGGTCCCTGCTGAATTACTCCCTCGCAGTTTGTTCACAAATAATAAGTTTTTGGCCAACATCAGCCTTCAGCGTCTGGTCTCGAAAGGCTTTTGGCAATTGATTAATGATCGATGTCGTCGCTGGCGGTGCCATAAATTCGCTTAGCAAAAACTATATAAGAAATTTGTAGTTAGTTTTTCGAACCTGCCGTGCCGGAATTGAGCTCTGTTCCATTTCATTTAGGACTTTGGCATTGCAATTTTCTCGACATCTTGTCGACCCACTCAATTAAGCCGGCGCGAAATAAATTTATCTAAATTATCGGCATTATCTGCGGCGCGTTATTAAAATCTAACGCAGACATCTCTACTCTCTCTCTCTCTCTCTCTCTCTCTCTCTCTCTCCCTCTCTCTATCTCTCTTTTTCTCTCTTTATTTTTCTCGTTTTCGTTTTCGTTTTCATTCTTGTCAACACCATCTTTTCGTAGTGGGCTTTTGCCTTTAAACGAGAAATTATGGTGGCATTGTTATTGTTATTGGTGTTGTTCTTGACGTTGCGCGCGATGCCATCAAAAGGCGCTGAGTTTGGAGTGGTGTGAAGTGAGTGTGGGCCGCGGGATGCGGTATGCGGTATGACGTGCAGCGAGGGGAGTCGAGTAGAGGCAAAGCAAAATTCGCTTCTTTTATGACTTCCGTTTGGGCTAAAATGGCGCACTGGGGCCAGACGGGGTCCCAGCGGCGACTGCAGCTCAACATTTTGACTCCATGCTCGAGTGCGTTGCTCGCCATTGTTCCTCTTGCCCCCCCCTGCCTACCACTAGCCTCATTCTGCTTGAGTTAGAGCGCAGCACAGTGCAGCAAGGAACTGCCATCGTTGTGTTTTGTTTGGCAAAATAAAACTAACAAACAAAAATTTTTAATGAAAAGCACAATAAACTGTCAGTTTAAATATGAAAGACTTTCCCATTTTTCTCTCCCACACACACTCTCTGCCTCTCTCTGCCTCTCTCTCTCTCTCTCTCTCTCTCTCTCTCGCTCTCTTTGTTCTCGCTGTCTGCAGTCAGAGTTGGTCTCAGTCGTAGCTTTGTCCCAAGTGGTACGCCCCTAACTTCAGACCATGCCATGCCCACAACAACATCTGCGATGACTGTTGTTCCATGGACATCTTTAAACAGCGGCGTCAAGTGGTGTACAGAGTGAAAGAAGAGCAGCTGCCAACTGCTGGCGATGTACTCCACTGGCCTCGCTGGCCCACGCTGCGTATACCGAATGCTCTGTGGCACTTTTATGTGTCTCTCCTGTGTGGAACTATCTCTGTTCCTATGTGTATATATATGGGTGGGTCTGTCTGTGATCTTGTCGCCACTTAGCGCCACGTCACTTCCAGCCGAAACAGCAAGCCAACTCTCACAGCGTCAATTCGCAAATATTAAGCATTGCACCCTGTACTTGACAACTCCGTCCGCAATTAAGGCTTTAAATATTTAATATTTATTAAGCCAAATATATATATATATGCGAAATATGCTCCATCAATTTGTGCATGCATACACGTAATATTTGCATGGACATGATGACAAATGGACTCGCGAAAGGAGGAAATTAAATCTTGGTTAGGTTATAGCTGATTTGAAGCACTTGTTGCCAACTTTTCAAAACTTTATTACTTTGATAAGCACTTTGTATTATTCATTGGTTATGGATTTTGGCTAAATCCTCGTGAATGCATTCATATTAAACACGTTTAATAGGCACTCCGTGGGTAAGAAACAACTTTGGCCATTGGCAAAGTTGGCGCAGTGACCATCATCCGGACAGTGGCAGTGTGCAATAAAAATAAGTTAAAATGCTGTAAAATAACAATAACAGTTATAATAATAGTAATAACAAGAACGCTGGATGTGCGCCGCCTGCTGCGGCTTTGGCCTCATTCGGTTTGGTTGTCGCCTGTAGGCGGCAAATGTTGCCCCAGCGACGCGTTGCCTCGAAATAATTAAATAGTAGCAACACTGGCAACAACAGCAGCAACTTCTATACAACTCTCGCCACACACACACACAACAAAAAAAAAAAACTAAACATTAAACTTAAAAGTAATGAGACAAACAACCAGCGAACCCAACTCTGCAATGTGTTTGTGCAACAGGAAATGCGGCACTGTAATGAGACGGTATTTTTTTTTTTTTTTTTTTTTTTTGCCACATTGCTGTACAATTGGTGAGAATAGCTTGCCACAATTTATGTCAGATTGAATACTATCGGATTTTAATGAATTATCTTTAACTTTTGAAATGCAAAGCCAAATTGATAAAAAAAAAAAAATATTAACGAATTGCAAAGACCAAAATCCCTATAATTAATTTAATTATTGTTAAAAAAAAAAAATGTTATGTCTGTTAATGAAAGAAATAAGTGCAAATTAAGAGCAAACGAAATTGAACTGAATGAGTTTTATAATTATGCTGGTCAACACAACCTTAATTTCTGCATATTTGTTCAATTACCAACAACGTTTCGGCAAAGCTTTATTCATAAACATGTCAAGTTTGTTGCTGGCATTTCGTTGTTTTTGTGGTTTTAAGTGAGTACATAAATTAAAATGTAATTTTGGGTTTTAAGTAGTGTTGGTTTGGTCAGCAACAAAGTTGTCGGAATAAACAGCAAAATACATCAGCAAGAGTTCAACTTGCTGTCCGTGTGTGTGTGTCTGTGTGTGTGTTTCTGTTTATGTGTGTGTGTGTGTGTGTGTGTGTGTGTGTGTGTGTGAAAGCCATAAATCTCAACGCCTCAGTCTCGGCTCATTTGCAGCAGTAAATGTTTGAAAACCAAGAGCAATTAAAAATGGCATTTGCCGAAGCACATAAAAATTCAGCTGCCACTCGCCAAAAACTCTCTCTGGTTTCTTATGGCGTTCCCATAAGAAATTGGTTCTTTGGCGACACACACACACACACACACACACATACACACACACACTCACACACACACACACACACACACACACACACACACACACAGCTAGTTAACTTTAACATTTTTGCAACTCTGTTGCCCAGTTTGGTTGTCGTAAACCGAGATAGGAGTGGACATAATATAAAGATGCAGGACATCGTTAAAATACCAACATTCAAGGATCAAAATGAGTAACTGCACACAAAAAGTGTATCCTCCTTAGCCATGTTTAATGTTCTGTTAATTTTTATATCTACGCTCTTAAGCATTGGCCACATCAAACATCACAATTTCTAAA
Source organism: Drosophila melanosoma (assembly GCA_035042045.1). Taxonomy (NCBI): domain Eukaryota; kingdom Metazoa; phylum Arthropoda; class Insecta; order Diptera; family Drosophilidae; genus Drosophila; species Drosophila melanosoma. The sequence goes on from JAWNLY010000179.1 coordinate 372,174, forward strand.
TCATACTTTTTGCTCTTAACTCTTAACATGTTTAATTAACCTGGTTTCTTGTGTCTACAGAAGCCATTCATAAACTTAAATATTAATTGAATGAGTGCAGTTTTATTATATTTAACAGTTGATAATCATATAAATGTGCTATGCGTTGCCTAACTATTCGTAATAAGTATTTGCATTAAATGTTGCGTATACTTAATATTTGTCTGCTCTTATAAGTTATCCGTTGGTTAAATATTTGAAGTGCACTTCTTCCATTATTTCAAGTAGCACAATTGCAAGCTTATATAAACTGAGTGGCATATTGGACATGCATATAGAAATCAGTGCAAAGCGAACCAGATTTATGATTTGCAACACACACAACACAAACATGCCCAGAGCCTGGGACTAGTTAAATCCGACAAGTGCTAACCACAGCGATTCATATTCAATACAGCTATTTACTCAATTTATGGAGCAACATAATTTAGAGACTCTATTAAAAACAAAAAAAAAAGGCACGCGGCAAGGACCAATCAAGAGGATTGGTTGCTTCTCCTTGCTGTTTGCTTTTCGCTGGCAACTGGCCCGTTTTCACATTGTGGAGCATTTTTGTTGTTTTTGTTGCAAAAATCATATCTCCCAAGGTTATACAAAAAAAAAAACAAAAAAAAAAAAACGCTCGCTAAGCCTTAACATGACTAACAAAAAAAAGAGTAATATATTAATATTATTTTCGGGTTCAGCTGTTCTATACAAAAAAATGAACACTGACTGTTTGAAACAAATATGTTTTTTTTTTTTTTTCAGTTTGTACAAAAGTTTCGAATTTTGTTGCAAACTGATTAAAAGAAAAAACGCACATACATTATTTATGAAATTCGAATATTGCGCAATTTATGGAAATTCTTTTCATAGATGCATGTATTAATTTCATAAAACGCTTCCAGCAAACAATTACATTTTTTCAGCGCTTTTCGGCCCGTGGACCTACTGTGCGGCATCGGTTGGTGGTTTGGCGGGTGGATGTTGGTTGTGCTCTGGCGATGAGTGTTATAAAACCAAATGATTCTATTAAAACGAGATTTGTGCCATTCATGCGTAAATCAATCTGCTTTCATGTTCTTTGCTGTCCTTGTTAGCGTTGTTCGTTCAACGAGAGGGGGGGGTGGCAAGAGCGAGGTGGACTGAAGTGGTCGAACCAGGCACAGGCCCAGGCCCTAAATCATAAATAATTTGGACCACCTTGTTGCCAACAAAATTTGTTGAAGGCAACAATAAAATATTCATTGCTTGTTTATTGAATGTAATTTAACAACCGTTAACCCGTTCAGATCGTTCAAGCAACCCCAATCACAGTATAAAAAGGCAACCACCAAGTACCAGCTACACCCGCACCACCCGCACCACCCGCACCCACCCGCACCCACCCGCACCAGCCGCACCAGTCACCCAGCTCCCATCGCTCTATTAAATGGCAGCCAGCGTCCAGGACGTATGCTATCTCCCACACTCCGGCACCAAAGGGATCTATTACGTGGTATTTAATCAGATTTTTTACGAGCGACCGACAATAAAAATGTAAATAGACACAAAAGGATTGCCATTACCGAGTCTTGAATTTGTTATTGTATTTTGTATTTTGTGTTTTTCGTATTCTTATTTTTATTATTATATCATTTGGCACAATAGACAACACAGACCCAAGTCCAAGTCCAAGTTCAAGTCGCCGAAGACGAAATCGAAGTCGTTGTCCTTGCCAGGACACAGAGCCATGGCCAGCTGGCCAGTGTAGTTTTCTGGTACGTTTAACGCCGTTACCCTTAAGCGCTTCATTTTCCGCTGGATCCGGTTTTATGGCATATGCCATCGATGCTCATAAAAAATATTGTTTTATGAATGCCAAAGTGCCAGACAAAGTGAATCTCTTTGGCGGCCAGCGTGGAGTGAAAAGCGTTTAAGTGAATCTATATATATATATATATATATATATGTGTGTGTGTGTATTTATTTCAATATTTGTACATGTTTGTATGTATTTTTCATCGATAAGCGCAATCAGACCGAAATTTATTTATTTATGTGACTCGAAGCTATACCAATTATGGGCAAAATTTCATTATGCAATCCAAGTTGACAAGAGAGGCAACCAGCCACAAACAACAGCCCATTTGTCTTGCCGCTTGAGCCAGCCTGCATGTGCCATTCCCGTGCCCCCCACCGTCCGCTTCCACGTCTCACGGTTAACAATTTGGTAGCTGTCACTTGCCGGGCTATCAGGTGAACTGGCAGCCAGTTGACAAATAATTCAATTCAGCAGTGCCCAACAAAAGCAATAATAAACTGATATTTATATTCTCGCCGAAACTTAAATATCCTTGCCGTCGAAAACAAACGTAAGGCGAATCTTAAGATAAAATCTTCGAAAATCAGTTGACAGGTAAATCAAATAAAATGTTACAACTAAATATTGAGAGTGTCACTCATTCAATCTTAAACTTAGTAAAGTTTATATATATATATATATATATATGTATATGGCTGTCAGGATCAGCTTGAAGCAGCATATACCTTTTCAGTTTGCATACTGTCAAACATAATTAATTAATTTCAACGGAAACTCTTGTTAAGTTTATTGCAAACTTTTCTAATAGCCAGTATAATAAATATTGACGCAATTAAACAATTGGCGAATTTCATCACATTTCATTAAAATACAAACAACTTGCAAATATTATTTCCTCCGTTAAATAAACTTGTTTACTTTGCACTTTTAGTTATGGCCAGCCAGCAAGAAAGTTGTCTATTCATTATGCTAATATCGATTATTTATACCAAGAATAAGAAAATTCATATTTATGCAGTCTTTAAATTATGACCAGCATCAAGAGTTGCGGCTTCTTTTGAATTACTGTTTTTCAGAATTCATTATGAGGAATATTGTTTTAAGCATAGCTAAATTGAAATATTTAATAATTTTATATCAAATGGATTTTAAAGAAATGAAATTTAATTAATTAGTTTCAGTGAACTCAATTGTATGTAAAAAAAACCATCTTGTTTAGATGAAATTTTCCCCTATTCCTAGTTGTATTATGATTATCTTTTAAATGTAAAATACGTCAAATTAACTATATATTTATCAGGATCACACGTCGCTGCGTGTCCGTTCTTGGAACGTGGCAAGACCGCCTGCAACTTGTATGCAGATGCAACTCATGCAAAGTTCAACTTTGAAATATAAACAAGGCATTAAATGCTGCGACTAACTCTACAAACAGATTCCGATTAGCTAAAAGTCTATGCAGCTCTCTCACATTATTTATCTCGCTCTCTCTCTCTCCCTCTCTCTCTCTCCCTCTCTCTCTTTCGCTATCTCTTTCTAGCTATCACTATAGGCATCTTGTTGTGTGTGCCCCAAAAATATAAAGCACAAAATAATTCGTTATATAAATATAACTGAAATATTTCGTGTGCTAAATTTGATTTTTTCCTTGTGTGTGTTTTTTTTTTCTTTGTTGCTGTTGCCTTGTTTTCACTTTGATTGCTACGTGTTGCCCGCACTTTGAACATCAGCCCTACAAGCCAACTGGCTGCCCCGTGCACACTGTGCCTGTCCGGGACTAGCAACAGTAACAGCATCACATGCAGGCAAATTGGATTTTCATGCATACTTGGTCACACGCGCGTTCCAGCGTTCCCTAAAAAGCCAGCTATTGAAACATGGCCAAAACGGGTGTGCGCCGAGCTGAGAGGACAAAACCCTGTTTCACAAAGCCACCACAGCAACAGCAATGGCAGCATCAGCATCATCAGCAGCAGCAGCAGCATCAGCAGCAGCAGCATCAGAAATGCCAGCTATGGCAGCTAACAGCCGCACAATCTAGAGCCACGCCCCCTTGGCCAATGTCAGCGCCAACTCTTCTCGCCTTGTGCTAAATGTTGTTATCTGCCTTATTCGCTATCGTCCCCATGTCCGTTCACCGTCCGTCGTCCGCCGTCCGTCGTCCGTCGCCTTGTTGTTTCATTCGTTTCGTTTGTCGTCCGTCGTCCGTCGTCTTTCGCCTATCGCTTTGCCTTGTGTTTTATTTTCTCGTTCTGTGCTCGTTTGTGCGTTCGATTCTTTTTCTGTTTCTATTGTTGTTGCTGTGTCGTTGTTCCCGCCTTGGCATAAATTTATTATAAAATAATTTGCATAATTCGTTATTACTCAGCATAAACAAAGTGAAATTAAGACGATTTCTTTTATGCCCCATCTTTGTTAATGCCATTGTCCTTGGCTCTGTATTTGGCGTTGTCTCCATCACAGTCTCCGTCTCCGTCTCCATCTCCGTCTCTGTCTCCATCTCCATCTGTGTCTCCGTCTGTATCTCCGTCTGTGTCGTCTTCTTTATATCTGCTTATTTTGTCAATGTCATTTGCCTAAGCACGCCAGTCAAAGACTCACTCAACTCAACTCAACTCTGCTCAGCACAGCTCTCAGCCCTGGCAGTCATTTCGATTGCCATTTGCTTGCGGGTCAGCATTTCATTTCGGCGGTGAGCAGAGCAGTGGTTCACTCAGGTGAGCACATCTGTGCCCATTTGGATTCTTAAGTATATTCGATTTTCTAGTCATGTCCTTTCCATGTCCGTTTCTCCTTCTCTCTCTCTCTCTCTATCTCTCTCGAGAAGTTTCTTCAATGGGCCACCTAAGCTATTTGCTTGAGCTTACTTAATATTTATGATCAACCCTATTGTAAATCTATTTACATTTCCAAAAAAAAAAAAAACAAAAACAACAACAAAAACATGCAAACAAACAAAGGCGCGATGAATCTGACTTGAAAGACATGACGCCCAAGCTCCAAATTCGATAAGCAGTTAAAATGAAAACTGTTGCATTTTGTATGAATAGCGTTGAATTTGTTGCTATAACAATTTGATTATGTAGCACAGATTAATTATGGATTAATTACATCTTTGATGTGCTCCTTTTTTGAGTCGTTGAACTCAAATGTTGTCCCCCAATTATCGTTGCTTTGCGATTGTCAAGCATTTGACCTAGTCAAGCGTACGATTTACACACGCTGACATACACATACACACACGCTAGCACACACACTGTGTGTACACAGACGGACTGACTGACTGACTCTCTGGTGGCAACGATTTGTAGCTTTTGAACTGAAGCTGACTTGACTTTTCAATTTGATTGGGTTGTCTAAGCAAATAACGTAGGTAGCTAACGTGTATAAATAAATGCCAGAACTTTCAGCTGCTAGGAAAGTAAACACACACACACACACACACCCACACACGGACAGGGAACTTCTATATATTAGGTACTATTGCTGTGTCTCTCTTCTAAGTAAACTTTTATTATGTTCGTAAGTAAATGTTATGCCCGTTAACTTGTACAAATAAGGGATACGTACACACACACACACACACACACATGCACAACACAGACGCTGACCATCATCTAAAGTGCGTGGGCGTTTTTGCTGTGACTGCTCTTATCATGGCCATATTCCTTTTATCTATCTGTACAGAGAGCAGAAACAGGTTTACATATCGTCTTATTTATTGCTTAATGCTTACCTTTGCACTTGAGCGCTGAAAACACTCAAAAATACGGGTTAATGTGTGTAGCAAGTTCAATTTGCTTTAAGTATTCAATAAAAATAACAAACAACGCATTTTATTCACAGCGATTAATGTCTTCTTCTTCTTCTTCAAATTGCCGTTCACACAATTAATATCGATGGCAAAGTTATTAACATATGTTATTACTACGTCACTGGTAGCTTCTTAGCTACATTACAAGTGGTCTGCTTAAGCTTTTAATTTTTTAATAAATTACTTAATACCCAGCATTAAGAATTTAAATGTGAGCAGGATTTAGCTCTCAGAATATGTTTTCTTCGCTCATTCAAGTTGTATTTATTGAAAACATTTATATTTTTTTGCGGTAGCCCTGGAATACTTCCATTACTGCAACCGCAAACCTTCATCCATGGTTCCGTCATTGTTCTGCACTTACTTATAACTGTAAGCTGCTGTAGTAACAATGTATAAACATTTTTTGCATTCATCTCATATTTCATGTTTCCGTAATTCGTATCGCAGTTGTCTTCTGTGTGCTTGTACGTTATTTAATTACACATAATTTTCTCCCGCTTCTGGTATTTATTTCTGTGTTTTACTGTGCGATTGTGTGTGTGGATGTGAGTGTGTTGCATATGAAAATATGCCAAAAATGTTGCATGCTAACTGGGACCGACAAGAGGAGCTCGCTTGACGCTTTGTACACGGCTTTAGCTGGCTGCCAATGTGGTAGGGGAGGGGAAGGGAGGTGTGGAAGCGGCAGAGCGAACAAAATTAGGTAACAATATATATATATACATATATATATATATATATATATATATATATATATATATATATATATATATATATATATATATATTGTTACCTAATATGTATGTGTATGCATGTGTGCGTACATGCTTGAGTGCGCTCATTAGGAACAGTGTTGTTACTTTCATGGTGCTTGCCTTGTCCTGACTTTGGCATTCGTCGCAATTCGCCTGTTTTGACTTACACTTTCCACTCGAAAATGCTCATATTTAGGCACATTCACACACACAGTGTGAGTGCGGGTGTGTATGTGTACGTGTTTTTTGGCCGCCTTATGTTGTCGGCTGTCTCTTATTTTTCGGCTGCTTTCATTTTTGTTTCAAGCACAAAATGTTTTTGCATACTTTTGCGCACTGCCTAAATTTTCATCGCTATGTCTCTGTCTTTATTAAAAGTTGTGAAAAGTTGCCACACACACACACAGACACACACACACAGCGGTTTTGGCACACAGCTCTTGTACAGGCTGCGAGGCAATCTAACCGTTAATGTTCTTCCTCGTTTGGCGCTACTCGTATCCGCTTAGTATTTCCAAGGGTATTATAATTTAGTGGCCGAATGTGTCAGACAAGTCAGAGAACATAATTTATATATATTTATTAAATGTAAACCTTTATCGATTATTGATTTCTTTTTTACGACCGGAACAGAATAATTCAGTAATGATATCTAGCATATCTGATATATATATCTAATATGAATCATCAAATATGTCCTCAGTCAAGAATAGAATAGGCCGTTTTTATCGCCAGAGATCTATCTTTAAGGGTGCATGCCACGTATTTAAGCCTGGCGCAAGTTTAAAGTTTTTTTTCTTCATTTTTTTTGCTCGTTTGTGTATTTAAATTTCAAAGTCGTTGCGTGCATTGTTTGCTTTGCCTTCGCCTAGTTGCTGCCGCAACTCAACTCTGCCCCGCTTGGCGCCTGCCTCTTTTAACCTCTTGGCTTGGCGAGTTAGTATTGCTTGCTTGCCCGCCGGCAAAAGAAGCTTGTGTGCGGGCTCCGCTGCTATTCCATTTTGGTGTTTGCCCCAGGCTGCTGTCCTTGCACCATTCCTGTTCATTCATGGGAGCGGGCATAAGTTGACCCACGGCCTTGTCTTTCAACTTGACTTTCGGCAAGTGCAACTAGCGGGCCTTCAATTGCAGCAGCAGCAGCGGTGTTTGCTGCCTCCGAATTGCATTTCGTATTCATGGCAGCATGTGTACCTCACATTCGGCAAGGACATTCATAATGGTGGCCCTTGGTCTGTATTTTTTATGGTTTTACACACACACACACACACACACACACAAACACACACACACACACACTCACATACAGCATGTACCAGTTTTGTACTTTTGATTTTTCTTTTGTGATGTTGTGGAAATGTTGCGGTGCGCTCTTGTCTTTGATTTTCCTTTCTGTTTGTCCGCCCCGCCGTTGGCTATAAACTGTGCCACATAACGAGCACAAGCTAAGCCGACAGTGTACAGGAGAGGGGAGCTGGGAGTGAGGCAGTGAGGCAGTGGTTGAACAGGCTCCTCTTCTACAGAGCACCTTTGATTTGGTTTTCTCTTTTTATTTTTTTTTTAACCTTTTTTACATTTTAGCCGAAAGGCAGTTGGCTTTGCTTTAATGAGCGCAATTTTATTAGCTGCTTCAACATTATTCTTTGGCTTTTGCCCCTCCTCAGCTCGTTGCTAGCCGCTAAAATGCATCCCGCACATTTTTCGGTTTGCCTTTTTGTATTTACAAGCGAATTTTCGACTTTTTAAATTATTTTTGTTTTTTTGGTTTTACATATTTGTTTAGAATAATAAAGTTGTACGAGCCAATTTACAAAATACATTTTTAACAATTTATTTTACCAAAATCACACACATTCCCATATAAATATATATAAAAAATATACATATAAATATATATATAATTTTTTTTTTTGCTCTTAAGCCAGAGTTTTATAAGTTGCCTGGAATTTGGGTCAGTTTGACTTCTATTCCGCTACTCAGAATCCAAATTATGGGCTTAATTCTCTGGAAACATTAGTAGCGATTTATCGATAGGAACACATATAAAGCGTACTTGGCTAATATTCCTTGTGAATGGCGAGTCACGCCCAACCCACACTCTTGTTAATGCCAATCTGGCCTACACTGAAAGTTAAACAGTATTGATAATTAGATCATTTAAATTGAGAATTTTTGAGAATAAAGGGGGAAAAAGAGGAAATTAAGATGAGCAATACTAAAAAAATGTGTATGGATTAGTTTTGCTTTTTTTAGGCTAACATCGCTGCACTGAAAAAAAAAATATATATAGAACTTTAAAGGACTTCGCATTAAAGTGCTGCAAGCAAGTTTGCTCTGTTGCCTACTTTTGGGCACATTATGTTTTAAGCGTTCGCTTTTTGCTACCCCCTCCAACCCCCCCTCCAACCAGCTAGTCACCTAGTGTCTGTCTATCTGTGCGCAAATCGTTTGTGCTGTGTTGGCATTACATTAACCCCGCTCTTCTCCTCAACAGCCGACCATCTGTGAGTGCTAGGCAGAATTACTGTAAATTGCAAAAGTTGGCTTCTGTTTTTTTTTTCCATTTTTATTTTATTTTTTTTTTTGTTGGTTTGCCTTCCACTTTGCCAGACATTTTCTTTACGCTGCTTAGTTTGAGGTTTTGTGGCAGCCATTCGCTCACTCATCATTAACATCATGGTCCTGGTCTTGGGGCTGATGCGCTCATAACTTGGTATGGGTTAGTCCCATACAATAGTGGGGGGGGGGGGGTGATGGGGGTTGGGGGATTTGTGGCATAGCATTTGACAAGCATTCTAATTTGTTTTTAATTTTCATTTCTGCTGCTTCGTCTTTTGTGCTTGTCGCAAGTATTAACTGTTTCCAGCACCTTTTTGCACCTGCCTTGTGAAAGTTTTTTTTTTGTTGTCATAGTCGAGTGCTTGCCCTCTCTCTCGCTCTAGCACACTCTCACTCCTCTAATTTTCGCTGTATTTTTGTCTGTCTGTCCGTCTCGCTCTGCGGCATATTAATGAGCTCGTCTTTAACACGCTTTTGAATTAGTTGGCAGCCACGTTGTCGTTTTCACCTTGCGCAACTTTCTTGATTTTGCCTCTATGCGTCGCTGCTTTTGGCGCTGATAAAAACTTTCAGTGGCCCATTTCAGACCGCCGCCCCCATTGCCTCAACCTACTTGTCATAATCCTTCAGCAAACAACACCCAGAACCACCCGTCACATTCCACTCAAATCCCCACCAATATCACCCATTTGCCGCCCGACCAGACACTTGCGGTTTAGTCTTGGCCCGTTGAAGCCGCCATTTTAATTTGTCCCAAGTTTTAGCGCTGCCATTTACCATTCGCAACGTGTTTTAGATGTTGTTGAAGTTGTTGTTCTGTGTTTTGGCCATTGCCTGCCATATTCCAACTCGAGTTGAAGAACTTATTCCAAGTTACTTGCTGCTGTTGCTGCTGCTTGTTTTTAGCTGATTTTGCGCCTAATTTCCGTTATAATTTGCTGCGTTTTATTCAAAACCTTTTCGGCATTATTTCGCCTGTTGGCCACGTTCTCTGGCCGCAGAGAGCCTTGAATTTTACTTCTGGCTGTTTTGCTTTCTGCACGCATTGCCGACATTCGCATCATAACAATTAGGTAACACCGGCTACGCTCCACACAAGCCCTGCTCCCTTCACCCTGCTCCAAGAAAGTCGCTCGTTTGCCAATTTGAGCTCGTTTTATCCTTTCAGCTTTGAAATGCTGCTGGCTGGCTGCTGTTAGCCTAACTAGTCAATTGCTCTAACCAGCGTTTTTCCCCTTTGTTGATGTCCTTGTTCTTCTTCTTGTTCTTCGTCAAATGCTGACGTCGGCACTTACACACACACACACACACACACACATTCACACATAAAATGAGACACGAGCACCTAACAATTCAGTGTTTGCGTAAAAATTTCATACGCCAGCAGAAATTCATTCGCGCGTGATTCTCTTTGGTCCGATTTTCGAGAGTCTTAATGTTTACAACTCCAACATACACACACTCACAGACGCACACACACTCACTCACACACATACATAGGCCACACATTCCATATTCCACATATTCTGGATGCTCAGTCTAGCGACATCCTTTGACAAATTGACACATGTTGGTTTGTTTGTTTGTTTGTATATATATGTGTGTGTGTGTGTGTGTGTGTGTGTGTGTGTGCGTGTGTGTATGATTTATAAATCAGCTGATACCTTCTGTCTGCCCAATTGGTCATTGAGGCGCCCTCAAGGCTACCACCAGTCTCGCATGCCACACTCGAGAATGTTACACACAAATTGTCACAGCAAATCGCAAATCGCAAATCGCAAATCGCAGCATTTATCCTTGACTTCTTCACCAACATCTAAGCTTGCCACCGCATTCTGTTGTTCATATTTGTTTGCTAATTTGCAATCGCTTTCGGGATAAGCAATTGCACAGTTGGTTCTGTCATTGTGACCTGGCTGCGATAACAAATATAAATTAAATAGTTTTCATTTTAAAGCTCAGCTATGAAAATAACAACTTCCACTCCTCGGCAAACAACTTTAGCTTATCTTAAAAATAAGTGGGACAAAAACTGTTAAATAAACCATAGTCCCAAGTCCCCAAGCCGGAATTAAAGACCATGCCTTCATGGACAGCTTTATTCGGTGAGAACGCACAAAGGATTTCGATTTTTTGAGTTTATTATAAAACTTACTGCCAATAAAGCGCATTCTCTGCCCAAGTCCCTCATTTATCTATGTTGTTTCATTTCCTTAGGTAAAAGAACTGACGCAAGAAGATATAATATTAGAAAATGTCAAGAGAAAAAACCATTTGTTTGTTTATAAAGAAGAAAATTAGAATTCGGTTAAGTTTAGCTGACAAAAATTGAGAAATACGACCTAATTCAGAAACCCAATATTAAATATAATTTAAAGAATAAAAATACATGAAATAAAAATGATCAGACAAACAATTCAACTCAACGAATTTGCTTGGAAAATCGAATGTTATAAGATGAATACATATCAAAATTGACAGATTGCAGCAAAGCAAATTCGAGTAAGTTCTGTCGCCTTGAATGCTAAAAGATGAATAGAAAAAATCACACAAGAGATATGAAAACTCTAAGAAGTAGCAAAAGAAAAACTAAGAACTCTATATTTGAATAGTGCCATTTTAAACTGTTTAGTACAGCAGAAACTTATCTAACAACACATCACCAGAGCCTTTAGTAGAAGAGAAGTCACCTAATTGGAGCACTCTCATAAATTTAAAATAATTTATTATATAAATGAGGATGTGTTAAGGACTGCCAATGCCAATATTCTCAGAGAGCGACACATGCGAAAATCAGCGTATTCCACAAGAGGAGCATCGTGGAACATCTCCTCTTTAACCTTATATTAAAGCTTGTATAATTATTTCTGATTGTTTTTTTTTATATTCAAGAAGTTAATTATATATAAAAATATGTATATGAATCTACTTTTCATTCGATGGCACATCTAAATTTCATCATATATTTGATTTGATATTTACACATAAAAATGCATATCAAATTCACTGAGGAACAATTAATTTTAATTCTTTGGTTTTTATTTTCGATTTACTTCGGTTCATATCAATATATTGAATTTTTTTTGTATGTCGATTGAAGGGCTTGTGTGTGTGCGTGTGTATTACAAAATTACTGGTATTAAAATTTTAATTAAAAAGTATTTAATAGCCAATATATTGCTCGGATATTGATTCGAGCTAAGGCTTAGGAAAAGGAGGAGATGGAATAGGATTATAGAGGGGCAGGGGAATTAGGAATCAGTACCCATCGATTGTAAGTTGTCGTATCAACTCTGATAGTCTGTGTGTCAGCTGCCATCGCTTGAAAATATTTTCAACCTTTGCCGCTGCTTTGTTGTTAGTTTGTGTCCCAATGTTTTTTTTCTTTCTTGTTTGTTTTGTGAGTCCATTTCGATGACATATCAAAACTCCAACTGCAAATGATATTTCGAAAGGGACTGGCAAGATAAATAGGATTGAGACAGAGACGGAGACAGAGATTGGGACTAATGTTGTCTGATTCGTCGCAGAAACTAATCAAAAAATGTGCGGCTCTTGTTGTTGTTGCTGTTGTTGTTGTTGTTGCTGTTATTTTTGTTTTTGTTAATATTGCTGTTGTTGCTCTTGTCATTCACTCTATGGAAACAGGCACACAGACAACAAAAAAGGCTTGCCCAAGTATTGGTGTGCATATGTAATTTGCTTTGTTATTGTTGCCTACCCATTGCACGCTATTTTGCCATTTGATTTTGGTTTACAGTTTGATTTTCTTTTTCTTGCCTTTGCAATTCAATTTGTTTCGCATTGCTTTGGCTTGCTTTGCCCCGTTTTCTGGCACCCCTTTTTTGTTGTTGTTGTTGTTGTCGAGCAGCAAATGCAAAATATTGACTGACATTGATTATATATATATATATATATATATATATATATATATGTGTGTGTATGTGTATATATGAATATGGGATATATAACTATTTGAATGTGCTGGTCCAAGAGGCCAACAGACCAAAGTTGTGTCAGCAGACGCAGTTATTCTATTATGTTCTGTTATGGCATGTTTTGTCTGTCTCCCACTCCCGAAAATGTCTGCATGCCAGCTGAGAATTGTTATGGTCGTTGTATTTTTGGGTGCCCACATGTAGACGGCACCAGCAGAGCATCCCCATTCATGTGCTCTCAACACGCTCCCCTGTCTCATCACTCCCACTGTTTCTACGTTTGTCTGTCGACTGTTGCTGTGACTGTGGCTGTGCCAGGCTGCTCGTGTTCTGTCCGGTTAAGTTTAACAGTCAGCCGGGGACTTTGTTGTTGAAATTTTGATTTTTGTTGATTTGGCTTAGTGGCTGCCACTCGCATCACATCACAGCACATCACAATGGCTGGCTGCCTCTCTATGTCTGTCTGTCTGTCTGTCTGTCTATCTGTCTGTCTCTCTGTCTTTCTGTCTGCCTCTCAGTGTGTGTGTGTGTGTGTGTGCTTGTGGCGCCAGCAGTGAAAGGACATGGCGTGCATAAGTCCTCCCCTGACTCTTGTGGCCTTCAGTTGGCCACTGGCTAACAAATTTTCTAAAAGCAACTAAACTGCTGATGAAATGGATTGTCATGTGCGTTTCAATTTCCGTCAATGACATTTCACACACAACACACACAGACACACACACACACATATATATATATATATATATATATATAAAGTTTGCACAAAGTTTCACCATTTCTTGAGTGTGTGAATGTGTGTGTGTGTGTTTGTGTGTGGCCATTAAGTGCCATTGCATGGGCGCTAGAGCGTGCTATATATATGTGTGTTTGTGTGTGTGTGTGTGTGTGGGAGGGGGTGCGTTTACTGCGACATAGTACGTGGAACATATGGGCGTGGCAAGCCCGCCCTTGTGCCGCTCTGTGTCGTTTTGTGCTCCTCTATTGAAAAGGATAATCAACTTTTGTTCGAGCAGCGGGGCCAAATAATTCTGTGTGTATGTGTGTGTGTGTGTGTTTGTTTACTGACCATTTTGGAGCTGAATGAATCAAATGACAGCAATTGAAAATATCCATGACTTTTGCATATGACCGCTAAGCAAGAGTAAGTATTAATATTAATGGATTTAGACAGAGAAAATGGCAATCTCAAATTGCATGTTGTGTTATTTATCTCATGGAGAATACAAAAATGTACAATTTAAGCACACAAATAAAGGTCAGCTTTGAGAATATTAATTGAAGCAGCTAAAAGCTTAAATTTAATTTTAATATAATTTTATATTAAATAACTAAAATATAACTAAAAGTTGTAATGCTTTGCGCTAAACGGATTGGAAGTGAGAGAACAATGTTAAAAAATAAACAGAATGATGCTGCGCACTTTTAGCCAAATATTCCAACAAGTAACAAGTATTTAAACGTGACTAGAACAGTTCTGTGCGCCATCGATTTTTGGCTACAACTTTGACTGTACTTTTGAACACTTGAAGTCATCAGGCATACAGGACAGGCTATTAAGTGTGAGAGAGAGAGAGAGAGAGAGAGAGAGTGAGAGAGAGAGAGAGAGAAAAGTGAGATATACAACATGTAGCAATGTTTAATTAATTTGCTTATGAAAGTAACAAGCAGTCAAAGATTGAGTCCAAGTTGGAACTAAATGTTCATGATGACCTTAAGTCGAGCGGCTAAAAACTTTAACATTGACTTCAGCAGCATCAACAACAACTTGAAATTGAACAGCTTCATTTGGGGTGTTACGAGAAATTACAATTTGCCAAATGTCTTTCGTTCACTCTCTGGCTCCCATCCTACCCCGTCTTTCTCCCTTTCTCTCGCTCCCCGTCTCTATATATAACTGTCTGACTGACTAACGACAGTTTCAGTTTCAGTTTCAGTTTCAACAACACAAAATTGTACACTTGCACACAAAAAGGAGAAATATAAATAAAAATAAATAAATAAAAATGAATAAAACGAAAAACAAAAACAAAAAATAAGCATAAAGCAAAGAAAACAAAGCAACAACAACAGCAACAACAACTGTGGCCAAATGAAAGCAAAAGGAATCAAACTGCATAGCGCTGGGCGTCGGCGTCGGCGTCGGCGTCGGCGTCGGCGAGGGTGGGGGCTGCAGGGCTGCGGGGCTGAGCTGAGGAATCAAAGGCAACTTTGCCACACATTCGCCATTGAGTTGCTGGCAGTTTGTGTTCCGTTAGAAAGGCGCGCAAAAGTAAAGTTTTTGCTTTGCAAACAACAACCAATAAAACTTTAAGCAATCTTCCACAGCTTGAGCGTGAAGGAGCGGATGTCCTCGCCTCATTCGGCACACCCTCCACCGTACACACACGTACACACATACACACGTACACACGTTCACACACTGCCAGCCAACCCGCACCAATCCAACTCCCTCTCAGTACCCCGTCAACACAGAGTCTTGTGAACGTCTCGTCTCTTTTCGTCGTTAGTTAGTTTCAGGGCATCATCACAGCCAAAGGATAACAACTTTTTGGGCGCAAATTCCTTGCATACGTTTCGCGGCAGTCCTTCGCCAGTTTTTGCTATTTTTACTTTTTGTTTTTGTTTTTGTTTTTGTCTTTATTTTTATTTTGGCCATTTACTATGTTTCCACACATTTTTTCGAATTTGTTTTAGACTTGTTTTAATTTATTTGCATTGCACTTTTTTCATCGCCAACACCATCCGCCGACTCAGCTCATCGCCCGCATCCTTTGAGCCATGTGGAGTCCATGTGAGTGCATGTGAATGGCAGTGTTCAGCCAGTCGAGCAGGCAACGGGAAGGAAGTTGTAGTAGCGGCGTTTTCCGGTTTCCGTTTTCCCTTTTTTTTTTTTCTCCTATACTCTTGCAGAGGGAATTCCAATCTAACCGTGGATTGCGCAACACATTGATGTGGACGACTCCTGATTCCCTGTATTTTTTTTTTATCTCTCTGTTTCTATGGTAACATGTCTTTCAGTGGAAAACACTTTCGTTTTCTAAGCCAAATTAATTAAACTCTGTAATAAAACTGCTTAAATTGTGGGAATAGTTTTTTTTATTATTATTTTTTTTTTTTTAGTTAGTAACAAGATTTTAGAGTAAGCTAGTAGACCCCATTTTGAAGTGTATATTATCTGCAATGTGGCTAAGATTATATCACTGAATGTTTTCCATTTGAAATAGGCAGCAGTCGGTGTCAGCACAGCTTTGCCAATCTGCATGCTAAGCCAGTTGCCAGCTCATTGCAATGCGCCCGTCCCGTCTCGCCCCGTCCCGTCCCGCCCTGTCCTGCCCGGCACCGTCCCGCTTTGGGCGCCGCAAGTTGTTCGCTTCAATTCGATAGAGGCAACAACTGCAAAAAACATGCAAAATGCAAACAAATAACGCAACCAACAAAAATACAACAAATTTGTTTTTGTTTGCCATGCAACGTGTTTTAAAATTTATTTTTAAGTTTTGTTACAACTTGCAAAAATGTTTGCAAGCGCACTGACACAGCTGTGTATGTGCGAGTGTGTTTGTGTGTGTGTGTGTGTGCATGTGTGTGTGTGTGTGTGTGTGTGTGGCAGTGTGTGTGTCGTTGCATGTATGTGCTTGTGCAGAATTTTGGTTCTTGAAGCTGCAGTGCTTTCAGCTTTCCAGTAAGTACTCCTTAGCATTTTCCATATCACTTATGCACACACACACGCACACACACACACACACACACACACAAAGCGGATATTGGGCCATACAAAATGCTGCAATAATTATGAAAGGATTCGTATGCTGAAAGTAGGCTTTTATCAGCTGCCACTCGATTTGCTCTATTAAATATTTGAACATTACAATTTTCTGTATTGAAAATATTGTAACGCTTTCCTTAAAGTTATTTTTATTGAAATTTGATTTTGAAAATGCACTTCTTGGCGTCATTCAACGTACTGCAAGAAATATGTATAAAAAATGCAGTCCTTCATTATTTAAATTATCAAAAATACAAAATAAAATGTGCTTAAAAAATAGTTTAATATCTGTTTTAAGGTCGAAATCGATAATAAATTCAGACCTTAATTTAAATTTTTTGACCATCGAGTTATTTTTATTTTAAATGGATCTCGACAATGCAGTTACTCTGGATTAAAATATTTTTTTTCTGCCTACAACACGAAAACTGAATTTAAGCACATGCAGGAAGTGCATTGAGCACACACCGTTTTGGAATCGTAGTGGGTCAGCAGCCAGAGAGCTTGTGCATCCACTAATAGTGCAACCCGATCCCAGCCTGTGGAAAACACGAACATTTTACCTGTGCGTGTTCACCTCAACTTACCTAACAGTAAATTGCTCCGACATAAAAAAAAATATGAAAACGCATTATTTTGCTGGCTGCCCTGCCCGCTCCACCAACCCCACCAACCCCCCACACTGCTGCCTTCCTCTGAGATGTGTGAGTGGGAAAAATTTGTGGTCTGCATCTTTTGTGCTTTTTTTAGTTGGTTGCTTCTTTTATTTTGTTTGAACTCTATTTTTATTTTTATTGGCTCAAACGACGACACAACTTTCTAGAGCGGCACTTGAGCAACGCGCCAACGCAAATACACACACACACACACACATACACACACATACAGAGAGAGAGAGAGAGATAGGAAAACATACACATATGCAATTGCCATAAAGGAAAAGTTGTATTACATTTATGACACTTTTGAATATATATTTTTTTTTATATATATATTTTTGTTGGCCTCGCATATTTTTCGTGTGCTCTGCTTTTTTCTACCCAGCACGTTTGCTGTTTTATTTAACTCGCCATTACGTTTTTACAACCCTTTTTGCAGCCAGTGTTGACAAAGCGGAAAAAGCAAACAAAGCGACGACTGCAAACAACACGACAGTAAGCAGCCCAGCCAAAGGGGTTAAAGGGGTTTAAGACTGGGGGGGGGGGTCGGAGACTTTACTGTGGCTGCCCCCTGATGCCAGAGGCTGGGCTTGGGGCAGGGACAGGCACCGGGTAGGGGGGGGTTGTTCGTGGAGTAGGCAAACATTTTAGTTGGCGACATTTCATCAAAATGGGCAATGAGTCAATCCCAGCAGCAGCAATCCAAGCAAAGGAGGACACGCACTTAATCAAAGCACACTTTATGGCAACGTCGCCGATTTGTTGTCCTTGTGGAAAATATGGAAAAGCTCTCTTACATTTTTTTTTTTCTTCTATGCTGCCATAGAATAAATAAGCTGATCCCCCAACAATAAAGCAAATGCAAGTAAGTAAACAAATGGCGAATAGACAAATAGAATCTTTGGGTCACATATGCTGTCATCATTTTGGGTACGAAGACTGAGCCTGGCCTGATTTGGGAAAGAGTTAATTCAGTTAATGCATTAATGTTTTTTGGCACAGTAAAACTATCATATAAATAAGCACATAAAAATAAAGTGTGTGTGTGTTTTTTTTTTTTTAGTAATGCCACATGCCTCACTTGTATATTTATTAAATATGTTAAATAAACGAGCAAAAAGCATAAAACAACAAAAGTTTCGTCAATATTTTTTTGTCAACTTTTTTTTTTTTTTTTTGATACGTCAGTGATTTCAATTCCATACAGATTGAATTTAATTTTGCCATATTTTACATAGATTATTATAAATAAAATATTATTAATTTTTTTATTATGATGTTTTTGCATTGAATGCATTTTTCATATCTGATCTGTAAGTGTGTTAAGCAGCTTTAAATATTTCATTTGAATTGAGTTACTAAGTAAATAAAACATAAATGTTAATATTTTGATTGTCGTGTACACATTTTTTTAAATATTAAGTTGTATTTTTTAGTATACCAATAAATAATTCAATTATTAAACATTTTTCTTTACTTTTTTTTTTTTGATTGTCGTGTACACATTTATTAAATATTAAGTTTTATTTTAGTATACCAATAAATAATTCAATTATTAAACATTTTTCTTTACTTTCTTTTAGTGTTAACTTATTTAACTTGTGATTAAAATTAAAATTACCTCAGTGAAAGATATTAAATCATGCTTATGCAAAGTGCAGCAATTTTATTTATTCACTTATTATTCAATTTCCATTAGTAATGAATCAGAAAATGGCCTTTTATATTGCCACCCACTAAACTTAAGTTAACTGACCAACTGTTGGCAAATTGTTGCCTATTTGATGGGGTAATCAATTAAATACAATCGAAATAATTACGCAACTAATTGCACAAAATTGTTGTCTGTTGTAAGTATTTATTCTCTGGTGAATTGTGCTAATTGTGCTAAGTTCGAAGTACATTTTTGATTTGGACTTTAGTTTACAGAAGTCATTCAATAATCTGCTTCTCACACTCAGTGTAACATATAACACAGAATTGAATGTAGGGCACCGGGGCATCGCATTGTGGCATGTAATTGATAGCGGCCACGTGGCGCCACGCGACATCAACAACCGGTTTGTCGATGTGTGGCTATGTTTCATCAGTGGCAAATCAAAAGACGTCATTCAAAAGTTTACCATGCAAACGAAAGCGAATGTGTGTATGTGTGTGTGTGTGTGTGTTTATTGTGATAACGATGCTAGCCTCGAAATGTGGCATGTCTTTGCTGGTGCTACGCAATTTGCTGCGCTAATGTTTCGTTCATTTGTGCAATCTATTCAACTTGATTTGCTGCAATTTATTTCAAGTGTTGTCGTTTACTTAAATACATTACACACACACACACACACATACACACACACACACACATACACATACATTCATATAGAAATACTTTGAGGGCGCGTGTAGAGTGCGCCGCAAGCAAAATATACTTAAAAAAAAAACGCTGCATAATTGTGTGCTATTTACGGCAACCTAAGCACCAACATGGTAAAACAGCCTCAAATAATTGCACACTCGCACTCAGAATTGCATTCACACTCGCACTCACACACGCACCCACTCTCGCACTCGCATTCACACACGCACTCACTCCCGCACTCACTCTCGCACTCACTCCCGCACTCACACTCGCACTCACTCTCGCACTCACTCTCACTCTCGCACTCACTCCCGCACTCACTCCCGCACTCACTCTCGCACTTACTCTCGCACCCACACTCGCACTCACTCTCGCACTCACTCCCGCACTCACACTCGCACTCACACTCACTCTCACACTCACACTCGCACTCACTCTCGCACTCACTCTGGCATTCACACTTCAACACATATACTCATTGGCGCAATGCAATTAACCCTTTGACTCAATAGACGCCATCAAGTTGCTCGCATAAATATGAATTTCATAAAAAAAACACGAAGAAAAATTATATGAGCATCAAATAGTTAAGCTTGCAACAGAGGCAGGTGGCATGCTGCAGTCGCTTACATTTCTCCCCTTTTGCCCAAAACATACACGTGCTGACAAGCATTTTCAATAGAATGTCCTTCTGGCAGCAGCGTCACATTTTGCCTTTTATACGTCAAATTAATCCCACTACACTCAAAACAAAATATTTTCAAATTTGACAAAAATACATCAAAAAATAGGAAACACTTAATTTGCAAAAATTCTGTTCTTTGATCAATTTTTTTTATAGTATAATAAATCAATCTCAAATAAAAATTACTTTATGAATAACAAGGTGATTTTTTTCTAAGTGTATATATAAAGAGTATTCATTCATTGAACTTAGCTAATTCCTGCCCCATTTGTCGGGTAAAAAAGCAGAAAAAAAACCAACTAATCGTGACTCAAGGCCAACTATATATATATATATATATATAGCTATATAAACACAGTTAAGTTGAGGGCAGCTTAAATCAAATGGCGAAATATTTGCATAGAAATATGAAGGCAATTCCGCATTTGAATAGTTTACTTAGCAATGTGAGTTATTACACGATATTCTTGATACACTTTTAAAATAATCAGGCAATAAATTATGTTAGTTTAAATTTTACTGTATTAACTTAATATATGTATTTTGCCAACTCGACAAAGAAACTGACACCAAACTGGCTGACATACGTAAGCTAGTAGATTTCATTTTTATCTACTATTAAATCAAAAGAGTATATATATATTTGTGTGTGTGTGTGTGTGTGTGTGTGTATTGACACTAGCATTGGCAACACTCTCCAGTGAGCATTACTGTGTGCAGCTAATGGCGCCCATTTATTATATTGACAGCTCGCTTTTTGCCCATGTTTTTTTTTTTTTTGTGGACTGGCTTCCTTTTGGGGCAGGAAGCGCTTCATTCAGCTGGCGGCTAAAGTGTGCAAATTAGTTGATTTTCATGTTGTTTGATTTGCCAATGAAAAATGAAGTGCGTTTAGTTACCAAATTGCCAAATTTATGATAGCCAATTCGGGTAACACTATGAGTAGCAAAGGGAACCGGGAATGGCCTTAAACCAACGCGAAGCCTTAATTAAATTGATGGCTCAATCTGATTGTGTGTGTGCGTGTGTGTTTGTGTGTGTGTGTTTGTGTGTGTGTGAAAATCAATAAGGATACGCACAGCACAAGCAATTTGCATGGCAGCACCTCAACCGAGCGAGGGGAAGTCAACTGAGTTATTTACAGCAGCGGGCAGCAATGTTTAAGTCTGCGAAGGGGGCGTGGCAAGGCGTACTTTTTAAAATGTCTCAATAAAACAAATGGTGTTTATTTCTCCACAATTAATTAAATTAAATTTCATTTTTTACAGCAACGTACAAGTGGCGACTGCAACGGACTGCAATTGGTGCTGAAACCTTAATTTATAATATTGGATGCATCGCATTGCGACCTGAAATCCATTAGTGAGTCTATATATATATATATATATGTAATTTCCCTTGTATGCGTCATTATGAAAACATTGAAATAAAAAAAAAATAAAACGAACGACACGTCATCGATATTCAGAGCAAATCATGGCCAGGTTGAGTTGAGGTTGTGTCGGGATTCGCGTCTGGAACAAGTAATTCAATTGAATAAAGTAAAAACTGATTACACACGCCATTGCTCTCCCTCACTCTCCCTCTCTCTCTCTCTCACACACACACACTCTCTATGACGTACTGCTTGTGTGTGTGTGTAAGTTTTAATTGAAGCTTTTACATCTGGCTTTGCGGCAAGGATAATAATTAATAAATGAAGGCACCAGAACCCATTGGACACTGAGCACTGAGCAGCAAATTGCGATGGATCTATGTGTGTTTGTCAGTTGGCCGAACTCGTTTCCGACCGCATTGACATGCAACATTCAACATGCTACGTCTGCAACTCTTACCAAATTTTGTGGCCTAACCGCAAAAGCACATTATGAATGGCCGCTTGTCATTCTTACTTGGATATCTTTGTCTACGACAGCCCTTTTTATAATTGCTCATGGGTAGCTACCCCCCATCCCCCATCCACCCCCCCCCCCCCCCTACACCCTCCGTCAAACACTTTGCAAACCGTATAAACCGCAAGCAAATTCAATTCTCTGGCCGACTTACAATGATTTGCAATTGAGGGCCGGGTTTACCCATCGCCGAGCACAACAATGGCTAACTGTACATATATTTTTTTTCTCCTTTTTTTTTGTTGCGGTATTTGAGTGTAGAAGCCACACCATGTCCTCCATCAGCAGCAGCACCAGCACCACCACCCTGCTGTGTAATATTATAATTTACGACTTTTTGACAAATTATCGGTATCGCTTGTCCAAATAAAACGCAAAACATAAATTTTGAAAAGGCAATAAGCGCAAATTTCAATAAATTAATCATTGCAAGACGTCGGACGTCGCATTTGGGCTGATGTGGCACAATAAGCGGTTTATTTGGCATTCGTTTTTATTATACCCTCGCTCCATAAGCAACTGCCAAAGGGTGGATATGCTGTACAGACAACTTCACCTCAAATTTATCAACTGTATTGAAAATATTTAATATCGCTTGGAAAACTCTTAACTTTCTCGGAAACACTTAAATAAATTGCCAACAATTTGGTTGCAGGGTATCTGCTATTCGAGTTCTCGCAAGTGGTTTTCTCGTACTCTTTGTGATTGGGGTTTGTGGGCATATAGCAACAGGCACCCACGTCATCATACCCAAACCCCACAACCCCACAACCCACCCTCACCCCCACCCAAATGCGGAACAACACACAGTTTAAAATGTTCTACAATCAAATGCTTACGCACAGAGTGACTGGTGGGGGGGGGTGGGGGGGGGAGTTGGTTGTTAGGCTGGGAGTGGGTGGGTGGCGGATGCTTAGTTATGCTGAGCCTTGTCGAGTCATGTAGCAACAGCTGTTGTAGGCCATGTTTTAATCCTTGTCCGCAGTGGGTGACGCCTGTGGGGCAAAGTGTCCAACCGCAAATTGGCTTTAAAGTGCAACTAGCATATGGCAAACGCAGCGCTTATGGTCAAAACCTATTACCATTTATTGTGTACTAAAATGTTTTTTATTGCTATTTTTATTTTTAAGGCCATAAAAATCTGTAATGGTTTCATACCAATTAACACTTTTTACAATTATTTGGCTTGCTCCAATTGCTCTCTTGAATTGAATTTAGTGTTTCAATATTTTTATTTGAAAAAAAAATGTTATTTTATTATATATTGAATATATTTAATAAAAAATACATTGTGGATGTTGCTCCACTGTGACAAATTAACCCCTTCTTCGCTCAGTGGAGTGAAGCGGAAACTGTGCAATTAAATTTGTTAGAGGCGAATATTTAATGGCAAATCGCCTTCGGACCATCCAATTCCCGGAATCGACGAGAATGGGATCTTTGCTGGCAGTTAATTGATGACTTCTCATCAGACTCAATTTGATTCCCCTTCGAAATGTTTTATAATATGCAAGGCTATGTAATTCACGGCATTTATGAAATTGGCTATGTTTTTGCCGTACTCTATGAATCCATTGGAAATTGGGGAAAATAGCCTGTATAAACGTATTTATTTATGTAAATACATGTGTTTGTCACAAGCCTGCCTTGGTATTATTTTAAATCTTCAGAATCTGCATCTGCCTCATAATATGGCCAGAAAATTCGTGCACAGGAAATTTGGCAACATGACTGGAATAGTACTAACAGCTGTGTTTTCTCGACTACAGCAGTCTTGCTATATTTTTTTTTTTTTTGCACTTAATGTTACATATTGTTTTTTGCGCGCTGTTCTTTTGAAAACATGCAGTTTTAGATAGTCCAGCCACAGGCATGGCAACTAATCGTGGCGATAGCAACTAAGCAAAAATCCTTTGGCAACGCTCAAAACTTTCAAATTAAATTTTTATGCGAGTCCATTCGCGTTGCCCATTTACCATTTACCACTTTCCACTACCCAGTTACCGGCTTCCGTTTTGGCAACGCAACGCAAATTGAAGTTACCAGCCAGACACCAAGAACCAAACCAAAACCCAATCATCAGCCTGCTAGGTAGAACACACAAAAAAAAAAAATAAACCAAAAAAAACAAAAAAAAAAAAAAAAAAACAAGCAAACAAAAATACAAAATAAAGTAATTGCTGTTTGGGCAAACCTCATTTCTTGGCGTCGCCATCAGCCTCAGTATCTGCGGCAAAAGTTTAACAAAAACTGCGCCATATATTATGTCAGAGGCGTCAGATAAGCGGCCAGACGCCTTCCATATAGAAGACCCCAAATCTCGACTCGACTCGACTCGACTCGACTCAACGCGTCGTGCAAGAAGCAAAAAGCGCAGGCGAATTTAAATCTGTTGCAAAATTGGTTTCCTCTTGCAAAGGACGATTACAAGTTGATGAGCCGCCTGACATCGGCAACCAAAAGTGACTTATAAAATAGAAATACAACGAGAGGGAAGGGAGAGCAGTTGGAGAAATGCCGAAGTTTGAATAATCTAGGAGGTCACAGATATAATTATTTTATTGGTAACTTCTTCTCATAGTTTAAATAAATATTGTTGCAGTAATATTTTCGCTGAAAGTGCTTAATTGAAATAATTTAATTGGTATAAAAACTTTAAATGAACTCAATGAATGTTATCAATTTGAAGTACTAACTGAAAATGTGATCATCTCAGTTGAAACAGTAATAACAATTATTTGCGCATAAGTAATGCCAACTGAGGCCAACTAAAATGGCCAAGATGCAGTCCAGGCAGGTGGAATGTAAATCTTGGTTAAGGCAACTGTTGCTGTTGGCAAAGTTTTTAAGTGCTTTCAAAGCTGGCAAATTGTGGTGCTGCGAAATACTTCAAGTGTCTGCCGACGGGTATTATCGGAAAACTATAAATGCCAGACTCGAGAATAGCTGGCAATTAATGTAGATAGTTAATTAACCACAGGAACACTCGAATTTCATATGGAATAGGGTGGCCAGCGTTAATGAGCTCCTTGGCAGTGCTCTTCAGTGCAACCACATGCGATTATATAGATAGAACAAATTTTGAACAAAGTTTTCAATGTACACAATTGTTATGTATAACAAACTTAATGCTGATGATGGCAACCAAGACATTAAAGCATTCATTACTCATGTCCCAAAGTGGAACGAAAGTAAGAAGGCAAATGAGTACCCCGTGGAGGGGAGACCGAAAAAAAAAAAAAAAAAAAACAGCAGGGTTAGCAAGCACCAGGAACAGCAACAGCAACAGGACCAGGAACAGGAATAGCATCAAGTAATGGAATAGACCTAGACAAAAGTGGTTGGCTTATGCAACAAAGTGTGTGTGTGTGGAACACTCCTCGTGTCTCGAGCACACCACTCCTGTCCCAACTCTCAGCACAACCGACTCTTCTGGCTGTTGCCCAACTGCCTGTAGTTTTTGAGCGCAGCTCGGTTCAAAACAATTAAAACCCTTAAATGTCCCCACATGACAAAGTGTGAACTTAATTTCATTTTTGTAATTTACAAATGCAACAACAACATCGAAATTGCAATAATGACAGCGACAGCAACAGCAACAAGCAACAAGCAAAACAACAACAACCACAATTCCTGACTACTTGCAAAAGGGGCAACACACAAAAAAGAAGATAAAAAGAAAGGTTCTAAATGGGCCACTAAAGAACAACACTGAGCGAGAGAGAGACAGAGAGAGAGAGAGAGGGAGAGGGAGATAGTGCAGCAACTAAATACTAATGAAAATTGTAATGCCACAAGAACTACGCAACAGACGCAGCAAATGGGAAGAGTGGCAACGCCAACCAGCCAACTAGTTGCCGGACCAATTCACAATAACGAGCAAAATGAAGAACTAAATTTTTATGCATGTGCAATACTCAATGTGTGTGTGTGTGTGAGAGTTTATGTGAATGTCTGCGGGTGCACAACACATTTTTCAAAGCTTAATTTCCACAATGAAGTAGCAAGCACTTGGCATAAGTAAAAAGTGGTATACCAAAAAAATACTTTTTAAAGAAGTGGCCAAAATAAATATATAATTATAAATTTTAAAAGAATTACGCTAATAGTTTTGAAATACTCTAATTGTATAGTTGTAATTTGAATTGTTAATTATGAATATATATATATTATATTTCTGCAAAATGGTAAATCATATTTACTTATTATATTTGCATATTTGTGTGATTATTTGTAAAATAGTTTGTTTATATATTTCCTTTGTTGCTACTGAAACAAATAAAATTATTTAAAATTGGCAACAAATGTTTGTTTATGCATACATTAAAGATTCGTTTGGATTGGCTTAAAGCTATTTCGTAGTTGCTGCTGATATTAATGTCATGTTGCCCCAGAAAGTATGCTTTGAATATTTTGTTAACAAAGTTTAATTTTATATATATATTTTCGTTTATTTAAATTAGATATATGTAAATGCTAAATACTTGAAAGTCACAAAAAATAATCATAGTTTTATATAATCTCTTATTTGCATCTGAAACGAATTGTCGAATTAGTGCATTCGAGAGTTTTAATCAAAGACTGAGCATTAAATTTGACTGTGCCACAGGCAACTATTGCAATAATAGAGGCGGCAGCAAAAACAACCGTTAGAGCAACAACAGCTTGCTACAAATTACCAAAACACTCGACTTCCGCTTAACAAAACTCAGAGCATTTTCTGTCCTTCTCGTATTTGCCCTAAGAGAGAGTACCAGAGAGAGAGAGAGAGAGAGAGAGAGAGAGATGGAGAGGCGAAGTCTCTGAGCGTTTCTCTGTGCGTCTCGCAGCGCATACAAATTGCCAGGAAATGCGAAGCGGTTGGTTGCGGCTGGGTGCGGCGCGGCATGGCGGCGGGGCGGCGGGGCAGCGGGGCGTTGTCAGTGGTGACTTGTATTTTGTATGCTGTTTCCACGTAACCTTGCATTACGCATATGCCACGTTTGCCGCGACGGCTGCTGCGGCTTGCGTGCACAAATTAAGTTAGTGCTGCACTTAGATGACTCCGGCTCCGACTCCCACTCCGACTCCAATTCTGACTCTGACTCAAACTGAAACTGTAACTACGACAACGACTTGAACTCCATTCGCTTGCTGTCATTCCGACTAACATTCAGATTTTGCCTTGGGTTGCACACTTGGCTGGCAAGTGGCGCATTTAGACACATCCACAGCCTCCCAACCCTGGTCTGGTTGTCTACCTGTAAATGTGTGTGCAGCCAGCACAGGATGTTCATGAAACATTCATTAAGGACATTGTGTATTTCCGCTTTTAGTTTTTTATCATGCGTCGTGCAACATTGCACAAAACAGAAGTCGCGAGGCGTTGCAAAAACCGCTGAAACCTGAAAAAGAACCGTTTACAGCAATTGCCACATTCTTCCCCCATACTCACGATGTGTGTGAGTCTCTGTGTGTGTGTGTGTGTGTGTGTGTGTGTGTGTGTGTTGTAAAAGGGCGGTCAGCTTGATCAGCAGGACAAAAAACTGGTTAAGCTAATGCCACTTTTTGTATGAACACATCTCGGAAAGCTGCTCGTTAGAAACTCATCGGTCCATTTTAGTGGGGTTACTGATCCATGGAGTTAACCACAAGCTTTAACAATGCAAATGCTTTGCATTGAAATGTTTCAAATTGAGCTGCACTCTAAATGAATTGAAGAGACCCGCCACATGGCATTGCATTGCGGTCGGAAATGATTGCTCGAGGGGATTAGGCGACAAAGTCTGAAAACGAATGCTTCTTTGACTAAAGGGTGAGCCAAGCATTGCGTCTTTGTTGGTCTAAGTTTTGCAATAAGACTTTTTAGAAATAATAATATCTAAGATAAAATTTTAGAAAATTAAATAAATAAATATAAATTAAATACAAATGAATTATACAAAATTACTCAGTGGTTTTTGGAATGTGTACTTTGAATATGATTTTAAATATATATTTATAAATTTCTATGCTTTATTTATTGATTTAGTAATGCAAAGAAGAGTCGCTTAGTAATGCTTTTTTTCTTATTGTTTTTATCTTTGAAAATATGAAATAATAATGGTTACAAGTATGGTTGATAAGTCAGAAAAGGATTAGAAAAAGAAATGAACCTTTAAAACTTCAGAGTTCCAAATTGCTAACTTATAAACATTTAAAGTACACTTTTGAGTGTAAAACATTCGAATGATGTCCAATTGTGAAAAACTTTTGTTGTTTATCCTAATGTGTTGTGAAGAACTTGCAACTTTGTATTTCTATTTTGCCATCCTTTGCCATTCATTATCTCCCTTTTAACAGCAGTCAAAATGTGCAACCAGCCCAAAATGTGCACTTGCAACTTGTTGTTGTTGTTGTTGTTGTTGTTGTTGTTGCTGTTGCTGTTGCAGTTGCAGTTATAGTTACTATTATTATTGTCGTTACTGGTTGTGTGGAGAAAACTTTCAACTTCTTATCGAAGTGATGCAGCCGGCGAGCTTATAATGAAGTCCGAGTGGGAAGGCCAGGCAAATAATTAGGGCTCACATTTGGCTCAAATTTGATGTTCAGGAACTGGAAAAGTTTTAAGCCATACCACGCATCGGTGTCCTCCAATTTTCAATAAGCAAAGTTTTAACCAAAAACAGCGAAATAAAAACCAAAAAAGGCATAAGTTGGGGATATGTCAAATAGATATCCTTTATGTAACAGACCAAAATTGATGGATTGAGTTATTTGACAATAATCATAATTATATTTATAATCACAATTGGAAAATTGTTCAATTTGCTTACTCTATGACATCTCACAGATATATGCTTGACTATAATAATAAATATGTTTTTGTGTTTGAAAACCCTTTCAACTTTTCAACTTTTTACAAAATAATGCACTCGATTTGTCCCATTTGACCCCTGTAATGGTTGCTGGGTGCACAAAGTGAAAAAAGTTTATCAGAAATTTGAGACTAATCAACTATTCTCCCTCAAAAAAACACACAGAGTCACACACACACACACACGCACACACACACACACACACACGCACACAAACACACACATATTTAAAATAAAATAAACGTTGAAAGTAAAGTTTGTCCTTTATGTAAAAGCTGGCAACAACAACAACAACAAAAATAACACTTTTCTGCTATTTTGCATTCTTGTTGCTGACAGCCGTTGCCAGAGCTAAAAGTTGCCAAGTATAAGGCCAAAATGTCACTGCAATAACCACATCAACAACAACAAATATATAAATGAAAGGAGATATTTCTTCATAATCTTACAGTCCATTTGCACATTTTCACATATTAATCAAATTTGTAACTAAATATATAAATATATATATATATATAAAAATATATAAATTAAATTATCGCTGTATAAATCGCTTTATTTAATTAATAATTTTAATAATTTAATTACTTTAAGATAAACTAAAATTATCTTTTTAAGGAAAAAATATAAATAATTCTCATGAATTGGTATTTAATTTGAAAGTCCAACTTTAACATTGGCAAACATCAACTGGAGGCAAAACCTGAATAGAGAAATAGCAGCCACATCTCAAATAATTTCATTGTTCAAATACTTTTGACGCCTTTTGTCGTGCACTTATTTATTATTTGGCTAATTCGCGCGTTGCCAAAGTGGCTTTCAAACAATAACAATAAAAAACTAAAGACTGACAACAGAACAAAAAAGACGACACACACAGACAGAGAGAGAGGGAGAGGGAGAGAGGGAGATAAATAGAGAGAGGGGGAGAAATTGCAGAAAAAAAAAGCGAGACTAAACTTTCGCTGGGAAAGTCTTCTTTTGCGTGGCTCTTCAATTCTATTTCACGTTTGCACAAACTTTAAACAATGCAGACAATGCGATAGATATATGCAGTGGGTGGTGGTTGGTGGGTGGTGGGTGGTGCTGCTTGTGGTGCTGTTAGTGGTGCTTTGTGGAGTGGGTGACTTTGGCAGCGCCTAGAAAAGTTTTGAAGCAGCTTCCACTTGCAGTTGCAAAACAAGTAGCAGCCAGTCAGCCAGTCAGCCAGCCACCACTGCCGCCAACTTGCAACTAATTTGTCTTTGCTGCTCCATTTTGGGGGCGTGGCATGGATGGGGCTGCAACTTTTGAGTTGCCCACTGCCAACAACAACAACAACAACAACAACAACAACCACAACTAAGCGCGCAGCTCCAGTTTCTGTTGCAACTTGGACAGTACCGTACGGCGCCACCCCCTCCCACCATACACCGACCAATTCACAATGCGAGCATTCTGTGAGCAGTGTGCAGCATGCAGTGGCAGTGGCAGTGTGCATGGTGCAGCTTTGAGGCTCGTGTGTCACTTTGGCTTTTGTTTACAGCTGATTGTATTTAGCTTTTGTTTGGCCATTGCGAAAGTTGTTGCCTCGTTGTTGTGGTCTAATGAATTGAAAGTTAACCCATGTCAGTCGAGCAAGCACTCCACACTCCCCTCCACTCTCCACACTCCCCTCCACACACTTCCTTAAATGCCCGCAACGACTTGATGCCACTATTCATGTCATCAATTTAGTTTTGTTATTGCATTAATGGGTGCATCACCCTGGAAATACACAACTCGGATGGTTCACCCCACTACTCCCCTTCCCCTTCCCCTTTCAACTAAATGGAAAATAAATTTAAAAAAATGTTAAATTGAGCAAATTCACTTTGCCTCTTTTGAATTCAATTTGCAGCATCTTTTGGAGTTGCTTTTATTTTAATTTTTTTTTTTTGGTCACTTTCAATTGCCACCCAGCTGCGAACAGTAAAATGTGGCATGTCTGTTAAAAGCCAAAAACACTTGTGACTTGATTGAGAGATTGGCGTTTATAAATATTTCACAAAAATATTGCATTTTTGAAAATAAAGTGAAAATATATCAATTTTGTATTTGAGTACAATGCTTTCACCGTTATTCAATTAAATTCAATCAAACGTTTTAATCAATCAAAAAAGAATCAATAAGCTAATCAAGCAAAAATCCGTTGAAAACTGCATTTTTGATTTTCAACTATATTCTATGAAAATTCATTGAAAACTACTCGTTTTCTGGTGGAAAAAAAGGAAAACTTTGAGCAACATTTAAAAAAAAACAATAAATCTTGCATATATTTGAGAAAATTACTGAATCGCGTTAATTTGGAATATGTCTTTCTTAAAGTACATATTCAAAAAAAAAAACTTCGTTTTCATCTTGAGCAGTTTTTTTTTTTCAACTCGGTCAAGTTTGGTTTTGACCTTGTTTTTGGCTCTCTGAGTCAGTGCCTCATTGGCAATTCGACTTTTCTGGTTGAGCTTACAATAAATTAGCCAATTTGCAGCACTCGCCAATTAGCAAATGTGCTAATTCTGGTATCGACTTGTATCTTTGGGCGAGACACCAAATCCAGCCAACGAGCCAATCAGCCAACCATCAACCACCAAATCCCACAAACCCTTCCCTGTTGAACGACGTCAACAATGTCTAAACGGTAACGGGAGTTGCCCGGCGTGGAACGTATGCTCTCCATACAAAACGTTGGCTGGCGATAGTCACCCGTCTTCACCCGGCAACCGGTAGCCCCCCTTCCCCAGGCACTTAACATAAATTGAAACTGTGCCCAGCTACCGTCAACAGCAACATCATCATGAGAATGGACCCGAGGCTCATCGATAACTGGATTTGCAGAAAACAAATCGGCAGCACACTTGAACACGCTACGCACTACGCACCACGCACCACGCTCCACGTTCCACCTTCCACGCTCTCCAGCTCGATTTAGGGGCGGAAGCTGATGTGGTGAGAAAGGTGGGGTGGCGTCTGGGAAGGGTGGGGGGGGCTAACTTATGACGCCGGCGCGTGTGTTTTTCGGCAACTTCATTATCGATTCCTGATCCATTGGATTAGAGCAGACAATGGCAACAAGGGGCTGTCTGCCCCACCAACATTCCCCAGCTGCCACTTGGCCAACTTCCGTTGCGGCGCACAAATTTGTCCACAAATTAACACAAAGCGCAACAACAACAACAACAACAACAACAGGAGCTGTAGTCCCACTTGCAGCACCTAAATTGTACCAGTTACCAGTTTGAGTCAGGCTCCTGGTTCCTGGCTCCTGGCTCCAGGCTCCAGGCTCCAGGCTCCTGATTTCTGTTCGGTTCAGTTGTAGTCTGGTGGCCATTTTGTACGTAGTACGCACATTTGCTAGTTACATTTATCGCCGGATTTCCACTGTCATGCCGAAATGTGGACACACACAAACACATAAACACACACACGCACATGCTTGTGTGTAGGTTGGAAAGAGAGAGGGGAGCGGAGGGAGACTCGTTTTGTCTCGTATGTTGAATAGAAATAAATTTGCGACTTAAGTCCTTGCGCGCATTAATTCGGCCTAATGTCGTGTATTCGCATCCGCATCCGCATCCGGCGACCCCTCTTAGCTCTCAACGACCCTAAACTGTTCTCGGACTAACATTTTATTTATGACCAACTAACACACATTTATACACACACACACACACACACAGAGAGAAAGAGGGAGCCAGAGAGCGGTCAGCAGGTCCTTTGTCGTTTAGGCGTTTTCCTCTGACCGCAGTCGTTGGCATAAGCCAGCGATACACAAACATTCGAATCTCTTTCTGTGTATGTGTGTGTGTGCTGGTCAACAAAGCCGATTTGTGTGTGTGTGTGTGTGCGTGTGTGTGTGTGTGTCGGGCCATTCGAATGCGTGGCGTGCGCGCGTTGTGGCTATTAAATTATTTGTAAACAATTTTTGATATCTGATTTTATGCACACCCACACACTCGCATACACACACACACACATACATACTGACTTATACAGATTTACTCTCATATATATACCCACAGGCTGTCTAAGACTAAGCGTGCGAGAATTAAAGAGTGAGAATGAGAAAATTCTGCTTGTTGTGCTGTCATAACTCGATTTGAACATTTTGCGAGTCGTTGCGCAAAACTGTTGGGCACAACTGCACACACAACACACATAACACACACAACACACACAACACACACACGCACACGTATATGCATATTTTTATGGTAATTCAAAGTCGTTTTGGCCTGGACAAAAGCAAAAAAAAGAGCAAGAGAAAAACAGCCAAAAACAACCGAGTTGGCATTTTTATATTGTTCTTATAGCCCAGCAGGCTGAGAGAGAGAGAGGGAGAGAGAGAGAGAGAGTGGGGGGTGGGGGAGTGCGAATTGATGTGCTTTTCCTGGAAATTGCTTGCCAAATGGCATAAGTAGATAATAGCTCATAGCTGAGCTCACACAACTGACTCCGTGCAGCCCCTCAAAGAACTAACCAAAATACTTTTGGGGTTAATCAAATGTTGTGGAAATTAAGCACACAACATAAATTAATATGTACATTAATATCAGTAAATGTATGGATTTTAATGTGTCCAATATATAGACTGATAAATAGCGATTATCATGGCTAATTGGTACCTGATCTTGGAGCTGTTTTTCTTTCGCTCACAGAATGAAGATCAGATTAATGCTTGTTGTATTTAAATGAGTCACAACTTTCCACTTTTCAAAAAAACAACAACAACAAAAATCAAATTAAAATTGCGTTTACATTTTGATAGTCGTGTCACACGCAAAATTCATTAAACTCTCAGCAATTGCGATGCTTCAATAACCCAACTTGCAATTATTTCGCAAATTCCAGCTAGAGCCGCACAAACTAATTCAAATGATATGCGGACAAATCCCTTAGGCCAGCACGAGTGATCGACTTTGCCCCGCTTCACCCGAGGCACAAATCGAACATATGCGGCAATTGGGAAGTGGCAAGTGGCAAGTGGCAAGTGGGCTGTGGTGGGGCAGAACGGACAGCCGCCCTTAATGCACCTAAATATATATGGCTGATATGCAAAATCTGCATATATTATGTGTGTGTGTGTGTGTGTGTGTTGTGTGTGTGTGTGTGGTAAGGGAAGTCACGTGGCAGCTGCCACGTAAAGCCCATAAGCTTGCCAATCACATGTGCAATCAAATTTCAGAGAGCCAAATGAGCCACACGCCCTGACAGGTTTGCAGAAGCCAACGCTTAAGGGTGGGGCCACATTAGCGATAGCCCTGCAATCTCCTCATGCTGCTGGCCAGTTGCAATTGGTGCCAGGCCCATTCATGTGGCTACAGCACGAAATAGCATAATATTGACTACGAAAACTTATATACTGTCAATCGTGCAGCAATGCTGCAATGCCAAACACCAACAGCAACAGCAACTGCAACTGCAACACCAACAGCAACAGCAACAGATATGGCAACACATTGCACTCTGCACTTTATCTATGCCACTTCAACTTTCAGTTAAGAGTTTGCCTCAGTTTAGTTTGGCTTAGCTCAATTTCCACTTAGCTGCACGCACTTCACATTTCTGACTTCAGACTTCAGACTTCGATGTGCATTTGTGTATTGAATATGAGACTCGATATATGCAATGGCTCTCTCTAATATTAAAATAAGTGGCATCATTAAATGAGAGACTCTTCTACTTAATAATCACATCTTAAGATTGCTTTGTACATCCAAAAAAAAAAGTATCTTGTTTATTGCCTGGTAAAAAAGTTTTAAATATGTTAAAGTAAAATTAAAATATAATAAATTCGATTTCATAATTGGAGTAGATAAACAAATGGCATATTGTGGGGGGGATTTATTTACGTGTTAGATAAGAATTTTGATACACTAATCGAGCAACATTATGTGGCAGAAACACTGTGCCACTGCGAGACATGCAACTAGCTAAAAGGAAGCAATAAACAGGCAGGCAGAGGGGAGTAGCAGCCACCGCAGGCGTTAACAGAAATACAAGAAGAAAAACCGAGAATAAAAAAAAACGTGTTATGTACTCAAAAAAGTGATTGCTTTACTTTGACAGGGCTGCCAAAGCCACGCCCAACTCTTAACTTGATTGTGCTGCCCCGCTTCGCTGCTAATATTTGCTCGTCACTGCTTGGTTGTTGTTGTTGTTGTTGTTGTTGTTGTTGTTGTTGTTGTTGTTATTGGTTTTGGTGCAGCCATTTCGCATTTTTTTCAATGGTGGTTCGGCATCGTCACGTGCCCACTTAAACATCAGCATCATCATCATGGTTTTCAGGCCAGTGAAGCGCAGCAATGTCCAGGCTCAATCTGAGCCGGAGCCAAGAGCTTCAGTTGCAATGCAAAGCAGCTGGTGGGTTGGCGGGTTGGCGTTTCGACGTGATTGCGAGAGGGAAGTAGGGGCAGGGACCAACATATATCACAGTCAGTTTAGAATCAATAAAATATAACTTTACGTGCTGATGTCTGGGTGCGCCCGAGGCAAATAGCAGCGTCGTCTCACGGCGGCCACCAAATCCAGAGTTTAGCAGCTGCCAGCTGCGAAATGTATTCATAAACATCGGAGGCGACATGAGAGCTAAAATCCCGGAACCAACAAGCGACTGGCAGCAGCACATGCACATCCATCTATCTGTCTGTAAATGTGTGTGCCTGTGTGTCTGTGTGTGTGTGTGTGCGTGTGTGTGTGTGCGTGTGTGTGAGGCGTTTTGTATGTGCTTAGGGATTTCCGCTTGAATGCGAATTTGATATGCGCAATAAAAAATATTAAACAAAAAAAAAAAGAAAAGAAAAGAAAAGAAAAGAAAAGCTCACCGAAGAAAACATATCCCCATGCAGACCCCAAGTCTACCTGCTGAAATCAAAATCTCATTTCTTAGAAAAATCGAGAGATAGAACCCATGGGAACTATATATATATGATATGGTAGACGCCTGGTGTCACCTCTCGAAGAAATAGTTGCCATATGGCTGCACATAAGATACATTTACTGCCTCCAACAACAACATAAGCAAAAAAAAAAAAAACAAACAAACAAACAAATAACATATTCTCGAAACTTTTATCAACGTTTATGACAAAATTATTATACCATTTGCAAAGGCAAAAAGCATCGTCAAAATTGTTTTTAAAGCCCGTAACTCAACTGACGACGCCTCCCAGGCAGTTCAGACGGACGGACGGACAGACAGACAAACAGACAGACAGACAGACAGACAGACAGACAGACAGACAGACAGACAGACAGACAGACAGACAGACAGACAGTTGGTCGGCAGTTAGACGTACACACACACACACACACACACATGATGATTTGTGTGCGTGTGTATGGACTGCCTGAGAGGCAAAACCAAAACCAAACACGTTTTCCGGCACATTTCGAGTACTTCACACGCGCCTCGCATGCAAAATGAACTCTTTAAATGTGATTTAATGCGTTTCAAATGGGAGTGTTTCTATTTTCCTCATTTTGTATATCCTGGCCGAGCGTATTCCTATTGATCAGCATCATAGGTGGAAGCTGCAATTTTACGATATGTGTATCGTGGTCCCATCGATTCCATAATTAATTCGCACAATTTAACTGAAATTTAAACTTGAAATAGTTACGTGATTTGGACATACATATCTCACTTTCTTTAACAATATTACTACACAAATGTGGAATATTCAGCTAATAGCCAAATTTGAGAGAGGATTCATAAAAACCAATTATTTGTTTAAATGTAAATTTAACGATAAATATAATTAATTAGAAATACAAAAACATTATTAGTTCGAAGTGTGAATAAAAGTGTAGATATTAGCAGATTCCCTCTGTTTTATCTGTTCGATCTTGAGATAACTGGTTAATTTTTATTTAAAGTGTTAAGAAATCTGACCCTCTGTTTAAGGAAGGAAGAAGGAAATTACACAAATTCGAATGGGTGTCAAATCAGAAGTTGGGTTGTTAGTCAGTTGGGGAGGCACTTGACGTTGACATTGTTGACATTCAAATAGTTTCAAAATCGGGCATTAGTAAACACTTTTTGAATAGATCGTTTTTGATTTCTGTGATGCGACCGGCCCCCTTAATAACCCCACTTCCCCACCCTCCATCACCACTGCCACTCTCATTTGCGCATCGATTTGCAGTCCTATGTTCTCTCTGTGTAATAAGAAGAACAGCGAGAAAAAAAAAGTGAAAGAGAATTGCTGCAGGAGAATGAGGGGTAGGCGGAAATCGCTCAAAAGTTTGCACAAATTTGCCGCAAATTTGCAACTTTTGCATAAAGTTTGACTGAAATTATAACGAAAACTGTTGAAAAGTGAAAAGCGCAAAGTACTTGGCCAAACTTGGCCAGATTGTGTGACAAATGCGGCACAAACAAATACCTCGAAAGCAACACGCAACAACAACACCAGCAGCCCATTTGCGGGGCGGAGGTGTGAAAACATAGCAAACCTGATCTGTCATATCCATGTCCAAATAGTTAGCACTAAAGACTATTCAGCATTAACAAATTAAGCAAATGCAAGATGCACAGCCGACTACCAAGCTACTCGGAAAATATATGTGGATCCTTCGGCTTACTTTAATCGCAAAAGGAACGAGGATGGAAAGGGAGATTTATTTTTTAATATATATTCGCTCAGTAAATACCAAAATTCTGATCTACTTTTACTTAAGTACTCAACAAACAACTTTAATTATTTTATAAACTTAAATTATGTGTGTCCATTTCGATTTACGAACTGACTCTTAATCCCAGAAATCATGCATATGCTAATTGGAGGCGCTCTCGTTGCCAGTAATCGAGAGCAAAAAACAATTACAAAAAATATACAAAAAAAAAAAAAAATGACAACAAAAAAAATGAAATTATGTTTGCTCGCCAAAAAAAACTGTGTGAAACTTTCCCTGAAAGCCCCAATGGTGCACCAGCCCCCCAAACACAGGCCAATGCCCAAGCCCCAACCAATGCCCATGGCCATGCTCCGCTAAAGACCCAGTGCCTGTGATATGGCTAATGTCGTTGTTGTGGGCAAAATTCAATTTACTGCCTGAGTCCATAAACACACGCGCATAACAGCCGCACCAACAGCATCAGCAACAACAACAACAACAACAGCAACAACAACAGCAACAGCAACAGCAACAACAGCAACAAGAAGGGGCAGGCGACAATCAAAACTCAGTTGGTGTATGCGAGCTGCGTGTGTTGGCAGCTCTGTGAAGCATATAATCGACAATACATATACACACACACACACACGCACACACACACACACACACACACACACGCAAATATGGTGGCACGTATAAAAGAGACTCACACGTACAAGCAGGCCACATTGCGTATACGCAACCAGCACAAAGCGAGAGGCGAACGCGCAAACCGCTTAAAGCCAACAAAAATTGCCAGCGACAACATCATAAACTCAATATGTATTCAATCCATTTGACTTTTTGCCCGCCATTGTTGATGTGCTTGCCACATGAGTGGGCATGGCAATGGCAATGGCAACCAGCAACCAGCAAACGACAAAACTTGCCCCAAAATACATTTTTTTTTTTTTTTTTTTGGTTTTTTTTAACCAACTCGCTCGCATAGATTTTCAGACACTGATTGTGTTGTGTCTGACCGACAGATGTGTGTGTGTGTGTGTGTGTGTGTGCGTGCTCTATTGTGTATATATTTCATATGTGTGTGTAAGTATGGGATCATGAAGCGCATTTGATATAGGCATTGGCATGACCAATAACCAACGCGACTGTCAATAGATCAGCTAACCCGACAATCAAGGGATTTACTCCCTGACTGACTGACTGACTGCCAGACTGACAGACTGTTAGACTGACTGACTGACTGAGACTTGAATGCCTCGTTAAGCACGCTGCATGGTGGCAGTTGTCATCAGTTGCAACAAACAGATGCAGCTAATGCAGCTCGCTTTGCATTTTGTGTGCAACATTTTAGTTGACACTCGTTGCATTTGTAATAGCCGGCTAAGTCAACGATTGAGTGTGTTGGCGTGTGGATATTTTTTTGCAACATGCAACATGCAACATTTGCAACAGAGATTTGCCAAACACCAAGCAATATGTGTAATATTCATGAGTTGCATAATTCATATTGTATCCTTTAATTGCAACGATAACAATTATGTAGGGCAATCAATCAATCGAAATATATATCGAAATGCATTTCAAATTTATTTCCTTGAGTGCAAAAGCGTTGTTCAAAAGCGATTAATAAAATGTTTCGCATAATAATTAATTCATTTAATCGCTTGTTTAAATTCGAGTTCATTTAACGCATTAACACACAATTCGTGTAAAATAATACTCCGAGAGGAGTTACATTTTTATTTGTTGTACTTTATTTTTTTTTTTTTTTTGTTATTCTTTTTTTTTTATTGCAACAGATTAAACGTTTAAAAGTTGCATATATATTTTTTCAGCTTTATCAAGGTAGCCCTAAAACTGAGGGATTAGTTCCTTAATCAGCGGACAGACAGACAGATGAATGATTATCGACTTGACTAATGATGCTGATCAAGAATATATAAAATTTAGGAAGTCGGAAATATCCTCTATAAGGTTATATTACTCACACAACCTAAAAACCTGGAATTATATTAATAGTCAAAGATAAATCAATAGAAATAAAAACTGAGCAGTTCGGCAGCCAACTGGCAGCTGCACTCAATGTATATATATATATATATATATATATATATATTCTTGTAAATATATATATATTATTTTAATATTTATTTCATGAGTTTGCCTGGCAAATGGCAGCAGTTTTGGGTTGTGGTTTCGATCAGCTTTTTGGCAGTTAAAGAATTTCTCTAGTGCCGAGCGTTTTTGTTGAGCGATTTCGCTTGCCCTTATTGTGACACTTACATTCATTGAAACTTCTCTCTACTGTCACTTTTTCTCTCCCCTACACTCTACTCTCTCTCTCTCTCTCTCTCTCTTTTGCTCTGTGTGTGGATGTGTTTTCTTTTGTTGCACTGTGCCTTCTGTCGTGGCTGAGTGCCTCTTTAGCGCGGCTCAAGTGGTCTGGGTGTGGATGTGAAGTGTGAAGTGTGGGGTGTGGGGTGCTGGTATCTGGGCTCTGGGTTTCTGGGTGTGAGTTGGTGACAGGACCAAGCACATATATGTGAATACGCCTCATTCGCAGACAACGCGCACATCGCTGAGAGACTGCTCAAATCTGACGGGCATCGTCCTCGTTCACGACCTCGTTCTCGTCCTCGTGCTCGATTTCGATGTCATTTCCAATACTCATTGCCGGAGTTCTTTGCCATTGATTTGTGTTGCCTCTCAACGGTATGCCCGACCCAGTCCAGCCAAGCACAGCACAGTACAGCCCAGTCGAGCCCATACCACCGTGAGACTCCAACCAGTACCGGCAACAGACTCCAATACCATCGACAGATATGGCCCCAAACCGCTTGGCACATTTCGCTTGATTGCCCATTTCGGGCAGCTCGAAACGTTTTGTGAGGCAAGTGCTACCCCTGCCAGCCTACAGGCAGCGCATTAAAAAGCTGACACACACAACACACACACACATACACACACACATCTACAAGCTACACATGCTGGCAAACTAATGACATACACTAAAAAAAAAAAACATGCATTTGCAACCAGTTTTAAAAACGGAATAAATTAGTTTTTACCAAAGCAGTCTTGAGTTTTGAGCAATAGATTTACAGATATAAATATATATATATATATATATATATATATATATATATCAGAATCAGGTATCTAATTAACAGTCAAGTGAAGCTGAAAATGCCAGTTTATTAATCACATAAATTAGTTGGAAATCTTTTTTGTCTTTTGTTTGTTTTGTCTAGCACTTTATTTTTTGTTAGTTTTTTTTTTAACAATTTACATAATACCCTTTTTTTCAAGTGTATAAGCGGGTATAGTTGTCTGCATGTATGTATGTATGTATATACCAACAAACATTTGTACAAGCAAATATTTTTAAAGTCAATATCGAAGAGAGAACGAGGCAATCAGGCGAAACTGCTTTAGCTCTGGCCTGGCCACGCCCTTGTCTCTGCCACAGCGCCAACTTCAGCCGCAGCCACATGCCCCCGTTGCAGATTATCATTATCGGCAAAGAAGTCATCATCATCATCATAGAGTGTTTTGTGGTGGAGAGGGAGAGGGGGAGAGGGGGGAGGGGGGTGATTCGCATAAAACAGCGCAAAAAGTTCGCTTCCTTGACGACTTTTGGGCTCAACTTCAACTTCAGTTTCAGTTTCAACTTTGCACCGACGCTAATAAAAACATTAACGTTTACCCTCGCCCACATATGACAGGTGATTGAGAGGCGGGGATGGGGGGTGCAGCGGCTGCGGCTGCGGCTGTGGCTGTTGCTGAGGGGGGGGGGGGTGAAGGAAGGGGGCTAGGAAAACACAAGTTTACTCATAAATAAATATTTCTTTGGCTAACATTTTAAGCAGATTGTGAACAATGCGGATGATGCTGCTGGCGTCTTAAAATAGGCAGACCCACTTCCCCAGACCACCCCCCAGACCCCCCCAGACCACCCAGACCACCCCCCAGACACCGCGTGCCAATTTGTTAATAGTAGCAGTAGAAAACTTAGCTGTTGTAATTTGAAACTGTTTACACTCGCCAAAAGGGTCGGGTATCGGGTGGTGGGTGATCGGGTTGGTCGGGTTGGTCGAGTTGGTCGAGTTGGTCGGGTTGGTTGGTTGGTTGCCTAAGCGCTTGCCTGGGCAATCGCTTGTCCAATTGTGTAACTTTTGAGAATTCGCAAGATAACAAGTGGTAATGCCAAGCAAAAGTTTGTGGCCCCGGCGCATGTAACAATGCCGTTTAAGTTTTCTGAGGAGAGGCTATTCTCTGTGCAGCACCACCAACTCCACCATTTCTACTTTACACACAGTGCTGCTGGATAGCTTCTGACCATGCTGGGGCCATGGCTGATTGCCTGATTGACTTGCCAATGGGCCGCGACCCACTTAATTGTGGAGTGCTCGTAAAACTATTGGCCACACTTTAAGTTGTGTCCGATGCTATCAGACACTGCAACAAATTGATGTACGTCGCCATGGGCCATGCGCTGGTCCATGTCTACTCTAGGTTGCAACTTGGCCAACCTGGCTGCCACGGCAAATAAATCATCAATTTAATGGCAAACAATCATCTTAAAGTGTTGTTCGCATTTTGCAGGCGCTCAAGCTGAAATTAATGCATACCTAATTAAAGCAGCTAAAATAAATTGAATTTATCTGCTATCGAGTTTTTGAAGACTTTCCGCTAACGATTGCACTCAGAAGTATATCTGAAAGTCTCTGGCAACTCGACGCTAATAAATTTCCAGCCATATCTTACTCAAATTGCCCTCCGTATCCTCATTTCCCCGACCCTCTTCGACCGTCTTTTGCAGATATATATTTTTTTCATCACATGCTACGGCATGTTGCATGCCTCGGTGAGCAATAAGTTCGACAAACTCATTTCATTAGCTCAGCGGTACATAAAAATCCAGCTAATGCGCTGCTGCTGCCTATATCCGCTGCTACCTTCCCCCCTCCCGCACCACCCCCTGCTCGACGAACCCTGTTGCAATTTTGCTGCTGCTATTTCAGATGCTTCGTCATTTATGGGAAAGCACTTTTTAAAGGATTGGCAGTAACAGCAACACACGCGTCAATACAGCATCACACACACACACACACACACACACACACACACACACACACGCACACAAAATGCTGCAGGCAGCATCTGTTTAGATTTAGGTTCACACTCAGTCGGTGGCTGAGAGTGAGGCGGAGATTGGAGTTGGCGTTCCAGGAGCATGACAAGGGCAGCCAACAGTGCCTGGTGGTATTTATTACCAGCCGGTAGCCTCAATGCTCGCCTCAATCTAAAGCCATCAATTTTTTATTAGATTATATAAAATTTACCAACGACTTATCTATTCTCAAGACCGCGCCTGTCGCCAGCTCAGACTGCAGCCCCCTCGCCCCCTCCCCGCCCCACCAACTTCTAAATCAGATTGTCCTGTCCATTGAATTGGCGCAAGAAGACAAGGACAACGTATGCAACAGGATGTGTTGGGTGCATTTAATACAACTTACAGATTTCCGCAAACCAAACGCTCGAAACGGAAAAGATAATTTCAAATTTTAACTATTCCAGTTTTGTCATCAAGCGGTGAATAAATTAAAGAAAATTAAGATTATTATTCCTTAGTTAATAATTAACTAATTGGGTATTTTTTTTTTTTTGCCAAAATAGTCTCAATTCATAATTTTTTAAAAGAAAGCTCAACGATGAATTAGTTAACAAGAGTTTGGTTTAAAAAAAAAATACATTTTACGATAGCTAATTATTTAACAGCAACATCATAAAAATATCAAAATATAAAAATCTACTTGTAGTTTAAAACTGCAATAATAAATCTATCCAAGTCAGTATAATAACTTCAAATACTGTCAATCCCAATATTAAAAGGACTAATTGGAAATATATAATATAATATATATAATATATAATACTAACTGAAATTGTAAATAACTTTAATTAAAAAGACAATAAACAATTAGTTATAAACAAACAAAACAAGAGGCAGATTTACTAAATTTACTAAAATTTCAATTGACCTAAATAACTCCATAATTCAAGATGAAATTTCGATAAATTTCTTTTATTTGGCGTAAAGCTATTTCTGAGTCGTCGATCCGCCTGTCGATGTATATATAAAATTGGCAATTGCAGTGGATTTTAATTTGGTGCTGCCCATCGAATTCTAAGTGATTTCACATTCCTTGCATGCTTCAATTAAATTCAACTAATTTCATTAAAAGCTATGCTTAATTTGTCGCGAATTAAAACAGTTTTGTTGATTTAATTTATTTACTCACAGCTGTAATATGTTAGTGGGCGGTGGAATGGAGGAGGGGGATTACCAGTGTTATCGACATGGTTGCTGTTTTTACTGTTATCGCATTAAATAGTCGCGTGTAAATAGTGTAAATGACGATATCGGTTGTGTATATAATAAAATACAAAATGCCATTAATCGCATT
The DNA here is from genome assembly GCA_035042045.1 of Drosophila melanosoma. Lineage (NCBI taxonomy): Eukaryota > Metazoa > Arthropoda > Insecta > Diptera > Drosophilidae > Drosophila > Drosophila melanosoma. The sequence goes on from JAWNLY010000179.1 coordinate 416,360, forward strand.
TCCCAAGTGGCAGCTACTGTCCTTCTCTACTGCCTTCTCCCTCGGCTCATTTGCACTTGTCATTGAACTGAGCTGAGCTGTGTCTGCGGATCGATCGGTAACAGCACCGCGCCCTCTCCCTCCCCCTACCCCTACCCCTGCACCATTCACCGTTTCCAAAATGTAATTCTTACTTTTATTTTGCGCGTCTTGCTGTTGTTGCTGTTGTTGTGCTTACGTTTCAAGCCACGCCCATTGGACACACGGGGCACCTGGGCGTTAGTCAGGAGTAAAGCAGCTCCGGCATCTCCGGCATCTCCGGCATCTCCGGCATCTCCGGCATCTCCGGCATCTCCTGCAGCTTCAGTAAGCAGCTGTCGTTTTACTTACATCGGCAGCTGCAATGAAAATGCATTAAAATGCATCTGCAATTGGTTTTGTAGTTTGCCGCGAGTGGCACGCCCACATCCACGATAACGCCCACTCGCAGACCTCAACTGAATGCAAGACGAATGTGCAACGCTGTTTGCTACCTACCGCTGCTGCTGTGGCATTCATCAACGTTATCCTGTCTCGTTATCCTCCTGCCTTACATGCAATGCGAGCGTCTCAACGGAAAATCCACTTAGCATTTTTCTCCCTCGATTCTCAATGCACAATCCACACATTATTGTTGTACCCGATTCCCATTCCTTTTAGATACAAATAAAAACACACGAATGGAAATTATTTAATTGATTTCAATCAATTTTGTTTTCTGTTTAACATTCTCAGGTTTTTTTCCAACTCAACTTGGAGCTTTCGACTCTGCTGGGTAAGTGAAACATTTCTTGCAATTTCACGGATTTAATATAGCTTTTAACTAGAAGTGGATCGATACATGCCATATATGTATATATATATATATATATATATATAGCGTATGTGTAATATTGTGGTAAGCGTATTTGATCATGTGTAAAGCAGTTCACTGTTCTGCATAAGAGCATCTTTAAGAACTGGCTTCAGGCCACAAATTTTACTTTGAGCTTCGAGTAAATCGAGACGAGTCTTCATTCATTAATTTAATGCGCATCTTTTTGCATTCGATTTTGGCATCAGTTGCGTGTACAGTAAAATACGTATATATATATATGAGTGTGTGTGTGTGTGTGTGCTCTTATGTAATCAAAAACCACCTCTGGTGCTGCCATGACAATCTGTAAGCAGTCCTGTAGCAGTTGTCCTGCTTCCCCCGCATATAAGCTTTCTACTTAATGGCAAAGACATTAGTTCTGCTACTCTTCCTCTCTCGCTCTTGTTTTCTCTATATCTGTCTCTCTCACACACACTCACACTTTCTTAATGCGTTGCGCTGTCGTTAAATGTGGTGGCCGATGAAATTGGCACTAAATGTTATTGAAATTGTATATCGTATTTTCTGCAAATTGTCAGGTCTTGTCGACAGCCACTTATCAGTTTGGTGCCTTTAAGTTCCCTAACTTATAATGTGTGTATATATGTGTGTGTGTGTGTGCATGTGTGTGGGTGGCACTTCTATCATAATCAAGAGCAATAACTAGGGACCAACAGCGACATCTCTTTAATAATCTCAAATTGATTTGTTGCCAAACGTCAAATCCGTCTATCATTCAGAATGGAGAAGGAGCAGGAGTAAGCCGCCGGAGGAGCAGCAGAAGGATGGCAATCCAACCAATCGACAGGGCATTTGCAATGCAACCATAAAGCAATCGGCTGACTGGGCAAATGGGGCTTTGTCGTGGATGACATGGTTATTCGTTCTTTGACTTATTGCCCGCAACTAATTCCTAATTATAATTTCAATTAAATATTTATTTTAATTAAAAAGCAGCTTCTCCTATTTGCCATCGCTCCAACTGTTCATGGGCTAACCAGCCATTTGGATCCCCACCAGCAGTACATGTCTCACCATTCACCATTCACTGTACACCATCCACCATTCCTCATCCTTGAACATCCATAGTGAATTCAGTCAGCCCACTTAGTTTGCCTGGTTCATTAAATTTCATGAATCGCCCGCAGCATTCTCCCATATCCTTTGCATGTTGTTGATGGTTTTACACACACACACACACACACACACACATACTATATTGAGGTGGACAGGAGGAGGTTAAGGGGGGTGATTGGGAGAGAAGAAGGGAGCGCTGACTCTTTGTTGTCGGCTGGTTGGGACGGACTACGGGTATAACTCAGCAAAATTCGCGAACCTCATACCTCTTGCCTGTATCCATGTTATTCCAGTCTCTGTCTTTGTCCCTGTCCCTGTCCCTGTCCCTATCCCTGTGCCTGTCCCTGTCCCTGTCCCTGCCCCTGCCCCTTTACCAATGCCTGTGCTTGTCCATATGCCAGCCCTGGACTGGATGATATCTTGTCTGGCATATCGGTCCACGTTGCTGTTGTTTCAGTGAAAGCCACAAAAACCGTTTGCGCTTTTATTTATTTGCTATTGATTTCCACTGTCCCAGGACGCAATTTGTTTGCAATAAACTTCATAACAATAATTCATGTCCACACAAATAAATAATTCATGATTTCTCTCGATACGTTGCCCGCTGCATCCACTGACCACCACCAGCTGCGGGCACCACTCGCCAGACTCAGTCGCCTCCAGCGCGGCTAATGCTTTACCCTTCACTAAATATATCCGGCGCGTATCTCGGTCTCGATAGATAATTTCATTGCGCAACGTTTGCCAAGATGGCTAGAACCAGTTTGGATGAGCGCATAGGCATAGGCATAGGCATAGGTTTTCGGCTTGGCTTGGCTGTGGGCTTAGGAATCGCCAGGACGCACATAAAAGTCACTTTCAGGCTAATAAATTCCTGCACGCGCTGCGATAATAAAAACTAAACATTTAATAAAAAGGTGTTTTTAGCGTTGTCAATTCCATTCATCCATGTGAAAATACTTACTCACAACTATCAATTATTAAATACTGTGACTAGTGGGAAATTAATGCGTAATACTAATTAAGCCCATTTGTAAGAATTGAAAAAAAAAACAAAAAAAAATGTTGGAATATGTAATCAGAATAAAGCTATTTATGAAACATAAACATACATAAACAATACAATGAAATGTTTGTTATTTTAATTAATACTGAATAATCAAGACAAAAAAACATTTGTTATATTAAATAACAATTGTTTTTTTTTTCTTTTTTCTTTTTTTTTTTGTATGTATTAGGCCCAGTAATATGTATTTATAGTTAAAATTAATACGGGAAGAGTTTAAATACTTTACAAAGTATTTTATTGAAAATAAAGCCATAAAAAAAAATAGGATGCATCATTAAATACGAGTCGCTCGATTAAAGAACAATAAATTATGTAAATTAAATAATTGGAATATGTGCTTAAATATTTGTTCAACCAATGCTAATTTGCAGACATAAACATTACTTCTGAATGAATAATAAAGTGCGGCGAGACTTTTAATTTCATTCGTTATTTATTCTGTATCTGTATTTGTTTTTTTATTTTCTCAGTGTTATCTTTTTCTTGTTGATCGAGTCGATTTATAAATTTAAGTTGAGTTGACACACATATATCAAATAATGTTTACTAAATTTATTCGCTCAGGTGGCTGCTGCCAATGCGCAAATATTAAGTAGGACAATTTTGCAAGTGTATTTTTTTGTAGCTGCGCATAACTAATCCAAAGAAAAAAAAAAAAAAAAAAAAACTATAATGATAGTGAAGTAGGTCGACAAACTGTTCATGAATTTCGCCCATTCCTATACCGATTTATATATATACATATATGTACACATACACATAGAGGGATGCCATTAGCATTTGCCACTGCCGTTATCAAATCCATTACCCCTTTCTGGAAATATGGCCAGCAAAATGAGAGTGAGAGAGCAGAGGGAAAATGTGTCGGACGCTATGCATGGAAAATTCAATTTCCCATTATCGTATAAATGAAAATTAATGAAATTTTTGCTTGCTTCAAACTCATCCGCCCCGCATCTCAAAATAGCATCTTCTGCATAGCTGCTAAGTTCAACTATTTGTGCGCTGTTAGCTGATTGAATGCATAAAGTAAAATGGACATTGCCACGACACAGCCGAGACAGCCAAGACAGCCGAGACAGCCAAGACAGCCGAGACAGCCAAGACAGTGGGACAGTGGGACAGTGGAGCCGTGGAACAGTGGAGCAAGAGAGTAAACAAACAGTCTGTGTGTGGAGCTGGTGTTTTGAATTCGCCAATGCGGCATTATCCATGTGCCACGTGTTGGGCTTTGATTTTTTGATGTGCTGTCATAAAAATGACCAAAACAGGACACTGCCAGCCAGTCCGACAATAAATTGGGGCACGTGGACGCGCAGGAGGGGGGAAGTGAATGAATTGGACACTCATTCGTATTGATTTCGTATGTGGCTCATAAGTCAAACGAATTTCGTGTCAATAAGCACGGAAAGAGCGGACACGCGTCCGGAATGAGCTGGGCAGTCAAGCAAATATAATAAAAATGAAAATGAAAATAAAATAAAATATTTACACATACAAGTTGCAAACAAATCAATAAATACAAATAAAATATGGCACAGCACAGGACAACGATAAGGACAACGATAAGGACAACGACATCGAAATGGACGAGAGCCAATCGAGAAAATCAATTTACTATGTACAAAATGTTAAGCACAAATATCTTGCATTAACTGTAGCTGTTTCTGTGGCAGTGGCTGTGGCAGTGGCAGTGGCAGAGACTCAGACACAGGCAGTGGCAGTGGCAGCGTCAGCAGTAATAACATTGACACAGCAGACAAAGTTTCACACGCACAGTGATACCAAATAAAAGTAATTTGATTACATTTTATGGTCAGCATCAGGTCGATTTGGGACATACGCTTAATAAATGACAATTCAAGTTTCAAAAAATAATTATATAACTGTAAATTGCTGTAACTCAGTTGCAAAACGCGAAGCATATTATATAGGCTTGACATTAATTTATAGCAGTATTTACGAATTTGCCACACTGTGCTGCCGAGTTGACAGTGTGCCGTCTGACTGCGCTTGCCGGTAGTCATCAGACATCAGCTCCTAACTGCTGGCTCACTGCTGGCTGCAGTGAATCTCCATGGTTGCTCGTTGCTCCTTACTGCACCTTACTCGGGATGCGACTATTTCTGCTGCTGCTGCTTCTGCTCCTGCTGCTCCTGCTGCTGCTCCTGCTGCCGCTGTGGCTGATGCTGCTGCTCCTGCTGCTGCTGTGGCTGGTGCTGTTTGCGCGAGCGTGTCGCTTGTTTGACTGTTTGCAGTAGCTGAGCCGTTCCCGTTGCCGTTGCCGTTGCCGTTGCTGTTTCTGGAGCTAAAGTTGATTGAGGAAGTGCGCATCAAGCGCTCGGAGGCACCGCCAATAAACTATGAGCCTGTCTCCGACTGCCTACCTTTGGTCGCATCGATCTCACAAGTGTGCGTGTGTGTGTGCAAAAGAGAGCGGCTGGGAGTGGGCTTGTGGAGAGAGCTAGCGAAATCCCATAAATATGCCATTTGAAAGATAATGCAGCAATAACGAAGTGACGGCCAGGACGCTGTTGACCATGGCTAAGGAACGTGGAAGGTCGTAGATGGCAGGCAGGCAGGCAGGCAGGCAAACAGGCAGGCAGGCAGGCAGGACGAGCACAAGGCTTGGCCAAAGATAAATAGGCAGCAGTAGGTAAACAAGATGGGCAAACAAACGATGACGACGAGGCTGATGCCAAAGCCCAATTGCACTGCACAGCACATGTCCTTGCGTGCATGAGTCCTGCCCACGCAGCGCCTGAAGTGGGAAGACAGTGCAAACAGTCGTTGACAGCAAGTAATGGGTCGGGTGATGGGGGGGGGGGGGGGGTGGTGGTGGCGGGGGTGGGGAAGGGCGGACGATAACGCCAAAGGCTGCGAAACGCATTTGGAAACGCAATGAGTGCCAGTCGTAAATATATACAAACACACACACAGCCACACGTATACTAAAAACCCAGAGAAACACACACACACATACACACACATGCACACATGCAGAGTTAGATGAAAATGCCAACTGTCCGCTTGTGTGACTCAGCCTGTCAGCAGGACATGTGCATGAGACACAAGAAAATAGATAGATTTCGAAGACGAGCTGGGATTTTTCGAAAGGAAAAATTAGAAATGCTGCTGAAAGAATAACAACAAAAAAAACATCAACTTGACTGAGCATTTGTATACACCGAGGATGGGTAACAGCTGAAGGGGTAAACGGGGTGGAGTAAAGTCAACAACTGAAATAGTAAATAGTTGGCTCTGTTTAAAAGATGTAGCGTATTTTATATGAGCTTCGGCCAAAAGAACAGACTAAAACATATAACAGGCGAGAGCGGTAGACGCATGAGCTAACACACACACACATAGATACACTCACACACACACTGACACAACTGTGTGTTTGCTAGATTAAATTTACTACATTTGAAATTGAATAACTAAAGCTCCCGAAGGATCATCTTCATTTTGTATTTATCCAGAATGAATGGTAAGAGACAGTTGAAATAACACACACACACACACATAAACACAAACAAACACTAACACACTGGCACACACACACACACATTTGGAAAGAGGCAATAGATTGATAATAGAAGAAGCCGTAGCAATAGCAAACAAAATATTGTAGAAATACGTCTGAAAGCCAGCAGCAGGACGAGCGGCAAGACCCAAGGACACCAAAGACAGACTGACTGACTGGCTGACTGACTGACTGACTGACTGACAGATAGACTATGCGCCATTGGACAGACACAAACATACAAAAACAATCAGTAATGTAATAGAAATGACGACGAACTAAAAGCAGACCAAGTGCAATAAAGATGGGGTCTGATGAAATGAACTTGGGCCGATGCCCCACGTCACCCTAGTGGTGCCAGCCTCTGGGATGGCACTGGATCGACTGGAAAAGAGCAAGCATTCAAGGGAAGGCCGGACGTAAGCGGCAGACAGCCATTAGAGTTGCCAGCGGCAGGCTTGCAGGAAGCAGCTTGACAAGCCGTTGAAATATATTGAAAGATATTTGTCTGTGCTACATGGATTAAGTAACTATTCCTCATATTAGCTCCACAAAAAAAAAAAAAACTAGAAAAAGAAAAACCCAAAAGTGCCAAAGGCGGACGAAGGCCCAAAACTGTCAGTGATTAGTGAAAAAAAACTCAATATTTAAAACATATTCTTGTTTTGCTGTTGTTGTTGTTGTTTTGTTTTTTTTTTTTATCAAAATAATAGGATTAAGTAATCAAAGCAATGCTTGTAGAGAAAAATCAAGCCAAACATTTTCCAAAATCAACTCAATGTGTATTAAGATATAAATTTTTTGCCAAACAAAAGGGTTGTTTCTTTTGTTGAAATTTCAGATTGGGAGGGGCATGGGGCATGGGGCATGCCTCAAATGGACGCTCATTATGGTTAAAGGTTTAGTGATTTGACAAGCACCTGCCATGCCACAACGCGGCATTCAAATGGCTGCCACAGACAATGCGAAACCAGCTCCAAGGATACGCATCTCCGGATATGCATAAATGGCAAATGTCTGCGTCAGACATTTTTGTCTGTGTATTCGAAACATTTTGCAATAATGTCAGTAAACTGCTAAAAGGGGTAGAGCATTGTGTATTGTGTATTGGGTATTGTGTATTGGGCATTGGGTATTGTGTATTGAGTATTGGGTATTGGGTATTGCGACTTTTGTGTATTACAAGTGTCGCTGATGCGGATGCGGATCGGATACGGAGCATCTTCTCCCTTTTTTGAGACGTCCGTCGTCAGTGTTATGAATAACCATAAAAGCGTTTTGGCTTGTTATCGCCCATCAAGCATCACGAATTCAATTGTATTTAATGCACACACTCTCACACACACACATACACACACACACACACACACACACACACACGCACACACACACACCAATAAACAGCAGCAGAATCTATTGAAAAGCACAAAAGAAAACAAAATTTTGTTTGTCTTTTAAAGTACGCCTCGGCAATTGCGTGTGTGTGTGTACTGTATATACACTTGCTGAGGGTATTATACTTTAGCCATAAAGTGTGTAACGCCTTGCATATATATATATATATAAATATAAATGTGCGACTCTCTCAGTTATTAGTTTTGACATATGCAATGACTGCAGATTAATGTCAAGTCTGCTGCAATCAGCATATATATATATATATATATCACCAATGAGAATAGTTAAAAGCTAATAATTATACTTATGATACAAACGGGAGTTCTACATTATTTTTCTATATTATTTTTGACATGCCCAGCGTAGCTGTTATTCCTTGTTTTTGTTCCAGTGGATTTGTCTTGGGAATGGGAATACTTTAGAACATGCTGATAGGCCTCACCATCCGCATGCACGATTCACAAGCAAAGTCGATGACTGCATAATAAACACACACACACACGTACACACACAAACACACACACACATACACACATTAAATTTCTGCCTACCTCAGGCATTGTTCACACTTTGGTTATCAAATATGAGTTGCAACACAGAAGAGTCACAAACAACTGCTGTGCCCCCCCCCCCCCCCCACACACACACACACACACACGTAACCATGTCAAGTTTGAAAGATTGATTCTCGAAAGAAAGCACAAATTATCTTTATATGTCGTCAGTCATTAAAAGCAAAAGGCAAATAAATGTATGTAAAAATCGAAACGAAAGCACGTTTTTTTTTTTAAATTAAATAATTTAAAGTGATTCAAATATTTTGTACTAGAGACTTGCTTTTCTGCAACTGCTTTTAGTATTTGTGGGCAACATTTTGAATTGAGTATAGGTAAAAATAAATATAAAATTCTAAGTTTCAAAAGCCCTCAATCAAATATTTAAATATATCATCAATTTCCCAAGGAAAACATGGAATGCATCTAATTTAATTTTTGGTTGTTGCTGAGCCATTTCATTGTCGGCATTTCATACAGATTTCTGCAAATATTTATAAAAAAAAAACTTTATTACGCCTCGAGATACAGACAGGTGGGTAACAAAAAAAGTGATGCTCGATAAAACTTATTTAAAGATGAAGATTCAAAGGAAATTACCACCAAGATACATTTCATTTGATGTCAACTTCAACTTTACCAACCTTGCTTAACTTTTTTTACCTATTTGTTGGGTAAACTCAAGTAGAATTTGATTGTTCCCTCGATTCAGTTAAGCTTATTTAAATTTAGTTTGAGTTCAGTTCGGTTGAAGCCAGTTCATTTACGGCCTCGAACATGTGCTCGAGTGCATCGGGACAAACCTGATACCCAAGTTGAAATTTGATCCAATTCCGCCAAATTAAAAGTCGGATGTCGATGCGGATGTCAACGCGAATGCGGATGCGGAGATTCCCTTTAGGCTGGTTTACCTCACGGTCAAACGGATATTCGTCTCGTCTCTATCCGGATCCCCATTGCTCATGTCGGCGACCTACGTTAAGTGTCAAACGCATTTTACTTAGCAATTTCTTGGGTCGCTCTTCGTGGCCTCAATGCCGCCCCTATTGTGGCCTTGCACCTCCATTCATTTCCCCTTTGCCCCAGCTGGGAGCGCTATGTCCTCATGTCTTCTGCTCATGTCATAGGCGTTGCCAACTCTAATGAAATGATTCATTTCCGTTTTCCGTTCTATTTGTATATATATATACGTGTGTGTGTGTGTGTGTGTGTGTATGTGTGTGTATCTGCGCCTCACATACTTGACACTTTCTTTCCACTTTGGCTTTGGACTTGGCTACAGCTTTGCTTCGTTGGCTTTGACTTTGCCACGTTGATAAATTTGTGTAAATCCGTTTTAGCCAATTTCCACACACACACATAAACACACACACACACACACACATACACCGCCATAAGTGCTAATGTCCTTGGGGAGAGACGTACACCTTTTTGCTGCCACAGCTTGCGGTTTTTTTGTTCTTTCATTTAGGGCTTCACCACTTGGGATTTTGCTTGCTGCTATTTCGCTTTTTATGCCTGATATTTGTGTAAAACCTTGCAGAGGCTATTTCAACTTTATCATTCATTTTGTGACGCAGTCAATATGCAACGATCTTTCAGATCGACAGACTATAGTATATAGCTTCTATGGGCTTAACTAATTTTTTTTTATTTTTTTTTTTAAATTATTGCCTAAGTGGAGGAGCAAGGGTATGTTATCGTCGGGATGTTTAAAATAAATATCTTATTTCATGTTTTCATTTTCATTTTGTATCAGCGCCCACAGCCAAGATAAACGATCAATGATAAGTTTTTACGATAATATTGTCGCTTTTCCTTAACTTTGGCGTTCACAGCTTGTTTGTGGCTGCCTCCAAGTTGCTTCACTTAAAGAATTTTTTATGGCTTTTAGCTGTGTGTCGGCACCTTAAAAAGGTTAAAAACGACTACCGACTACGGTTTGTGAGCAGCGAATCATGACTCTATTTAAGTGATGAATATATTTATTGTGTATATATATATATTCTATATACCATCAATTGAATCGAATAATCTAATAGGAATTGCTCCATGGCTCTTGTGTCAATTGTGGACGGAAACTGCTTCAGAAATCGTCGCTTGTTTAAATAGTTTGCGCAATTCTTTATTCGACGCTTTGTTAAACGTTTCTTCGCTTTGTTTGGCATTTTTCCGTTATTGTATTTTTAGTGCTTTTTTTTTGTATTCACTGTCCCCTCTCTATCCCCCCCACCAATGGCGCTGGCCTGTGGTTTCATCTGCAGCAGACAGGGGGCGGCAGAGTGCTGGCTTGTGCCCGGTCAGAAATGTCGCGGCTTCGGTCACATGTTTCACGCCAGTTTCAAGCGTGTTGAGGACGTTCGGACGTGCCCCACCCCGCCGCACAGACTGCAGCTTCCTATAGTAGCTGCCTATAACTTCCTGCTCCGATCCGCTGCTGCTGGCCCCGGCTCATAACTTATGCCAGGGGGGCGGTGAATATGTGCCAGGCCCAAAATGGCAAATGGCGGGCAGCGCAGCGCAGCGAATTTGTTACCACCAATGGGTAGTGCAAATGCTATCACACAAGCTCACACACACACATACACACAAACACACACATACACACACACACACATTCATACAAACACACATTCATACACACATTCATTCACACATACATGTCGCCCAACTGCCTTGCCCCGGGGCGTCACTTTTGAAACATTTACTTTATGTTGTTCACAGGAAATTAGATTTTTTTTTTCTCGCGGCAGCTAGTGCTGGTGCTGCTGCCACGCCTACAATGTCAGTCAGCCCCTTTGCAGCTCAGTGTTGTGCAGCACATTTAGTTTTAGCTGAGTTGTCAATGGCAGCAGCTTTGCTGGCTTGTCCTTACGGACAGGAAGCAAACTCATTGCGGAAACAGCTTTTTAGCCGTAACAAGCCACACACCCACCCAACCACATACACACATACACAAGCACACACACACAAACACACACAAACACACACAAACACACAAACACACAAACACACACACACAGACACACACACTTACGGATCAGCAAAGTTGGCAACTTGTTTGCCATGCTAATTTATTTATAGACAGCATTTTCAGTGCCTACGGGTCGGAGGTGCTGCTAACCTGGTCAGGAATGCCTTTTTTCCATTTTTTCCATTTTGCCGCTGCTGCCGCTGCTGCTGCTGCTGCTGCTGATTTTGATTTTGTTTTGTTCTGTTTTGCTTTTGGTTCCGTGCAAATTTCCGCCACAGACGACAAATTACAATCGTGCGATGACCGTGTGGTTCTGGATACTGAGAGCTCGTTTTTGGTTTTGCTGCTTTTTAGACATTTGGTCCCTTCTTAATTCGATTTCGAGCTGCACAAACAAATCATTAAATGACCACCAAACTCATTTGCGAAAAAACATATTTAGGTCACTCCCCATGCGCTGCTCATCGCAGTTTTCTCTTTTTCTTCTTTTTTCTTTTTTCCTATTTTGTAGCCACTTCTCGCACACCTTTTTCCATTACCAAGCCACGTTTCGGCCACCCATCCACCATTTGGTCAGCAAAAAAAAAAAAACAGTATTACTACGAATGCTTCGCTAGTTACAGTTCTCATTTTTTTTTTTTTTTTTTTGTTGCCACCACTGGATGGACCGATGGCCTTTTGAAATGGTGGAAAAAAAAAAAAACGGAGAGTCAGTAGGCCCACGTGGCACATTGCTTGTGGCATTGTTTTTGTTGCTGGTTGTTGTTGCAACGGTCGTTGTAGAACATGATAAGTAGCATAACCATTAAAATCAAAAGCAGTGAGAGCCAGTTGCAAATGGAACGCGACCACTTTGGTTAATGTTCGGCTGCCAGCGGTAAAAGCATATCGCTAACGGCCAACGTTCAGCTGCCACGCGGACACGCCCCATCGTCCACATGCCGCAGACCGTGGCATGCACTAATTTTCGTACAGCGTCCTGGCATCCCAAGGTAAGCGCAATCCACTGCAGCACACGAATTAAATACACCGGATTTAAAAAAAAAAAAAAAAAAACCTGGTAGAACTCAGTGCAATACAAATTTTCGACAATGAGGAAAAATAAAATTACTACAATTACCCCATTGCTCAAAATCCCAGAGTTTGGCTGTTCCAAGTTCAATTTAATTATAGTATTGAATACGGAACACTTTAATTCCACATTTGCAGTACTTTATTACTTATATTTATTTTAAATACAATTTAGCTATATTAGACAAAAAAAAAAAAGAAAAAAGTTGATGAAATAATTTAAGAGACAATAAATTTTTTATTTTATTTAAAAAGCACGTTAATAATTGTAGTTTCTCTCAGTTGTTTTTCTTTCAATCCCACCAATGTTGTCGAGCAGCTAACAAAGACTTCACCTGAACCATAATAAATGATCCCACTTAGCAGTGGTTTGCTTCCAGCAGCCACTTTTACTTTGGCAACTCTGACAAGTTGAGCAAGTGTTCAGTCCACTGTGCGTTCATTGATGCCCCCTGCTCGGCCAGGTGGCAGGTAAAAGGGGGTATGTCAATTCCGCTTCTCCTCTCCATCTGCTCCTTAATTTCTGCGGTACGCGAATGAAATTCGTTTCAATTTATAAAACGCTCTCATTGTGGGAGTACGTACGATGCAGCACAGTAAAGGACCAAGGAAAACATCTGCCACGCCCGGATATGACAGCTGTTGACGTCACCCCTTTTGAGCTGAGCAATGCTCGACAATGTGCTCCATGCGCCATCCCTTGACCCCAAACAATAAATTAAAAGTAATTTGCGAGAAATAAGGTGCGACGAACGTCGTCGTCCATCCTCGAGAATTGAAGACAGAGTAAGTAAAATGAATCAAGGCATTTTTGCCGCATTCATTGCGACCAACTGCGTTGCCTGGAACCACCTCCATCTCCTCACTCCTGACGGGTTTCTCTTTTTGTTTCCAAGATTTTAAGCTGTTTTAATGGTCCGCAACATTTTTGAATATTAAACTTGCTGTCCCATAGCACTTTTTTCCTGTTTTACCTAGAAATTTCAAATGTACTTAGCAAATAGATACTTATATATTTTTAGCATATATAGTTAATGCATAAACATTAGTTAGTCCACATCGATAACCCACACGTTTCCATTCCATTCAAGCAAACCCCCAGAAAAAATAATTAAATATTTAAATTATTTTTCAATAAATACAATTTATGAGTTACATTTAATTCACGTTTTGCATTTATTTAGTTAAATGAGCATAAGGGCCGTTCAGTAAAGCCAGAGATGCTTAACTCGAAACCAGAGTGCATATTAAAGATTCCACAACGGGTTTCAAGTTGGGTGTTTCAAGCTGGCAGCCATAAATATGAATATTTTCTAAAAGCGCTTTTCTTTTATAGAAAAGCTGTTCCGCCGCAGCTGTCGGCTGCTGATGGCTCGGCTTCATTTTTTGGTTGGCGTTTAGTGGGTGGAAAGGAGTGGGTGTAGGGACGGAGAGGTGTAGGGGTGTGGGTTGTGGAGTGAGGCTGCCTTCAAATTTTGATTACGAAGTTGGTTGGCGTCGCTGCGGTTGCACACCTTTTGTGGGCCCATGGAACTTACATTTTCTTTTATTTCGTATTTCGTTCGTGTGTAGATTTTTTTTTTCTTTGAAAACAACAAGAACAACAAAAACAACAAAAATAAAGTACAAACAAGAAAGAGTGCAATATTCGAGACGGCTATACTAGCAGTTATCCTGGACTGAAGTGATTGTTCTTGCCATAAATCGTAAGCCAAATAAATATCCAAATTATGATAAAAGTGAAAAAAGCATATAAATATATATATATATATATATATATATATATATATATACCCTGTTAATGATATATATATATGATACCCTGTTAATGCATTTTTATTAGTGTAGGGTAGAGAAACACGTTCACAAATTTTCGATATAAATTTTATGAAAATTAAAAATACGTTTTGTTCGACCCACAAAGCATTGTTTGTTGTTTTTGCAGTTGCTGCTGCTGCTGCTGCTGCTGCTGCTGCTGCTGCTGCTGCTGCTGCTGCTGCTGTTCGTGCAGCATGTTGAATTTATTACTAGGCAAAATGCAAATGTTAAAGGGACAAACTGATTTGAGAGTTGGAGAATTCGCTAGCTGGTCGCATCATCATTTTATGGCCTCAGGGCGTAATCCAAACATAAAGTTTAACCATCTGCTGGGGCTATTGGGGAATACTTGTTTTTAATATATAGCAAAGACTTGAAAAATTTATAAGGAAATTACTAATACCTATTAAATTTGTAATGTTAAACATTTTTCTAAAGGTAAAACATTTTTATTTAATTTATAAATTATAAATTTTCGAGCAGCATACATATTCGTTGAAGGATTTAAGTAATTTTGCCATTGGAAATTCATTTTGCTTACTCGCACATTTCCTCCTGCAACTCCAATTATAACAATCTCATTGGATGCCCACGGAATCCTGGGAGGATTCTGTCATCTTTAACGTGTTCATTTGCGACGCCTTTAACAGTTGTGTGGCGCAGTGCGTGCCTCGTCAAGCTCTTTAGCTATGCCCCAAGGTTGGAGCACAGTGGGTCGTGCAGTCAAAACAATTGGATTATATTGTATTTGTATGTAATGTCGAGGCAAACGAGCAGAACAGCTTGTTGAGTGTCAGTGTGCGTGAAAGTGGACCCACACAGCTGGACAATAGACGGCAACTCTTGAGCTTTTGAGCATGTCGCCTTGGTCAGTCTGAACCCGAAATCCCATTCCCAGTGCGTCTCATTTCATTTCATTTCATTTCATTTCATTTTGTTTTAATAAATTAAAATGTCAACTTGATAAATGAAGGTTCCGGGTCGTGTGTCGGCGATGGCGATGGCGATGGAGATGGCGGCATTTTTGAAGCGGCATCAGCCACTAAAAAATGTCGCCTTGTTGTAGGCGCCCTTACGCACACACACACACACACACACACACATATATATGTATATACATATGTATGTATATATGTGAAGAGAAACAGAGGATCACATTAGCGTGTGGCCGGACAGTGCTCAGTGTCCTTTCTGCTGGCCGGGTCCTTCTTCATTCAGCGCACATCCGTTTCAGTCGTTTTGCGGTCGCTCAGTAAATTATGTTGTTGTTAGTTGCAGTGCGGAGCAACAGCACAGCACAGTACAGGACAGGACAGCACAGGATAGGACAGCACAGCACAGGACAGAACACTGGGCAAAGCTCGGCGGGACATGGGACATCAGTTGGTTACAGCTTTGGGGACCCGCTGCGGTTGTCTAAGTGGTTATGAGTTAATTTTATTTATTTATTTATATTTTATTGTTATCATTTATTTCACTTCTTTGCAACGAGGCACCAATGTCCACCAATGTCCCAACCATACCCTTGCAACCTTGCCATGGAGACAGGCGCCTCTTGCCTCTTGCGGTCTTGTAAGTGCGCCTTGTTATATTTCTCATTTGCCGGAAAGTTAAACAGACAAACATATGTACAAATATTTGGACTCGTATTCGTATTCGTATTCGTATATGTATTCGTATTTGTATTCGTCTTCGCATTTGTATTCACATTAGTATTCACATTTGTATTCCTATTTGTATTCGTTGCTTTAGCTGTGTTTAGGTTTGATTTCTATTCGGGCCGTAATTTTTATGGAGCGCTTCTGCCGTTGGCTTAAAAAAGGTCTTGGACTTTCGGCCAGGCCATAAATTCATGCGGCCGGACAACACAAGGAATCCCAGGCATGTCAAACTGAATGAAGAGACATTTCCGCCGCTCATTAAATTTGTCTACGCATTTATTTGTCAGCAAGTCGTAAAACTTGAAACACCAATTTTTTTTTTTAGTGAATGCCAGAGGACATCTACACCTGCCCATGTCCCTTGTTCCCATCCACCAGAAGCACCATATTTTCCCCCTTTTTCATTGGCCCGCACATTTTGTTTTTTCCTTTTTCTACACCTGATTGCCCCTATGAAGGAGTGCTCCGCCGAGTTGGAGTGCTGCCGTGTGCCAGATGAAGCAAAAAGGTCGCTGTCAAGGTTTGGGATAAAAGACATATGCGTAAAATTGGGCTTTATGAGAGCAGATAGATAGATGAGAAGCTGTGAAACAGCAGATGAAAAGTTTTAAATTAATATAGTAAGTTGTTGCCGACAATTTTGACTTCTTCAAGACAACGCGCCCAACTCTTAGCCATGTTTCCATTTGACAAATTTCAGACATTACCAAATTGATTGGGGATAGTTTGTTTTTTTTTTTATATTTAATTCAATCAACAATTTAAGAAACATTCGCAGTAAGCTTTTGTAATTGCCATAGTTTGATATGTGTTCAAGAAAATGATTTAGTAAATGCTATCGAATAAATTATATTAACACTTAAAGAAATATATCCAAATTATTGTGAACACTCTGACTTGAGTCCTCTTATTGAAGAGTCCTCTACAACTTGCCAGCTTTCGATTTAGACTGTTTTGCTTGACTTATTTGGTTTATTTTGGTTAAACTGAAGCATTGTTGGCACCAAAGAGAGATGGGCAGAAAGGAGGAGAAATAGTAAAAAAGAGAGAAATAAAAAAAGATAGGCTGAAGACAAAAAAAAAGGTACTTTGCATTAATTGTTGACAATAGAAAAGAAAAAAAAGGGGAAAGAAAAAAACTACGCTTGGGATTTTTGGGCGACAAATCAAGAAACTTGACTTTAAATAAATGCACTCTGCCATGCACTTGGCCAAGTTCAATTGCCGACAGTAACTGGCAATTGCAGTAGTTGTTGCTCAGGGGGTGAGTGAAGGGAAGGGAAGAGTGTGTTGGCAGCTGCTGCTGGTGCTGCTGGTGCTGCTGCTGGTGCTTGGTGCTCCTATGAGCGTGAACTCGGCCTAGGTTGAGCAACGGGCTAAAGTTTTTGTATTAAATTAAAACGCTGAGCACAGAACTTTGCCACATACAAGTGAGCAGCGTGGACAAGGAACGGGATGGGGGAGGGGTAGGAGGAGGAGGAGGAGGAGGAGGGACCCACCTGGCGTATGCTCGCTGTTAGGGCGCCGAGGGACGGGGGTAACTTTGCGCCATTGTTGCCACTTTCAGCGTAAATCGTTTTTGTTCGTCGTCATTTCTGGGCCGGGTCGTATTGCAACTGTTATTAGCTGGCAGTCCAACCGGCAGAGGGATGGCAGCCAGCTCAACCTAAGACTGAGACAGAGGCTGAGACTGAGACGGTAGCTGAGGATGGGAAATTGCTGCCTGCTGCATGCTGCCTGCTGCATGCTGCATGCTGCCTGGTGTCTGGTGCTTGTGTGGCGTCTCTGAAGTGCAAGTGCAACAGCAGCAGCTTCAAAATCCCAAAGCAAAAGTTTTTCTTGCCACCGGGATAGTTACTAGAAGATCTTGTTTGGGTCTAGCGCACAAAAGCATTGATGCCTGCGGCTTCAGTTGCGGCTAACGCTGCAGTTGTGGCAGCAACTCCAAAAATACGAGAAACTTAAAATCGTTTAATTTATAAAAGCGTTTGAAATTTGTTTTAAATTCAAGTTGCATAGAACGAGTCCAACGGATTAATATCTTCTAATCGAACATTTGATACCAAAAAGTAAGCTCTTTGTAAAATGTAAATTATTCAATAATTGTGTTCAAATTTCACTAGCAATTAGAATTGATCTAAATTCATAAGTTAAATTAATTACTCTTTCTAGTGAACTTAATTCTTTAAGTCGAACATTATTTAAATTTTTGTTAGCATTAAATAACGCTTTACATTTAATCTTCTCTTCAGTTTTTTAACCTATAAACCAAGTGTACAAAACAAAAATTGTAATTTAAAATTATAAATATTTAAGATGCTTATATAAAATTATTTGTAACATTGTTTTTATTGTTGATCTATGTGCAATGTGGAGTTGTTAAATTGTCATTATTATTATCTGCATCGCATAAAAGTCAATACTTTTTCCTCTCTGCTTGTTGACATTCTGGCAAATGTTAATGAGATGTGTTACAAAAAAAAATGTAATTAAAAAAATAATCACATTTTATGAAAATCAAACCCACAAAATAATGGAATTGGTTTTGGAAATAAATAAAACGTTCCCTCTATGACAGGGTGTGTGTGTGTTAGTGTGTGTGTGTGTGTGTGCGAGTGTGTTTGTGCGTTGGTGCTATTTTATGAGCGTTTCATTTTAATTTCCTCTCGTTAATGGGGGAAAAAGAAAAGCGCAAACACATGTAGAGAACCCCAGACGGACGAACACACATGTACACCAATGCGGCACTTAATAAATATGAATTCCATACAAAAAAAAAAACAAAAAAAAAAAAGAATTGCAATTAAAATAAATGAAAGAAACTCACCGAAGACACACAAACCCACACACACACACACAAACACACACATACACACACACACAGCTCTGTTGACTGTGGAAGCCACTCATGCTCAAAATCAAAGCGACTGCTAGCAATTTCCCATTGCTCACTTCTCGACATTTACCCATAACCAAAAGTTAATCATCGGCAATCGGTCAATACCATCACAATAAAGTAAGCTTGTGTGCCACGTGTGTGTGTGTGTGTGTGTGAGAGTGTGTGTGTGCATTGGTGCTGTTTTAAATGAGTTTTCGATAATTAACAGCCAAACATAAACGAAATGACACTTTAAGCTTTAAATATGCCTGATTTCTGTCCACACCTATTTGCAACCCAGGCGAAAGTGTTCTTAATTTAATCCCGACTTCCCCCTCTCTCTCTCTTTCTCTCTCTCTCTCTCTCTACCCTTTTTCCTTTATGTTGCAATCTTTGCACTTTGCTCTCTGCACTCTGTTGATACTTGATTTGATGTTTTCTTTTTTGTTGCTTTTCACATGCGATTTCCTTATTGTGGCCTTTATGTGATTTGCAGGGAAAATGCAGCGCCCGCTCAACGCCCTCGTTGCGCCGCTGACTTCCTTCAGCTAAGCAGCCTTCAATAATCCAATGAATTCAAAGACCACCATCTCATTCTTGACATCCGCCAACCGTTTATGGCCAACCTCATTCCAGCTCATTGGGGCACATTGTTGCCAAAGTGCCAACGGAAAGCGGAAGTCAGCATAAAGGCACAGCTACTACAGCTGCCATTGCCCAGCTGCCTGACGACGAGCCCAAGCTCAAGCCAAATCCCACACTCAAACCCATTTCTCGCCATTCGCATTGTTGCGCTTTTGTGTTGTACGATTTTATTAGCAGCAATCAATCGACTTAAATGGCTGCCTGACAGATGACGATCCAGCCAAGTGCCAGGCTCTTGACGGGAGTGTGCGAGTGCACCTTAACGAGCCGGTTGATTTCATCGTATCAGCAGGGGTAGGGGTTGCTCTCACAGCTGGCACAATGCTCCGCATTAGCTAAATTCAGTTAACAATTTCCACTAGAAATTCAATGGCACACCAAAAGACTGGAAATAATCCAATACACATACTGATATAATAAGTAAACATTGCTGAGGTAAAAAACAAAGTAAGACTCTTAAAATCTAAAATCTAAAATACTTAGTCAATCATATATATGAGAAACTTTGACGTTACTTCAAAGTGCAAGAATATCTCATCAGCAATTTCATATTCGTCGTTAACAATAATATTTTCAAGGATACCGAACCAGAGTAAATATTATCCATGCACATATATTTGCTCATATTGAAAACAAACAGTGATGTCTGCTGTGCTGTACATGGTGAATGATTTAGAAAACCAAGATCCGAGTAAATTACCAACATTAATTACATGTCAATGCGTTTATATTATACACTTGGAGAAATGCTTGTGGCTTAGGCATGTTTTATTTGCGTGTTAAGCTGTGGCTGCCAATGTAAACACGTAAAATGCAATTTGACTCACAAATGAAATGGGACATTAAAAGCATTTGTGATTTACATGTGTAAGCAAGTTGCCATTCTGCTTGCATCGCATCGCACAGCAGTTGAAATCCCAACGAAATACTTAAATGCAATCACAAACTGTGAACGGGCCAACACATCGAACAGCCAACAAACATCTATGCAAATATGAATGTTGATGTTCATGTTGATGTTGATGTTGTTGTTGATGTGAACGATGGCAGCTGATATTGCGGCATTTGGTGCATTTGGTTGCCAGCAGCAGCTGGTGCAGCACTCGAGGCAAAGATTAATTGCCAGGAATTGTTAAAACAGCCAACAGTCAACTGTCCAACATCTGCTGCAATCCCTTTCAACCAAATCCAATTTCAAATATTCATCAATTCAGTCTGCAGCCTGCATTGGCATACTTAATTCAAGGTACACTCCGAGTACTTTATCCTTCAACTCATTTTAATATCCTTTTGAGTATCTAATGGTGCTCCTGGTGCTGCAACCCAATATCCTTAGGCTGTTGGAGTTTTTTTTACGCTACCTAATTAGGATCATATTAAATCACATAAATCACTATTTAAGGGAATTCAGTTAAGTTAATAACTACTGAGGCTATAGAGAGTATTTTATGTGTGTAAAATATACATGATTTTTTAAAGTTTGATAATCTTCACCAATAATATGAGAAATCACTCTCAACAAAATTAACATTTTCTGTCTTTTTCTTTATTGAAATTGTTTTAATGCGTTTTTCTGCTTAATGCGGTTTTTTCCATTAACCAAAGTTCTAAATATGTTTTAAAAGTAAATCGATTTGGAATATGTAAGTCTCTTAAGAGACCAATAGGCTTAATTCGAAGATAATCAGAATAATCAGATATGGAAAAGTGCTTGTTTTTATAAGGCAATCGATTAAGTTTGTTAACTGCAAAGCAAAATCGGTATATCATTAATCCAGCAGAAAAAAGCTACTCCGAGCCCATAAAATATATATTTTCAAATCAAATCAAAACATATTTTTTTTGCAAAAATTATACTATTTAATAGAGTATTTTACAGTTGGTTTGCCAGTTGAATGATAAAGCACATGGGCAAAGACATCGTTGGGATCTCTTCAATTATTTTTCCGATTATTTTTACTATCCTTGTCTCAGTTTGGACATAATAATAATATATAACTGAATCTATAATATTTTATTTTGTGTGTGTCCAGTACAATTTACTTTGGGCATTCAAAAAATGTTCATTTTCGGTTCTTGTTTGTTTTTGTTTTGTTGCTGTTGTTTTCTTTAACTGATTGCTTTTCGGTGTTCTTGATGAACCTATTAGAATTGGGTAAAAAGGCCATAAATACTTTTGTGCAATAGTATGGATCAGGCCAAACAAAGCATCTCCGACCCCATTGAGTAAATATATACTTGAAAACCTGCTTACATTTGAGTGTGAAAAACATTTAAGGGTGAAATGTGTCAGCTGGGCTTAGGATATATTGCAGTCGAGCTCACTCGACCACTGCATTCTAATTGTTTCCTCCACTGTTAACCCTTTGTCGAAGCAGTGGTTCAGCTCTTGGTCAATTTCTGGTCGTAATAGACACCAAATGGCAGCAAAAACAATTACGTGTTGCGCTTTTATTGAGCCTGTGTATCCTGTGTGTGTCCTCGGTGTTGGTAGTGTTTATTTGCCATTTGGCATTGTTGTATTGTCCTTGCCACATTCATCGCATCCCTTTTGCTGTGTGCGTCCTACAGGTGCGACATATGGCAGGTTGCCGCAATTAACCCCATTTACAGGGCGAGATTCACTTGCAGCTCATGGCAATGGTGACAATTTGGATGTGGACTGCCAAATGTATTCACTGAGTTCCACTAGATTTGGCTTATAATATTAATCTTGCAATCAGCTTTAATTAATTTATCTGTGTACTTATTTTTGTGCATAATTGTAAATTGTTCTAGAGGATCGGGAAAGTAATAAAATCGATTTTAAGAAATAAAATATGATAACTCTAAAAACTTTAATCTATAGACACCAATTTTATCTAGTATATTGAATTGACATCATATCCTCCAAGCATCGGCAACGCTATCTTTTCCTTAATATAAATAAAGCTTAAATAGAAGTTTTGGTTAAAAATATAAACTATTAACATTTTATATGTTTCGATTATATTTTATATTTTATTTGTCTGGCATTATATACCATTACTCAAAGTTTACTTTTTCTTTTATTGATAGTCGTAATTAATAAAACAATTTCTTATTTATCAGTCTTAATGTTTACAAACAAAGTGTAAAAGGAGCTGGCAAAGAAACACAGCCAAAGGCTGGCAGAAATATTATTATAATACACAAAGCCAAAGGACAACCAACACTGATCCACTGCTTAGGCACAGCCAGTTGTTTGTGCCTGGACTCATCCTTCGAATTCCACTAAACTCAACTTGGTGCAGCGGTGATGGGTGTCTGCTTTGGTTGCCACATGCTGGTTTTATGGCTTGGCTCCAGACATGGTTGCACCACTCGAAAAGAGATGCAAACTGACCAGCACTTGCTTCTATCCACGGATAGATTAGGATGCACATGCATAACACAATTTATAGAACATGAAGCCATGAAGCCAAAAAAGGGAGAAGTCAACCACCAGGAAAATACAAGCAAAAACCACTCGTTTTAGATTCAATAAAATCTGCATAAAGTTAAAATAAAATGCTTTACATTTTATTATTATTTAAGGTTAAATTTATTTTTATTATAAATTTATAGCTTAAGGGCGAATGTTTATTTAAAATTAAAAGCAAAAATATTCAGGAGTGAGCCATCGGCAACTAAATGCCTAAAGAATCGATGCCAAATATATATTTTGTGTATTTTACATAGATTTAATTAGGCTCCCTCAACCGAATTATAATCTTTCTTTTTTTTTTAATTTCCAAAGAATAATTTTAGTTAAGAATGCAAGTATTATCAAGGACGAATGTAAGAATCTTAGTTGGGTTGAGTGTATCCATGTATATTATAAGAATCTCTATAATAATCAATGGTCAGGCGATTTCTCTATAATCTTTGGCATGCCCAAAACTGCTTTTGTCTTTTGAATTAATATTTTATTTATGTTTTATTTACAATTATTTTTGCAGTGTATTTCTTTTAGGAATAGGCTACAAATAGTTTAAATCATTCAATAAAATGCATTTCATGGTAGTCGTAAGTGCTTTAATACCACCCGGAACTCCTATTGTCCCATCTCCCGCAGTACCGCGATTTCCATCCCCTTTGAACCCCGCTTCTATTCCCTTCTGCTTGACTCGCTTTGTGCTTCACTTCAACACTGCCAACTTCAGCTTCAACTTCTTTTGCAACAAATTGTGTGGGCCATAAACGAAATGCATCTAAAAATAACAAGTTAGACGCATTTCGTTTTAATCTTGCAGCAACTGGGCAATGACGGAGCCTGGACCGGAGTTCGACTTGGACAGGGGCTGGAAGAGGGTCTCTCGGCTGTTGCCATTGTTCTTTGAAACGGTTCTCTGTTTTGGTTTTACTTTTAAATTATGTGTTTTAATATTTTACAAAGGCTAAAAGCTGAAACACTTTGCTTATAATCCTCTTGCCGTTTCTCTCACTCCTGACAGCCATAATGAGCAGCAGGAAAGGGCTACGAAGGACAACGGACATTTTCAGACGGCAACAATACGGAATGGGCAGATTCTAAATAACTACAGACAGACAGACAGACAGACAGACAGATAGACAGACAGACAGACAGACAGACAGACAGACAGACAGACAGAAAAGGCAAAAATTGCAAATAAAGAGCAAAGTCATACAAAAATGATCCCAAGTTGCAACTTATAATTGGAGGAAAAAACCAAAACTCAGACATTCTTCTTGGCTTATTTTTTAGAACTTGGATGTTCTTTTCCTTGACTCAGGTCACCAATTGCCTGTCTCTTGCCACTTTCGCTTTGCTTGCTGCTAAAACAGTCAAAGGTTTTTCTAGTTTTTTTTTTATCATAAGAAAATTGAAGATTTTTGTAATTAATAATTTAATGAATTTAATTTGTTGTGGAAAGCAAACAGGTGACGAAGGAGACGATATGCATCATATTATTGGCAAATGGTTATAGTAATGCTAATTAGTCACAAGTTTTGCTCAATAAATACAGATAATTAATTTAAAAATTACAAACGATGCTTGCCAATAAGATATGAAAAGAACTTATTTATTTTGTGTACCAATTGATTTCTGCAGAAGAATATAGTAGCAGAAGATGCATCTCCGATCCCATAAAGCTTGTATATTCCTGACCAGGATCAGCATTCAAATCGCAATGAACACGCGGATCTCAAAGACAATAAGAGCATGAGACTTCAAATTTGGAATATATCTCCTGTATACTTCGGGCAGATCAGATGGAAAAAAGTTGAAATTTGGCAATAAAACATAAATTTGTTCAGCAGCTGGGTTCAGAGGATCCCTTCGCCAAGCTTATTTGACTATGACAGTGTTATTTGGTTTTTATTTTTGGTTGTACTTTGCACAGTCGATAAATCAACAACTTTCATTTGGGCTCACTAGCCAGCCAGCCACACCCCCTCCCTGGTCTCCTGTGCATCCCCTTTAAATGCATTTATGTTTGCTGTTTGCGTGCGTTTAGCTTCGTAACTAGTCGTTAGTCTCTGGGCCGTTTCCCAGCTTCCCAGCTTCCCAGCTACCAGTTGCCAGCTGCTCCGATTCCCGTTGGCAACCCGAAAGTGTTGACAGCGTAACAAGGACTGCGTGCGAAGGGTGTGGGAAGGGAGGAAGGGAAGGGAAGGGGCGGCGGCTGCAGCAGCTTCCTGCTGCTGTGTGAGTTTAATTGTCGCAATGCGACCGGCAACAAAGCGCACCAGAATGCAATCGCAGGACACCCCCAAATAGCGCACCAGCCCCTACCCCCCCCTGTTAGGGGTATTACGAGCCATTTTTCAAAGCAGCTGTGTGTACGTGTGTGTCGGTGCATGTGTGTGTGTGTGTGTGATGTTGGCAACGTAAATCGCCAAAATTGTCCTGACAACGGCGTGTTGTCGGCTTTCGACGAAATTTGCCTACAATTTTTGCCAGTTGCCAACAAACTTGGCACTCCAAAAAGGACCAAGACAAATATTTTCGTTGCTTGTGTGATAAAAACTGCATGCAAGTCTGCATAGTATGCGTGTGTGTGTATCTGTGTGTTTATGTGTGTATGTGTTTATGTGTGCGTACATTGGTGTTTGTGCGTATGCCGCTCGAGAAAATATGGTGCAATAAACTTTGTGCTCGCGACAAGCGCGCATATTTGAAGGCTCCGGTTGAGCGTAACAGCCACACTAAAACACACACAACACACACACACCACACACACACACACATATACACACACACAGCCTCAACCATATATACACACGTTGATACGATGTGTATGCAATTTGGGTTTTTGGCCAAAATTTTTAATTTCATGTTACGCTGAAGGCTTTTTTAAGTCAAGGCGATAAGGTGTGTGTGTGTGTGTCGGTGTGTGTGTGTGTGTATGTGAGTGTGTGTATGTTTGCAGATGGGCATGGCTGCACTTTATGAGGTCTGCCTGATGGTTGACATAACCAGACTCAGAACATTAAAGTCCATTAAAGTATGCCGCAAAGTCGCTTGAGGGCATCATTTAATATTTAATTTAAATTCGCATCAGCTAAATTTAAATATTTAATAAAATACTAAAGAACAATTATTATATGAAACTTGTCAAAAGCATTTCAATAACAATAATATATAAAAAGATTATACATAGGGGAAAAAATTTATATATAATGTGAAGTATTTTTAAGCTAAGTCAAAAGCAACAGTAAATGCAACAGCAACAGCAAAAGCAACATTAACAGCAAAAGCAACATTAACAGTAACAAGAAAAGTAAACAACAACAACAACAACAACAATAATAACAGCGAAATCGAGTTGAGGATTAGATAATTTGACGCGCCAAGACGACAAAGCTGTCAAAGGCAAGAAGTCGCCAGTGTTGGGTGACACTGGCACAAGGGGATGGGATGGGTAGGCAAGGAACAACAGGTGGCTGAGGCTCAGCGCTAATGCCAGGCCATAAGCTCAGTTGCAGACGGCATCCAATTGGCCGGATTAGTAAGACATGTGGAACGGGGAGTGCAAATCGTGGAAGGAGCTTGGCTTTGGCGGCGCTTATGGAAGCACATGCACACACAAAATTGAGCAAAGAAACAATGCCTGCCTGCTCAGGCTGGGGATTTGTGGCGAAAATTGGGAACTCCCCTGCACACGCCCACTTGTACAAGCAGCGCACAGGTAACAGGTAACAGGTAACATTATTATTAACCATAACTTATTGTGTGTAATAAACAATGGCAGGCGGAATTGTGAAGCCGTCCAGCACAGAGCGGGATCTGCAGTCCATTGTGCTCAGCGCCAGTTGGAGCACCGCTTCAGCTACTGCTCGACATGGAAAACAAATTCAAGTTGTGACTGTCGAGAACTCGGCTGGAAGGATTAACTCAATTGCCGCACTGCAGCTTCAAGCCAGCTGACTTCCGGGTTGCGTTTTGCGTTTGCCATTGTCTGCTACGTTTCCTTCCTCCATTCCTGGCTGGCTTGTGCTACTCCGACAAAACTTTAACTCTGCTCCCTGCTGCACCAGGAACTCACCTGCTCAGTTTTGTATCCATTTTTTTTTTTTTGGTGGTTGCCACCACCTGCTGGTGTGTTGAGCGCTAACCAAATAAAACCTACAAATAATCATGCATTTATTATACTCCTCAGGATACCCAGATGGGTGTGGCACTCTTCTCGTTTATCATATACAGTCGGAAAAAAACAGCTACAAATGCTGCAGTCAAATGAATCCGACTACGCAATACCCTCTATGTTAAGTACATTTTCTCGTTTTCTTCTAGGTGTCTCTCAGCCCATCTTTATGTAATTTGTCCAGTTTCAAAGGGAGCTGCTTCCTTCTTCTGCTGCCTGTCACATACACATTGCCCAAAACTAATATGCTCTTTTGGACAATTTTAATGGGATAAGGGTATAAGAACGTAACGTAAATTCCCAAAAACTTGTCTTTTGCTCTAAGCCACAGCTGGCCTCAATATACCAATGGTGAACCTGATTTTGGTTCCAAATCCTTTTTTGCGCTTCGCGTCTAATTCTTTGGGATAAAATTTGTTAGCCACTTTTTGCACACTTTTTGCGCTGCTTTTATGATTATCTTTCCATAATTTGTTTTCGTGCCTTATTTACACAGATTTTTGTGTCGTGTGGGATATCGAATACTGCACATTGTTCAGCGACCCCAATCCTGGCAATCCCCATCCAAGCCCAGACACAATCCCTATCCTTATGAAGCTTTAATTTGCTTAGGCTCTTTATCCATTAATGATGTTAAGGGTTAAATAAGGTTAAGTTGCAGCTGTATCTCGATAATTGGGGATTCGAGTCCATTATGACAGATAGTTCTTCCCAGAAGATGCACACAAAGTTTTGATATGTTGATTAAGGGAGTTCTTTAAAATTTTTATTTGATTAGTAACTGATTCACTGTTTAATAAATGCAACATTTAAGTTTTGCATAAAATAAATAATAAATTACAAATAAATATTAGTTATAATTTAGATTTTACTGTATTGCTCTGAGTTTTTTTTTTATATATGTTGACGAATTTTTATCTGGCTGTCCTTTCATTAAAGCTATACTTTCAGCTAATATCATTTGAGGACTTTCCGCACCGATAAAATTTACCGTCGCCGTCGAACTTCGTTATGTTTTATGGCTTTCGATGACTTTGACTTTCATCACCTCGACGGTGGCAGTTGAGCGCTGGCAGGAATCGCCCGGCGATTTTAGAGTCCATTCCGTGCGGATGGTGGTCGAGGAGCGCGACGTGTCCATTGCAAATCAGGTAGCAAGTATGTCCGTGTGAAGCACTGCAATGCTCATCTGGGGCAGCTGTGCTCGCATTTGGTGAGCTGGCGCCCCTCAGGCTCCCCATCCCCGGTTTACCAAACTGTTAAGGCAATCGACCCAAAAAGTTAGTCAATTGGCAATAAAATCAAAAGCTAAAAACTTGAAGAGCAACAGTGGGAAAGATGACGACGTCGACGATGTTGGCCAAGAACGTTGCAGACGACCACGGTGGAAAGTTATTCGACAAAGTCCAGGCGGCGTGGCGTGTCTGGCATCCCAAATGTGAGGCGGTCATCTTAACGGGGTGTGGCGGCTGTGTTCGGCTGTAGAGGGTTTGGGTGTCGGTATATCAAGGGCTTCAGAGTTGGTTCATAAAACGCTTTGTACGCTCAAACAGACACAGTAATTGGCGATACACCAACACACACACAAACACACACAAACACACACAAACACATCAACACACACAAACACAGTAAAACACATGTGCCCTGATCCCTGGCCTCTACTTTGTTTTACGTTGCTGCTTGCGGGATGTCCCAAAAAGAAGAAAGAAAAGCGAAGAAAAAAAACCGACTTTCTTAGCTAAGCCGAAGCTTAAATGCTCTTGCAGAAATCGACCTGCTTATATCAAAATTAAATTATATATTTATATAAAAAAAGAACTGTTCTGTATATAAAATAGTTCTCTCTGTGTATCTAAATTGGACAAACTGACAAGCATTCGAGCAGACAACCCAAAGGACACTTCTCCCAGGACTCAACCATTGATGACGATCAAGTGTAGCGTATATATTGTATAGGGTCGGAGGCGTCTCCTTCAATGCGTGACACCCTTCACGACAAACTGAAAGTATCCTCAGCTTTTGGTGTAATGAAGAAAAAAAAAAGGGAAAAAGAAACTTTGGAGGCGACGCGCGTTTCATAAACTTTGAGTGTTTCTGGTTCTGGCATGCACTTATTTTCTTTATATTTATTTATATTTGGCTCAGCATTGAATTTACCCCACTTCCCCTCCACTTCCAACCATGCTGCTCACCCCTTGCACTTTGCCCTTTGGCCGTTGCCATCTTTCATAGCGTACATATTTTCGTCTTCTCCCGTCCACATCGTTCTTTTCAGTTTATTCCTATTGAGTGGTCATATGTTTTGGTCCAGTCCTTCCAGCTGCCTTCATCTGTCGCTCCTTGGTAGCCAGTCGCCGTCGTCGGTCTGCAATTTTGCCAAAAAAAAAAAAAAGTGGAAAAAAATATAAAGACGAGAACAAAAATTATTTATAATAAAATACACCAACGAAATTATGTAGGAAATTTCCGCTTTTCGGATGTTGCCGCTGCTTCTGCAAAATTTATTTCGCATTCACTTCACTCAAATATGTGCTAGATATTGTTGGGCCTCCTCAACGTTGCCTGTCCCCTGCCCACCAGCCGCCAACCCAACCCACCCCACCTACCCCACTCAAAGGAGGACTCCTTCGCCAAAGTTGTGAATCGCAATTGAATTTCAATGCAATAAAGAAAGTTATTCCTTTGCATTGCCAATTGCCAGGAGCAGCAGCAACAATAACAGCATCCTTGGAATTTGACTCACTAAGGAGCTACCCTTCATTTTGGCTGTATATCTTCAGCACACCCTTAACACACACACACACACACACACAAATAACACCAACAAATCCCCGTCTCCCCTCACCTGGTTGGAAATTGTTTCGCATTTGCAGTCATAATCGACTGCAAGAAACTGTAAGACAAAAAACTGTTTTCCAAATGATGGAATATTGCAAGCTTTATTACCACTACCAAAAAAAGAAAGGAATCCTTGAAGCAATTCATATTTAAAAACTAATAAAAACAAATTAAAAACTAATTTTACAATTATACAAACCGCTGCAAATTCAGTTTATGCATTCAAATCACATTTAAGCTTTAGGCCAAATATTATTTTTTTTTTACTAAATAAGCCAAAGCCAAAAATTAACATATATTTTTTAATAGAACTGTTATAATCAATGAATCGAAAAACGATGATTAGGTATTAAAAAACGGACTATTTGAAAAGTAAAATCTAATCAAAAGTGGGTAAATTGGTCATTTGACCGAAATGTTCAAAGGGATGCGATGCCATTGCCATTAACCAGAGCTTGTCGTTCGATGGCGTGTGCGGTATGCGGTGTTTGGAAACTGAGAGCCAGTGCATCATTGCAATGAATTTGCACTTTCATCGTCAGCACAAAGAAGTAATTACTTAATGCATGGCGGTGTAGACGGTGTGGTCTGCAACTGGACCGCAAAATCAAAGAGCGTTGCCTTAGCCCAAAGTGTCAGTGCCACAAATCAAAAGCCAGCCGGTGCCCGGATGACTGTTAAAGCGGATGAGAGTGCAGCACTGCATAGGCAGACGGACGACGGATGGACAAGATGGAATACCAAGCGAATTGAATGACGGGAGCTGGCTGTCCTGACTGTCCTCACTGTCCTGCACTTGTAGCACTTTCCAAGCAGTGGGCAGACCCATACCCAGACAATCCCCAAATGGATTCAGCGTCCTGACGGTGCCACACGATGCTGCCACTGCTGATGCTACTGTTGCCGCTTGCTAACGAGTGGCGAGTCGAGCAATGATTGTGGTTACTTGTTGGTTTTCATTTCATTTTTCATGCCACTTCTTTGACTGAGTTAGTCCCAACAGTCGAAGAGAAGGTGTATTGCCATCTGCTTGTTAAGCACTTTAAACAATGTGGCTTTAGTTCACAATCCGCTTTACCATTCCCATTCCCATTTCCATTCCCATTCCCATCCCGATCAGGCATTTGCAACAGAGATTGTTAAATTTAATTTTGCCACTTGCTTAACCATTGGCAGAGCACGAAACGAATGCAGACAAGAAAGGTTGGCCAACTGCTTTGACTTTGTGCCCCCGCGCCAAAGCACAATTTGTCAAATGAATTCCCAGTCATTTTGCAAAATTGCAAAAGCAACTGGATAGTTGGGCAAATTGGACAGACAGCTGACAACTCGAGCACTTGGCACGTCAGGCTCCCAAAAAGTGAGCGGGCAGCGGGCAGCGGGCAGCGTGCAACTCCGGATTGGAACAGTCGGATGGTTAGCAAATATTTTAAATGTATTATGCTCGGATCTTACCTGGCAGCACTGCAGGACTGCCCGTTATTACTAGTGGAATCAAATGAAATCGGGCACATCGCGTATACGCCAAGGTTCGCTCCTCGCATTCCATCATACCACAATTTAATTTTCCAATTAAACGCCAAAAAGTTAACTTTATCCCTTTTGTATTTTTTTTTTTTTTTGTATTTTTTTTGGTTTTTTTTTTTTGGTTCTGTTTTATTGTTGCTGTTTGTTATTATTGGGTGCTGTTGCGTAAAAGTTTTTTGCGTTAAACTGACATCGGAGAATATTACAAAACTCTGCACGCTAACGGCAAACGGCAAATGGCAACAGCAAAACTGCAAAATTCGAGATATATAAAAAAAACACACACACACAAAGCTCGCACAGCGATTGCATTTGTTTTTGGATCGGTTTCATCTCCCACAAAAAGACAAATTAAACAAAATAACAAAAAAAAAATATATATAAACAGAAGCAGCTAAAACAATGCGTAAATCCCTGGCGACTGCAGAGAACTGGTCCAGTTCAGTGCGACGAAGTGCGGCACAAATTAAACACATTATTTGTCAGCATTTTGCAGAGGTGGTCGTTCCCCGGCACACTTTTGATTACCACAATGAGATTTTTTTTTTAAGGCTCGCCGATTAATTAACCAATGCTTCACAATCAGCTCGTAAATCCAACCAGTTTTTTTTTTTGCATAACTGAAATCACTGGCTTAAAGGCTTAACAAGCTTTGCCAGCTTTAGTGATTTCTTATGAATGGTAATATTAATAATAATAATAATAATAACAATAATATGTAATAATTGTACAATCAGAACTCAACTGCCAAAGAGTCGGCGTGTGTAAGCGAAAAAATGATGTTAATTTCTTTAATGGACATACGAGATTTATTAACCTGTCAGTTGCAGCTTGCTGGATGAGCTTGGTAAACAATGTGTCAAGCGGGATTCCAAAGATATGCAGCAGATATGCAGCAGTCCACGACTTTTGCCAGGCACCTTGCCAAGACGATTTCTCAACTGTTATTTTTCTCAAGTCTCTGACACGTTTCACATGCAATATTTGTATAAATTTCGCGCTACTTCGCTGCGAAGTTGGGATTTGGGAATTCATGATTTGAGCCGGGCGGCGTCGAGGCTATACCGGAAAAGGGAGGCACACAAGTGAGTGTGTTCCCTGTCACATTAGCCGGCAGCAATTGAAAATTAGACTGCGTCCGGGCAGTTGGCTTGGCTCGGCCATCCGAAAAGTTTTGCGAATAACTTTTTGGGATTGCAATGTGGCGGCAAATTGCAAGTTGCGCCCGAAATTAAGCGGCCTACCGCGGCATGCTCAACACCCACCCCCCCATCCCCCCGCTCGCTACGACTACTTTATGCCGTGTGGGGGGGGGGGGGGGGTTTGAGAGGGGTCTACATGTCCAAGTAAATAAAAGTCAAAGCAAACAATTTTATATTTTATTCGCTTGCCAACTTGCGGCCACAAATTCTAAAATGTTGGGCAACACTAAACCCAGGAGCTCCTCGCTCCTGCTGCTCCTGCTGCTCCTCCTGTTACCTCCGACCCTTGCCGACTGCCAGCAGCACATTTCAACTCATCGGATCTCTTCATATCTCATTCCATCGTTCATTTCGTTTTAGTTTGCTTCGTTTGGCTTTGGCAAGTGTCTCTGCTGCTGCGGCTGTTGGCAAATAATTATTTATGCGGCATCCCGAAACTATGCAACAGTTATCAGAGCCAAGCTTCTCTCGCTGTCCACCCCCCCTCCCCCCCCCCCACACATTGCTAACCACCTGCCAAAAAGTTTTGTGAATTACACGCGGTGCTCATCAAGCCAAGGCATTTGACGTTTGCCGGCCAAAAAAGTTAAATGAGTTTTTATGCCAGAGCCCTAGGACGCAACCAGCAACCCCCACCCCCACCACCACCACCACCACAACCACCACCTACCATATCGCTGTGCCCCTTCCGCGCAACCGGCAACAGCGATTTCTAATTGGAAAAAGACGCGCGTCCGCTCACTGGCAATGACAATACAAAAGTTTGCAGCTCGGCGAAATTGAAATAAATTGCCGGCAATAACAACAAACACAATAAATAACAATGAACGAGTTGGCAGCACCTTTCGCTGGGCTTTGAACTTGAATTTGGCGTGGGTGGATAGGGGGGGGGGGGCTTGTTGTCTTTGCCAAGGGTATGGGGACAGCTGCCAGCTGGAGTTGGAGTTGGAGTTGGAGATGGAGATGGAGCAGTGGTGCGGCATCCATTTAAAACTTGATTAAGGGCCTGACGATCGAAGGGCAGCACAAAGCGATGTTATTGTTGTTGTTGTTGCTGTTGTTGTTGGTGTTGTTGTTGTTATTTTTGTTGTTGTTGCCATTGGTTAAGTTTTGGAGGGAATGGAGAATTGTGGGCGCTCTTTCATGCATATGGTCCGTTAAATCGCTTTAATTGCCAATTTCCGGTTAAGTAATTAAAAGCGTTTTGCTCGCTCGTCACGGAAATTGGTAAAAGAGCAATTAAATAGCAAACATATTTTGTGTGCTCCCATCCGACTCACACAACTCGCAGCTGACGACTCAGAAGTGACGAGCGACGAGTAACGAGTTAAGTCTGATGATTCTAATGATTCTCATCATTCCCATGATTCGCATTGAAAGCGCATGAAATGCTAAAATGAATAAATTAATTTACGCTTGAATGCCTGCCTGATTGATTGACGCACCATGCTCCAAGTGTGGCGCCCCCCCAAATTCCACCAATTTATGTCGCTCTCTACTTGCTATTGCAATAAACATTTCAATTTGAACCATTGATTGAATTTAATAAGTAATATTTTAGCTCTCTATAGGTTTGTACAGGTACAAGGTAAGGAATAACCAATCGAGTGCAACGCAAAAACGATTCACAACAAAATGCCAAAATGACAGAGCTCTCAGCTCAAAATGTTTCCTATCAAAAATGCAGCACAAACTTTCAAAATAAAATTTCAACATTGAAAATGTGCTCATCGACGGATGTCGTTTCGAATAAAAGAAAACTTCTGCTCAACATAATCAGATGTTATGGCACACTCGAAAGCTGATATTTTCATATTAGTTAAAAAAAAATATATTTTAGTTCTATTGTCAAATTCTCTTTAAACTGAAATCAGCGACAAATAATACTTATAAGGAGATGAAGAATAAAATCAAATAAAAAATAAAAGTTTTTTTGTTGAATTATAAGGTCAAAAATATATATAATTTATAGGCATACAAGAAAATTTTACACATTTTAGCCATTTTCAATGGGTTTTGGGCGAATAATCAACTTAAATTAAGTACTACTATTTAAGTCAAAGACTAGAAAATTGTTTTGCTATGATTTTTTTTGTACCTCTGCTCGAGAGTTACTTGGGGCACAGAGAGTCTTTACCAACGGCTTGCCTTAATTAAGTTAGCAGTACCAGTTCTCAGTGCCCCGCCTCCGCCTTAGCCATATTAATTTGCAGTACCAAGGAGAGAAGCAAGAAAAAAAAATAAAATAAAAAAAAAATATGTAATGGGCTCGTGCCTCAGCGTTTAATTGTGTATACTTTCACGTTTGCCCCATAAGAATTCGCATATTTTCGCGTTGTAATAAATACAAAAAATAATTAACTCATTAAATAAGCATTTGGCGTTTGCATTTGCCTGCTTGCCACGGCGCGGCGAGGGCGTGTTAAGCATGTTGGGGGGGCAACGGTGGGTGTGGCATGTCATAAATACTGCTTAATGTTTCGGCATCAGCCAAATTGCGTCGTGGCAGGACACTCAGGACACAGGCCAATGTACACCGTGTGTTTGTTGCTCTTGTATTTTGACTAATGCACAAGGACTGGCCAGCTTGTCTGGCCAGAGTATGGGTGACTCGCTTGGTCCTTGGATGGTGCTTGGCTGGAGGGCAGGTAATTTTCGTTGGTGCTAGGCCGCAATTAATGCCAAATGCCAATATACAGGCATATGCACTAAATGCCTGTGTGTACACATAAATAAATAAATAAATATATATATATGTGTGTGTGTGTGTGTAGAAGTCTGTTATTTGGCCGACCAGCACATGGCCGGACATCATCATTATCGTTCTTAACAACTTACAGCAAATAATAAAAGCATCATTCATAATATTTCCCTTACACGTGTGTGTGTGTGTGTGTGTGTGTGTGTGTGTGCGTGTTGTTGTGCGTGTGTGTGTGTGTACAAGGCATGCATATATATGTGACCCATTTTGCTGTTCACTAAATAATTTAGTTAATTAATTTGCACACACACAAATGGCAAAGTCTAAAACACTGGCCAGACTTAAAGTTCTTACACTCAATTAACATCCAGAATTATTTATCTAAATTGCAGACATATGCAATCATAGACACACACACACACACACACACACACACACATACACACACACATACACACACACATACACACACATACATAAACATACACTCACCTTTGTAGTTAGGTGTGTGAAAGAAATGTCTTGCATATTATTTGTGTATGAATGTGTGTGTGTGTGTGTGTGTATGTGTGTGTGTGTTTGGTGTGTGAGTCTAAGGGGACTGTGAAATTTCAAAGGCAGCAACAGCAGCAGCAGCAACCACAACAACGGTGAAAACGACAAATGTTCCAATTGTTGGCATTTGCAATTATTCATACGCCACGTAGACAAATGTGCTGACAGGACACGTAGCAAGGACACACAGGACAGTGGATAGCTGCACAGGAAATGCAGGACATTCCAGTTTAGATTTGTTGCCGGCTTGTAATTGTCGCAGATAATTAAGTCCCAAGCACTCGTTACACAGCCAGATACTATTCCACACCAGGTGGCCAGAAGTGCGGAACGTGCATGAAGTATGAGCATACATTAGGGAACCACCTGACCAGCTAGCTCTCCATTGGCCCATGCTTCCATTCGTTGCTCCGATATTGACGGCTTAATTGCCAACGTTCTGCAGAGATAAACAATCAAGTTAAAGTGCTATTCTCGAGTGAGCTACGACTCCGAGATCCCCCAAGTCCAGCTGTCAAATATAATTTAGACTTATTTTATTGAAGTGCCTGGCCATATTTATGGATATAGAAAAGGGTTTCGATTACTGATCCGATCGGTTCCTAAAATTAAATTCAAAATTATGTTCGCTTCAAGTCTATATAAATATGGCTGTTGATAATATATAATTATATAGTTCATATATTTAAATATTTAAACTTAATCCGGTCTAAGATGCATATCCTGCTGTAACATACTTTTGCCTAAAACCCATATATCCTTTTCATCCTTTTTTAATTGGATCAGCGTACACAAAATAAATTAGTTCTTTTCATATCTTATTGGCAAGCATCATTTGTAATTTTTAAATTAATTATCTGTATTTATTGAGCAAAACTTGTGACTAATTAGCATTACTATAACCATTTGCCAATAATATGATACAAATCGTCTCCACAACAAATTAAATTCATTAAATTATTAATTACAAAAATCTTAAATTTTCTTACTAGAAAAACCTTCGACTGTTTTAGCAACAAGCAAAGCGAAAGTGGCAAGAGGCAGGCAATTGGTGACCTGAGTCAAGTAAAAGAACATCCAAGTTCTGATTATAAGCCAAGAAGAATGCCTGAGTTTTGGTTTTTTCCTCCAATTATAAGTTGCAACTTGGGATCATTTTTGTATGACTTTGCTCTTTATTTGCAATTTTTGCCTTTTCTGTCTGTCTGTCTGTCTGTCTGTCTGTCTGTCTGTCTGTCTGTCTGTCTGTCTGTCTGTAGTTATTTAGAAGCTGCCCATTCCGTATTGTTGCCGTCTGAAAATGTCCGTTGTCCTTCGTAGCCCTTTCCTGCTGCTCATTATGGCTGTCAGGAGTGAGAGAAACGGCAAGAAGATTATAAGCAAAGTGTTTCAGCTTTTAGCCTTTGTAAAATATTAAAACACATAATTTAAAAGTAAAACCAAAACAGAGAACCGTTTCAAAGAACAATGGCAACAGCCGAGAGACCCTCTTCCAGCCCCTGTCCAAGTCGAACTCCGGTCCAGGCTCCGTCATTGCCCAGTTGCTGCAAGATTAAAACGAAATGCGTCTAACTTGTTATTTTTAGATGCATTTCGTTTATGGCCCACACAATTTGTTGCAAAAGAAGTTGCAGCTGAAGTTGGCAGTGTTGAAATGAAGCACAAAGCGAGTCAAGCAGAGGGAAATAGAAGCGGGGTTGAAAGGGGATGGAAATCGTGGTACTGCGGGAGATGGGACAATAGGAGTTCCGGGTGGTATTAAAGCACTTACGACTAACAGGAAATGCATTTTATTGAATGATTTAAACCATTTATAGCCTATTCCTAAAAGAAATACACTGCAAAAATAATTGTAAATAAAACATAAATAAAATATTAATTCAAAGGACAAAAGCAGTTTTGGGCATGCCAAAGATTATCGAGAAATCGCCTGACCATTGATTATTATAGAGATTCTTATAATATACATGGATACACTCAACCCAACAAAGATTCTTGAATTCGTCCTTGATAATTGCCAATATTTGCATATTTAACTAAAATTATTCTTTGGAAATTAAGAAAAAAGAAAGATTATAATTCGGTTGAGGGAGCCTAATTAAATCTATGTAAAAAACACAAAATATATATTTGGCATCGATTCTTTGGGCATTTGGTTGCCGATGGCTCACTCCTGAATATTTTTGCTTTTAATTTTAAATAAACATTCGCCCTTAAGCTATAAATTTATAATAAAAATAAATTTAACCTAAAATAATATTAAAATGTAAAGCATTTTATTTTAACTTTATGCAGATTTTATTGAATCCAAAACGAGTGGTTTTTGCTTGTATTTTCCTGGTGGTTGACTTCTCCTCCCTTTCTCCCTTTCTCCCTTTCCATGGCTTCATGGTGCATGTTCTATAAATTGTGTTATGCATGTGCATCCTAATCTATCCGTGGATAGAAGCAAGTGCTGGTCAGTTTGCATCTCTTTTCGAGTGGTGCAACCATGTCTGGAGCCAAGCCATAAAACCAGCATGTGGCAACCAAAGCAGACACCCACCCGCTCGGAGTTCGGAGTTGGAGTCCAGTTACGAACAACTGGCTTTTGCTAAGGACATGAACAGAAGCACATCACAAGTGGATCAGTGTTAGTGTTTAGGTACTTTAGGTACCTTAATAATATTATGCACACTTAAATTATCCTTGTAATAATTATTTTGTGTGTTAAAATACACTCTTAGACCACAAACTTAAACAATGTATAAAACTGAATCAATCGAAACCTTATTTTATTATTTATTGCAAACCAAATCCAGTATTACTAAGATAATCCATTCCACAATCCACATCTGGAAATTGTCATCCTTGCCTCGCACTGGCTGTGAATTGGCCGCTATAAACGCTAATTGGGGCAACAAGACAACAATAAACATAACAAGAGCAACATCAGCTGGTTCGCCCACTGAGCCAACACCTTTTTTTACACTTGAAAGCTGACTGTCTGCCCAATTGGGCCGAATGAGCAACTCCGAGGAATGAAAGCGCAACACTCAATTGTTGCTGCTGGAGTCCATTGCGACCAGGAGATGACCAAAAGCTGACCCACTGCTTCGACAAA
Source organism: Drosophila melanosoma (assembly GCA_035042045.1). Lineage (NCBI taxonomy): Eukaryota > Metazoa > Arthropoda > Insecta > Diptera > Drosophilidae > Drosophila > Drosophila melanosoma. The sequence goes on from JAWNLY010000179.1 coordinate 455,444, forward strand.
GGGAGAACAATAAAAGAAAAATAAACGAAAAAATTAGAAGAAAAAAATGAAAGAAGAGAAACACCAAAAAGCAATAAATGTGAGAAGAAAATAAATTGCAAACAAAAAAAAAAAAAAAACCTTAAAGAAATATATTTTGAGTGCCCGACCTGGCGATGTACATTATTTGTACTGAGATATAGCTCAGCTGATACATATTATGCTAAACAGATAGTCATCATAATACCGAAAGATGTTCCAATTGAGGAGAAACCATCGTCCTCCTTGTCCTTGAGCTTAAACATATTTCAACTGGCAAAATACTTTATTGACCTGCGATTTATTTAGTCAGATTTGGTATGCGATATTCCAGTGGACACCCAAGCAGACCAGCTATATATATATATATATAGTTACATTTTTGCTAAAAAAAAAAAAAACAGAGCCAGTCGACTATTCCTGCTGATCAAGAATAGACATCGCATACATATACATTTTCATAGCAAATTGAAAGCAAACAAAATGGTTGTCGGGGGACAGCAAAGGACTTTGAACAGTATTTAAAGCGCGGCTCTCCGGGCACTTCTGCCGTCAACGGGAAGTGCTGGGCAAACACGAACATCGCGAAGTAATCAAAAGCCAAACATGGCCACTGAGCACCGGGAAAAAATGAAAAATGAAAAATGAAAAAAAAAGGGAGCAACTTGGCTGCAATGTTTGTCTGGCGATTCGCCGCAGTTTGTATATTGACCGATGAAAGTAATTTTGATAGAACAGGTGGCAGTTACCCCAAAAAGGACATTTGACGCAGCTGCCAGCAGCTAAACATTGAACTCGTCCTCGGGCTCGCTTTCCTTGGTACCTGCATTCCGATGGTTGGTCAGCAGCCGCAGGCTTCGATCCGGCAGCAAAATTTGATCAAATTGTTGTCTTCTCTCGGGCAGCAGCTATTCCCGCTACTGGCTCTAGTGGACGCAACGTTCCGTCTTTGATTTAGCTTCCATTCGGTTCGGAGCGCGGCTTGGCGAAGTCAATGCACGACTGCCGCAGATCGGGCAGACTGTGATAGTTACTCGGGTGTTAGGTGTCGAGATTGTGCACGGAATGTTGGGCTCGGAGCTGCAACTGGATAGCGCTTCACTTGCTCCAGTGGCTTAAACACATCCTCAATGCTGAGCAGCTTGGTCTGTGTCAACGTTACACGGCAGATGCGAGTTGAGCTTGTGCAGCATAACAGAAAGGTCATTGTAGTAGCCCTCCCCGCTCAGAGCAAGACACACTTCTCCCGGCGACCACGTGTGCTGATAAAATGACCCTTCAACGTCCATCTGGCGTCGCTTATCCTGATCCAAAAGATCGATGCACCGCCAGCCAGACGCGAGCCAGACGAACACCGTCGCGCCCAAAAATCGGGATCCCGCTGCACCGTCGGTGGCATTTCTTAAAGAGCAGCACCGCAATGCCCATCAGTCACACACAGATGACGTTGAGCAGTTCCATTGGCACACACAAAGAGCTCAATGTGCAACTGCTGCGAATACTCGCGATGCTTGGCCAAGCCCTGCAGCAGCTGCTGATCGAGTTGCATGATTTGGGTGCACAGTGCGATCGCCAGTAAAAATCCCAAACCGAGCCGAAAACGGCCGCTGTTATGGGACCCATCAGCGGAGGGATGAGCATGCTGCTGGACAGGAATAGGAAGCTATTCTTCACCAAACCAACATACGACTCCAGCGCCACGGCCATCAGCAGCACCACAAAGTCAAAATTGATGGTGGCATCATGACGCACCACTCGCACCACCTGGTTCACATTCAAACGGCAGCGCACCGAGTCCATGAAAGTCTGCCAGCCCACTCCTTGGCCCACACTCGGCTCTGGGCCTTCGGATGCTTTTGCTGCTGCTCCTTCGGCTTCCGCTGCTTGTGCTGCTGATGCTGTTACCGCCCATCCTGCTCATCCTGCAGCAGATCGTTGCGCGCCTGCAGCTGCCTGCCATCCTTCAGCCTTAGTTGCAACACAATCCGACGCAGCACCTGTGCCAGCTTTGTAACGTCTGGCAACCCCGGCAGCTGCAGTGCTCTGCTCTTCCGTGGCATCACCCCTGGCTCCTGATTCCAGCCCCCGTCATGTAAATGCTTGGACTGCAGTTGAAACTGGCACTTCTTATCCTGCTTCACCATTACACAAACGGAGGCATTCATCTTAAAATAAAGATTTTATATTTTGGAAATAATAATTATTGACAAATGTTCTCCTAAAACACTCAACTCCAAAACATCCGAGGCTAAGGAATAAATTGGACAGTTCATCTGGATGTAGATTCTTAAATAATTTCCACGACTGTCAGAACTGGACAAGCTGATTTAAATTATCAAAATTATCTAAGTTGAACACAGATTTTAGATTTGGCTTAATTTTATTAATTTTATTTATAATAATAATTAACTAAAAGAGAATTTGATATTTTGCGACTTATTTTTCAAATATTCAGAGATAAAAGATAAATATGAGTGTAAAGTGCTTTTGAATAGACGGCGCTTTTGGAGCACGATGGCGGGGGTGAGAGGCTTTGTAGCAACTGGCACGTGTCCTGTTGCCGCACATTGGAGACAGGAGCAGGACGAAGGAATAAAGCAAACAGCAAGCTAAATGTCAACCAACTGCAACAACAATGAAATATTATGAGGCCGTTTGGCTGACGACTGCGGCTTGACAGTAATAACACACTCACACACACACACGCACACACATATATATACACACGCACAACACAAGGGAGGGGGTGTGAAGAGGCAGCGCAAACGCGTAAAAGCGCAAAGAAAATCGCATAAAAAATGCACGCAAAACGAGCAGATTCTGTAACTTTAACAACAGCAGCTCGATGCAAGCATTGTACTGTAAACACACGAAAACACACACACACACACACCCACACACACACACATGCACATATATGTGGCATTTTTTTGCTGCCAAATTCCTCGGTGTCCATTAAACAGCAGCATTTTTTTTTTTGCCACGTCTTTTTCCATCTGCCATTTTGCAGTCGCAGTGTATGTGTGGGTGTGTGGGTGTGTGGGTGTGTGTGTGTGTGTGTGTGTGTGTGCTTTACCGAGATCAAGCGTCAAAATTACATTGTTGGCATACGCTGTGCAACTTTTTGCGCCATTCGACTGGGCTGACCAGCAATCTTTTTTTTTTTTTTTTGTCTTGTTGTGCCTTTTGCGGTGTTGCCGCCTCGTGTTTCCTGCCAGCTCCACCCACTGCCCGTGTCCCTGTACCCATCGGTGCCTCTCAGCAACAGCGTGTAACTCCTGTTATTGCGACTCCGGCTGCTGCCGTTTGGTCACCTCGAAATCCTGTCCTGGCCATCCCAACCAACCAACCAACCAACCATCCAACCAGTCGGTCAGCCCATTGTCTGCTCAGCTTTAGCTCCTCGTTTTTTGACTGTCCACAAAATGTGGGCGGCAAAAGCTAAGAGAAAAAAAAGCATCAAACACAAGAAACTCCGCTCAATGGCAAACCGAAATGGAAATACCTTTTCCTCAATTAATGCATTTACTTAAGTCAAGAAACTATTTTTGTACCGATTGCATATAGTTAATATTTCTGATTTGCAGTGAATTTGTCGTCTTCCTTTGAAAATATAATCAGATATTGTGTATATATAATTTAAGCTATATATTTTCGATGTCAGTTCATAAAACAAGTATATTTATGGGGCCTGTGTATACTCATAATGCGATCAAGTGACAATCCCAGACACGAGGGTATTGAAAGCCCGACAAAAAAGACTTTACAATGGATAAAGAGGAGCATGCTCGACTTTGGACGCTGGTCACTGTGGTGGACAGAGGACACAAGACGCACTGAGCAGCGTTGATTGTCGCAATTTCTCGTTAAATTGAATTCAGTCGTTCAATGCGAGCCCCAAAACCCCAGCTGAGGGCGGAATGCGGATTGCTGAGAGTTGAAAGGGGGCTACACTGCTCCACTGCTCCACTGCTCCACTGCTGCAGTGTTGCAATGCTCCAAGGCTGCACTGCTTATTTATGACGAGTGTCGTCAACGGGCAGACAATGGACACCTTACAAGGGACAATGGACAACTGACAACGAACAACGGACAACGGACAACGAATCACAGCAACGACAATGCCGATGACAATGATAATAATTCCGGCGTATTATGCGATTACGATTACGATTACGATTGCGATTACTAATGCGATTGCGATTGCGATTGCGATTACTATTGCGATCGCGTGTTTGGTTTTCAAATTGGCCAAAACACATGGCCGAAGCTCATTGCACATCAGACTGGTTCAAGCTCAGCATTATCTTGACCCGGTTAATCGCTTCCAAGTGGTTTTCCTCTTTGTGACAACAAGGCGTTTATTGCCACTGTGATTTCACTCTCAATTGAACGCTTAAAAATTATATACATCGATTAAGCACTAGCAAAAAAAAAAAAAAGCCAAGTTTAATTACTGGCAAAATTAATGAGCCACACGAATGAGCAATTGCCAATTGCCAACAATTTGCATATTTTTATTTATATATATATATATGTGAATGTGGAAACCTGTGAGGTACAAACCATTAATTTTTTGCATAAAATTTCATTACGATACAACAATAAACGAAGAAATGCATTGCTTAAGCACAAGAAAAAAATATAATAAATATATATGAAATTAATTTCATTTATCGTCTGCCCATTTTACAATTGAAAAAATATAAAACTGCAATTGCATTCCGAGATTTGTGTTCAAGTTAATCATTATAAGAACTTGTTTTTTTTTCAATTCTGATTGATACATATATACATATATACCGACAAACAGACAGACTTCTCTTTCGCTCCAAGTAGCTTATTGGTGAATATTGAATGCATTTCCTGGCATTGTCAATTTTGTCCATTTTGGATGGGGAACCATCACCAAATTGATGTCTCTTTTCCAAAACAATGCCCTTCTCACCATGGTTATGGAGCTGCCCAGCATCGAACATGTTGCATCGAACAAGTTGCATCGAATATTTTTGATTTAAATTGGCTTTCGCCTGAAAAGTTTTTTAATTTTAGCATATACTTGAACCAGTGATCCAAATTGGGTTGTTGCATTGACTAAATTCCTCTGAAGCAGCACAAATTATAGCATCATTTTAGGAGCACACAGTTCATGCAAGATCATCGAATTTCAGTCAAGGATTATGGAGTCATCCTTAATAATATTTCTCAGTTCGAACGGAATTAGGTTAAGAAACAATTTTAAAGATTAATGAACTGCAAGAATATTGAACTCGAGCACCTAAGGCAACCAATTGGAATATTCTAAAGATATTTGTGCATTCAGTTCTAACACTTTGATTATTGCAACTAAAATTACAGGTATATAGCCACAGGAATAGTCAGCCAAAATGCAATTAATACGCCACATTTAATTGCAAGTTTACATTTAATGCAATTAATTGAGTTGCCTGGCATGTAAATGGCCTATGAATGAACTGCGGCAAATGAGCATTGAAGCATTTGCATTGTGGGGCAATCAAAACAAAAAATGGGCAAAATCGAATGCATTTAGAATCCGCTGGAGGTGGGCTCAAAAGATAGCTGCTTGTGGATGCAGATATATACTTACTAGATACATTTATTATATCAGAGAGCAGAGTTTCCATCATTACATAAACTGCAAAAGCAACAACAACAACAACAACAATACCAAAAGCAAAAAACAACAAAAACAATTGCTTAAGTGGCCTACTTTAGTTAGGACGAGGCAGCAGAGTGTGTGGCATGAATTGCCGGTAATGAAAGTACCAAATAAACAAGGTGAAAACACGCGTGCGTGTGTGTGTGTGTGTGTGGTGTGTGTGTGTGTGCAGCAGTCTTAGATTGTTTGGTAAGTTAAATGCCAACAATATCGCATTCGCCTAACGTTATCCTTATGATTGTTATACTTAAGTTAACAACAGCTTAAACAACAGCTCTCAACTCAGTAATCAGGCACACACACACACAACCACACACGCACACACACACGCACACACACACGCACACAAAGAAAATGTGCGGCACAGTGGGCAATAACTGAAGTGAAATAGTTCAAATTGTGTATTTGCAACTTAATTATTTGAATTCTTATTTCTGTTGCAATTATAATTTTAATATGTATTATTATTTAAGCTGAATGAATTTTTGTAATTATTATTATCTGTACGTAAATATATATTTAATGAATCTTCCTCAATTATATATATTATTTAAATATGATGAGAGGTGATACGATAATTATCATATGAATATATTTCACAAGCTTTGCCACACTGTGCTGGTAACAGTCGATACTAAAGACTTCGTATTCATTAAGAGATTACAGCTAGTCGGCGCTTGGTTGCCCCACCCAGACAATGCTAACATGAATACTAACACAAGTGTCTAACGCAATGTTAGTGGCGGTGGCAGTGGCAGTGGCAACGAGGCGGCACTTGGCCAGGCTTTTAGCCGTGTGGCAGGCGCAAATCCCCATAATCAGAAAGCTTTTTCACTTTATTTGCGTTAGTTTCAATTATATAAACAACGGCAGCAGCAGCAGCAGCAGCAGCAGCAGCAGCATTAGGAACAGGGGGCAGCAGCGGCAAGTATAACCAATTACCGCTTGATTTAGCACACGCACACAAATGCAAACAAAGCTTAAACACTCACACACGCACACACACACACACACGACACACACACACACACACACACACACACACACAAACAAACAGCAGCATCCATGACAAACTTAGTGAGATTCATTGAGCAGATTGTGAAGCTTCACTTCAGTTCAGTTGAGTTCAGTTCAGTTCAGTTTAGTTGAGTTGAGTTGAGTTGGGCTTTCAATATGGACGAATTGCACAACGTTATCTCGCCGACAATCTCTACACACCGCTACCCTTGACAACCTCCCCCCCGCCCCCCAGGCCCACTACCAATTCATTATGGCCAGGTTTGACTGGCAGACAATAGCTAATGCTTCAACTGGCAAATACAAATGTAAATACAAATACAAATGCAAACGCGCTCAGCTGTACGTTTGTGTGTGCGTGTGTGTGTGTGTGTGTGTGTGTGTGTGTGTGTTTATGTCAGTCAGTCAGTGTATTGTTTACTTTGCATAAAAGCTCAGCCATTGAAAACTAAAATACTGCACAACACATTAAGACTTTGTATTGCATAGCATTAGGCGCCGTTTCATTTATATTTTATGCACACACACACACCCACACACACCCACACACACACACACACCCACACACACACAGACCCACAAAGATAGGGAATGTGCAAACGTTTAAGTGCGTCGTCGTTTTATCGTCCTGTTTTCAGTGTGCAGTTGAGCTTAATAGTCAAATAAATAGCAATTTTCTTCTTCTGGCAGCAATTTTCCGTTGCAGAAGTTTGGCATTTGGCTTTCACAATCGCATCCACCCACCAGTCACCACACCACCAATTTCATGTTTCACACTCCAAATATTTGGCAATAATTCAGAGCCCAGAAAAGGCACACACACAAGTTTTCTTATGTTATAGAAATATATTTTATTTGTTATATGTTTGAATTTTATGACAACATTTACATACATGAGTATACCGAAAATAATCGAATAATAAATTCAATTCCTGAAACTCCCATTAATTTCTCAACTAGAGAGTACTTGCAAAATTTAATCACATTTTTCTACGTAATTGTTATAAAAAGAAAAGAAATTACGCAGCCAAAGAATGTGCAGCAAAAAGAGCTAAAAAATAAAACAAAACCAAGCTAAATTATTTCTATTTACTTGGCAATCAGTCAAAGAAACCTATCTACATACCTAGATAGTTATGCACACACACACACGCACACACACACACATTCGCAAACTGAGCTGCTTCAATCAGCACCTAATGCAGATCGATATTCAAAAACGCATTTCAACATTTTAGTCAATTCTGCGTTTTGCGAAAATATTTTATTCGCCATGTTAACATGCCGTCTGCATATGTTTACCAAAGAATTTTTTTTTTTTTTTTATTTTGGAAAAAAAAGCCAAATTTTCCTAATGGCATTTGCTACATGAGGCAAACACTGCGATCGAATGACAACAACAGCAACAACAACAACAGCACAGTAAGAAACATCATCATCATCATCATCACCTACGCTGGCTGCAGGCAAGTGTGACAGATATTTTAGCAGAATGTGTGTGTGTGTGTGTGTGTTTACATTTTTGAGTGTGCGTGTGTTTGTGCATCCTCATGGGAGCCAGTTTGCTGTCGCTGATTTTGTTCCATCGCCTGGCTCGCCTGCGTTGCCATCTGTCGTTGACATCCGCATTGACATCCGCATCCACATCCACATCCACATCCACATCCACATCTGCAACTGCAACTGCATCTGCATTTGCAGTGTTTGCATTTAGCAAACCAAAAACCTGAGATGCATGATTTTCCTTGGTCAATGCTGCTGCTGCTGGTGATTCTGGTGATGCTGTCACGGCCGCTGTCTCTGGTGATTTCCCTTCAAATTTGACAGCAGCAGCAATTCGAGTCTTGCCAATTCGTTTGGCTGCTTGTTTGTGTTTTGAAGCAAAGCCAAATTGCTTGCCCAATTTTCGATGCAGCCGACTCATAAAAACTAAGCTGGCATTTCTTTTGAATGAGCTGAAGTTGTCTCTGTCAACTGAACAGTGGCAAGAAGTTTCCATGCCAACTTGCAGTCGCAACCGCATGCCCAGCCAAGCGACCAACTTAATCCCGCATAATCGCGCCATTTCCTACTTAGAACAAACGACAATTTCTCGTGTTCAAACAGTCAATGGACGAGACCTGTAAAGGAAGAGGGGAAGTGTGGTAAGGGGGTTGGTCTGATGTCTGCAGCCATAAACTGCGGCGAGGCTATTAAATCATGATAATGAAAGCCCTTCGGATCCGGTCTACCAGTGTGTAAATAAAAACGGCACTTTGCCTTTTTGTAATCCATTTTTCGGTATTTGTTGCCCTCCATCTTCCTCTACTTATGCATCTTGTGAGCTTGTCCTGGTTCTGGTTAACATTCCGCTTGTACGCAAAAGAATTTCCGTCTCCAACTGTGTCGCTGAGTCAAAAAAAAAAAAGAAATAAAAAACAATTTTGCCGTGCACATTTAATCACTTCATTTCTAGCCAGCCGATATTAAAAATTAATATTTCGATTTTATTCGATATTTACGATATATATGTATATATTTTTTATTTTTTCTTTTTTTTGGATTTTCTTTTCGATTGTTTAAGACACCAACAGAAAAAAAAAATTGATATTTATGTACATGCATTACATTTAGTTTACATTTTGTGTTTGTGTTTTTAGATAGCATAAATATTACGCTTAAATGCTAAAAAAAAAAAAAATGTATTATTATAATATTTATACTCGTATATCTTTGAAAATGTTTCATTAAGCAGCATTTAAAAAGCAACGCATTTTTTGTTTCTTTGTATCTTAATTACAATATTCAAATTCAAATGCAGCAGCAATTTACAATATTTAAAATTACCCGTCGCATTTTAATGGCTTTTTCCATTGAAGGTATATTTACACAGAGAGAAAGCTTTACATTAAAAAAAAAAATTGTTATTTGTAATACGGGAAGGGGTTTGAGGGGTGGGGTGGGGGAACATGGGATATCCATAGTTGGGCTAATAAGTTTTTATGGTACACATAAAGTAGATATAATAATAATATCAATAATAATAGCAGTAATCATATTCTGTGCGGGTGAGTGGGTTTTCGTATATGTGCTAAGAACTAGGTTTAACTTTAAATAATCACAAATAAATATTGCTAAGGTATACAGAAGCAACAGCAACAGCAGCAACAGCAACAGCAGCAACATCAACTCCAGCAGCAGCAGCAACAACAGCAAGTGGCGAGTGCGTGCCCCACATAAGCACATACATATAAAACTATTGTAAGAAGTATGTATATTTAAAATTAAATCAACAACATAAAAGACGCAGCAAACTAAATAACACAAAAAAAAATAAACAAAAAAAAAAAATTACAACATCCAAAAGTACTTGGAAACAAAAAAAATATTATATAAAATTAGATCATAATCGAAATTGTGAACAGAAATAAGTATGTACATCTAAATACATACAAATAATAATAAAAAAAATGTAAATGAAAAACGAATTTAGTAAATTTTGAAAATGATAAAAAGAAAAAAATTGCAAATAATTATAGAGAAAACTGAGAGCCAAGTACAAAGTGGAAAATTAAAAAAAAAAATAATAATAAACAATTGGACGCCATTGCAACTTGACTGCAACAGACTTCAACACATAATTGAAACGTTGTTGCCGCCGGCATCGCCCCCCCTCCCAACAAAATGACAATAGTCCCAACAGCCCAGCGGACTCCAGCGATTCTCGGCATTGGCGAGAGCAGCTAGGAGCAGAGCCGCTCCGGGAGAACATCATTTGCACACAGGCTTAAAGGCTCGCTGTGGCGCTAAACATTTAGCGTTTTTTTTTTTTTTACATTACGGCAATGCTGCTGTTGTTGATGTTGTCGCTGTCACTTTTGAAATGTTGTCGTTAGCACGAAATGTCCTAAACAAGCGCAACAACAGCGAACGATCCTCCCCCTGCTCGTCCACCTGACGATCGAAACGCCAGCCAACATTTGGCAGCCACCAAAATGGTGAATAGCTGTCGGCGTTAGCTGTTTGTACAGTTAATGGTGAAGGTGTTGTTGTTGTTGTTGTTGTTGTGGTTGTTAATGTTGTTGTTGTTGTTGCTGCTGTTTTTGTTTTTGTTGATATGGATTGTGGGGTTTCGCCAATGTTAGCTACTCTAATTTTTTTACTATTTATATTGCTACGATTCGTATTAATACTTAAATGTTGTTTGGCTACAGTTGTTGCTTGTGTTGTTGTTGTTGCTGTTGTTGCCATTGAACTGCCAGCAAAATTGTCTGTTATTAAAGTGGCTTCATGCGTTGCCATTGTCTCTGCTGTTTGCTCTGTTGAGCTCAGGCCCAGCCTTGGCATAAGCTTTGACCAAAATGTTGTGGTCTCTATTTCAGTTTCTGTTGCTGTTGCTGTTGCTGTTTCGGTTGCAGTTGCTGCTGCTGCTGCTGCAGTTGCTGCTGCTGATGTTGCTGTTGCATCGCTAGGTGTTGCTGTTGTGCTAAACGCGTTCGAACTGCTTTCGATAATTGATGCTGCTGCAATTGTTGTTGTTGCTGTTGTTGATGTTGTTGCTGTTGTTGCTGATGTTGTTAGTGTTGCTGTTGGTGTTGTTGTTGTTGTTGTTATCGTTGGCTTTGTCGTGTTGCTGCTGCTCGTATCGTTCGTTGATTGTTGCTCATATTGCTTTTTTCGCAGCTGCGATAATCGCCGCTTGCCATTAACCAGCTCATTTATAATGCGCAATTCATGCTCGAAATTAATTTCATTTGCCGCCGCCGCCTTCTCACTGTCGCCCTGACCACCGATTGTATTTGTCATTAAGTTTTCACTGGATTCACCATTCGCCATTTCGTTCAGCACATCCAATTCACTGTCAGCATTACTGCTGCTGCGGTTGCTGCTGCTGTTGCTGCTGCCGCTGCTGCTGCTGCTGCTGCTACCACCACTGGCAGCAACATTTCTGGCAAAATGCTGATAATAAAACCGGTCATCATCTCTCTTATTGCCATTGGCATCTTGACGTATAGCAGCAACTTCGGTTTCAGCCGTGGCTGTTGTTGTTTCTCCTGTTGTTGTTGCTGTTTCTCCTGTTGTTGCTGTTGCTGTTTCTGCTGTTGTTGCTGCTGCTGTTTCTGCTGCTGCTGCTGCTATTGTTGTTGTTGATATCGATGCTATTGTTGCTGCTGCCATTGATGTAGCTGTTACTGTTGTGGCCAACGTCGAACTCAACTGAACCGGTTGCACTTTCGATTTTTTCACAACGCTTTCATCGATGTCTTCTTCTTCTTCTTCAGCAGGAACTCGCGCCTGGATCGATGGCAATGTTTTTGTTGTGCGTGTCGCCTCAGTTGCTGTTGTTGTAGTCTTCGTTGTAGTCGCGGCAGCAATATCGACATCGTCATCCAATGTTGGAACAATATCCGTCGTCGCTGCATCGTCATCATCAAGATCAGCGCTGAGCAGCGGCGAGATGCGGCGATGGCTGAAAAGTGGCAACATATTTACACTGCCGTAGACCGGCTGAAAGGCGTCGTCCTTGAGCAACTGTTCCAAGTCCGGCTCCGTATGTGCCTCTGGTTTCGTGTTTGCCTCTGGCCTCGCATTCACACTTGAACTTGTCACCAGTTGAACCGAATCCACGGACGCGCCCACTGGCACAACAATTGCATCGATATTGCCAATATCATCAAAGTTGCCAATGCGACTGTTGCTGTTGCCAATGCGACTGTTGCTGCTGCTGCTGGGTAGACTAATGGTTGTTGTGCTTGGCACCACGTTGCTGGCATCGGCCAGCAGATCTTGAGCATCGGTAGTGATTCGATTATATGGCTGACGCTGCGTGCTCAGCATATCTTTACGAAATTTGGCTATTGTGGGCGTGGGCGTGGGCGTGGGCGTGGTTGTTGCAGTGGCAACTGTTGTTGCAGCTGTTGTTGTTGTTGCTGTTGTTGCGGTGACAGCATCTGGCTGCATTGACTCGTCGGGCGATGTGAGAAACTTCTTTTCGAATATATTAAATTTGAGTGGTGCATCTTCGCTGGGCAGCGCCTGATCCTCGGCACCAATCGGACTGGTAAGCGTAGACAGCGGTGCGCTCTGTATGATCGTGTCCAGCGGCAACTCGTAGATCAGCTCGTCGCTCTCGCTGTCGCTGTCGCTGTAGTCGTAGTCCGGAAAGGGGATTTGACCGACACCGCTTTCGCCCTGCTGGCCGAGCTGGCCCTGCAGCTCCTGTGCCACCAAGTCGGTGGGATTGATATTGATCTGCGGTATGCAGCGATCACTGTACAGTTGATGGCCCGGCGGGCAGTGACGGAAGGGCAATGCGAATATTGACTTGGGCATCACTTTTTTTGGTTTCTCCAGCGTCCGTTGCTCGTCGGAGAGGCGCAGCCATGCCTGCCATGCCTCGCCCTGGGCGTTGCCCTCAATGGGTCGCGAGGTGATCGGTAGCGCCTCCACGCCTGCCCCCCTCCAGGTGTGCATGTGCAGCGCGGTTAGCGCCAGCAGCGGCAGCACCAGCCAGCAAACGGATGGTTGTTGCCGCTTGTTGCCTCTCGATGACGATGCCATGGCGGTAATCCTGCAGCCCCTGCGCCGCTGCAGCGTTACCAATCCTCCCTCAATCCTACTGCACAATCCTATCGCTGCAAGCAGCAATGAAACAAAAAAGAGAGGTAAACATAAACGGATTAGTTAAGATTGGTCAAAGTGTTTTGCCCTTGCAGCAAGTGGCAACTATGTTCGGTTAACCTGCTTATGCTGCACCCAGCCCCCCCCCCCCCCACCCTTGTCACGTTATAGATATTCGTTGTGTCCTGGCAATAGCAGCTGTTATTTTTATGTGTGTGGGTGTGTTTTCATTTACTTCCTCTTTTTTTCTTTTCTTTTCCTTTTTTTTTTGTTTTTTTTTTTTTGTTTTGTGGCTTGAGCATCTTTTGTGTGGCATGTGGCAGTATACCGGTTTATTCTTTGTGTATCTGGGCCGCACACCATGCGTGACACCATGGCATAAATTATGGGATTTGTCAATCCAATTCAAATTATATTCAAATTTTATTTACATTCTCTGGCATTGCAGAGGAGGACGAATCTTAATTCACCTAGCCTAGATATATATAGATATATATATATATATATATATATAAAAGGAAACTGCTCTGACAGGATCGAACATTTCATCTGATAGTTTCTATAGCAGCAGAGAAAAATGTGTAGAATATATTACAAAATTTCATTAATTTCTCATAAATGCTGATTATTAAAAATGCCAATTAAAAAGAATACTTAAAAATCGAAGCACTTTTTTGCTAAATTTTCAACGTCAATGTTGCCACAGTGCGGTGCACGCTGGCGTCGACAGTAGTCGTCACACATCAAGATTATGAACTTGGGCGTCGCTTAAATGTTCAAATGGGTATATTGACGGTGTGTGTGTGTGTGTGTGTGTGTGTGTGTGTGTGTGTGTGTGGCAGACACAAAGACACAGAGGGTTGTTGCATGCATATCAACGGTGTTGTCATAATCAACGGCTACAATAATAATAACAGCAACAACTGCATCAACTTGTTGCTGCCACAGCGAAAGCAGCAGTCATTGTTGATGTTGCACTTTGCTTAAGCACAAACACACAAACACACACACACACACACATACACATACACACACACACACACACACACACACACACTAATGCGTCAAAGATACATAGAGAAACAAGCACGCAAACTGTTTATTTATAAAGACACACACACACACACACACACACACACAAGAGTGAAAGAGAGAGAGAGAGAGAGAGAGAGAGAGAGAGAGATAATTTATATATGTATGTAGGTTATCTGCGGGTTCTTAGAATTTATGAGTTCAAGTGTGGCACATTGCAGCCGCGGCTTTTCCCATTTGCTTTAAATGTTGCACTCAAGTTTATGACTGTTGCTGCTGCTGTTGTCATTATTACTTGTTAATAGCTTTTTAGTGGGCCTATTTCTCTGCGTATCGGTCATAAAGCTGGCCTCTGCCCTCTTATCCCTCCCTCTTATCCCTCCCTTCCTCCACTCCCCTCCCTCGATTCTTTCTTTCCCTCTGCTTTTTTGGATGGTGCGTGTTGAATGTGCGTGTGAATGTCAAGTACCTCTTTACACACTGGCTCACACACTCACACACACAGTCATATTTAATATATGCATGTGTGTGTGTGCACACATTAAGTCTGGTCTTGATAGTGCCAGCACGGTATTATATAAGACAATGACTTTGACACCACCCGCAGCATTCTGAAGTGCATCCATAATACAGAAATTAGTCTAAGCAGCCTCTGATTAAATAAAAAAAACAAATAAAAAAAATAATAAAAAAAAAACTACTGTGGCATGTGGATCATTGGGTTTACTGAGTGTTGCAGGGGATTGCAGCTGCCATTCAATTGAGCTCTGGCAATTGACAATTGAGCACACTCGTGAATCCATTCACTTGGCATTGAGCAGTGAGTGGATCAGGACAGGCAAGAGAGAATTTTTGTGGATCGTGCCTTAGTTCGTTGGGTTTTCCTCCAATCACAAAATATTTACGCAGAGATACTCATTGTGATATCGATGATTTAATCTATATTTATGAAGCCATCCTCCATCCTGCTCGATCTATTCTAGCTTCAATTTGGAGCCGGACATAAGATAAATGCTGTCCGTGTTATCCCGTTCTTCCCGCTCCCCCTCCCCACATCATTCCTCTGTGGTTGCTTGTCACGAGGCATCAACTGTTATTTCAGCGTTTCTGTTTTCTGATAGCCATCGCTTTCGCACCTCCCCTCGCTCCCCTCCCAAACGTTCACCCAGTTACGTGGTCAGTCGAAAACATGACAGCCTTATATATATATATATATATATATATAGATATTTATATATATATTTATTTATATATATATAGATATTTTCGATGCCTGTCCTAAACCTACCAAATGCTGAGATGCTCGTGCTGAATCCTGTGCATCCTGTGTATCTCGTTTAACCGTTCATCTGTCAGTTGGAACCCCAAATTGAAATCAACTTCACACGTCGCAAATTTTTAATTTAAAATCAGCAACTGATGTCAATTTGGGGCCACAGCCAAGGGATCCACCAATGAACGCCGCTTCCTTGCTTCACATACTCTATTACCGAACATTGAAGGGTATATTGGATTTATCAAATCTTATCATTCCCTTGCAACTAATTGTAATTTGATAACTGGTTTATAATATCTCTCTGCTAAGTTGCAAAGGTGGCCACAGCTGACAAATCAGCAACATTTCGTGTAGAGTATTATGCAGTCGGTCAAGTCGGTCAGAGGAATTCTAACTTATTTCTTTTTGATGTGTTTTGCTGTTTCGGACAACATTTGATGTTTTATACGCGTGCGATCCCATCTAGGCTATAGGCGGTATGGAATCAAGGGTGGGTGGGAGTGGGGGAGGGGGAGGGGGGTGCGTGGGTTTTTGGACATGGTCTTGCTGGGTGTTTGCACATACATAATTCGAGGCAACGCACACATTGACATCCTGCTAATACATAACAGCAGCAAACCAACAACCAACAGCAAACCAACAACAACAGCAACAAAAAACAACAACAACAGCAACAACAACAACAGTAGCAACAACAACAACAACAACATAAGCAGAACACGTAGCAGTGGTTTTCGTTTCGTGCTCGCACGTATTCAATTCAATTCAATGACTCAATCCAATCCCGCATCCTGCAAAACATCAACTACACCAGAATAACAAAAAACAAAAAAAACAACAACAACAACAAAAAATGTATAAATGTGTGCGTGTGTGGAGTGTGGATGTGCGAGTGTGTGCAAGTGTGTGTATCTGTCCTGCTATTCATTTGCCATTTTTTATGTGTGCTTCGAATGGTGTCCGCGAAAAGCCACATCCTCGTTCGCCCCCCAACACACCCAACCACAATAACACCAGCTGTTTTTTTTTTTTTTTTTTTTTTGGCATGTCCATGCTTATCAACTGCAGCTATACATCTGCTTCAATTTGTGTGTGTGCGTGTGTGTGTGGTCAAAAATCTCTGTCAACACTCGCAGATAGCTATGTTGCTTTATGTTTTTACAATTTTTGCAAAATTTTTACACCCACACACACACACACACAAAACATATATTTGTATGTATTTATTCATTGGTTTCCGTTTGTTTATTTTTTTTGCAGCACTCATTTGGCTTCACAATTTGGTCAAAAAGGTGAGTAAACATTTAACCTACAACAAACGTATTTTCTGATTGCCACTGAATATTCGCTGAATTACGAATTACAAACAATACAAACATGGAAAACCCACAAACTTTCAGCTTACAAAATATATAAACTAGAATCACTTGAAAAACTCAACAGATTTGGCTCTAATCAATTTTTATATATGTGCTGACAAGAAGTGGCATATTATGCATTCAGCAAGTAACACAAAGATTAGGAGGCGACTATGTCAATGTCTGATCTAGAATTATACAATCGAATCAAAGAAAATCTGGTTTTAAATTTGTTGTTGTTGTTGTTGTTAGTTTTTTATTGCCTACGCACGTGGATTATTCCATGTTGCTGGCTGTTTTAGCTCCGTTTGTAGGAGCTATTCGTAAGTTGTATTAACCAGTTTTTGGGCTTCAGCTAGCTGAATTGTAAAAATTAAAAATGCAAAATTGTCAGCAGCTCAAATCAAACAAAATACGAAAAATAAAAGAATGCATTTTGTGGATACACTGAAAATAAAATACTCTTGCAGTTAACCACAACAACAACAAAATCCGAATTAAATAAATAAAAAATTTAATTAAAAATGATTTTCATTAAAGACGACAACTTTTGGCTGATCATTCCAATGGAAACTATATACGATAAATGCTGTGTAAGGGTATTATAAAAGTTGCCATTTGTTGATCCTGCTGTCGGCAAGTGTCGACCTGTTGCCGATCCGCAACCACAGCAACAACATGCAAAGTGATCGAAGGCGAAGACGAAGACGAAATGGAGGCAACCAATCCAAGTGGTTCGGAGTAGTTCAGCAGGCAACTGGAACGCAATTTTACACCGATCTTGTGGTGTATATATATATATATATATTGCGGATGCGGGCGGTGCGGGGTGGTGCTGCCAGCGGTGGTGTCATTTAATTTTCATAGTCGTTTAACAGCTTTGCCCAGCCACTGCACAACAACAACAACCACTGCTGGCAGCTTTACAATCACTCAGCTTGGCAACACACGCCAGCAACAACAACAACAACAGCAACAACAACAACAGTCAAGAAAGATCTAGCTGCTAAAAGACGGCCTTTACCAATGGCCAAGCAGCAACTGTGGACGCCAAGTTGTCGCGTTAACTGTTGTTGTCTACTCGTTGCTGTTGTTGTTGTTGTGGTTTTTGCTGTTGTTGTTGTCAACGCACTTGAGAACCGTTACAGTTCATGCTGAACTACCGGATTATTTACTGGGTATAAAAAGTCAGCTATTGAAATTCCTTTAACAAACTTGACCAAAAGGGGGAAAGTGATGCTGCTGCCGCCGCCAAGTTTGGCTATTTTTAGCCAACTGCTGTCTGTTGGCCATGGCCTGTTGCTGTTGCTGTTGCTGTCGCTGTGACTGCAATTAAAATACAGACTCCTTAGGCAAAATCAGCAAATTGATATAATATATGATTACGAGTGTTAACCGCCGCTTCATCGCATATATCAATGAGATCAGCATCATTGTTATTAGCAGCAGCAGCTGAGGAAGTAATCGATGATGTCTGTCGATAATGTGTAGAATTAATTTGCCCATAAATTAACTTTAAGCCAAGTAATTAATCCATACATGCGCACTAGCTAAATATATATATATATTTGTACTTAATTATATGTATATATATATATATAAGTACAAATATATAATATAATATATATTATATAACATTCAAAATGCAAAACTTTTGTTCATCGATCGCATCATCAAATTCAATAAAGAAGAAACAACAACAAAACCAAAGTTAAACACGTCATCTTTGGCATCTGCACCAATTTCACAATATTGCAACGGCAACACACAAATTGCAGCCACAACTTAACTGACATCATCGTCTCCACGATTCTATTTAATTGAATTCCAGCAGCGCAACTTATCTAATAAATACATAAAAAAAATATATATATATATAAAATGCAAACAATCAATGCTCACTGTTTGCACTGCGATCGCATCAGCAAGTAACAACAACAACAACAGCAACATTGCAGCTAAATGAGGCATGATCATAGTCTGCCCTTTATGGCTCACACACACACACACACAACACACACATCATAAACAACATACAAGATTGGAAAATTCAAAATTGATTTCCAAACAAATTGTGTGTTGCGTGTGAAAAAGGCGTGAGAAACGCAATTACGATGCCGTTTTCAATTACCACGCAGCGTCTGCCAAATGAATGTGCCAGCAGGTGGCATGCCTCTTAGCTCGCCAAGACAAGCCAAACCAAGACAAGCCAAACCAAGACAAGCCAAGCCGAGGCGAGACGAGCAGAGGCGATGCCAATAATCATCGATCACCATTGAAAAACAAAACCAAATGAAAGAAGCCTAATCGAGCAAAGAGAGAGAGAGAGAGAGAGAGAGTGCTCGACTAGCAGTCACCCTGTAAACGCATAAATAGATGAATGAAATTTGAAATTTGATCTGCTTGCGACACAGCTGTAGCTGTAGTAGCCGTGTAGCACTGTGGCAATAATTACAGGGTATAAAAAGCTAAATGTGCAAAAAAAAAACACATTTTGAAAAATCATTCGCAAATTCCGACATATTGCTCGAGTTTCGTTTTTTTAGAGTTTCGGTTTCAATTGCTGGTCAGTGGGCTTATTATTGATGATGATGCGGTTGGTTGGTAAGGGGAGGGGGGAGGGGAGGGGTAGGTGAATGTGACGGGGGAGCATAATATTTTGAAGTGCTGACCAGCTGAATTGTGTCTAAGACACGCTGCAGAGAAAGAGAGAAAGATAGATAAAAGTGGCGTTGAAAGGCAGACATTAAGCGACTTGCCTGATTGCGTGTTGCTTGTGTGTGTGTGTGTGTGTGGGTGTGCCTACTCTGCGTGTGCGTGTGTGTGTAGCTCTGAAATGCGCACGCAGACGCGTGCCGAATTCATAAAAACGCATTCGAATCGATTTACATTTAGTCGCACAGAGGCCAGCCAAAAACCGGCTGAACGTTGAGCGTGGCACGAAATTGAGCTCAAATAAAATTAAAAGGTAGCAACAAGCCACAACAACAGCAACAACAACAACAACAACAACCAACCAAACCAACCTGCAATCGCCATCGAATAGAGGCCAAAAAATCAAACAATACTGCGAATCGCGTGCAAGAACCAATCGGCAACAAAACGTTAAGATTAAGTCGACTAATACATACCCTGCACACATCATTTGTATGCATTTTAAGCTCTCCCCCTCTAACACTCTCCCCCCCACTCCCCCAATCCCCTCAACCATGCCACCTTACGTAATGCGATCAATTTGTTTGGCAGCAGCTTAGTCTGATATATGAAGCAGTATTTTAATCAACGAATTAAAATTCTTTTCATTAAGAAATTATAAAATATTGAAATTGAAATTCTTTTCAGTTAATATTATAAAATATTGCATCCAAGCTGACAGCGGCAAGTTGATTCGGAGAATCGATATGACATGCAATTGGTTTAGGGCAACTTTTGGCACTTATTGTTTTCGAATTTTTATCTGCGAGGCTTTCCACAATACACAAACACACACACACACACACACACACAGCAAGTTCGAAATTCGTAAGCGTAAAAATGTTGTGGTATCAAAATTGTTGTTGATTGTTTATTGTTGTTGTTGCTGATTGCTTTGCTGCATGTGCTTTTCATTTTGGCTCCTGCCTCACTTCATTCATACAGCCAAAAATAAAATTCAACATTTGTTTGTGGCAAGCAAAGTGCGAAGCAACTGGAAGAGGTCATGGCTGGAGATGACCCCCCGCCGCCGCCGCCGCCACCAACGGTTGTCTCTCAGTAGTACCTGTAGCTGCCTCAATCTGTTGCCAGTTGTATTAACAAAACCAATACCATCAGCAGCAACAGCAACAGCAGCAGCAACATCTCTGGCATTGTTCTCGCTGTTATATTTACAAAACACTCTGAAGACTCTGATGAAGACAGAAGCGTTTGTTTACTTTCCCAAAACGAGATGTATCTCTCGACACTTGGTTAGCCCGGGCACGGCACAGGTGTCCGTCTGTTGGTGAAGTGTATCTTTGTATCTTTTCATTTATAACTATAACATTTCAAGCACTTTGTTTATGTTTTCCACTTAAGTTAACAGTTTTTAATTTTGCGCATTATTTGGCAAGTCTATGGAAAAACTATTTGCAAAGCTCCCCAAAAAACGCAATTAAATATTTCAAAATGTTTAACATTTACTCACTTGGATTATATACATATATATATATACATATATATATATATATGTGGATGATCTTAGGTGTTAATTCGAGCAGCAGCTTAGTGTATCCCAATGAGTGCAAGGTCGACTTCTGCAGCTGTAAAAGTATCTTTTTTTTTCTGTTACTTCAATTTGTATCTCAAGTCGAACTTGCATTAAACTTAAGACTTCAAATTTTACACAATGCACCAAAGTAAAAAAAAAAAACACACAAACATACACACACACACACAGTGACGGGAAATACGAGAACAATAATAATAACACACAAATAGTAACCGTTTAGAAAATGTTCAGTTTTTTTGGCTCGAAAATTTTGAAAATGTTTTTTTTTTGTATGGGGCACGTTGTATGACTTGTTTTGCTAAAGATCTGAATGCAGACTGAGTAGAAAATACACAACATTTTCGTATCAACTAATAGTCAAACAAATCGCCGAGAAGACGTCGACGCTGCTGCCGATGCCGGCGACGACGTCAACGTCGACGTCGACGACGACGGCGACGAGCAAGCCAGAAACCAAAACATTCGCCGAGAGCGGAAAAATAAATAAAGAACTACACACACACAGAGAAACAGAGAGAGAGAGAGAGAGAGAGAGAGATATGTAGAGAAAGATAGATAGGTAGAGAGAGAGAGAGAGAGAGAGAGAGGGGGGAAAGAGAAATATAGACACAAATGTAAGTTGAAATTGCAGAGAAACCAACAGACAAACTGAGCAGGCGACAGACAGATGAGCAGCCGGGTCAAAGAAAAAAAAAAGATAAGCTTATGCAACTTGGCTAACAAGAAGCCGCTGCCACGCTGCCACACTGCCACAGCAACAAGCCGAGCTCGAAGCGGCAACAAGACAACAAGCGCAACAATTTATGGCCACAATATCGCCGATTATATATGATCGTATCAAAAGATGCTTGAAGAATTCTTGCTGCCATTTGGCGGCAAATCAGTTTGCCACTTGTGTGTGCAAATGCAACGATCCTTGCCACACACACACACACACGCATACACAAGCAAAGCGCACATAGCGGATTTGAATTGGTGTGCGGAGTGTGGAACGTGGACAGGTAGGAACTTGTCGCCTACCTGCGCTCTCCTCTCATTGCAGCCTTGATCCACTCCAGCAACAGCAGCAACAGCAGCAGCAACGACGCAGAACGCTGCTTGTGCAACTGACAGACACAATTGTTACAGTTACGCACACTAACAGAAAGAGAGAGAGTGTCAGAGAGAGAGAGAGAGAGATTGCTCATTGCGTCCTTGCATTGTATGCCCAAGTGAATCTGTGGCTGTTATCGCAGCACCAGCAGCAAGGTGAAAAGTATCTGAGAAATGTATCTCTATCTGTAAATGTATCTGTATCTGTATCAGTATCTGTATCTGTATCAGTATCTTGGCCATGTGTGCGCACACTGATAGCTGGCAAACAAGAAAATTATACCTTGATACGATTAATTGCCATGGCCAATCTGGTATTATTGTCGGCTTGCGTTGCATGCAGCGTGCAGCATGCGTCCAATAGATAAGCCAACAGCAAACAATCACTACCAATCAGCTCAATCAGCTCAATCAGCACAATCACACGGAATCACTCGATAACAGATCGTCGATGGATCGATCGGAATGTCAAATGAATTTATATATATTCGCAAAGATAAATCTTGTTAGATCTGGTGTAAATCGTCTTGTCTATCGACAGACAACTCATCCAAATGATGCCAGTCAACAAAGATATTACCTGGTTTTGTTGAGAAAACTATTCAAATAATTTCGAAAACAAAATTCTTCACACAAGAGTGTTGAGGCCAGAACATCTTTTGGCCAGCCTTTTCGGGCTACTTATCAGCAGATAAATTATCGCTGCTAACAGGTGCACATCTAATACATACAAATGCATAACATAGGTCAGTGCTTAAATATATATATATATATATATATACTCTCTACTGTGTCTGCTCCATATTCCAAGCCTGTCACAGCTCCGACGCTTATCTCGATCCGTTTCTGCAACCGATTCGATTTGAAGGTCTTCAGCACGAGCTGCGTCGTCGCTTTGCTGTTTGCAATTCAATTAACACTCTCAATGCCAGACGCCGCTTATTGTTGTCATTGCTGTTGTTGTGGTTGTGCGCTACAATTGCAAGATCAGCAGCAGCAACAGCAGCAGCAGCAGCAGCAGCAGCAGCAGCAGCAGCAGCAGCAACAGCAAACAGTCAACTGGCAAATGACAACAAGCAGCAGCCAACAATCCGTGTTTAGTTTAGCTGCAACTCGTCTATATTTGCATTTACGTATCTGCCACAAATGGGCAGCTAACGTGCACATATATATCGGCGGGCCTTATGATCACCGCTGCTGCTGTTGCTGTTGCTGCTGGTCATTGTCTGGCTAAATACAAAAAGTAGACAGCGTTGCACAAACAAAAAACAACAACAACAACAATAATAATAAAAAAAAAACATGAAGTGCATGTGAAACAAACTTTACACTTATGTGTGTGTGTGTGTGTGTGCTACTCAGACTACTAACTCACAAATGGATAGCGTCTAATTGCATGCAACAGAGCACTGAGAGTGCGCAACCCTCTGTGGGCCGCGACCGATAAGCATCGATAAGGTCGACTGGAGACACATAAATATTCTTAGGCCACTACGCTCAGACAGCTAGACAGAGAAGGACAGAAACACATAGATAGAGCGAGACAGAGTCATAGACAATAGTCAAGTTGACAATAAATTTCGAGTCCATCATCAATTTGGGCGCTAACAAATCAGACTTGCCCCAAATGCACTTTTTTGGGGCCCAATCAAAGACCAGTAGCTAAATATATATATGTGTATATATATTTATATATATATATATATATATATATATATATTGACTGGCATTCAGCAGGAGGCATAATTGTATTTATACGCATTTTACGACCGACCCACTCGCCCCCATTCGCCCCCATTCGCCCCTCTAACGCCATTGAAAACTTAAGAGTGAAATTGTGGGGTGAAACAAGAAGCTGTAAAAGGCTCAGAAATCCCCTCTTATATCCCCTCTTATATCAATTTGTCAACGGACAACTCACTTCTACAATTTGAATGTGTGTGAAAGGGCATTAAAGAGTCGGTTATCGAATCTGTTTTGGTTTTATGATTACAGCTAAAGCTTAGCACAGAGAACAGAGAGACCAGACCAGACCAGACCAAAACTAAATTGTTGTCTTGTATGGAATATTATGTGGATTATTTCTGGGCAATGAGCCAGATGTACAAGAGGGGGGCAGGGGAAGAGGGTTCGATAAATTTTTGTGTGCTAACAGAGGGTGTGACGTGGGTGAGGAGGGAACATTCAATGCCCGACCAATTAGTAGATTTAGTAATCATAAAATGCAAACACACACACACACACAAAGCCGTAAATTGAAATGTTCATATTGTTAACTTTTTGGCAACATGCGGTTTTTGCGGCCTTCCCGAAACCGGAACTAAAAACTGAAACTGAAACTGGGATTGGATGTTGTTGTGGATGTGTGGATGTGTGAATGTGGATGTGGATGTGGATGGGGAACTACCAAGAGCGTAGAGAAAAAGAAAACAGATTGTGAATTTGGGCCTCTCCCGGTTCCGGCCTTGGGGCCAAACCAAACACCTACTTAAAATGTATGCCAACAAATGTTGCTCTTCCCCCTCCACCACCACCACACTCCCTCCACAAAACCCGCAAAACAGATAAATGTAAAATTTAAAAAAACAAATACCCGCACTACATTTGTTAGCGGTGTAGCCAATGCCAACTTCCCCCCTTCGGGCAAGCACCCCGCACACCGCACTCCCCTCCAACCGCCAGCAACCCTGACGCAAATGCATAGCAATCAGTTGAAATTAGCTAATTAAAATAAGCGGCGATTGCATTGATGAAATGCATTCCGAACTATCGAAAATTAAATCAAATTCAATTTCATGTTTTATGAAATTCTATTTTGTATTCAATCCACGTGGTTGTTGTTTGTTTGTTTGTTTGTTTGTTGTTGTTGCTGTTGATGTTGTTGTTGCCTGAAATTCCCTTTAACAGTTTTGTCAATAGTTTTCAGTTTTTGTTTATGTAATTTTTGCAGCGAATGCGCACTTAAATCGCAAGCAATCAACACACCAATTCGTGACAAGTCGTTGAAAAAAAAAAACAAATTTAAAAAGAAATATAATCAAACGAAAAAAAAAAAAGAGAAAACAATTGTTTATCATTTACCCGAATTGTATTTGTTGCTTGTTGGCATTATTTATTTTTATTTTTTTTTTTTTATGAAATTTCGTACGCACAGAGCGCAGAATTCAAGGCCAAACCTTCATTTGTGCTACTTTTGATGTCTGAGTGTGTGTTTTTTTTTATTTATTTGTTGATTTTTTTTTTTTAATATGTTGTATGTTTGTTGTTGGCTTTGTGGGCGGCATGTAATCATAGCAAAATTGCCAAATATGCGAACAGGCTGAGTTGTGCGTTGAAATTGATTTTCAGATTTCAGACTTTAGCAACGAATTTGGATTGGACCGCACTCGAATCTGAAGAATCTGCATGTATCTCAATTTCTGTGGCAAGATTTCTATTTGTTTAGCATGTGAAAGTTGGGCACTACAATTAACTGATAGGGTGCTTCACACTCGGATGAGTGTCGATTCGAGTGGACAAGAAAAAACAAAAAAAAAAAAAAAAAAAATCCATCTCTTTGACGAAACAATCGAAAACTTGGTTGTAGCCCGATGCCAATCAAATCTATTTGCAAGCAAAATATTTCCATGAGCAACTAAGCAAACTGAAAAGCAGTTCACCTGATAACAACTGGCTTAGACACAGTAAAAACTGATCACAATATCACATATCACATGATATCAAAATGATTCAATAGGAGCTATAAATACTTTACTTTCTTACCAATAGAAGAGTTCGACTAGAAAATACCCTGAATGCAAGTTTTTACCTATAATAAGTTTATATTAATGTATGTGTATTCCACTAATTGTTATCGGATATATATATATATATATATATATATATATATATATGTTCATTATTAAATTGGTCTGCTCGGGGTAAACGGAAAATTAAATTTAAGTCTTTAGCTTTTTAAGTTTCCGATATCGCAAGTTCTCTAAATCGACTTGAACTTAATACTGATCACGAATTTATATACATATTCATATACATATATATATTTGTAAATATTTTACATGCAATCAATTCAAGGAAAAGGAAAAATAATTCGTTTTCTTTAACTTAAGATAACAATTAGCATGTAATTGGGGCAAGAATTAAACTCAATAAATTCAAATGAATTTCAATTTGCAACATGAGTGTGAAAATGCGGCAATGCACAGTTAAAGCTGACTGCCATTTGGGCCCCAATTGCCATTGTGGCTTATGCAACTCATTTTGAATGAATGATACCATGAATTGTTTGGCAAATCAATTTGCATATTGCGCGACGCATTTTGCGGACACTCAAACTATCCCATGTGAATGCCGGTGTGTGTGTGCGTGTGTGTGTGAGTGTGAGTGTGTGTGTGTGTGATGCCCAAGAGTGCAGACTCACTACACACTAGAACACACACACACACACACACACACACAGAAACACACACACACATGGGAACACACTCAGGGAAATGACGATTCACAAAATATATGTTTTTGTGTTCACACTCAATTAATGCCAATTGACTGCAAAATTGCAAACACCTTTGACACGTTTGCATTTGCCATGTGAAACAAATGGAAAAGTGTAAGCGATTTATCTGTGTGTGTGTGTGCGAGTGTGTGTGTTGTGTGTGTGTGTGTGTGTGCGAGTGTATTTGTGTCAATTTACTATCGGGCACATTTGACAGAATGACACTCGCTTTATTTGTAGTTAGTTAGTTTTGTTGCTGCCGCAGAGGCTAAAGTTGAATGTAAAGTAAATCAATAAAAAAAAAATTGCCACATGCAAAATTCATGAGATAGCTGACATTACACAGCAACAACAACAACAACAACAATAACAACAACAACAGCAACAAATATATATATCAATAACCCAAACGAACAACAGCAGCCACAGCAAATTATTGTCATTTTGAATGCAATTGAACTTTTACGCATAAATTTAGTAAAAATGTTGGCGAAAAAAAATAAATAAATAAAAAAAAATATTGCAATTTAAATAATCTCGCCTTGGGATTGGGGTTGGGGTTGGGGTTGGGGTTCGGTTACTGGGGCAACAGAGTCAAATTGAATTAAATGTATTTGCTTAATTGATAAATAATTGTTATTTTTATTACTTTAAATTGCTTCGACACATGCCACAAACTGCAAACTGCGAACTGCAAACTACAAAACTAAAAGACACAAATATTTGCAATAATTTTCGCTCGACTTTCTTATTTGTATTCTTCTAATATATTTTATTATCTGATTTAATGATGTAATAATAACAATATACTTGGGTTTCATCACTAAATCTATTTGTGATAAACACCTTAAACTTCGAAACTTATCGAACATTGACTTATGCAGATTACGAAATATTCAAATGAGTTGATTTGTAATCTTAGAAATTGTTTGGGCAAAGTTTCGATAACTCGCAACTTGTCGCACTTCCGCCAATGGTTTGGAATTTTTTTTTGTTTTGTGTGATTTATTTAGTTTTTGTTGCTGTTGGCACATTCACATTTTGTTTCTATTTGTGACATGCAAATGAATTATGAAGTGCTAAATATAAAATCGCCTAAACTAGTCGCAGGTTTGTTCAGATCTGTCTGTGTGTGTTTTGGCAGCACAATCTGCAACCCAGTGGCATGAACCACATGTGGCTGTGGCTGCTGCAAGAGGGGCTTCGATGATCTGGTTTGAGTGCTCATCTTGCTGTTGGTATCTTATCACTGTGGTCACTGCTTGGATTGTTGCGCTAATACATCCGGGTGCGGAGTTGGCTGCTCTAAAAAGTTGAAGCCACCTTCGTCGTTGGTTGGGGGGGGGGGGGGGGGATAGGTTAAGAATAACTGCGTGTTTGGCATAAATATTGTGCAGAGTACAACGAATTAGGCATGCAACACTGGTAAATCCAATTAAATGCAAATCGAAACATCCCTCCCTCGACTCACCCCCCCCTCGATGCCATGCATTAAGGTTGAGCTCGAGCTGAGCTGTGACTGCCGCGTTGGTTGGTTAACCCCGTTAGTGGCAAATTTTGACAGCACAGCGAACTCGAGCTTCAAGTTCCGAGTCGACGATATACTTAAAATTCATTAAGTGTTCGCAACAATATTTTTGTTGTTGTAAGCGATTTAATTTTAATTAAAATTATATGAACGAAATTGAAATGTTATTGAACCAATTGAACAGCGTCGAATCATTAATTTGGATCTTGTAATATTTATTTCAATGCACAGCAGGCAACAACAACTGTCAATAGCAACAGCAAAAGCAACAGCAACAGCAACATCGACAATATTGACAATATTTATGCGCACCGAAATATTTCGGGGCAGTCTCGTTATTTATGGCAATTGTGATAAAGAAACAGTCGCGTCGTGGAAAAGCGCTGCCCGCTCTTAAATGCATTTCCAGCAGAATCGAGCACGTAAACAGTTGTGTTTAATCAACTAAAACAGCAGGGTGACAAAAAATACAACAACAACAACAACAAAAATTATATATATATATATTTATATATAAAATAAAATAAAAATTAAATGCTTGCGCAATTCAATCAAAAGGGAAGCTTACCCATTCACAATCAGCACTTAACCGCACCCCTCACGATAAACACCCACCCTCTGCACAACCTCATCATTTTAGCTGGTAAGCGATGAGCTATGCCAACTG
Organism: Drosophila melanosoma; assembly: GCA_035042045.1. Classification (NCBI taxonomy): domain Eukaryota; kingdom Metazoa; phylum Arthropoda; class Insecta; order Diptera; family Drosophilidae; genus Drosophila; species Drosophila melanosoma. Next base: position 484,456 of record JAWNLY010000179.1, read on the forward strand.
CAACTGTAATATTTATGCAATTTATGGCTCAAAAATTATCAGCACAAAATACGCGAACCCAACAAATTAACAAAAATCAAAAAACTTATATATCTATATTAATATATATATATATATATATATATATATATATATGTGTGTGTACTCACCCCAAGGCAGGCGACATATATGTCAAATGAAAACAGGAATAACAAATGCAACGCCAACAGTTTTGTAATATGTGATATTGTGAATGAATATCCTTGCACAGGATGTGAATACTCCTCACTCCCGCAGTGTGCCTTCAGTTTGGGCTCTGCTGCAATAATACGAATATTATATTAGTAACAAAATAACTTTAGATTTTCGAACTTGAAAGAAAAAACAGAAAAAGTCTGAGGAAAATTCAAATAAAATAAGTATTTTGAGAAAAACTCTCCACTTGGCATTGAAGAATGTCGTTCTTTAAGATTCATTTAAAATTAAAATAATATCTTTGAACTGATTCATTGAAAAAAAAACATTTAGCTGATGATTTCTAAAGCTACGTTTTTTTTAGCAACTTTTCCGGCTTTTAATCGTTTTAATCGTAAGAATGAACATGAAGCATTTTTGTAAATGCGTGCCACAAAATGAGGATGTAAGCTTCAAACGCAAATGCGCAAATCTTATGCTGATTGTTGCTGGGAGGAAGTGGGAATTGTGGGCGTTTGGCCTATCAAGATAACCCTTTGCACAAAAACCTTGTGTTGAGAATTCTCGACACACAGCACAGTATACTTTTGGTTCATTTTCACATGAAATTCAAGTTGAGAACAACAACAACAACAACAACAACAACAGCAACAACAATGACGACGAGAACGACAAATTCGAGCGGCGATTAAAGTTGTTTATACAGTATTACAAAGTGTTCTGCGGGCTATCTAAAAATGATTTATTTTTTTTTTATTTTTTATTCGACTGTGCTGAAAGTCCAACTCGCCGCTGGAAACCTTGAATGGAGCTTTAAGCTCTGGCTCTCGTTTCCATTCTTGCTCGCCTCCCATTCGTCATTTGACATTTGACATTTGACATTTGCTGGAAAATTTCATCCATGTGCTGGGGTAATATTTTTTTTCCCCCATTTCTGTGTAACATTCATTCAATGTAACAAATCCAGTTATTTGTTGAATTTGACAGTTTAATTGTACGCCTCGATGAGCCTTTGCCTGGATCGATAGCGAATACCCAACCCTTCCCCTTCCCCCTATCCCTATCCCAACAAAACCGTACACACACACACACACACACCACCCCCTTCGTAAATGATATGCCCCCCCACTGCCACCCAAATTCCATCAAACGCAATGAGTTTTTCGTCTATTCCAATTTGGGATGTGCGTTGCTTTGTTTTCTTTTCGATGCTGTTGATTTGAAAATCAAACAGGTTTGCCCCATTCAAGTTGTATACCAATTTCGGGCCGCAGGCAAGAAGTATTTGGACAAATTTGTAAGGGACGCCTGCACAAAAATTGGTTGGTTTGCAGCCAATCTATGCGAAACAGCAGCGAATTGCAATCAAATTGTGTTTTATTGCAGAAACATTGAAACAATAAAAGTAAAATTTGCATTCAGACGACAAATTTCCATGTCGTCAATGAGTGGACACCAGATTTTCAGGTTCCTCGCTAGTTGTTTTTGTTGTTGTTGTTGTTATTGTTATTGTTTGGGGAAGGGAAGGGTTAGAGCTGTGGGTCACATTGGTGAAAACTTGTACCACACACACACACAAACACACACACACACATCATGATACAGCGCTATAAAAACAGCAAAGCGCAAATCAAGAAAGATAATAAAAATTGAACAATAAAAGAGAAAAACAAAAAGGCAAAAACAACAGTAACAGTAACAGTAACATCAGCAGCAGCAGCAGCCGCAGCAGCAAACAACAAGCTAAAAATGCCGTCAAATGCCAAAAACACGTTTAAATGTCAAAATGTAAATCCACAGACGGCAGCAACAGTAACAACAGCAAAAATAACAACAGCAACAAAAACACTAACACTAACAACAACAACAACAACAACAACAACTGCAGCAGCTGCAGTTGATGAGGCGCCGCTAAAGCAACAAAAATCAAATTAGCGCCAAGCAATGTCGCCGCTGCCCAGCGCTGACATCGACGCTGCCGTCGTCGTCGTCGTCGTCGTCGCCGTCGACGTCGATGTCAACGTCAGCTTTCAGTTGCAGGCTCTTGCAATCGTCTTTCATTTGCGTCGTTTTCTTATTAATTTTTCGGCATTTTTGGCGTCTCTTTTTATTGCCGTTCATAATTTGCGCTTATGCATAAATAAAAAGAAAAATAAAGTAAAAAAAAAAAAAAAAAAAAGACAACAACAACAAAAATAAACATGTTTAAATTAAACTCAAAATGTTGTACTTGTTTTCTACTGCTGGCAATAAACCACAACAAAAACAACCAGCAATCAGCAAGAAGTGAGCAGCAACAGCAGCAGCAACAACAGCAACAGCAACAGCAGCAGGCAGCAGGCAGCAATCAAAAATAAAAAATAAATGATTATTATATCATTATAGCCAAGTTGCCAAGTTAACGTTTATGGGCAATGAAAAACTTTTTAAGCCGGCTGCACTGAAAGGATGACTCAAATGCGAAGCCCTAAAGATTTGAGAGGCATTCATGGCATCCATGGATGCGTAGGCTGCAAATCAGCCCAATAAATCTGAGTTGCAGCACATAAAACACTCTCACATCAAACAAAACAATCCATTTATCAACCCAGTCGCAGACTTGTCACATTTCACAAATGGCTTGAGGAAGTAATTTCCGAAGTGAGCTGATCATCATCAGTTGTTACCAATTATCTTACCACCATTCTCTACAGTTCTCAGGATTGTTCTTGTGATTGTTCCCAAGTGAGACTGCTCTTCCTTTCCCTGTTCTCTGGTAATTCCTAATTGTTACCATAACTGTTCCAGTCTAAATTTGCTGATATTCAATTCTCTGCAATAATTATAATCAATGATCCCAAGAATGCCACTTCATATGTATATGTAGTTTTATAGCTATATATATATATATATATATATATTTATTTTATTTTTTATATTTTTTAGCTATAGCTTTGGCTTTGTAATAAGTCGCACAGTGGCGCAGTTGTTGTAATCTACGTAAACATAAATGACAGCATGAGATATAGCCCAGTCTGCCCCCTTGCCACTCCCACGATGCCAGCTGCCCCCTGGAGGGGCCGTTGCACGATCAGATGGAGGTCATTGTTCTCCCCGGTAGCGAATGTATTTTATTTGATTTGTTTTTTTTTTTGCGACTTGTAAAGCAGTTTGTTTTCGATTTCGATTAGACAAAGTTGGCATAAGATTGCGCTCGCTCTCTCATTCTCTATATCTGTCTCTCTCTCTTCCACATTGACTATTTCTCATCTCTCTGTCTGTCTGTCTCTCTCTCTCTTTCTATCTGTCTCTATCTCTTGCTCACCCAGTGCCTTTTTGATGTCATTAAACTTTCTATGGCTGTGCTTATCACAATTGCTGCTGCTTCTGTTGTTGCTGTTGTTGCTGTTGTTGCTGCTTGATGGTGCTGTTGCCGCGGTGTGTCTTGTTTGCGGGCAACATGTTGCAGTTGTGGCTGCTGGGACTGCCACTAACAGGCTCGCTCATTAGTTCAATGATTTCGAATGTGGAGCAACAACAATGCTGCTCATCTATCTATTGCTGTGGCCGGTATTGATTTATCTGCCATCTCACGTTCCAAAACACGACAACACAAATAGCAACAGAAGGGTTGCCGCCTGCTGGTCGTGATCGGTCTTTGGATAGCTTTGGTCCGATCCATTGGCATTGTTCGTTCAGTTCAGTTGGCAACATCTCCAACGTCATCCTCATCCTCAGTCCTCATCGCCATCGCCTTTGCCATAACCAGCGTCATCGTCATCGTCAACTTCATCTCCTCATCGTCATCGTCAGAGTCAGAGTCAGAGTCAGAGTCAGCGTCAGCGTCATTGTTATCGTCTTCGTCTTCGTCTTCGTCTTCGTCATGCTCATCATCGTCGTCATCGCCTAATGCCATTGCATTTTCAATTGAATTGCTTGAACCACAAATTCATTGACAGCACACAACGTTAACAACTAGCAACAATGCGGCTGTTGTTGTTGCCATTAGTTGCTGCTGCGGCTGTTTCTGCTCTGTTGTTGCTGTTGTTGCTGCTGGCTGAACCAATGGCATCAGCAACATGTCAGCGACGGTCACACGGCCAATCGCCCATTCAGCAAAGAGGGCGCCATCAGTTCATGAGAAACGGCTGCAGAAGATGCCACACAGCAAGTACAACAACAGCAACAACAGCTGCAGCTGCAGCAGCAGCAACTTTGGCCCCGCTGCAATCGCTGGCATTGGTGTGGGCGAGTGCTGATGAAGAATAAAGCAAAGGGTGGCAGTGATAGTCGCCACAGTTAGCGGCACAATATTAAAAGTACTCGCTGCAGTAGCCATTTGCGCTTGTTGCTGGCTTCTTTGCTTACATTTCGCTGTCGCAACCAATTTTAATATATATTTCTCACATAATTCGACTCTTGGCCCCGCACCAACACACAAGAACACAATGCAACATTCAGTTCACAATAGCCCTGGGGCCAAGCATCTGGTTGATGTTGCTGTTGATTTTGATGTTGATGTTGATTTTGATGTTGGTGTTAATTCTTCGTCTTATTCTCTTAGCTGATCATGCGATAAAGCGCAGCGACGAAGCAAAGAATGCCACGAGAAGAATGCCACGAGAAGACACCCCATTGAAGACCAAATATTTTCACTTGCAAAATCTATTTAATGCGTGTTTGCGCATTTTATAGATATATATATATATATATATTTTTCACACATATTCATAGTCAAAGCTATTCCGGTTTATTTTTGGGTAATGGGATCATGAAATTATGTTGTTTGTCATGTTGTTGCTGCTGGCGTTGGCTTTTATTCATGTTTTCGCAGTCATAAAATGTTGAAAAAAAAAAAAATGAGGACCGCACAGCGCAACATACTGCATAATAAACAACCCTAACAACAGCAGCACCAGAAAATAACAATGAGACAACAGCAACAACAGTGCGTAGAACATATAACAAGGATAACACCAACAAAATATGCTAAAAAGACTAACAAAAAAAAAAAAAGGAAAATTGTCAAAACGAGAATTGTCAACCAAAACATCGCTGGCCACCGCAAACAGCTGTAACGGATGCCAGGCGTCCTTGTTGGGGTGTTGGGGTGCACCTAACCTCAACATTAACACTGCAACACCCAAACCCATTTGCTGCTCCTCCACCGGGGGCAACAACACCTATGACTCTGGTGTCGCCGCTGGCACTAGCAGCGCCAACAACGACAGCAACACAGCAACAACACCAACAACAGCAACAACACCAACAACAGCAACAACAGCAACATCAGCAACAGCGACAAGTGCGGTTGGCAAAAAACACTCGTTTCGATTTTGCGCATAGCATAAACTGCTATGTACATTGAGAGTGATCCTTAACCAGCATTTGCTGAACCCACCCATACCCAAAACACCACCCTCCCCTCGTCCACGGGCTGTCCCTAACCAAACGAGTACCATTCGCAAGCCACAACACGGGCTTCTCTGCTCCTGTCCACTCCACTCGGCTCTCATCACATTAGCATTTTAAAAACATATGCTTTCGCACTTGACACACACACACACACACACTCGCACACACACACACACACACACACACAGATTGTGTGTATTGGTATGCACAGTGGGGTTTAAGGTTGTTGCATGCTGCGCAAATTTGACGCAATTCCCAGTTGAAGGGGAATACTCGAAAATTGTGTATTGAAAAACGTAGATAAATGAAAAATGAGAATAATACAAAATTAGTAGTATTAAATTTAACTCAAGTAAACTCGTAAACTCTTACAGACTCTGTTATAGAATAAATTCTATGGAGGAGGCGACATGGATTTAAATTTATTTTGCTAAAGTTTAGTTTCTTGGAAGAGTTTAAATATTGGCAATATTCTCTCATTTTCTGTTTCAAGCTGTTTCTCACACGTACTTCAAATTTGTTATAGTATATTTTTGACTTAACTCTCTGTCACCTGCTGTGTGGTGTGTGTGTGTGTGTGTGTGGTCCCCTTAGCTGCTGCTGACCAATACGGAGCAGGCTCTGGATGACGATGGCATCCACTTGTCTCACTTAACATGCATGAATATGAAGTGCTTGTCACATTTGCGGTTGACAACGTTTAATTTGCAGTTTATTTTTATGCTATCCCAAATAACAAGCCAAGTAATATACAAGCACAAGTGTGTGTGCGTGTGTGTGTGTGTGTGTATGTGTGTGCGCGACTCTGTGTGTGTGCAACTCTGTGTGTGTTTGTGTGTGCTGGGGGAGGCGTGTCCGGTCGCATATGCAAATGTGGCCAACAGCACAAACAAGAAACAAGTAAATGAAAATACAACAAAAAAAAAAAAACAAGAATTTAAAATAATTAAATCATTTACCAAAAACAGCAACAGAAGCGACAACAACAACAACAATAAAAACAACAGCAACAAGCGCTAAAATAGAAATGAAAACGGAATATAAAATGTGTAATAAAGTGTAATAATAATAAAACAATAATAAAAAAAAAAATACATATACAAAAAAAAAAAAAAAACAGCAACAGTTGTAAGCGGAAGTAGCAGCGACGCATTCGGCTGTGACGTCGACTGAGCTTTGGCTTATATCAGCAGCAATAGCAGCGGAAGGAGGAGACTCCCCGTGCCCTTTTCACTGCAAACACCGACGACGACTCCGACTCCGACTCCGACGACTCTGACTTTGTGGAGGCAACATAAAGAAAGACAAACGACGACTGTCGGCTTTGGAGTGTAATGTAAATTACGAGCGGAGGGGCAAACAAGAACAATAAAAAGTCGCATTGTAATAGCCAATGTTGCTGTTGCTGTGGCTGTTGCAGCTAAAGGCATCAAATGAGGCAGCCAAGCGGCCAGACAACCACTGCACCTGTGGGCCAGTTGTGGCAGCCACTGGCTGAGTTGACTACAGCGATCGCCAGCGATTAGATGGTCGCCTGCCCCAAACTGTTTACGGCTTCCGCATGCCGCTGCCGCCGTCAGCAACAGCAACAACAACAACAACAATAACATCAGCACTGACCACAAAAGCGTAACATGCGCTGCCACAACAAAATCGCTGCCAGCGTTGCCTCTCTTCCTCTCCCTCTCTCTCTTTCTCTCTGCCCCATCTTCATTTTTCTCCTTTTCTCTCTCTCTCTCTCTGAGTTCAGCTGCTAGACCACCCCCGTTCCCAATTATTATTCCCGCTGCGACTACTGCTTGTCCGTCGCCGCGTCCATGTCCGAGTTGCCCCCGTAACGGACGCTGCGACGTTCGTCGACACTTTGACGCATCGCTGCGGACGACGCACCGATGACTCAGTGCGGCACAAGCTGCTTGCGGCATGGCATTTCATGCTTGAATAACTTTCTGGTGCGGGGCAGGGCTTCGGTTGACAGCACAGGCTTAAAAAAAAAAATACACAAAATTGTTTATTAAAAACCCCCAAGCTCTACAATGGACAGTTGGAGCCATGCTTTGCCACTAACGGGGATTCTAATCAGAGTTTTGGCATTTCAATTTAGGCAGTTCAGGCGGATCACTTGGATCAGGTGTGCCAGGTGTTGGTTTGGTTTGTTGGCTAATTAACTCTGCTGATGCTGTTCGAGAATATATATGTTTCAGACCTATATTAATGTATGCTCCATATAGATGAATAATCTGAAAAGTTGTCACCATATCTTTTAGACGATTTGAATAGTTTTAAAATACAATCAGAATCTGTGTTCGAATTGATTTGATTAGCTTGGCATGTGCAAAGTCGATTGCAAATGATTTCTTTCTGTTTTCCCCTTTGTTCGTTTGCAACTTGTTGCTTGTAAATTCTTGAAAATTACCAATACACAAAAACAAAAAAAAAAAAACAATCAGATGGAGCCAGACAATCTCAAATCAGTGTGAGTACCTGTTGAAAGTAAAACAGCTGCTTTGCTAGTACACATTTTGAAAATTGCTGATAGCATTGTGGTTTTCTAGCCAAAAAACCATTTCGTGTAATTCTCATTAAACATCAGCAAATTACAACTTTTGTTGCTATTGTTTTCTTCTCTTTTAGTGGCTTGCAGCCGGAAGCTGAATCTAAAACAATTGCTATTCATGGAGTGCAGCTGGGTTCGCAACCATTAAGTAGCTGGTGTTGAAAGCAAAAAAAAAAAACAAAAAAAAAAAAAAAAAAAAAAAAAACACGAACAGAAAATAGCAAATAGCAAATAGCAAATGGCAAATAGCAAAAACCGATACCGAAACACTGGCAGATTGGCCGTAACACAAAACGAGAAGCTGAGGCCATGTCAATGGGTTGCGAGGCACGTTCCTTGCATTCCCCAAATGCAAATGGTGAATCAGTTGGGCAACTAATGCAACCAGATCAACTTATTACCAATGAGCCCTGCGATGGATTAAAGCCTCTCAGTGAGCGCCTTTAGCCTTAAATCAATTTCACAACTGCATCAATAATACTGAAATGATTGTGATGGTTGGGGGAGGGGGGGAGGTGTTCAAGCAGATCAAGGGGTTCGCAGTTTCAGGGGTTTACGGGGTGAGCAAACCCAACAGAAAAACATGAAAATGAATTCGTGTTACGAAGCTGATTTATTTGCACAGTGAATACGACCAAGATTATAAATACGAGTGTGAATCTGAGTGTGAATTTGAGTGTGAATGTGAGTGTGAATGTAAGTTTGAGTGTGAGTATGATTGTGAGTGTGTTGAGTGGCTAATTTGATTTGCGTGATGTTTGCTGTTTGGTGTTTGCAACACTTTCTAATGCCCTCTGATGAATTTGGTGACCACGCCACAAGGGTCGAGTTTCCATTTGAACTATGTGCTGTGCCGAAACGGATGTCAACAATTTATGTTGGGACTCTAGTTTCTGATGTCGCATAGGGGCACCACCCACACACACACACACACACACTCACACAAGTATTTGGGGTACTCGTAGAACAGACTGAGCTCCCAACTGATAATGCCAATGTCATCATCACCATCATTATCATTATAATGCACATTATAAATAAACAAAAATATCAACAGAAGCAGAAACACAAACAAAAGTCAAAATTGGTTAAATTGCTGCAAATATTTTAAATTATTTAGGTTTTAGTAAGACTATATGGAAACTTTAGTTATAAAGGCGCACTGGAAATTGAGGAACCCAAGGAATCCAATCAAATCTCAAGTCAAGTAAAAAATATAAAGCTAAAATCTCTTACCAAAATAAATGTATATGGCCAATGTATGTATTTGGATATACTTCCTTATAAGCCAAGTGCGCTATACTTTGATAAATGGTAGTTAAACACTCTCATTCTGCTCATCGCCTCTCCTTCTGACCATTTCTGGTCAACGAAAGTAATTTCGATCCGATGCGGATTGAAATCGAAACTGGCATCTCTGCACTCTGCTTACTACTCATGACACATCTGCATTCGCATCCGCATCCGCATCCACATCCGCCTCGGCGTCCGCAAAAAGTGTAGGCACAGCCTAAGGCAGAAGCAAAGGCAGAGGCAGAGGCAGAGGTTGCAGGCGCAGAGTCGCGCCCGCAATTAGAGAGAAGTCAGGCGTCCATCGAAGCACATGGTGAGCAGCGATCGCTGGCTGACTGTGCTGTGCTGACTGGCTGGGTAAAGCCCAAGGATATGGATGGATAAGCCCAATAAATAGTCGGCGCAGAGCGTTGCTAACTGAACTAACTGCAAATAACCGGATGGTAGCGGATAATCCGCCCTCATCTGCTTCTAGCTGCTAATAACGGTGAAATTTAATTGAATTTGCATTTAAAACATGTTTTACATTTGCAAACAGCAAAAAAAAAAAAAACGAAAAATCAAAAAAAAAAATGGATACAAGAAATATGAGCATTGCCTAGCAAACACCGAAGTTTACATACCCTTGCAGATAACATTATTGATGTATAAATATATATTTACTCAATGATTAAGCAAAACGATTATGGATAAAGAATATATATATTTATATGGGGTCGAAGACGTCTCCTTCAGTGCGTTACACACTTTATGACAAAATCACAATATGCTCGGCAAGGGTATAGTCATCATAATAAAGTCATAAAAAAAAACAACTTACGTTTTGCTGCTTTATATCCCAAGCGCAGAGGCAGAAGATGGTATGCGTTGTTGTTGTTGTTGTTGTTGTTGCTCTTGTTGTTGTCAACGCTGCGATTGTTATTGTTGTTGTTTTTTCTTGTATTGTTGCTGTTATTTTTTGTTGTTGGATTTGGGGTTAATACCGAATTATTGTAATATAAATTAGCATACAAATAAATATATGTGTTTTCGAATTCGTTTGCTCTTTATTTCTTTTTGCTTTGTTTTTGTTTTTGCTTTTGCTTATGTTTTTGCTGGTCACAACTTGTTCGATTGTTGTTGCTGTTGTTGTTATTGTTGCATTCAGAGCCAGGCTCTAAATTTCTTTTATCGCGTTTGTTTTTAATATGGATTTGGCCAGTTTTAGTTTAATTTGTATTTCATCTAAATTTTATTTAATTGCTTAAAATTCTCTTGTCGCTTATTGCCTTTCATTTTTTCGTATTCTTTGTCGTCGTTGCTTTTGTTGCTGCTGATGTTGTTGTTGTTGTTGTTGTTATTGGCATTATGACAACTGTTGATTGTTGCTGCTCTTGCATTGCAAGGGGCTCACATGGGCCACCAATCAAACACACACACACACACACACTGTTACACTCGCACACACACACAAGATTATGTTTGTGTGTATGTAGATAAATCCGTTTACAAAGAAAGATTCGCACACACGAAAAAAAAATGAATAGTCACAGTTTACACGAAACTAAAATAGTGCAATATACGAAGCACAAAGCGCACGGACAGTGGTACAAAAACTGTAAATTTAAAGAGAGATAGAGATCATATATTTTTATATATAAGTATTAGCAATATAATTTAAATTATAATTTATGGTAGGCAAATTAATAATATTATGCAAAAAATAAATAAAATTACAAAAAGTACCCACGGAAACAAAAAAAAAATGCACTTTTTTATTGTTGGCAACAATAACAAAAACCTAAAGATAATTATTCTAGCATGAATATGTAGAATCGGGCATGTATATATACAAATACATATATTTGTTTATATATGTATATATATATATATATATATATGTATAAATATATATTTATATATATGTAAATCTGTTTGTGTGCACAATGTGTAAGATTATAAATTATCTGCGACTGATGCTGTTGCTGTTGTAACAGTAGCAACAACAAATGCCGCGTGTTTCACAACACATACATATCTAAGTACACACACATACACAAACACACATTAACTCATGCCTATGTATATATATATATATATGTATGGCTAGTATCCGTCTCTATATGAATATTAAACTTTTTTTTTTTGTGCATTATATTTTATTTTATTTCACTCGCTTTTTGTTTCCTTTCACAGATATGCATGTGTTTTATTTTGTTTTGTTTTTATTGTTGCTTTTGGCTTTGCTTGTTGTTATTGGGTTTATTGTTGCTGCCGTATTTGTCATTTGGTTCGTTACACAGTCCAAATTCAAATCGTAATCGGGTCAAACTAAATCCAAAGCGAAACACATCACCAAAGAGAAATGCACACGCAGAAACGTTTTCGAAATGCGACACATTTTGCTAGAATTTGCGCGCCACGAACTATAAATTATATATATATACATATTCATACATAAAATTTTTTTTTTAAAAATATGCACGTTTTGTGCGATTTCACATAACTCTGACTCTCGTAAATCCCCAATTCTATTCCTCAATTCTGAATATGCTAGAATATTTTAAGTGCTTGATAATAATTTAGTTTATTTCGATGTTGTTCGTGTGACAGCAAGTAGAAAACTTTACAAAACTTAAAAAAAAAATACTACAAAAATAGAAACAGAAAAACGGCGATCGAAAATAGAAAAACCATCATATAAATTGATCGTATTAGCAACTATCTCTTGTTGGCACTTGTCACTCGATTCGTTGATCGCTCTTAGCTTTTGGTTTTCATTTTTCATTTCTCATTTCTCATTTTTCATATTTCATATTTCGTTTGTTCGATATTCAGCTGCTTAGTGGCTGGCTACATGTGTAGTTAGTATTTAGTATGGGAGATGAGCTCCGCTTAGCGATGACGATCCCGAGATGATGTTCAGCAGAGAGCCGCTTCGCACGCACCGTTTACCGTTCACGTTCACAGTTGTTTATGGAATGAGGCTTGGAAATGTGTGTGCGGGCGTCGTGGCCCCGAGTCAGCCAGAGTCAGTCAGAAGCAGCAGCCAACACAAGCACACAAAGAGAGAGAGAGCCGAGAGAGCACAGAGAGCGGCGAGTGCATGCAAAAGAGCGTCAAGATTGAACAAAAAGAACAACAACAAACGAATCGTGTCGTGCGATCGACGAAGTAACTTTAGTTGTTTGTTGTTCCTCAGCAGATCTTCCAACTGCGCAGAGAGTGAGTAAGCGTGCGAGGAGAGAGAGAGAGAGAGAGAGTGACAAAGAGATTGGGCAAACTGACAAAGAGAGCCACTAAAGAGTTAATTGCTGTGGTTGTTGTTGTTAGTAGTTGTAGTATTTTTACGATTGTCGGCAATCAAAGTCAAAAGGAACAGGATAATCAGGACACTGTTCTCATTACAATGAAATATTTGTGTTTTATTGCTCACCAATTAATTATTATACTCATTGTGTAAGTATCTTGCGATGGTTGCTATAAATAGTTGCAAACTTACTTTATCCTCTTCCATATCATTCTCAGTCCTATCGATGACTTCAACTTAAATAGAGAAAGTCTAGTTAGTCGCCAGAGACAAATACTAACATGTTATCGATAACAGTCCGTAATGCAGCTTGATATTAATATTTGGTATAAATTCGTTTCGGCTGCCTTTGCTTTTCAGCTGTGCGTGTGTTCGGCTCGGCTATGCGCATTAGTCGGCCAACAAATTTGGAAGTGGCAACTGGCGACTGGGAAATGGGTATTGGGAATTGGGAATCGAAACCGCAACTGGACTCTTGCTGAGCGACTCTCGGATGAGTCTGTGTCGGATAAGCACCCATACACACTCATACTCACGCCTAAATAGATACATGGATAGTTTCGCCGCATGATTAATGACAGCCGGCAAATGCATTTCTTTGCTTTGTTTGTGCAACTAATTTGGAAATTTACATAGAGAGTGAGGCACGCATCTTGACTAGGTGTGGGTCTGTATCTATATCTATATCTGTAGCTGCAGCTGTATCTGTATCTGTATCTATATCTGTGTCTGTGCCTAGATTTGGGTCTGGGTCTGGGCACAACAATTTCCATTCACATTTCACGTTCAACGAGAAATTGAAATTCTTTGGTAAATTTCCAGTGACATTTTCGTAGAAATCGATTTCTATTTTTTCACAATTTACAATTTTTTTCCAAACCAAAGTCAAATGAGTCTAGGATGAAAGGCCATTCTCGTATTGGTGTAGGTCAGGTCGGGTTAGGTCAGGTTAGGAGCTAAACAACACAATCGGAGCTGAGCTCGCTAAGACTTACTAATCCCCTGACACCTACACTATTCCGCACCGGAATCAATCAGTGCTTGGCCAATAATTCCCAAATCTCTGCTTGCTCCGAGAATCACTTAACAATAACGGACAATTGCCCAGCTTCCAACTACCGTTCTTCATCTGCACACCTTGAACTAAACTCATCCGTTTGCATTAACATTTTTTGCGCAACCCACACAATACAAAATATACATCAATTGCTGTGGATCTTGATCCAGCTCCAGCTTCAGCTCCATCTTCATCTCCAGTTTCAATTTGCTATGTTCTTGATTCTGGCATTGCCATTACCATTTCCATTTCCATTCCGTTTCCATTTCAATAGAAGGAGGGATGATGAGTAATTTTTTTTTTTTTTTTTTATGAAATCCTAACTTCAACTTGAACATGTTCGAATCCATTATGGTTATTACAAATGCCATGAATTGTTGCTGTTGTTGTTGTTGTTGTGGTTGTTTGCTGCAGCTCCATTGCCAAATTGTATTTGCCGCTACTTTTAATTAGCCGCCCCTCTCCCCCATGACAATCACCACTCAACACTCCCCAGGGAGGCTGAGTGGCCAGCGCCGGCTGCTGTTGCTGCTGCTGCTGCTGTTGTCTTTAGGCCCACATAATGGCCAATTATGCCCACTTGGACTCGCACATAACGTCCTCTGTATGTGTGTGTGTTGGAGTTTACTTTTTAATGGTCAAGTATATTTCGAATGGATATGGCTCTTCGTTCTGGCTCTGTCTCTGGATGCGGCCTTTCCCCAAAAATTGACTTGCAAGCCAAAAAAAAAAAATAAAACAAAAACAACAGTTTTTATTTTTTATTTTTTTTTGGTTGCTGGTTGTTGGTACTCTTCCTGCTTCTTTTGTCTGGTGATGCGTTTTGTTGTTTTATTTGGTACTTTAAGTGAAATCAATTAAAAAATTTCTTTGTCTCTCGAATGTTTGACTTTGGTTGCTGTTCTTGTTGTTGTTGTTGTTGTTGTCATTGCCAAGCATCTTCCAAGTGGCATTTGGAATTCGATGGAAATTAATTTCTTTTACTTTTTTTTAAGGTGTTTTTTCTGTTTTTTTTTTTTCTTTTCTGTTTTTTTGTTGTTGTCTGTTTTTGCTTGCAGCTGTCTTGTCTTCTTCTCGGCACTTCTTCATTTTCACTTTTATTAAACTTTTTATCGTTTATATTTTTTTTTTCCTGTTAAATTTTAATGTTCTTGTTTTCACTTTTAGAAAAAAGTTTTCGCTTCCTTTATTTGTTTTTGTGGAACTAATTGGATTACAAATTATTGGACACTGCTGGCCATTAATAAGTAAAAATCAAAACTTCAAAGTTTTACGCGTCTTGAAAGAATTTTGCCATTGTTCCAGGAAATCCAAATGCTATGCGATATTAAATAAAATCGAGCTAAAATCAGCCAAGCAGTCCCAGAAAACAAATCCTTTTCATTTGAACTTTCCTGCTTTCCAAAGCCTTAGTCTCAGTTTCATATTCGTATTCAAATATGGCTTTGAATCCGGAACGGATGATGATAAGGGAAGGGGTCGGGTTGGGCTTGGGTCGTCGTCTGACGCCGGCTGCCTTCCGACCGGCGGCTGTCGACTGGCGGCTGTCGATTTATGTCTTTCGTAAGTCAAAACGCAAATTGACAACTTAATGCCATCAAAGTTCAAAGTGCGCACAATAAACCCCGGCAACATGCGGCACCCAGATGAGTCTCTTCTCCCCCCCTCTCTCACTCTGCTCATATTCCCAACTCCATTATCAAGAGCCAAAAGCTGCAACAGCAAAAAAAAAACAAAAAAATAAAAGGCATTGGGAAAAAGTCTGGCATTCGATTGCCAATGGCATTGTCGATGCCGATGTCCATGTTGATGTCGATGTCGATACCCATTTCGATGGCACAGGCATTGACATTCAAATCTAAACATAAATAATAACAATGATAAACATATCAACACGTCGACAGCGTTGGATCTGGCCTTGGCCTGGAAATCGCACACATGCACAGCGACACACAGACACAGACACAGACACTGACACAGACACAAATACAGATAGATTTACACATGGTACATGGTACACGGAGTAACAGATGCCGCATACTGATACGAACGAAGCGCCACACACACACACACACACACACACAGGCACAGAGAAAAGGGCAACAGCATTTTAAGGATTCATGCTCTTCGGGCCTACAAATCGAAAGAAAGGAGAAGAAAACATTGACCAACAAAAAAAAAAAAAAAGAGAAAAGAAAAGAAAAGATAAATAAAAAAAGAAAAAAACCGCCTCTGACACGACAACGACATGAATTGCAACGATAAAAGGTTGAAACTTGGTTTAGGACAACATGAAAAGTGACCGGCAATTTGCCAGTTGCCAGTTGCCAGTTTCTACTTGTTTACATTTTTTTTTTCTTTTTCTTGTTTTTTTTTTTTTTTTGCATGCCATTCAAGGAAAAAAAAAATGCGCATAAACTAAGTGTTGACGGAAATGAATGAAAATTAGAACACAACACTAAAAAGGGATTGCAATGGAATTCCATTGGGCAGCAAAGCTGATCAGAGTCAGGGCTAAATGCTTGGGATGCTTAGAATGCGTCTATTTAAGTTTTTTTTTGGGAACTCACTGCTCCAATTCTGATAGTCGGATAATGTTGTAACGGCACTTTTGCCGTTCCCATGTCAGCGCAGCGTCTTGCATTTTGGGTCTTTTTTAATATGTTTGTTGCTGTTGTTGCATATGAAGCTACCAAACTTGACGACAATGTGAAATATTTTCAGTTTGGATATCTAAAAAGAGAGTCGGGCGGGTTGGGGCAGGGCAATGTTTTGGACCTGATAACGGACTGAGCGTTGGAAGCGTGTTCGGCAATACCAGGAAAATTGTGGAAACATGAAGCCAAGTGGCGTCGTCGTCGTCGTCATCATCGTCATCGTCGTCGTCGTTGTCATCGTCAACGCTGTCCGTATGCGTTGACATTTGAACTTGGCAATGAGTCATCACAAAAGGAGAAAACAAAAAAAACAAAACAAAAATATAACAAAAATGAACGGCTTTCTCAGGCAAAGTAAAGAGTGAATACCCTTGCAGACCCGGAGTCAAGTTGCCTTCATAAATTTCAAAAACAAAATGTTTCTTTCTCTGAAATCTATATATATATATATATATATATATATAGGGTTGGATGATGATAGTTTTATGTCCAAGTGTTAGTAACAAAATAAAATGCATAGCTGACACTTTTAGTTAGAATGACTTGACAAACAAAATAAGAAGTCATCTTTTGACCGATTTTTCTTATGGCTTATATATATATATATATATATATATCTATAGTCTGTTCATAATCATACTTTACATAAAAAGGCGCTAAATAGTTCAGTTTGTGTCGAATATCTTGGTAAACAAACTATTTCTTTGTACGAAAACTAATCTTTCGATCGATCTTTTCTATGGGAGTTATACGATATTTTAATTATATCCGCCAGACTTTGAATATATATATTGCCTTTTGTAAAAAGTCGAACTTGTGTTTGTGTCAAGTTTCATCGAGGGGCTTGCATAGAAGGAGACGGACACACATGAATACCATCGACTCGCTGTATAGGAATATATATATAATTATATATATATATATAGAGATAATTCTCTCGAGGAGTGACAAACTTTACAACAAAGTAGTAATACCTCATATAAAGGTAAGCAAAAAACAAAAACAAAAAATAAACCCGACAAGGGAAAAAACGTTGGAAAAGATACAACTATTTTCAATGTTGCAGAGATTTGTTATTGTTGTTCATGTTGTGTTGTGGTTGTTGTGGTTGTTAGTGCTGTAATATGTTGACCTTCCTGGAATTTTCAGGCAGTGTCCAGCTCCAGCTGTGCCAAGCAAATGGTCCATCTCCTTCTCTTTACAACGATTATTGTGAGCACATCCGTTGCTATTTAATAAGTCACTTCACAAATTTTTGTTATATAACATTTTGGGGCATGTGGCGGCACTTGAGGGGGGAAAAATGAAAATGGATAATAGAAATACTATTGCTGCTCCAAAATGAAGAACTGAAGATCTGGCTCTGGAATGTTCGTGTGTTAGTGAAGTGAAGTGAGGGAAAGGCTCTCCATTCAATCCAAGTGCTCTCAAGTGGCCAAATATTTAAAGGTTTAAACCAACTCGATTTCAAAAAAAAAAAAACAAATCTCAAATAAACCAGAAACTAATATTTCTAGCATATTTAGATACACACAAAATGATTTCATATACAGTGTTAACGATTATTCATTATTCATATTTTTCGTAGCTTATTTTCAACATTTTTATGTTCCGCCTGAATCACAATTCTCGCACAGACATTTCGTCCTGTTCCATTCCCATTCCCATTGCCATAACCATAATAACAATAACAATAATAATAATAATAATAATAATAATAATAAAAAAGTGTTTGGCACAAATAACTGTCACTTAAAATAAAAATAACTTAAATTCAGGTTAATATCCACAACTAATATGCGGTCCCCCAGGGACGAGACAACCCAACCAAGTGGAGGAAGCTAGCTGGAGCTGTGTAGCAGCTGTTGATTCTGTTGTTGTTGTTGCTGTTGTTGTTGTTGTTGTTGTTGTTGTTGTGGTCAACAACTAATTATAATCAATTCTAATGGTCTTTAAATTGCTGCTCTTATTGCTCGCTATCGCTGCCTTTTCTGGGCCGCACTTTAAAAGGTGGTCTTCCTGCTGCTGCTGAACGTAGACACACCTGCCACACCCCCTTCATCCTGCCACACTGGCAGCCAACCCACCCATCATGCCTTGTCCATTACCTTTTACCCAGTTGAACGCCTCGATATTCCTCTTGTTGTGGCCATTTAGTTGGTGCACGTAATTCTTTTGTACTCGCGATTTTTATGGGCTTTCGGCTTTTCCGCTTGGTTCTGTTTCGATGCTGCTGCTGCTGTTGCTGCTTATGGCCTTAAGGAGAAGAGCCATGGCCAAAATGAACGGAATGGAAACGAAACAAAACCAAAACGAACCCATTTCTGTTATTTTCAATAGAAACTCAAAAGCAGTTTGTTGACGCTGCCACGTTCGGTTCAGTTCGGTTTGGTTTTGGTTTGGTTTGGTTTTGGTTTGGATCGGTTTGGTTTGGTTTGGTTTTGTTTGGATTGGGTTGAGTTGATGGAACCCTATGGCAACCGCATTGTGTCAGTTTAACACGACAATCTACTTAAATAGCGACCCGTATATGGACAGCGAAAGCAATGGAAAGGGAGAGCTAGTCACATCGACTGGAAGGCATTGGGATTGCAACTATGCCAGCAACGGGAACTGAACCTGTGTGCATGTTGAAGGGTAGGGGGTGTGTGTGTGTGGGTGTGTGAATTGAATGGTTTCATCCCTCGTTGCTTATGTCAAATTGACATTTTTCATTTTCGCTTAAAAACCACAAAAACCGCCAGATTGTTTGTCTTAACAGCGGCTGGCATTCCGTTGCTGTCAATCACAGCTGATGTGCCTCACTTACCCCGAACCGCCCTCGCACACCCCTCGCACACGCACACGCACACGCACACACACACACACACACAGACAAACACACTTGCAGGCTGTGCGGAGATATTCTCGCCCTGCACATTTGAACTTAATTTGACATGGAATTTATACCAACCAGTGAAACAACCAAAAAAAATGAAGAAGAAGAAGAAAACCAAACAAACAGCAGACACCAGGCGCTAATGTTTCCTGTCACAGGCTATGACGCCTAGCGAAGGAGCGAATGATTCCCCCCAACCCCCCCACACACACACCCGTCTGCCTCTTGCTGTGTGTGTGTTTGTTATGGAGGAGGGATCGGCCAATTACCCACACTCCAATCATACATTTCCCATTTCGAGAGCGTTTTTGCCATTCACACATTTAACACATTTGTGCGAAACTCGATTCTGATAGGGGGGTGATGAATGGCCTGTCAAAGTTGCGACAATCCAAAGAGAGCGATATAAAGCGGAAGAGTGCCATCTGGAGAGAGAGAGAGAGTGGGAAAGAGAGAGAGAGAGTGAGAGAGAGAAAGTGAGAGAGAGAAAGTGAGAGAGAGAGGGAGGGGGAAAGAGCAAGTGCACAGAATTCAATATTCAAATAGAACTAAGTAGAATGCCAAAATTGATATCGATAGATATCGATAGACAATAAAGTACAGGTCAACGCTCACGCGATATCTTTTACAATTAATATAATTATATTTATTAATTGCAAAACTTTTCTAATTTTTTTATTAAGTTATTTTTGGAAATTATTTCTAGAAAACAGAAAACATTTTTCGCTTTACCAAATCCAATTGTAAATTCGTCAATTTGATAAAGGGCCAAATTGAACTTGGATGCAATTCAGTCAGCAAATCGCTAATTGGAGCTGTAAGTGCATGTTTGACTGACTGCCCAAAAGTGGGTGAGCAGCTGCAGAGTGGCCCAACTGCTGTGGTTGCAACTAACAACAAACCATCTTGCTACAGCACCACCTACCAGATATGAGCCACCTGCAGGCCGCCTCCCACTTGGAATGGCCCCTTCGATGTTTCATCTTTGCTGTGGAGTGGAGTGGGCAGCCAACTCGTGTGTTCTTCAAATTAAGTAAAAACCCATATCAGGGCGTGGCCTGTGTGCGAGTGTGTGTGTGTGTGTGTGCGAGTGTGTGTGTTGAAAGAGTCTGTGTAGTCAGTGTCTGTTATGTAATAGCATGTTACGTGTATAACTTTTATTATTATGATTATACTTTTGCTTCTGCTTCAACTGCCATGACTTGTTGTTGTTGTTGTTGTTGTTGTTGTTGTTGTTGTTTTTTTTGGTTGCAACTGCTGTTGTTGCTGTTGCTGCTGTTGTTCTTCTATATGCAGCCAAAGCTGAAGCTGAAGCAGAAGCAGAAGCTGAAACTGTAGCTGGATGCTTGCTTGTGTGGGACTTGTGTGCAAGGGAAGAAGATTCGTGAAAGTCACGTGAGTCATTAAAATGAAATACCAGCCAGTTGGAGAGTCAAACAGGTGTAGGGTTGTGTTGTTCATGGAGTGCGGTGGTAGGGTGGGGAGTGGTGTGGATGGGTGGTGGGTGGTGTCATAGTGGGAATACGGCACAAAGAGTAAAGTTTGAGTGTGGCTGGGGAGGGTTGATGAACAATGTACAATGCAATGGCAAACACAGGTGTCTCCCTCTCTCTCCCCCCTCTTCCTCTCTCTCTCTCTCTCTCTCTCTCTCTCTCTCTCTCTCTCTCTCTCTCTCTGTCTAACTCTGTATGACTCTGACTGAATGATGACATGCTTACTACTATTAACAAAGTTGTTTGTTGTTGTTTGTTGTTTGTTGTTGGTTGTTGTTTGTGTGTTGTTGTTGTTTGTTGTGTTGTATTGCTGCTGCTGCCTCAGTTGTTGTCGCTTGTGTTTGGCTCTGTTCGCTATTCTGTGCTCCTTTGTTGTATGCGCTGTCAACGCTAATGTTATCTGAGCTGAGACTTTGAGCCTGCAACAGACTATGCAACTCAAGCTACAACAACAACAACAACAACAACAACAATAACAACAACAACAACTCCAATTCCAACTCCAGCTTTAGTCGCATTCCCATTTGCAGTCACATTCGAGGTTGAAGTTGCTATGGAACTTATTGGCAACGTCATTGCCGACATTAGAGCTCGTCATCAACCTCATCATCATCATCATCATCATCATCATCATCATCATTAAGAACTTCATTTTCATTGTCATATTCATTGGTGTTTTGCCTGTTGCCTATGCCAACTAGAATTTAATTGCAATTCATTTCCAATCTACAATGTGCACTTGGTCAAAACATTGTCCCGCCGTGCCTCCAATGCCAACTCATCATCGTTCTGGCCCCTTTGGCTCCTTCCAGCTAAAAAAAGAAGAAGTCATCTGTTAATCTCACACATATTGCTTATGATCTGCATCAATCGACTTACACGGCTTAGATCTCAGCTTGAAGATGTAGTCATCTCGTAATCCGATGGATTCCCAGAGTGAAAGTGTGCTACATAATTTGCACTTCATATTTTAAGATAAAGTTTGATTATCTTGGAAAGAATATTTAATGATTAAATAAAACTAAACTTTATCAATTCTTATAAAATCCAAAAGACTTTAATAAACATCCAGTTTTCTGCAAGAGATTTGGATATTGATCGCAAATCAGATGCTGCAATGGACTTGGAATATTATTTGCATCTGATAGTCCAAATTTGCATGCATTCGAATATTCAAATATTAAAATTCATTTTTTTGCTGCATTTGGTGAAGTGAAAGCAGCTGTTGCAAAATGCAATTTTTAATTTTAGATTTTTTGTTCCCTGCTCAGGCCAAGGAGCTGCCACTTATTGTGGCATGTGTGTGCAACTCGGGGTGGCTATATTGCGATATTTATATTGCTATTTGTCTGACAGAAAAAAAATTGAGCTAAAAGTCAGTTGAAACTATGACAATAAAGCGGAGCAAAAAAACAAAACCAAAAAAAAAACAACTGTAAAAAGCTTTTAACGGTGTCAAAATGTACACAAAAAAAATGGTCTAATGCTGCATTTTTTTTTTATATTTTGGTGATTGTTAAATAAATTGCCGAATGAATTTTTGATTTCAGTTAATTGGTGTAATTTTCGTGTTAAAAATAAACAATTAATTAAGCACACACACACACACACACGCATTTTCACACAAATTATATTTAGTTAAGATTTTTTGTTAAAATTCAAATTCGATGGCTAATTGAGTTGCCAACCGGTTGACCAACAAATGAGCGACTGGCTGACAAGTTCTAACTGCAGTTTCAGCTTAAGGCATGGTGACAAAAAAATGAGGGTAACAATTTCAGTTACCATGGCCACTAATTGAAAGTGCCTGAAGGGGGATGAAATATACAGTTACGAGCCTATTCGAAATATTGTTAAATCATCTGTAAAACACAACCCCATCGACCATGCCTCCCATGGGACGCGTGTTGTGTCGCCCTTTGCAGGTGTTTCACTGTACTCAGATGCATCTCTCCATTGCCATAAGTTGTGTGTCAGGCAAATTTGTCCTTATTCCTCCTAAATGCAGGTCACTATCTTTTTTTGCTCTTAGCCTTACTTTAATAAGCTAAACTCAGCTGCTTAAATAAATAATAAAAAAAAAATATTGAAAATCATAATCGAACCTTGAAACTTGTAATCGAATAATTTTATGCATTTTGAGAATTTTTGCAGAATTTAATTCGATTTGACTAACTCGAATTTAGCTAATTTATTGCTACAAATTCTTTGCTAAGTTGGCCTTTGACATTTGACTTTGATGCCGTGTTTCGGAGCGACCAGCTAAAATCAAATATTTTTCTGGAGTTTTGTTTGGATTTTTTTTTCAAGTTATTTTTCTGGCTTTTTAGCGACTAGCGGAAATATGGAATAATTAATATTCGGTTCGCTGTTGCAGTTTCTTAACTTTGATTTTATTGCACAAAAGAAATTTCCGGCTAAGGCGACGACGGCGGCGCCAACTGGCTGACAGTCTACGAACGAGCCTGGCTAAAACCGAGGTCGAAAGCAAACGGCGACGACGGCATTAGCTGCCATAATTTTAATTGCGTTTAATGGCACAGGAATTGAATGCGAATGTTGAGCAAGCGATGAGAAAAATAATAAACGCATTAATTAAAAAACAAGCAGCAGGATTGCAAAAGAGAAAAAAAAAGAGAGAGAGAGAGAGAGAGAGAGAGAGTAAGAAACGTAAGAGTAATAAAAATATAACAATATTGCAAGCCAACGTGACCGAAACGCCATTGAGCCACGCCCACCACGCGACCATCACGCCCTCCACTCAATGGGCGTCCAGAATGGCAGTAAATTAGTCGCTCGAGACTAAATACCCACAAAATTCACGCACTTGACACAAATTCCCTTGGGGCGCATAACATTAAAATTAAAAAAAAAAAAAAATTTAAAAAAATTTATATATAAAAAAATTATATAGAAAAGAAAAGGAGAAAAAGAAATGAGCGAAAAATGAGCGAAAAATGCACAAAAACGGAAAAAGCACGCAAATAATAATTCATAATAATGCTGAATTGGCGCTGAGAGTGGGTTTTTGGAAGAGCTGGTGCGGTGTGGTGGAAAACTGTTAAATGCCTGTGGTCGAGTAACGGGGCAGAATGGAAGCCGCCAAAGCGGAAGTGCGAGCAAATGAAAAAAAAAAAAAAAAAAATGCTGCTTCCCCAAAATGTTAGCCAAGAAACTGAACAGAAATGGTCAGCAAGCCAAGGCAGAAGCGATGCATTCAGCGTCTTTGACTCGAAACTAATTTGTGATTTAAACTGCATAAATTGACATATGCAATGATGATAATTCAATAACAGTTCCAATTGCATAAAAAAAAAAAACACAAAAAACGAAGAGCAGCGATTATTAATAATCAATTGAAATTATGATTACTTTCTTAAGATGAATTCCGAATTTTTTTTTTCTTTTGAAATTTGATACGTTTGATAAGATTTTGATACAGATCAGATAAATAAAACATTTGACGAACATTTTTTCATTATGTGAACCAAAACAAATTCAAACCTCAACAACATGCAGCTGAACTGTGGCAACTCTATGAAGTTTTAGTGCCGATAGCACTCCTTCAAAGCAACTCTGTCTTACAGAACAAGAGACGAAGAAGAGAGCACATTCATTTCCAAATTTCGCGTACCGCTTGCACATCGTCAATAAACCGACTACAAAAAAAAAAAAAAAAAAAATGGATTTGTTGAAAAAATTAAGAGTTAAGCGTCGATTAGCGGAAGAAGAAAATTTCGATGTGTCCCTTCCCAAGAAGATAAAATTGCAACCACCAATTTCATCATATGAAACAGACGAAGGTTTTGAAGATTATGATATGGAAGTGATAGATTGTGATATAGAAGTGGAAGAGGCGATATATGAGGAACTTCTAATATGGTGACAACAAGGCGCTCCAATTGTCGATGCACGTGTGCAAGCAGAAACGCACGTATCACACATA
Source organism: Drosophila melanosoma (assembly GCA_035042045.1). Classification (NCBI taxonomy): domain Eukaryota; kingdom Metazoa; phylum Arthropoda; class Insecta; order Diptera; family Drosophilidae; genus Drosophila; species Drosophila melanosoma. Next base: position 509,194 of record JAWNLY010000179.1, read on the forward strand.
CACAAACACACATACACACACACACACATACACTCGCACATGTTTTTTTTTCACAAATAAAATCTCACAATTTTGGCACAAATTATTTAGTTCATATAAAACTGTTCTCACCAAAAAAATAAACAAATTCAAAGTTTACATATCTGACCCAGAATAATAGCTATAATTTAAATTCAAGTTAATATTAAAGTTATTCGATTTAAGCGAAATAAATGTATGAAATAAAAGAAATGCGCGTTTTTCTGATTAACATTATTTACAGCTGTTGACAATTGTTGATTGCAAGAATCATGCTGATTGCCTGAAAATAATTCTGGATAATGGCGTAACCCTGGCTGGGTTACGCATGCGCACCATGTAATTTGTAATCAAATCATTTGTGAATTTAATGTTTAAATGTATTGCAGCAGAAATTGAGTGAATTTATTAACAACTCAACTCAAATTATGAGCAGTTGAAATTGCGGCATTTTGTGCCACAAACTTGTCAAATGTTGCCTCCGTTTCCCATTCTGATCGCTTCAAATCTGTATTGCTAACATATATAAAATTATGTTAGCTATTTTTAAATTGTTTCATTTGGCATTAGGAATCAATTAACAAACATTAATTTCACATATATTTGCAGTGCTTGTACATAATAAAAGTTGATTGACTAAGGAAAATAGCTAGATTTAACAAAAGGAGTTGTACGGCTTTTTTTCGGCTAACTCCAGAAAAAATTACAGATCTGCAGATATTCAGTAAGAGCAACCCTGTTGATAACATTGATGCTCTATCGATAGTTTACTTATTTTGTATATCGATTTATCGTGCTTTTTGCAAAGCCCGCGCAGAGCCAATAGTAAAATTAAACTGATGCAAAAATATTTATAGCTCTGATTTATTGTTGAAAATATTGTCACAAGTCAATAAAGAGATTTTCAAAAAGGGAGCTGCTTATATATAAAAATATGTATTCAAATTAGAAAACGATTGCTTTATTTTTTACGTATTGCAATAGTTTTATATATAAATACTTTTGCATATAAATCTAACAGCTGATTTTCTCCATTATTTTCAGATGGCGCGTAATGTGGCAGCAGCAAGAGGAACTTTTAACATAAATGCAGCAACGCTGAATGAGACAATCTAGTGGGAAATCTTGTAAGGAAGACAGAGAGGGATAGAAGGAGGAGGGAGTACGTGGAGATCGAAAACGAAAATGTGCTTCGGCAGCAATTCAAATACGACGACAACTGCAACTGCAACTGCAACTGCAACTGCAATGCTTACAAACTTATTAGCGAAGTGGACGAAATCTACAAACTGGCCCAAAGACAGCAACGGTAACAATTATCAGCAGAGGTGCATCCGTGGGGCAGGAGAGAAGCCACACAAACAACGAGCAAAACATCAAAACATGCAGCAGATGCAGGAAATGCAGGAGGAGCAGGAAAAGGCGGGGAAACAGCAGCAGCAGCAGCAGCAGCAGCAGCAGCAGCAGCAGCAGCAGCATAATCAGCGGCAACATCAACAACGCCAGGAACAAGGACATCAAATAAAGCAAATGACAACTGGGATAAATGGAGTGGCAGTCGCCGTTGCGGCAGCCAAAGAACATGAACACAAATACGAATTTGGACGAGACCCAGGACAACGACGTCGAAAATGCAATACTGTTGCCAGAGTGCAGCCTCAGCAGCAGCAGCAACAGCAACAACAACAGCAACAACAACAGCAGCAACAACAGCAAAAGCAGAAGCAGTTTAGGAGGCCATATCAACGTGGCTGTCTTTCAATTGTCCTGTGGTTGACGTTGGCAGCAACATCGACGACAGCAGCAGCAGCAGCAGCAGCAACAACAACAACAACAGCAACAACTGACAAGCCAACACCAACACCAACACCTTTAACAACAACAGCAACATCAGGAGTAGCTGTGCCGACAATAGCCCAGCGCATCGCTCGCTCGTTGAGCAGTGGCCACAACATCGTTGGCGTTGGCGTTGGCGTTGGCGCTGGCGTCGGCAGCGGCAGCGGCAGCGGCATTATCGGCCACAACAGTGGCAAGAGCAACACAAGAGAACACTATGAATTGAGCAATGGCGCCGGTGGCGATGGTGTTGGTGGTGTTGCAACTGAAACTGAAGCTGAAGCTGGAGCTGGAGCTGGAGCTGGTGCTGGACCAAATGTTGGTGGTGGCGGTGCAGCGGGCATTGAGTGTCCCAGCTTCGATGATAGCTCCGCCTGTCCATGCTACAAGTTCGAGGATGGTATGTGCAAATGGGCAAGCGAGCAAACGAACCGAACTAATTAAACGCATCAAAGCCGACCAGAGCAAAAGTTTATTGCATCCAACAACGTGTAGACAAGCACAATAACAAATCACGGCAACCCTAAAGCAACCCCCAAGGAACACACAACACCCAGTTCAGTCCAGTCCAGTCCAGTCCAAAAACCCACTCAATGCCTTTAGTGTCATTGTGTGTGGGTGTGTGGGTGTGCGTGTGTGTGGGTGTGTGTGTGTGGGTGTGCGTGTGCGTGTGTGTGTGTGCGTGTGTGTGTGTGTGGGTGTGTGACCACTATTTAAAGGCCAGCACATGCTACGCATGCCAAGATTGTTTACTTTGACACCGCAGAGCGTCAGCAAATCAAAGTCCAGTGTCAAGCAGAGCCAACGGGAAGCCAGCTGTGAAAATTAGCACTTTAAGCTCCACACATGCATATCATTATCAACAGTGGCCAGAAGATTGAGAATAGCTTCAATTTGATTTTTTAATTAACGCTATTTAATTGCAGTTCTGTGATTTTTAAGTACTTCATCAAAAATTATCTTTCGCTTGAATTTTGATATAATATTCTCGATTGTTTTTGGTTTTAGTTTTTACTTTAAAAGCAATCAAGTAAAAACAGCTTTGTTTTTTGAGCTTTGGGATATATGGTATGTGTGAAGATCATGTGTGCATTTCTAGAGGCATTCTTGTGCTTTGCGAGCAACGAAGTTTACCAATTCCTGCAGCAAAATTATGTTTAAGATTAAGTACTTGTTGGCCAATAATGTTAGCCTTACAATGTGTTGTCCTCTTTAGGAGTCAACTTAAATATACGGACAAACACTTTGCACTCATGCACAGATCCACTTGCAACAACAACACACACACACACGCACACACACACACACACACACACACTTATGCCCCACTCAAATGATGCATACACTTTGGGTATAATAGAGACTGTGCTTTTATCCGGCTCTTTGGCTCTTAAGCTTACTCAAGCGAAATTGTGAAGTTAGCCAATTGAAATAAGCGTTGCCTGGTTAGCAAATAATATAGATTACAATGGCCAGAAGCAGCAGAAACAATCATCGTTATGCTTTGGCCATATTGAGCCTCTTTGGGCATGGTGTTTAGACTAATTGAAATGCATGAAGTGAACTTGTTGATACTCACAAATGAGGGAAATGAGGCTAAGAGAATCGAAAGGTGGATTTTATATAGCTAAAATTCTCATTCTTAAACGAGAAGTGGTTTCCAGTAGTCTGGCGATATCCAAAATTTCTATTTTTGCTGATTATTTTTTTTTATAACATTTTCCCGTCCGCAGGCCTTTTCCTTGAGTGTCCTGGCACAACGGCTGTGTCGCTGCGCTCAACGCTGGAACGCATCTCGGCGCCGATACACTCGCTGTCCATTTACGATTTTGATCGGTCTGTCACATCGCTCTCCCAGGACGTTATCCAGCCGGGAGTGCACATACGCCATCTGCAGTTCTCGCACTCGCACCTGGAGGCGCTTAAGGAGAATAGCCTGCGCAACGTACGTGGCAGCCTCGAGTCCCTCAGCATTGTCAATGGCAAATTAACACAGGTAAGTTAACCAACAATTCAAATTATGTATACGCCAATGCAAAAGCAAGAAATCTCTTTACAGTCCCTCACACAATAATTGTGAAAATGCAATTCCCAACCAAAAGTACTCAGACACCAAAATAATTGCACACAAATTTTAGTGCATCCTTCCAAAATTTGGCTACGACAGTTGCCTTGTTGCCTTGTTGCCTGTTACGCCGTGCAAATGCTTGCCACGCCCTTCAGGAATCGCTATAAGTTGTGGCATCGTTTGACAACTGCTCAACAAACACGACTCACAAAAGACAGCTTTTGCAACGGCAATGGCAATTAGTGCATAGCAGCCAGGTTGCTCATTAAGCAATATGCAAAAGTACAGATTAATTCCGATTTATATATATTATATATATATATATATATATATATATATGCGTGCAAATGCTTGAGGAATCGCTATAAGTTGTGGCATCATTTGACAACTGCTCATCAAATACGACTCACAAAAGACAGCTTCTGCCAATTAGTGCATGGCAGATTAATTCTGATTTATATATATATATATATATATATATATATATATATATATATATATATACATCATTTAGCTTAAACAAATCTCGTCTACACTACTAACTAATTAAAATCAACTCTCCCTTAAGGCTAGAAGAAGAAGAAGAAAGCAAACTCATTACAAAATCTCGCCAAGTTGCCAATCGTCAAAGGCTCTGAAAAAATATATTGAAAAAATATTTGTATTTAATATGGTTTTTTTTTTTTGCTGGGAAGAAATATTAATAGCCATAGTATAAGTCGGAAGGGTTCTGGTAGTAGTATTACCAGGTGGTTCCAACGTAAAGGCGAAAACGTCTTCTATAAACTTAATTGTGTTGGTTTTAAATAAACAAAATATACGCAAATCTCTTCAATAAATAATGAAAAACCTGAATCTGACTGACGCAACTCTTGCGGATCTGAAGGAATGCCAGTCAGCGCCAACAACTGCCTCAACTCCACTCAATTCCACTCAAAGCACAGCTTCAAAGCAAACAAATCCAATGGAATAATTACACACACACACACACACATACACACTCATATCATCACATACACATAAATAGCGAGAAATCGAAATCGGATTGAATAACAAAAAATAATTGTAATTTATTGAATAAATGCCAGCTATTTAAGACTCTTAAGATAACTTCACTTTTCTGATAATTATATATTTAATATATATAATAATATAATTATATAATTATGTATATTCAACAATTATTAAAAAAGCGCGCACAAAAGTATGCATTGCAATTTTAAATATTTTGCATTCTATTTAATTTGCACCAAAAAGCGCTGCATACTTTTAAGCGGAGGCACAAAACTTTGCCAAACAAAAACAAATACAACCATCCAATTTTTGAAAAGAATCTATTTTTTACATCTTTTATTTATTTATCTTGTCACATCACAGAAAGCTGGCAAAATATTTGGTAGGCGTGGTCGATGCAGTCAAATCTAATTAGTGGTGCAAACATACGGCCCCAAATAATGTTCATAAATGTTGGGCAAACTTAAAAAAATGCAAATGGTTTTCTAAGCCATTAATTTTGTAAAACAGCCGCCGCCGCAGCAGCAGCAGCAGCCAGAGAAGCGGCAACATTGGCAGCACTGGCAACACTGGCAACACTGGCCAAAACAACAAAAGCAACAAAATTTCGACAAGCGGCACTTCGGCAGCCATAAAAAGTAATTTGCCGCCGCGAAATAACAAACGATCCAAAGCCAAAAACAATTGGGTTCAATAAAATAATTTTCACCCAAAGGCGAAAGGCAGCCAGCTGGAATCATGCGTTATGGGCGTGGCAGTAATACAAATTGTGGCAAAATGGAAAAAAATACTCCCGCTGCATTGCAGAATTTGAATTTATTAATAATTATTACGAGCAAAAAAAAAAGAGGACTTGCAAAAATTCTGCTTAGGCAGCAACTGCTGGAGTAGGACCTGGCAGTGTCGTAGCAGTTCCTGTTGGCTGTATAGTAGTAGTACCAATTGAATCTGTCGTAGTAGTACCAACTGGCAGTGCCGTAGTAGTTCCAATTGAATCTGTCGTAGTTGTTCCTATTGGCTGTGCCGTAGTAGTGTCAACTGGCAGTGTTGTGGTAGTGTCAATTGGCTGTGGCGATGGCGGCCTAATTATCTCTGTGGGAATCGTAGTCCTTATCAAAGGGACACAGGCCATTTCTTTATCACCCAGCTGCATCCGGGCACAGCGACGGTAATCCGTCGGCAGCCAATCTGCAAGAAAAGGTTTAGGAGTTACGTGGGATCAATGGGATTAGCAGCAGAGCACTCACTGTGGCGGGGTCGATGATGGCAGTTTCTGTTGCGCAACTGGCATTGGTTTGCCAGCACCTTGCACAACTGACCGTTGCGTGAACGTGCGCAAATCTGGCCACGGGGCGATGTGTGCTTACAGACCACCGGACGCCAGGGACAGTCTCGTTGGCACCAGAACGCCTTTGCTGCTCCCACGCCTCGCACCCGCCGGCAATCGTTGTCCGCTGTGTGTGTCCATCTCATCCTAAGACGACTGCTGCTGCTGCTGCTGTTCCCACTGCTGCTGCCCAGTTGATGGCCATTCAGCGTGATCAGCTCGCAAATGTTATTGAAGCGACGGCAAATGCCGCCCCAGGTGCGGCCACAGACGCGCGGACTGCGAAAGCCACAAACGGCAGGAAGGCGGCAGGGTGCCGGACGTATCCCTCCTTCTCCAGGCTGTGCTCTTGTCGATGGTAGTAAAATGAGTACTCCTGCTCCGAGCACAGTGACTGCTAAAAGCAAATGAACAAGTTATTTAGACGTAAACTTAATGTATCATGGCCAACGAAACCTACCGATTAACGTGGCCAACTGCATGTTGATATGTTGATATGCTGGATGTGATTGTGGTTAATCAGCTTGGACAGCAGCTCATCGTTCTTATAGCCCTTGAAGACTGGGCGAAACAAAGGCAACAGCAAAGAATGGCTGGAGGAAAAGCAGCTGTCCAAACTTTTTTGTTTTGCATTGCTTTTTTTTTAAGTGCCAAGGTTAATGACTTCAAAAACTGAATAATCGATGTATGCACATAGATGAAAGCATGTCAAAATGACATTCATATTTTCTTGTTGATTGTCAAACATATTTTTACATCAATTCTAATTGAAAACTGGCTGACAGGTTGAACATATTACGAGAAGTTGCCATTTTTTCTCTATTAAATCGTACTTTTGATTGAGAGTCAAATTATTGGCAAATGATTCTGTTTGCCAAACATTTGGAATATGAAGTTGATTAATTCAGCTCAGCAATATTGGCCAAGAAATTGCTTTCCACATTCTTTGAATTATTAAATGACAAATGCAAAATGCATGTTTCATTTTTAAATTTGTCCGTTTTTTTTTGTGTATTCTCATTAGAATTTTCTTTGAGCTTTTGAGTTTTCTAATTTATTTATTTATTTATAATTTATTTCAAATATATTTTTATTTACTGTTTTATTTGAATTGTGTGCTTTTCATTTATTTCAATATTCACTTAAAACTTGACTAAATGCATTCTGATGGTTTTTGATGGAATTTTAATATAATTATTGCTCGATTGAAGATAATTTTTGGACAAGTGATATCTATATATATGTATCCTATATATATATATATATATGTTCAGATTTACTTCTTTGTACTCATTTGATGAAATGTGTCAGAAGCACGTGGATTGCATTCGATTGTTTCATTCATTTATTCAATTGTTTGCCATTTTGCCATTTTGCTATTCAAAAAATTGCACAACAACAAGCGAAAACATATGCCAAAATTAGGCCAGCAAAACATGCATATAAAAAATTAAATGAAATGTAGAAAAATCGACGAGACAATGGGGCTTACAATAAAGTTGGGCGGCTATGTTCTGGCCCTATAAATAGGCACATCGGGCAACTGGTAATCATCAGCAACTTTCGTTAGCTCCTGATAACAGTTACAACAGTTACAACAGTTCCAATCAGCTCGCAACATGTTGAAGATTACCGTTTGTTGTTTACTGCTCGTCGTCCTGATGGCCGTCTGCGAGGCAGATTCTGGCAAGCGTTCGCATTGCTTGGGTCGTTGCACATCCAAGGATAAACACTCAAAGGAGAGGGTGTGCGTCCGGGATGCTAAAAAACATATATGCACCAAGCTGCGTCCCTGCACTCTGCGAGAGCGAAACTGTGGCCTAAGAAATCTGGGCTTGGCGCCGCTCAAAGTGACCAGCCGTCGTCGTTGCGCCAATATTAAAGGCAGCTCCGGCTCTGGTCGATGTGCTCGTCGTCATCGCCCCGCCAAGATCCACAGATCCAAGAAGCATGTGAGCAGATGCCAAACCAAGTCCTGCAAACATCAAAAGCGCAACAGCTGCTGGAGCTCCAAAGATGGCCGCAACGAATGGCTGAGCTCCTGCGAGGCCCGGCGAAGGAACTGCCTCAACGCCAAGAGCCCATATCTGCAGCTGAGGCGCGTCAAATCTTCGCGCTGCCACCACTAATTGCGTTCCACTATCAAGGGCAAAGCATGCTGACGACAACAAATCCAAATCCGTAGACGACATATATATATATATATATATATATAATTCCAACGTAAAAACCACAATTTTCTAAATGAACCCTTGAGAATTCGATGGGATCAAGTGGTCTCTCCTTTCTGCAAGTGTATCTATATATATATATATATATATGTCTTCTGCGTTCCCTGGATAACTGCTCTCTTATATTCTTTTTTATTGCATCTAATTTTTTTTTTATCGTATTTTAAACATTATTTTTTTGTTTTGGTTATTTTGTTTCAAATTCAAAGCGCTCGTAAATATTTCATAATGTTGCGACAATAAAAATAAATATCATTTTATGGTAGCCATTTCTCTGTTCTGCTTTTGTTCCTGCCCGCCTGCCTGCCTAGTAAAGCATATAATGTCAGTTGGGCACAGGGCACACCTCTTCACCACCCCGGGACTGGTTGGCTTCACTTGGCCATAAATTTGCTTGGGGGGCAGTTTTCAAGGCGCCAAGCCAAGAGCGGCCGAAACGGCGGCGCAAATGTTCAATAAATTAAAATCGACTGCCATAAATTTCCATGTCAGTACATTAATTAAAAGGCCGTAATTCGCTTGGCCATGTCACATGGCAGAGACTCCTCCATTCTGTCTGTCTGTCTGCCTGTCAATCTGTCCGTCCAGTTATACAAGGTGTGCAGTCACCTGACTCACTTGCCTCACTTGCCTCACTTGCCTCACTTGCCTGACTTGCTTCACTTGCCTCGCCTGCCACACCTGCAGTCACCTTCAACATTGCAACTCCGCCGTAACGGAATTTTTTTAAAATTCAATGCAATTAAAAAGCCAAACATTTCGAAACGGTGGAATCCATCCATTGCCGAGTGAATTTCATTATACTCCTGCTGCGATGCAATTTAAAATTGCAAAAATTACACATATTCTTCGACAGGACAACAAACCGATCTTTGTCTTGGTCTTCCGTGCATCTAAAACTTAAACAATTAGTTTATTTGTACACAACTTATTATGTTTTAGTGATGTGTGAATATAATTTACGCTTTTTTTTTGGCGGTATTATCGATACTCAACGAAATGCAATCCTTCATCTAATAACTCAATTGTAATAATTCGATATATTCGATTTACTTTTTTATGCCGCACGTTTTTTTAGCTTCTCATTCTATCCAAGTCAGCCAAGCGTGCTTAATAAAATTTAGCAACATTTTTTTTTTTTATATTAACTCAGTTGTTACTCGAACGTGTTCTGACAAACAAACAAACAAAAAATAAAATAATAATAGAACATTCAACTTTGTGTAAATTTTTGTTAAATTGAAAACTTTTCGCGTAGTAAAAATGCCAAGTGAGGATAAGCTCAATAACACTGAACCGCCAGAGAAGAAGCAGAAAATGATGATGGACAAAACAGGCAAGTCATCATCGGACAAGATGAAAAGCATCTCGTTTTTGTCATCTGATGGTTACGACAGGAGCAGCAGCACCCCAACCACCACCACCACCACCACAACCACTACAACCACCACAACCACCACAACCACCACCACCATCAGCACTGGCAGCAACTACAACTCCATAGGAAAAAAGCCTATTCAAGTCGGACGTCGTCAGTTTAAATCTGTTGGGCAAGCAAAATCCTGCCTGGTGGTTCACTTACCCGAAACGGACAACATTACCGGGCCAAGTCCGGACCTATTGAAGGCCGTGTCTCCAATGCTAAGCATGTCCCTTAAACTCCAACTGAAGAACAACTGCAAGCGTCTGCCCACAATTTCGGCACCACAATTCTTTAAGGAATCATTAAATGCAATCAAGGCGATGGCACCTGCAAAAACAGTGCCAAAAGACACAAATTGCCAAGTGGGCCAATTGGCTTCGGCCATAATAGCAAAAGAAAAAAGCATCCATCCACCTGAGATATTAAGGTATAAATATAACATAAGCATCCTTGCAGCAGGTCTTGCAGCAAATAAACCAGATGATGATGATTATGCTAATAATTCATTGAAGGAAAAGAACAACATATCCTCGTCGTTGCCATCAACTTCCAGTGCCATGGACAAGGAGAACCTAAGTGGAACAGACAATAATATCACCGAGCAAGTTCGTCCATCGAAAAATCCGAACATAGAGCATGTACGCACAGATGCCAATTCGGCAGTGCAACCCAGAACGTGGAAGCGACGCATGCGTAACCCATTTCCACGTGCATTGGATCCACCAAGGCGCGTGGTAATCCTGCACGTTAATGGGCTGCCGTGCGATGTGACCTTGCCGCGCCTCCACGAAATCTTTGGCAAATACGGTCCGGTTGTAGGCATTCAGTTACCATTTAATAAATACAATCTTTACAAAACTGGTCGCAGATATGCCTATATCGAGTTTGCCGATGTCACGGACTGTCAGACAGCCCAGAAATCAATGGACGGTACCATAATCGATGACCATCTCATCTCAGTCAGACCCTTCGATCACAACCTGTTGTGTACACCATACAATCATATTTAACTTTAAACACTCTTTGAATTCTCAATAAACATAACCAAACAAACACATTTATTTTTTTGTAATTATCATCTGAAAAAAATAAATGAATATTAAAAAAAAAAAACTAGTTTATGCTGTCTTTGCAGACATTTTCAGATTTGCTAATAATGCTTCAAATATATTAAACGTATTCTATACTATATATATACTATATCATTGAATGGGTATTTAAAATGTACTTAAAATAAAATTGTTTCAATTGCTTCTGGAAACGCAAAATGAATTCCACTTGAATAGCTGTAAATTTGTAGGTGTGTGTGTGTGTGTGTGTGTGTTGACAATACTTGCACACAAAATGTAAACAAGAGTTGAGCAATAAAATAAAAACAATTATGTGCTTCCATTAATTAATTTTTTTATTTTATTTAACGAAACAGTTTGCACAACTGTGAAGTCTGTCTAAATAATTAAATAAACTGTTATAAAAATGAATCAAAATATAGAAGGAAAAGAAAAAATAAAACGAACAATTGTTTACTATTGCATATGGCTTCTTTTTATCGTGAAAATCTATCGATAGTCACTGCTTTTGCATATCGATTACTATTTGCATGTCAACAGTAAAATATAATTTCAAGTCAAATTAAGCTATTATTCCAAATGCCATTAGTAAAATGCACTAACTGAAGCAGTTGACAAATTCACACATATATATATATATATATATATATATATATATATATATATATATATATATATATATATATACTTGAAGTAATTCCAACGTAACAACCCCAATTTTCTACATAGCTTCCATTGAATGAATCGGTTTTTAAATGAACAATTGAGAATTCGATGGGATCAAGTGGTCTCTCCTTTCTCCAAGTGTATGTATATATATATATGTCTTTAAAATATAAGATAACAAGCTGAAAAAATAAAACGAAAAACAATTGTTTGTTTACTATTGCATAAGCTTTTTTTCTATCGACTAAAAACCTATCGATAGTCACTGCTGTTGTACAGCGATTTTAAATTGCAATGTTAACAGAAAAATACAATTTTGAGTGAAATTAAGCTGATATTCAAATTGCCAATAGTAAAATGCACTAACTGAAAGTTTCTTAACCTGTTGTTGTGTTTTTTCTTCTTGTTTTTTGTCTTCTTCTTCCGCAGTTGCCGTCGAGAGCACTCAGCTCGATGCAGAAGCTGACCGCATTGGACTTTGACTACAACGAGATTGTGCGGATCGAGGATTACAGTTTTTATGGTCTGCGCGTTTCTAAGCTAAACATTAAGGGCAATCGCTTGCAGAATATACCAGAGCATGGATTCGCCGGTCTGGAGGATTGCATGCAGGAGATTGATGTGTCGGAGAATGGATTGCGCACATTTCCGATGATGGCGCTGCGTAGGCTGGATCACCTGCGGGTGCTTCGTTTATCCAACAATAAGATATCCACATTCTATGGCGATATTCAACTGGCCACAAACAATGCCACCGCGGCAGCAGCAGCAGCAGCCGCTCTCAAGTTACCATCTCTAATCATGCTGGATCTCAGCTCCAATCAGTTTAGTGAGATTATTTACGACTGCTTTCGTGCGTTCCCGCAGGTGAAGACCCTGTCATTTTATGCGAACCAAATCGAGCTGGTGGCTTCTGAGGCATTCAAGAGCCTCAAGGAGCTAATGTCGTTGGACATGTCACACAATCGCATCATCTCACTGGACCCCAAGGTTTTCGCCAAGAATAAGCGGCTGCAGACCGTTGATCTGAGTCACAATCACATCCATGCCATCAGTGGCGTCTTCTCCAATTTGCCCCAGTTGCGCGAGGTGTTTTTATCGGAGAACAATATACTGGAACTGCCAGCGGATGCGTTCACCAACTCGACAAATGTGGACGTCATTTATCTGGAATCGAATGGCATTGCGCACATTGACCCTAATGTTTTTAGCACCTTAGCGAATTTGGATCATCTGTATTTGCGTTCCAATTTTATACCCCTGGTGCCCGTCACTCTGTTCGATAAGTGCACGAAGCTCTCATCGCTGTCGCTGGATAACAACGAGATCCAAGACCTGGAGATTGGTATGTTCCGCAAGCTGGAGCAGCTGCGAGAGGTGCGCCTGCACAACAATCGCATCCGGCGTGTACGTAAAGGCGTCTTTGAGCCGCTCCCGGCACTGCAGGAGCTGCACATACAGAAGAACAACATTGAGGACATTGAGCCGGGGGCATTTCACACATTGGATAACATGCAGCATATCAATCTGCAGGACAATCAACTCACCGTCCTAGAGGATATCTTCCCCGAGCAAAACTCATCGCTGCTCTCCATCCAGCTGGAGGCAAACTATCTGCACAAGATCCATCAGCGCACCTTCCGCCAGCAGCGGCGCATCCAGATCATGTGGCTGCGCGACAATCAGCTGGCAAAGATCGATCGTTCGCTATTTGTGGACACGCCACAGTTGGGCCGACTCTACTTGAGCAACAATCACATACGCGAAATTGAGAAGGACACCTTCGCCAGCTTGGGACTGCTGAAGTTCCTCGACCTGAGCGGCAATCAGTTGCGACAATTGCGACGGGACTATTTTGCCACACTGGTCAGCCTCGAGGAGCTAAGTCTGGCTAACAATAAGATTGAGGCCATCGAGGGCTTTGCCTTCAATCGGCTCAAGCAGCTCAAGTTGCTGGATCTCTCGCACAATCCGCTCGTGCAACTGACGCGTGACATATTCATGGATGAGCTGCCGCTGAGCACGCTCAATCTGCGCAACACATCGCTGCGCAAGCTGGAGCAGCACACGTTCAAGTCCATGCAGAATCTAAACGAATTGAATCTGGAGCGCAATCGCCTCAATCCGGCAGACATCCAGAAACTGGATGTGCCCAGCCTGCGACGTCTGCACCTATCGCACAATAACTTTAGCCATGTGGGCATCGGTGGCATTATGTCCGGCATGTTCGACAAGCTGCGCTCCCTGCAGCACCTATCGATGGCAAACTGTAGCTTGAGAAGCATACCCGATCAGCTCTTTGCCAAGAACACCAATCTGGTGCGCATCGATCTGTGCGACAATCAGCTGTCCGAGATGAACCGCAACATCTTCAGTGGATTGAATGTGTTCAAGGAGCTGCGCTTGTGCCGGAATAATCTGGTCGAGTTCCCCCACATCGCACTGTACAATCTGAGCACGCTGGAAACACTGGACCTGGCCCGGAATCAGCTGAACTCCATTGATTTCTTTAAGCTAAGCGGCACACTGAACCTGAGGCATCTGGTGTTGCGGGACAACAAGATTAGCTCGCTGAGCGGCTTTAATGCGGTCAATCTGACGCAGCTGGACAACGTGGATCTTAGCGGCAATCTGCTGCTCTCGTTGCCGGCCAACTTTCTGCGGCACTCGATTAACTTGCAACGCGTGGACTTGTCCAGCAATCGATTCCTACAGATACCCAGTTCGGCACTCTCAGATCTGTCCATACCACGCTTGTCCTGGCTTAATTTGACCGGTAATCCCATAAATAAGATCTATACGGTGAAGGAAGAGCGTTACTTGTACCTCAAGGAGCTGTACATTTGCCAGACAAACCTCTCCATTCTCACCTCCAAGGACTTTGAGGCCTTTCAGGCACTGCAGCATCTGCATCTGGTTAACAATCGCATCACGCGCATCTCGCCGGGTGCCTTCAAATCGCTGACCAATCTGTTGACCCTTGACATGGCCGTCAATGAGCTGGAGGTGCTGCCCAAGGAGCGTTTGCAGGGACTGAAACTGCTGCGACTGCTAAACATATCGCACAACACGCTCAAGGATCTGGACGAGTTCAGTTCCGAGTTGGCCCAACTGCAGACGCTCGACCTTAGCTTCAATCAGCTGGACCGCATCTCGAAGAAGACGTTCCGCAACCTGCACGGACTAGTCGAGCTCCTCTTGATGGGCAATCGTATGACCGCCCTATCCCATGACTCCTTCCGCTATCTGCGTAAGCTTCAATTGCTCGATCTGCGCAAGAACTACTTTGAGCTGGTGCCGCTGGAGCCACTAAAACCAATGGAGACAAATTTGCGCCAGCTGAAGCTAGACGGTGAGTAAATTACACCGTATTTCGCAAATCCAATTCTATATTTATACTTCACACACACAAACACACACACACACAATGACACACACACAATGACACACACCGACACACACACACAGAAAATCCACTGCATTGCAGTTGTGATGCACAAAAGCTGTGGGAATGGCTGCGGGATCATCGCAAATGGTCTCTATCGCCGTCGGGGGGCGATAACATTAATTATCTGAGGTGCGAACACCCAACTGAGCTGCGTGGCAAGGTGTTTGGCCGCATGGAGCCGCAGCAATTTTGTGACGCGCCATTAATACCCAAAATGGCCATACAGGACATACAGCCGTATTCTGTGGTCGTTTCCTGGCAGAGTCGCGACCATTTGGGTCTCACCGGCTTCGAAATTGTTTACCATGCCACCAACGATGGTCTCATTGCTGCCCCAACCGACCCAAACGAGACCAGAGGCCCTGATAATCATCACGAACGTGAACGGGAAAAGGAACTGGACCGTAACTACGATGGCACCCTACTCGTCGACCAGGAGCTGGAGCGCGAACGAGACAGAGATGCAGATGCAGATAGAGAACGTCTCGCCCAATTTGGTGCCACCGATGAGGTAAGTGGTAAGCCGGCCTTTTGCCCGCAAGCCCACATCCAAATTTTAAATTTATTTAATAGTAAAATTCTCATTGACGATGACACAAATCGAGCTGCCCATCCTCATGGGACAACGGCCACTCGGCCACTCGTTGTGTTCAAGTAAAGCATATGGCATTGTTCGATCTTATATAAACTCTTCCTAACTATACACTTATAAGAGATCCTTTCACGATTCGAATAGTCAACTAAAAACAATTACATCAAATTCTTAGATTAATTCTTTGAATTATTTAATAATTAATAATTACTATTAATTTTGTATACCACACATTAGGCTGCTCCACAAAATTAAAGTTGAACAAAAGTAAAAAAAAAAAACAAAACATAAAATGACACCCATCGTTCAGGTTGGGAAAGTGCAGCCGCAGGCCGCGAGAAATAATTTGAATAAAACGACAAGGCTCAGTCTGGCGAGGTGGGATGGGGTGGGATGGGGTTTGGGGCTGTGGTTGGCACGCAAGTAAAAGTAAACCAAACGATAACAATCTGAAAACTTGGTTCATTTATTCCACAGATACACGGCAAGCGGCTAAATGGCACGGCCAGCTCGACAAAGCTAACCAAATTGAGCCCCAACACACGGTATCACATCTGTGTCATCGGAACTGGTAATTGGCTCTCGGAGCCTTTGGCTAATGCGCTTCAAAGGCTCCACTACAATGAGACACGGGAGGAGGCTGGAGCTGGTCTTGGATTTGGTGATGTCGCCTTGCAATCTCTGTCGGACAGCTATTCGCCATATCAGCACCTGAACGGTGTCGATGATGAGCTGGACCAGCAGCAGGCGGCATTGATTGAGAACAGCATCGTGACGGACAAAGTGCTGAGCGAGGTGCTGAAGAACTCGCACATCTCGGCCTGCACAGATGTACAGACATTGGACTCGACGCCCAGCCTCATTACCGATGAGAATGGATTGTCCAGCAATGGCTTTATACACTCCATACTGACTAGACGGCTGGGCCTCATTGTTGGCTGCTGTTTGGGCATTATCGTGTTCATTGTGATGATATCGGTGCTCAGCTATGTGAAGCTCAAGAAGCAGCGCATTGAGAACGCCAAGCGGCAGGCAGCCATGCCGCCCGAATACATCTCGTATCGCCATTTCTCCATACCCAACGAGGAGCTAACGCGTACCACGACCAATGCTGCAGCTGCAGCTGCAGCGGCAGCTGGGGCTGCCTCATCGTCGGGGGCAGGAGCAGCCGTTGCAACTGTCTCACACAATATGTCGAGCGTGCCAAGCGGCATCAGCGCTCACATAAGCGGCACCAGTTTGAGCACCGGCACAACCACCACCACAGCAACAACGCCAGTTGGTGGCGTACCATTGGCGCTGGCCAAGTCGGGCAGTCGCAGTCCCATTGTGGGCATCGCTGGTCTCGTTGTGGAGAATAGCGATGCTGCTGGTGGTGGCAACGTTGCCGTCGTCGCCGTCACTACCACGCCAGCAAACAGCAATGCCAATGCCAATGGAAATGGAAATGGAAATGGAAATGGTGCCGGCACACATAGTCACAATCACAGTCACAACCACAATCATCACCAGGCGGCGCATCGTGCCAACAACAACGGCGCCATTGGGGGCTATATGGCAGCGGGAGTAGTGCTCAATACGAACCATTTGAGCGTCTGTTAGTCGCATTCAAATAGAGCCACTCGTACTCATCTGCACTTATATATATACGTATATATATATATATATATATAATATAATGTATTTTCAATTGGAATTCGCGTTTTTTTAGAGGCCCCTTAACAGCACCATTTGCGACTTGTGAATGTTGTCATTTATCCGGAAACTCAATCTCAATTGCTCTCATTTATCGATACTTTCGCAAGGGCCATCAAGAATGCATATATATGCATATATATATATATATATATATATATATATATATAGGAATCAGACGCTTTTGAAATGGAGTGCCCAAAAGGTCAGGACTCAATCCAATTCGATTCAATGAATTCGCAAGCGACCTCAAAGTGTCTCTTGGGTCCATTGATCCGATAACCCTTTGTCATATTTCATATTTGCTGTGGCATTCAATTCATTTAGCATTCAAACTTTTTATAATCAGTAAAAATGGCAAAATGATTTTTATGTTTTCAATGTGGCCCAAAATGCATTTACTTTATGAGCAAAAGCCCCAATCTACTGATATATAAACAAATACAAAAAAAAAAAAACAAACTAGGTTAGTGATAATCAACATGATACGTTCAACGTTCGTTTAGTTATGGCAATTTAAAGTAGAGGAGAATTTCCAAAAAAAAAAAAAAAATAAATAAAATAAAATAATAAAGAAAAAACGGAAAAATCAAACAAATGACACACACACAATACAATATTCAATGTAAATAAAAGTTGAATCGTAAAAACAGAAACATAAAACCAAATCAAAAGAAACGGAAATGGAAATCAGTTTTCTAAGTAATGATACAAAAATATATTAAACCAAAAAAAAATTGAAAATACCCATAATAAATGTAGGCAGAAAAATCAAAGCAAATGCCAGCTGCATATATATATGGCAATATATAAGCACACACACACACACACACACACATACACACACTACTGTAATCAGTGTTTTTTTTTTATACCAAAACTTAGAATTAAATACATTTTTTTTTTTAAGCAGCGCGGTAAGTAAAAAGTACTAAGTATATAGCAACAGAATTAAAAGAGCTAAAAACTCAAAATTAGAATTAAATTGCAAACTCTGAGCTGGCGAAAAAAAAAACATATTAACTAATTAATTAACAGATAATTAAAATGATGAAGTTTAAATAATAAAGAGCAAGCAACAGAAATAATTGTTGGCAAAACTCAAAGAGTTTCATTTGTAAAATGCATAAATCAATTTTTTTTCTCATAGTTAACTTGTATTTTTTAAGTTTCTTAAAACAATAAATAAATATTTTGATTTTTGTTTTTTAAATAATACATAAATATTTTTTAGATTTAGTAAGAACTTAAGCTAAAATAATAATAAATTGATGGCATTTTATGCATAAGCAAAACATTGAAATAATTACATACATACAGTGTATATGGCAAAGAGCAGCGTAGTATAACAATTACTTTATAGCCAAGAGCAAATGCTAAAAACTAAGTGAAGCAAGCCATACAAACAACATAACAAACAACAACAAGAAAAAAAGAAGCAATTTATGGTAAAAGTGCAACAATTTACATAATGACAAAAAACAAAACAAAATATACGAGATGCAAACAAAGCTAAAGAATTTTGTAGCAGACTTGTACTTGTAAGCAAAAAGAGAGACACTCAAACAAATCAAATCATAAGAAATGTTGCCCCATTTATGCAAAGTCCAGTTCCGTACACCAATAAACCCATAACCACATCCGCTTCCCCTTTTCCTTCCCGAACTGAACTCAACTGAACGAATGTAGTAATTTTTTTTGGGTGTATTCTCCATTCATGTTCCTTATCTCCACTCACCCATCCAAAGCTTCTGTTTAAATCATAACTGCAAAACAATACAATATATATATATATATATATATATATGTATATATATGTATGTACACATATGTACATATGCACAATTATGTATGTGTGTACAAGGCATTCTGCTACATAGCTGTTCATGTGTTCATGTATGTGTATACAGTTCAAGTTGACATTTAAAAGTCAGAGGAAACCATGAAATTGGTATTGAACTTAAGCAAAAAAAAAAACACAAAAAAAAAACAAAAAATATACTATTAACAACAAAAATTTATAGCTGAGCATATTGAAAAAATGCATATGCAAAACAAAATCATGAGTCGAACTTAAGCATAAAAATTGCCAATGCAAAATGAAATTGCTAATAAAAAAAAAAAGGGAATAAGCAAATAAACAAGTAATGAAATAATGAAATAATAGGAATAAGAATATCTCATAAAGACAGCTTTTAAGATGATCTGCAGTGTGTGTGTTATTTATTCTCTTTAAACTGGATGTAATTGGCATTAATCACTTATGCAAAGATAACACTTTCAATTATTCTATTCTTATGTAGAACAAGAAAGCCCAAAGCCCAATGGAGAATTGGAGAATTCACAAAACAAATACAATAAATGGAATTATTATTAACGAAAAAAAAATATTGTATTGAAAGCAACAAGAACTAAATATAAATAAATGACAAACAAAAAATTGAACGAAAACCATATTTTATTTATTTACTTGCTAAAAAAAAAAAATGCCCACTAAGAATATGCAATTTTCAGACTATTCTATTATATTTTTTATATACAATTTTAATTAAATGGAAATTTCCGCTGTCTTGAGCACGTATTCTCATCAGCGGCGTTAAATGCAATGCGGAATTTTAATTAGGCTTGCAAACACACATACACACACACACACATACCAAGGGAGAGTTGCGGCAAGTATATATATATATATGTGTATGATTATGTGTGTGTTTGTGTGTGTGTATCATGGTGAAGGTGTGTGGGTTGTTTAAGGCGTGAACTGGCTTGGCTTACCTGCGAAACGACATCTATTCTAATGTGTGACAGTGTGTGTGTGGGTGTGTGGATGTGGGTGTGGGTGTGTGTGTCACAGTGACGGTATGTGCAACAGGATTTGCAGCACAATTGCTAAAAACAAGCAAGCGTGCAGCATCCAGTTGATTAGGTATCTACTTCGCTGTATTAACACGAATTTCACAAACTCGAATGCCGAGCATTATCAATATGCACGCAATATGCACATTTTCAGGTGTTGAATAATAAACAAATATTTATATACATATATATATATATATCTCTTGGCAAGCCAATGTTTTTTCTGAGAGAATAGATACCTCTGTGTCTCTTTGGTATTAGCCAAGATTTGTGCAGCAGATAGAAGCTTATCCGTATATATTCCCAATCCTGATTAACAACCGAGTCGATCTATCCATGACTATAAGATTTAGATACTTCGATATTTAAATATATAAATTCTTGTATACCCCGGTTAGATGAATTTTCTTTAATTGTATTGATAATTAATATATTTTCTTATTGGCAAATATATATAAAAAATGACGAAAGTTACATAAATTATTCTCATATTTATCTGCATTCTTAATTATGTAAATTGCGCTTGCCCCTTTTGTGTTTTTGTGTGGACCCTTAGCTAATCATACATACATACATAGGTTGTCATTACGCATACATAGTGTATAAAGTATGTATTTAATGAATTGTACATTTCTCCAAGAGTTGCATCATCAACTCACAAAGATATCTGGAATCAATGCAAATTGGCTTATTTGTTTATATGCTGGCTGAAGGATGTTTGTTATTTGACTAAAGTAAATGTGGATGCTGCAGCTGAAGCAGAATTATTTAACGTTGACTCCATTTGCATTACGTGCAACAATATGTGGATAACTGAACAAACTTAAAACACTTTGCTGGTCCCTCAAGACAATTTGCAACAACAACTTCGACCTAATTTCCGACTCTTTCTGCAAAGTGAGACTCGGAGTGACCAAGAAGTCAAGTTACTCCAAGTCAAGTCGAATCAATTCAAGTCAAGTCAGTTCGACTACGTCTTTAATATCACAATTTCAATGAAAGCATTAAGGCTGATCAGAGACAGATAATAAAATTATAACTAATAATAACAGTGTAAGATTGTACATATTACAGTATGTATAACAGTATGTATTACAGTATGTATTACAGTATGTATTAAAGTATGTATAACAGTATGTATTACAGTATTTATTACAGTATGTATTACAGTATGTATTACAGTATGTATTAAAGTATGTATTAAAGTATGTATAACAGTATGTATTACAGTATGTATTACAGTAAGTATTACAGTATGTATTAAAGTATGTATTTCAGTATGTATTTAAGTATGTATTACTGTATGTATTACAGTATATATTACAGTATGTATTAAAGTATGTATTACAGTATGTATTACAGTATAAATTGCAGTATGTATAACAGTATATATTACAGTATGTATTACAGTATGTATTAAAGTATGTATAAAAGTATGTATTACAGTATGTATAAAAGTATGTATTAAAGTATGTATTACAGTACGTATTACAGTATGTATTACAGTATGTATTACAGTATGTATTACAGTATGTATTATTATAGTATGTATTAAAGTATGTATTAAAGTATGTTTTAAAGTATGTATTAAAGTATGTATTAAAGTATGTATTAAAGTATGTATTAAAGTATGTATTGCAGTATGTATAACAGTATGTATTAAGGTATGTATTAAAGTATGTATTACAGTATGTATTAAAGTATGTATTAAAGTATGTATTGCAGTATGTATAACAGTATGTATTAAAGTATGTATTACAGTATGTATTACAGAATGTATTATAGTATGTATTTAAGTATGTATTACAGTATGTATTACAGTATGTATTACAGTATGTATTAAAGTATGTATTAAAGTATGTATTAAAGTATGTATTACAGTATGTATTACAGTAGGTATTAAAGTATTTATTACAGTATGTATTACAGTATGTATTACAGTATGTATTAAAGTATGTATTAAAGTATGTATTAAAGTATGTATTACAGTATGTATTACAGAATGTATTACAGTATGTATTTAAGTATGTATTATAGTATGTATTAAAGTATGTATTACAGTACGTATTACAGTATGTATTACAGTATGTATTACAGTATGTATTACAGTATGTATTATTATAGTATGTATTAAAGTATGTATTAAAGTATGTATTACAGTATGTATTACAGTATGTATTACAGTATGTATTACAGTAAATAGCTGTGTAGTAAATCGCATTAACTAAGCCGTCTTTAAAAGTTAAGCAACTTTCTGTTGTTTGCATTACTTCAGGCAATACAATTTTTTTCAAACAAAAAACACTCAGATTGGCAGACTGTAAGACATCGTCATCATTATCATCTTCATCATCATCATCATCATCAACAACATCAACAACATCATCAACATTTTGGCGAAGTGGATGTCAACAGTCTGGGTGGGCTGTCAATGTGGCTTCGACTTAATTGCATGGCAAGGACAGGAATATGGTTGTCGTTGTGGCAAGCTCTCGGTGTATACCCTGTGCCCCTAATATATGTGCGACAAGCGAAACTTGTGGCGAAAGTTGTGACAACTCCTGCAAGTTAAGCAAATCTTGATTTCGTAAATCTTTCTGATAATAAACAGGTGTCTGAAACTCCATGGTTTGCATTAGGAAATGGTTTCATATGCAGACTACAGGGCATTTTCTAGGCAAGCACTCCCAACTGGGCCATTCACTTGACTTATAACTTATGACCAACAATGGCAACTTTGTATTGAGTCCTAATGTAGCAGCTCCACCTGGATGCTAGTCATTGTGGATTTTCATCCCATAGACAAGAATTCGTCTGGTTGTTTTTTAGTTTTCTAATTGCTACTTTTCAGCAACATTGTCCACTTATTCGAATTTTTCATTCAAAGCGAACCGATGAAATATTTCAGATTAGTGCATAAATTAGTGTCGCATAACTTGCCCCATAACTAAAGTGTTCAATAAAAAAAAAACAAGAGCTATATGGAAAATGTTATTATTACGACAACAAAATATGAGGAAAACAAGCGAAACATATTTTTCACCTCAAAACTATTGAAAATTAACTATAAACAGCTTCGCCAAACATATGGAATAAACTTGCCTGGCCATCAACAACAACAACAACAATAACAACAATAACAACAACAACAACAACAACAACAACAATAACAACAACAACAACAATATCAAAGATATATGTATTTATGCCATCCATGAAACTGACCACCACCGAGTCAATTTATGAGCGTCAATTTGTGAAATGCCAAAAAACGAAAAGAACAAAAATAAAAAAAAAGCACTGAAGAAATAAAGGAAACATCGCAAATCGCATACCCTTCTTAACTAAATTATTAGTTGAAAAAAAACACTGGTTACTCGTTTATAAGCCAAACTGTTGGGTCAAAAGAAGAAGAATAAAAAAATAAATATTTTCTTACGGGCATGATGACAACATCGACTCCATGGCATCGTCACATGGCTTCGGAGGAAGCATATGTGCACTTAACGACTCACCTCACCTTTATTGCATGGCAAGCATTACGATAATTTTATAATACCCATTGTAAGGGTAGTAAAATTGCAGATAAACAAACTGTGGACCGAAAAGTTTTTCCATTAAATCAATGAAGCGCACAAAAAAATCGCGCCGACAATAGCATCGAATCCAGATATGGCGCTTCTGTGTAACGCGCTTCATTGAAACTGGACTCGTAAAATCCTAATATAATGAAGAGATGTGATTTGGCTATGATTTCGTATTTTTTATGCTTTAACTGATGTACTGATGTACTGATGTACGGTTGCAAGCACAAAGAACAAAACATTCACGCTGAAAGTGTAAAAAGATACAAAATGCATTCACATGGCTGCTCAAACACTCATTCGATTTGGCCAGGTACAAAAGCTGGATTGGGAATAGTGCTCAACTCCCCTCCCCCGCCCTCACACACACACACACACAATGCATGTGCAATGTGCAAGTTACCAGTTCCGGACTGATAAGTGTAAATATATAAATGCTAGCAGACCACATACATATATATATATATATATATATATATATATATATATACATGTATTTTTATGTATGATGACAGCTAAATTTTTTTTCGTTTTTTTTTTTACCGCTTTTTTACTATTCAAAAAATACAAACTAAAATGCACCAAAAGTTTGCGGAAAATATTTGAGAAAAAAAAATGAAAAGAAAAAAAATGAACAAATATTTTGTAACAAAAAGCCACTTGGACAATGGAATGGGTTGCTGCAGTGACAGACGGACAGGCGGACAGACGGACAGATGGACTTGCGGACAGACGGACAGGCGGACAGACGGACAGGCGGACAGACGAAAATTGACAGTGGCTACGCGAGGACAATAAATGGACATATGGCAAACCATACGCTTCGTGTAAAAATTTTCCTCATAAATTTCATTTTTAGACCCTTGGCAACAATTTATATATAATATTTGCAATTTTTTATTTTAATACCCTACAACTATAAAAAAAAAATGAATGAAAAAATGCATGCTGAAGATGTGCGATTGTGCAACAGGCCAGTCAATCTCAGAGTGAGAAAGAGTGATGAATCCTAAATATTGAATACATCTTTTCTTTCTTTACACACTGATTAATTGTATGCATGTATGTATAGAGAATGTTGCAGTCGGGCATACTCGTCTAAAGCAACTAACTGTTTTTGTTTTTTTTGTTGTTTTTTTTCTGCCATTTAGATGGTGTTTGCAGGGTGTACAAAATGTTGGCAATGCGGAATTATTAATTGAAATTCGCATAAACTAATTGCGCAATTTACTCAAGTCATGCAAAGTGATGCCAGGGCAAATATAAAAAATACGTGGCAAATAAAGGATTCAGGTTGAGAGCCAACAGTTGCAACTAAAATGCGGCAATTTGTTGAACGGTTGTGCGGCAGATGACCAGGCAATGGTCAAAGTTTGTTTGTTGTTGCGGTCTTTTTGTCCTTCATGTTTGCATACATATTTCCCATTATAGTAATTGGCAGCAATGTGGTTGGAGCTGGAGTGGGGAAGGATTGGGGTTATCTTGGTGTTATAATTCGTTTTACAATCGCATATAGATTTTCTTCCAAATTTGTTTCTTATGGGTGCTAGTAGTAACTTATGTCTAGAATTTGTGGCAGACACACACATGGGGCAGGCATTGCACCCACCAATACCAAAAAATATATACACTTTTAGCAGCGAAAACAGAGTATGAAAACATTAGTGGATTATCAGAGAACGTGCTGGGCTGATGCCCTGTCGAGGGAGTCGCCGCCGTGTGTTTGACAAGGAAATTCCATTATAACTGAAAGTTTTAAATTTCAAGAAGCGGCAACAGCAACAGCAGCAGTAGCAGCAGCGACTGTGCAACAGCGGCAGCAGTAGCAGCAGCAGCAGCAGCGACTGTGCAACAGCGGCAGCAGTAGCAGCAGCGACTGTGGCAGTAAATCAACAGCAACTGCAAAATAAACGGCAAACCAGCCGAAGACAACAGCAACAAATGAGCAATAACAGCAAAGAAACGAAGCAACGAAGCAACAGCATGTTAGTTATTGGTATTGTTACTGCTTCTGGGATTGTTGATGTCTGTTTGTTGTTGTTGTTGTTGCTGTGCTGCTGTTTTTATAACTCCTTAAACTTAAAACGGCCAATAGACTTACAACTCAGATAGCAAAGTTGGTAGTAGCACAAACAGAAGATGCCCGTCTTGTGATGAATGACCACTCCATAAATTTTTATCTCCACTCAACTCAAGCTCAATCTTTTGATGCTGTTCCAGGTGGTGTTGTTGGTCACATTAATGGAAAGAGCTGCTGCCGCTAAGGAAAGCACTTTTCTCTCCAGCCATGATTGCGCAAGGATTTTAGCACAGCGGAGCACAGGTAAGGCATCGCAAAACTGACACTCTGACAACCAGTGCCCGATTGACTTGCAGATGTCCAGATGTCCAGATGTCCAGATTCCAGAAAGTGATGAATTGCAAATATATTTTGCTGCTGCAACATCTCAAATTTGTCAATTTCAATTTGATAACTTTTAGGCTTTTAATCAACTAGTTTCCAAGTCCATCGACTATATGTACTAATAATAATTAATTATTAATAAGGAATAATAATTATTAATAATTATTAATTCCTTAAACAAATAAATTCCTTTATCTCACAACTGATATCTATATAAATATCTGATAAATATTCTTTATAAAATATATTTGTGAATTGGTAAATGTTGATGTTGCAATTTATATATATATATATATATATATATATATATATATTGGATTCTGGGAGATGATTTCTAACTTAAGCAAACAACATCTATCGAACTAAGTATTCCTTTTTCATCAGGCTGGTTGCTCTTCGGGGACAAAATCTGGAAATGAAAAGAGTGAAATATATTTTCTCAATTGTTACACTTAGAATTTATATTGTACATACAAAGAAAAAACTATCCTTAATACACATGAGACATTTAAATACAACTTTTCATTTTATATTCTTATAAAATACTATTTATAGTATAGATATAGTTTTAAGGCTGTTATACTCGAAACAGACTTGGTAATCATCCAGTTTTTTGAGGCCATCATTGAAAAGTGCCTAAAGTCAAAAGTTTATTTGAGTAAAATTGTCAAAAATAATCAACTTATTGGTGGCCTTCTAATAAATGATGAGGCTGCGTCTAAGGGTATCTTTCAACAGGACACTTTCAACTAGATCAAAAGTACTCGCCGCCTTTACTGCCACCCACCAAAGACTGAAGCGTGGAAGAGCCGCAGGATGGCAGGTGAGCTTGTTTGGGGCACTTTGGCTGGGTGCAAAGTGTAAGCAGCCGTTGCACGCACGTCCACGCACATAAATCAATTACAGTGCCCCGAGGGGGAAAAAAAAAACAGCCGTAGGGTGTGGCAACTGCCGATTGTCCCTAGAGGTATATATTTATATATATATATATATATATATATATATATATATATATGTATTTAAGTGTGTGCCAGAATTGTAAATAGACTTGTGTAAAAGCAAACACTTTTAACGCAATAAAGAGTAGCCTGCACTTTCTTGGGCTCGCAAAAATTTCAAAAGTTTTTTAATACCAAACCGAGATAGAAACAAAAAAGATAATAAAACGACACACAGAGAAAGAAACAGAGAGAGAGGGAGAGAGAGGGAGAGAGTAAGAAGTGTGTGCTATAAAAGTAACTTTGCAGGCCACATGAATTGGTATGCTTTCTGTGCAGGATTGCAGGATGTCTGAAGCTTTACTTTGATTTAAGGACACACACCACACACACCAAACTATGTGCAGACACTGAGGGGGGGGCAACTTTAAGTGCAACTTTACATATCGAGTGATGGGCCACTGATTATAGTAGACAAGACAGCGGATTTTCAGACACGCCAGACACGGATAGGGCCAAATCACATACGGCTCGCTGAGCGCTGTTATTGATTGGTACACGAACTTGACCAAAAGCTGGATACCACACACACACACATTGCACATTGTTCATTATTGATTGATTGAATGGCTAGTTGGTTGACTGACCGACTGACGAATAGTCGCATTGATTGATCATCATGGTCGCACATTAGTCTAACGTCAGAAACTTGTTGTTTTGCCAGTGACTGTTGCCATTCCCTGTTGCATATTCCCCTCTACAATACAATTTGTATATAAAATCCAGATACACCAGCAACAACAACAACAATTCCAATTGGCTGCACATGGTCCATTTTATTCAATTACAATTACCCTCAGTGGTGGTTGGCAGTTAGCAGTTGGTTGCATCTCCATACCAGGATAAGTTCAGTATTTTGCTGCAAATTGCTTGAATAATTTGCTCTGTTCGAACAATAAAATTACATCTGGCATCGCAGGCTGATTCGTAGTCTTGCTTTCGAGCCAGCCAAATAGTAAACATTCAATTAACAATTGTTCTCCAATAAGTATTCCCAATCCGAAAATACATTTTTGAAATTTGCATAAAGATAATGAATGATGTGCTCTGCTTGTTTGCTTGTCATCCAATCATACGATGTGCTCATTATATGAAATCAGCAGTAAGCCTCTTTCCAGCCATTTTCTAGCCACTTTGATTTGCACTTTTCAACGTGACTCCAGATTCATGTCGCCTCTGCAGCGGCAGGACAAATGAGACGCCAACTGTCGCAGTGGCCGTGTCAATGTCGGCAACCATGGAACCCGTTTGTGGCATTTGCTTCTTCAACGCCATCGTCGATGAGCAGCTCCTTCTTGCGACCACAGACTGTGGGGCACCATCTACCTTGCAATAGGATGCCATCGAAGTCTTTGAGTTGTCAACAAGCTGTCCAAACAGACTTCTGAATACCTTAGATGAATGACTGGAATTCGGAGAATACTAAAAAAAGATTCCGATTAATATATAAATCTGTCATTGGATAAATTGATAAATATTTTGGATTATTGACGAAGTATTAACAAATATGATTTATGTATGAATGCTTTCAATTTTTGTGTGCATTTCTTTTTATATTCATTTATACTCATCAACGGATCCGCAACTGTAGAGTATGAAACAGATTGGGTTCTCTTTCATTTTATGATTGGCTGGAGTCGCTTTCGCAATTGCTGTGCGTGATTATGTCAATTGATGTTGCATCCCCTTGATATTCAGTTGAATAGTGGCTTTTGCCAACCACTTCATTAGTTGCTGGCTGCGCTTTTGGCTTGGGATATCGAACTTATTACAGCAGGTAATATTTTTTTAATATTTTGAATACGAATTGAATGCGATGTAAGGGCTGTCAAGCTGTATTTGGCATACTGTTCCTGTACTTGTTCCTGTTCCAGTAGCTGTTATCCTTGAGCTCAACTGACAGGCGCTTTGGAAATTCCTTTTGGCTGACTTTCGTTTCGCGCTTGTTTGCCTCCTCCTTTGAGGCCTTATTATTGTGCTCTGTGCCAATTTCCGTTGGCGACAAATGCGTTTTGTAAATACAATGTCAAAAGGATTTTCGTTTTGTGTCGAAACCAACGACCAAAATGTATCCCATCCAAATATCTCCGCCGCATTGGCGGCTGTTACAGTCAGCGAGCTGTCATGTTCACAATTTGTCAATTGTGCCGACTCTACACCGTATTTCTTTATTCAAGCGTATACATTTTCATATATAGATACGTAAGGGATACATCTGCATAAAATGTTTGCCAGCTTCAAATGCGTCCATACCCTATAAGCCTTCCCCAGAAGCACAACACATGTGACTACTGCTCCATTTGCCTGACGAGATGATTTTCATTTTCAGCTTCAGTTACGTCTTCAATTACGTCAGACTTTCTTCACATCCAAATGCCTGTTTGCGTAATTTAGTTCGATTTGGCCAAAAACTTTAGCAGCACATCAGCACAGACCCACCCTTCACCGCCCGGGAAACCCCCCAAGAGCGTTGTCACTGCTGCTGGCACATTTATGGCCAAACGCATTTGCATGTAAATTATTGCAATTGAGCGACATACCCTTTCTATCCAATTGCCACTCCCCCCCTCACCAACATTCCCCATCTGCATCACACACCGCAAAATGTTTCCAAAGAGCTGAAATTATTGCCACTTGCATAGACATTAAGTTTAACGTGATGGTTCCAAGGGATTATACTAATAAAATGAATATCTGATATAATACGAAATTGCATAAGCCGTGGGAATAATAAAAATCACTGAGATTATATAACTCTTTGTACACATTCACAATATTTGTTACATTTTTCTAATTCATTATTTTGGTTTTTTTTTTTATTTTTTGATTTTTCTTCTATTCACTATTTGAAATATTTCTTTTTATTAATTGGCCTCTCAATTGTATAGAATTGCGAAATGAATAACCATAAATTGTGTTCTACTAGTCGAAAATTTGTTTTGTTTTCCTGGTTATTTGTGTGTCGGATAAGAAATATGCACGAATTTCGTTACGTAAGGTATACGGCGGATAATAAGATATTTCAACTACAAAAGCCAAAAAATATATATATATATATGGGCAAACAGAGTGTCCATTCTGTGCTGAACGGTTTCAATACGGTCTTGCCATGTCTGCTGCTCAGTTAAGCCAGAAAACGACAAAAGCTATAAATGAAAAGAAACAATTTCAATAAAGTCTTGGCCACACTGCAGGCAAAACGGAAACGCTCGCAACGACCAAATGCAAACCGGAAACTTCAACTGAAAAACCATGTAAAAAGCAAATTACGTTAGATTGCTTGTTGTCTGAGTATTCGCCCTCTCTGATTCTCTCACTTGTCGCTTACTAGGCGTGTGTGTGTGCGTGTGTGTGTGTGTGGAAATATTTTAAATGAAGCACAGATCTATGTAAATTGCATAACATAAAAAACCACAGAAGCGAACCCAAAATGTTCTCAATGCTAAATAAAACGAAATCAAATTTAACTTCAGAGAACATTTCAATCAAGGCGTAACCGACTTTAAATTACTTTGAATTTTACCATAAGTAATACCAGCTGATAACCGATAATAAAAAAGTAAAGTTTGTCTTTTAAATTGCTGTTAAAATAATCGGTTTTTTTTTTATCGATTCTATCTGACGGTTACCAGTAATATACCTACCAAAGTTGACATCTCAAACTCAGAAACTGCAAAGATGAGTTCATACAGACGGATCAAAACCAATATACTATAATATTTCCGTTATCAAAGTATACAAATACTCAATTCTTAAGCAGCATTTAGAGGCTTTCACAAGGACAATGGGGAATTTACTAAATAAAGACATATCTTATCGCAAACTTGAAATATTTTATGTTGAGCATAGAAAGTATTTCGAATGCAAATGTTTTGTAATGACCAAATTGGAAATTCTTGTAAAATTCATATTGCATGCTTATTTTTCGTTTTCGTTTATTAAATGTTTATTTCAATTAATTTGGCTTGTTGACACAAAACTTTCGTAGTTTTTTGATTGTGCGGTCACAATTTCAATCAGTCAAAAACTTGATTTCAAAATCATATTTAAGAATTCTTAATTCATTGAGTTTTAAATTCTTTTAGGCTACCCTGTTGCCAAAACTGCTTGGCTAAAATCTGATTGGCTCATCAATAATGACAAACTTACTGCATTTTTTTTAAGACAATTCACTATAAATTCAATATGCTGATCAAAATTCATTTATATTACTTCGTAGAAATATTTCTTGTGCTCAAAAATAAACCAAAAGTGCTAAGTTTATTGATAAACATCGATTTTTTTTAAATGGAACGCATTGCTTAAATTTGAGTATTATTTTAATTACATTTAACATGGATTTATTTTTATTTTGTTGGGCCTTTTACAACAGCTTTTGACAAATTTATACAATATTTTTGAGTAATATAATCTCAGTAAATTTTGTGGAAATGAACTGTCTATGATTGCCTGACATGACATTTAAATAATCGAAATTAAGTCTGTTAATCTAATCGTAGAACCAATACGTATATGTTTTATATTTTATGCTGCTTTATTTATTGTATTTTTATGGTTTTTTAATATTGGTTATATGGTTACATATACACATTTTGAATTGTGCCTTTACATGATATCAGCTCGGTAAAAACAACACTAAAAACTTGCACTTTCTTAAAAGCCACAATTGCAACAGAATTGAAATTCACTTTGTGGCCAATAAACTTGACCATGTACAGCACTCAGAGTTCTGGCATGAAAACAAGCACTAAACCCTTTTAGTCCAAATAAACAGCTAAAGGGGCAGCAACTAACAAAATTCATATTTTCGATTGTGTTCAGTTCAAAGTTCAATTCAGTAAACTTGCACTTCTGCGAATGATAGACCAACCCACAAAGATACTTTTACTGGGTCATTCACTTTATTGAGGCACACACATTGATGTTATTTCAAGTATTTTTTTCCCCCATCTGATTTTTTGAATTTAAATTAAATAATAAAATTATTTATTTAAAAATAAAAAAATCTTCTTGCGAAGGACTCCTTGGAGCTTAACCTACTAACCAGGCTAACAATCGATATCAATTGTTGTGAATAATTTGAAGTATATAGAATATAAATAAATATTAATTTCCTATGACAATATTAAATATCAAATGGATTCACTAGCCTCACAGAGTGCATCAAAATCTATAAGAATCCGAGAATATTCTAACTTTTATATTTTACTCTACAACTCAAATCTACGAGTATATTAATTTTATTGTTGTTAATGTATGAGTACAAGATCAAATATTATTAAAATTATTTTTAAATAGTTTAGTAAATTTTTGGTATAATCTCTATTGTAAATTCAGATTAAATTCAAAAAGCAATAGAATAAGAGAACAATTCCCAATTGGATTTAGAGGCCAAACTGAAGTAACAAACACTGTTGATTATCAAAGTAAGCCAAATGGTTCAAAAAGGCATCAAATTCCAGCTACAACTGCAGCTAGTCGATGGCCAAGTAAATCCGGCAAGTGAAATTCGTAGCTTTTGCTTGGTTGCATTTTATATCTGCACTACGGAAATAAAAGAAATGACAACAAAAAACCATAAAGTTCCACTCTTATATACCCTGAACCCGGATATTGAATACTTGCCATTTTATATACAGATATTGAGCAACATATTCATTAAATTCTAATTCTAATTAAAAAATATGAGCGCTGGAATTGAACATTGATTTGCCAGCTGCAAAATACACAAATAGTTGGCAAAATATTTGGTAGGCGTGGTCGATGCAGCCAAAGCAAATTAGCGGCACAAACATACGGCCCCAAATAATGTTGATAAAATTTGGGCAACCTAAAAAATGCAAATGGTTTTCTAAGCCATTAAGTTTGTAAAACAGCCGCAGCCAGAGAAGTGGCAACATTGGCAACACTGGCCAAAACAACAAAAGCAACAGAATTTCGACAAGCGGCACTTCGGCAGCCATAAAAAGTAATTTGCCGCCGCGAAATAACAAACGATCCAAAGCCAAAAACAATTGGGTTCAATAAAATAATTTTCACCCAGGCTGGCGAAAGGCAGCCAGCTGGAATCATGCGTTATGGGCGTGGCAGTAATCGCATCCATGGATGCTATTCAAGTTGTGGCAAAATGGAAAAAAAATACTCCCGCTGCATTGCAGAATTTGACTGACTTTATATTTATTAATAATTATTACGAGCAAAAAAAAAAGAGGACTTGCAACAATTGTGCTTAGCCAGCCACTACTGGAGTAGTCCCTGGCAGTGTCGTAGCAGTTCCTGTTGGCTGTGTTGTAGTAGTTCCAATCGGAGCTGTGGTAGTAGTTCCAATTGGAGCTGTTGTAGTAGTTCCAATTGGAGCTGTGGTAGTAGTTCCAACTGGAGCTGTGGCAGCAGTTCCAATTGGAGATGCCGTAGCAGTTCCAATTGCAGCTGTGGTAGTAGTGCCAATTGGAGATGCCGTTCCAATTGGAGCTGTGGTAGTAGTTCCAACTGGAGCTGTGGCAGCAGTTCCAATTGGAGATGCCGTAGTAGTTTCAATTGCATCTGTCGTAGCAGTTCCAATTGCATCTGTCGTAGTAGTTCCAATTGGCTCTGTTGTAGTAGTGCCAATTGTGAGTGGTGATGTTGGCAGCACTGTACTAATTGTCTCCGTGGGAATCGTAGTCCTCAGCAAAGGGACACAGGCCCTTTCTCTATCGCCTAGCTGCATCCGGGCACAGCGACGGTTATCCGTCGGCAGCCAATCTGCAAGAAAAGGCTTAGGAGTTACATGGGATCAATGGGATTAGCAGCTGAACACTCACTGTGGTAGGGTCGATTGTGGCAGTTTTTGTTGCGCAACTGGCATTGGTTTGCCAGCACCTTGCACAACTGACCGTTGCGTGAACGTGCGCAAATCTGGCCACGGGGCGATGTGTGCCCACAGACCACTGGACGCCAGGGACAGTCTCGTTGGCACCAGAACGCATTCGCTGCTCCCACGCCACGCACCCGCCGGCAATCGTTGTCCGCTGTGTGTGTCCATCTCAGCCTAAGACGACTACTGCTGCTGCTGCTGCTGCTGTTCCCACTGCTGCTGCCCAGTTGATGGCCATTCAGCGTGATCAGCTCGCAAATGTTATTGAAGCGACGGCAAATGCCGCCCCAGGTGCGGCCACAGACGCGCGGACTGCGAAAGCCACAAACAGCAGGAAGGCGGCAGGGTGCCGGACGTATCCCCCCTTCTCCAGGCTGTGCTCTTGTGGATGGTAGTAGAATGAGTACTCCTGCTCCGAGCACAGTGACTGCTAAAAGCAAGTGAACAAGTTATTTAGACGTAAACTTAATGTCTCATGGCCAACGAAACCTACCGATTAACGTGGCCAACTGCATGTTGATATGTTGATATGCTGGATGTGATTGTGGTTAATCAGCTTGGACAGCAGCTCATCGTTCTTATAGCCCTTGAAGACTGGGCGAAACAAAGGCAACAGCAAAGAATTGTGGGAGGAACAGCAGCTGCCCAAACTTGCCACATTTTTCGCTGGCATGCGCCGCTTTTGTTTGGCATTGCTTTTTAGCTGTCGGGGCTATTGACTTCAAAAACTGAATAATCGATGTATGCACATAGATAAAAGCATGTCAATATTATATTAATTTTTTTTTATTTTTCGTTTGTTGCTTTTGAAACAGCAGCTTTTTTTTTTAATATCAACTCGAATCGAAAAAAATGGTAAGAGAGTACGACGAGGTAATTGGTATATTTAAGCCAAAAAAAATGTACACTTATTGGCATTCGCTGATGTGGTAAATCTGAATAAACATTAATATTATTATTATATATATGTTTATGCAATTTGTTTCGAAAAAAAAACTCTGATATTGTTTAATTGAGCTGATGTTTATATTCAATGGTGAAACTGAATCCCATGCCGGAAACTGCATACCCCACATCATCATCATCATCAGTTTGTGTACAATTCTAAGTTCTGAATAATTCTGAATAATTGCTAATACGTCAGCATTGATTATGAATAATATTGGATGTAAGAGTGGGCAATGCAAAGTCTCAAAGTGAACATTACATAATTGAGAAGATGAAAATGAAAGCAAATCATGGCTGAGTTATGGAAGAGAGGCAGAGCTGAATCTGTTTGCATATCTAATAAAATAACTGAAATGACTAACTGAAATGCAGTTGACATGCCAAGGATCTGCAATATTGTAGCGAGTGTGCATTGACAGTTGGGGTTATGTAAGGAGCACCTTACGACGTAGCCAAACGAAAGAAGACATCGTTGAGGACAAGACGAAGACATTATGCATTGATTGTGCGAGGAGGAGGGGTGTCGGGGATGGGATGGGATGGGAATGGATGATGATACAGAAGCATCTATGTGCGTCAGTCGGGCAATGGCTATTGCAATGCAATTGACGACAATGGCAGACCGAGCAAAGGGAACAATGCAAAGTGCCGGATGGAAATGCAGACCAGCAGCAGAAACAGCGTCAGGCAGCACCAGGAGCACACAGTAAAAGGAAAAGGCGTTGAGGAAGTGCTGTGTGGTGCGTGGTGCGGGTTGTTCGGCGTGGCACGTAAGGGCAGTTGCGCCATTTGCTATGCTTTGAAGCCAAAAGTTGATGCTGCGAATGGCAGGACGTATGTGCGAGCGAGTGTGTGGCTATCTATGTATGCAATGCTCAAAAAGGACTAACCATCGCACACACACACACACACACACACGCACACACACACACAGACACACACACAGAGTCAGGCGCGCATTCTTGTGCAATAGAATGGATAAGCATTACAAGTCAAATTGCTTCAATATGCGTTGTGCATTAGCCGAAATCGTTTTGCGTAAATGCGCTCACACAAAATACACACACTAACACATACTCAGACAGACACACTGACACACACACACACACGCATAATTGGCACAAAAATTCTGCAGCTGTCGCCAGCTGCGTCACGTTGGCCGCTGCATCAGCAAAAATTTGTGGAGCAGCAAGGAAACAGGCATTGGCAAGAAGCAATGGAAGCAAATGGAAGCAACAGCAACCGCCAAGACGCCATCGATGGCCATATAAGTCCAACGACGAAGACGACGACGATGATGATGATGTTGGTAATGATGATGATGATGATGATGATGATGATGATGATGCTGGTGTTGGTGGTTTTCGTTTTGGTTTTGGTTTTGGTGGTGTTGGTGTTGGTGTTGGGTGCCTATTGAGGATGTGAGCAAAACAGCGCCACAAACCTTTATTCAAATTTAGCATTTTCATAGCATTGGCGTAAAATCATTTTATTGCTTCCTGACTGAATGACTTTTACAACCTCGTCTCGGATTCAGATTAACCCAAATGCGATGCTGCTGCTGCTGTGGATGCTGCTGCTGCTGCTGTTGATGCTGTTCTTGGTGGCTACCAACCACTTCAAGTCCCCTCAGCCACTCAGTTTCATTTCACGCACACACACACACACACACACACACACACACACACACACACACACACACACACACATACATTTACGGGGCACTAAGAAGCCTTTTCAATTTAAATAAAATTTCGCTGACTGCCCCATTTGCACAAGGTACGAGGAGAAAAGCATGTTCACATTTCACATTAGACAACCAACATAGCACCTAATGTCCTCTTTCCTAAACATGTCATAGCTTCAGAGTTAAAAAAAAAATAAAAAAAAAAATACTCATAATATATATAATTTTTTCTATGACTGAATTTCAACTGTAATCAATTTCAGAATGAGTTATTTGGCACCTTAATGGCTGACAAAAGGTATCCTTAAGCAAAACTGAATTAGGCCTACTCAATTTCCATTGAAAAAACGACAATGAAAAACCAGCATTTATATAATTTTCAATTGAACTGACAATATCAAATAATAAAAAAAAATAATTATTTACACACAAAAATAAAAACAATAATAAAAGTGAATTTTAGCCACTTTTGTTCACCGAGGCCAATGACCATTGGCTAATTGCATATGCAGACCAAATCAGTTAAGTTGCAATCGGTTAATTCACAACAGTTGGTGGCTTATATAAACAAATTGTTGCACATCATAAACGTTATCTATTAGATGACAATTAACACATGCATTGTATAAAATTGAGGTTTCTTTTGAGGTGGTTAATGGCAATACCAAAATATTATGCACTCGATGCCAAAAACCGCACTTATTACTACTGATTATGTGTTGATTATGTTCTGTGTGTGTTTGGTAATTGAATGCATTTGTTTAATTAGCAACAAGCTACAAAACATAAAGGGGGAACTCAAATCGGCTTACTGCCTCAATAAGCCGATTATTAAAATGAAAGTTATGCAGCAATGGTGAAGAGGACGCACTGGCCAGGACACTTGCAGGGGGAATTACAAAAACCACGCTCACACAATCTACACCTCTAAAAATGAGCAGCATCGTCAGATGATTATGGCAATTGAGTACACATTTTTATTTCGAGTTTAGATGTACAAGTTTTTGAAGACGAACACGAGCCATCCAATGTGCAACACCCTTCATTTCAGTCGCAAAAATGGTTGGGCCAACTTTGGACAGTCAGTCATCAGATCAGTCATCAGATCAGTCATCAGATCAGTCATCAGATCAGTCATCAAGTCAGTCATCAGATCAGTCATCAAGTCAGTCATCAGGTCAGTCATCAGGATTCATCAGGTCAGTCATCAGGTCATTCATCAGGTTAGTCATCAGGTCAGTCATCAAGTCAGTCATCAGGTCAGTCCTCAGATCAGTCAACAGGTCATTCATCAGGTCATCAGGTCATTCATCATGTCAATCATCAGGTCATTCATCAAGTCAGTCATCAGGTCATTCATCAAGTCAGTCATCAGATCAGTCATCAAGTCAGTCATCAGGTCAGTCACAAGGTCAGTCATCAGATCAGTCATCAAGTCAGTCATCAGATCAGTCATCAGGTCATTCATCAGGTCATTCAACAGGTCAGTCATCAGGTCATTCATCAAGTCAGTCATCAGGTCAGTCCTCAGATCAGTCAACAGGTCATTCATCAGGTCATCAGGTCATTCATCATGTCAATCATCAGGTCATTCATCAAGTCAGTCATCAGGTCATTCATCAAGTCAGTCATCAGATCAGTCATCAAGTCAGTCATCAGGTCAGTCACAAGGTCAGTTATCAGGTCATTCATCAAGTCATTCATCAGGTCATTCATCAAGTCAGTCATCAGGTCAGTCATCAGGTCAGTAATTAATGGTGGTGCCTATTAGACTATGTATGATGATTTATGTATGTAACTTTAGATTCTTATTCGTATTTCCTTGAAAACACACAGTTTAAAAGTTAAATCTAAGATTTTAATTTATATTTGTGCTAATCTGTGAAGTGTTCAATAATTCTACATATTTCTAACTCAACGTTGTCATTGAATGATGAACTTTGAGATATATAGCAAATAATTATGTAACTAAACAAGAGAGTTCTTGTTGATCAGATCAATATAGTCTGATTAAATCCAGACAACTGCTGTGGTATTCAAAATTTCTACTAAAGTCAACTTCCTTATTCTTATTTCGTGCAGATCTTAATTATCATCCATAAGTTATCGTTGGTTATGAACACTTATTCAGATATTGCTCAAATTATTTATGACATGTCCAAAAGTCTGTTGTCCTCTCAAAACTTCTCTGAAAAAATCGAATATTATAATATATTTCTATCTATTCATATCCAGCATATTATCATTTCATGCAGATCTGAAATCGGAAATCTTAAATTATAAATTCTATTCTTCAGTGCCAAGAATCAGAGGATTCCAAGAAAAACCTCACCCGACGGCAATCGGCATCGACGAGCGCCTCCAGTTGATGCATCAAATTGGGCTTATTGGCAAAATCCACCAGCGGATTGGACTTGCTCAGTCTCAGCGAACGCAGGCGTGTCCCACCAAGATGAGGGTCCAAGTGAATCTTTGGAGATTTGCACATTTTTCATTATTTAATAATCGCTGGCTAATTCTTTATTTCGGGACACGTCACAGACGGACAGACAGACAGACAGACACACAGGCAGACAGACATAAAGACAGCCAGGCAGGCAGCCAGGCAAGCAGCAAAATGGCCTCGTTTCTCTGGGATGCCATTATGGTCGTCAGAATTCAGCCAGCGAACATGGCACTGGGATGCTGAATGGATGCAGTGAGTCGCGTTAAACTAAAAACCACCACCAAGCACGTGCACACACTTGACCTTTATATCAATTTGAGCGAGCCCATAAAACCATTATAAATTATGTCTTTTGTTTTCAGTGACAGCACACATTGCTTGCGTGTGTGCTGTGTGTGTGTGTGCTGTGTGTGTGCTGTGTATGTGATCTATTTGCCAGTGCATGCACTGATTGCTGCTGCTGCTCTGCCTTAAGCATTGCATTCGCTGGATGAAAAACGAAAGTGACACACACAATTACATTCATTTGTCTCTTCACACTCGCTCATGCAGCCAGACTGTCTTCAGTCAGTCAGTCAGTCAGTCAGTCAGTCAGTCAGTCAGTCAGTCAGTCAGTCAGTCAGTCAGTCAGTCAGTCAGTCAGTCAGTCAGTCATGCAGAAAACAACTTTTCTAATTGTCGCACAAGTGCATTTGGCTTCCCCCTTTCTCTCTCTCTTTCTATCTCCCTCTCTCTCTCTCTGTCCCCCTCTCTCTCACTCTGTCTCTTTCTTTTTCATGCTGTCTGTCTTATTCTTGCTCGCTCATTATGCATGCAAAAACACTGACAATGGCAACAAGGGCAGGGACATTTTTTTATCTTTATCTTTTTATTTTTTTTTTTGCATTCTTTAAGTGTCGCCAGGTTGCGTCTGTTGGTGTTTGTGTTACACCTTGGACACAGGAGCCAAGGAGTTGACACGTCTGCAATTTGGACACCCAACTTTGCCAATTGCATATTTGCTACTGTCTTCGCTCTCTGTCTCTCTCTCTCTCGCTCTTTTTAATGAAGATGACTGTCATCATCACCGTCATCGTCATTTCCATCGCCTTTCCTTGCTTTGCATATCCATATCGCAGTACAAGTTTCCCTAACTTTCCCGCAAGTTGTGTTTGCACTACTGCAATTTGCATTTTAATGCCAACAGACCCAAATCGAAACTAGAAACTTGATCGGGCTGGCGATGCGTAACGCTGACTTATGAAGGCATAAACAAAATGGTAAGCAACAAAAAAAAATGAAGACTTTTTATAAAACGACTTTATTAATTTCAATCAACACTTTTATATAAGACTTGATGGTTCATTGCAGTTACCAAAAGGTGCATTTCGAAATGCTTCCTCAGCTACTCAGATAAATTTGCACGTGTATCAATATTTATGGATGCTTTAAGAGACCTTTAAATAACTTTAATTAAAAATCAAAATTAATTATAAATTAATATTACTGAAATATCCAAAATTAAAAAATAGAATAAGTATTTCGCTGAATTGAATTCTATTATCTAATTTGGTTATTAAATGCTGTATTGAGTTGCACTCAAATTTGCGACAGCAGACCAGTTGGGGAAAGTACTGAATATATATATATATATTAGTGCTAATTATATACAATTTGATCAGATGATTTATTTATGTTAATGTATGCTGGCGAATCTTGACTTCTGGCGTTCGTTGCAGTTGGTAAATTTGTGTTGAGTAAAATGAACTTAAACTTGGGGTTTTTCACTGCAATTGATGAGCAGTTGGAAAGCATGCCACTTGCTATGCACCTCGCTCTGCGTCCCGCTCGCTGGCCCGCCATCTGTTCCGCTCTGACTCCGTTGCCTGGTGCACCGCAGCGACACTCGTAAGTAATTCAAGTGAAACCACATTAAGCTTACTTTGCTAATTGCGAGAGACACGTCGCCAGCTTCGCGCCGTTCGCTGTGCAAGCGTATGTGAAAATTGAACACCCTCTCCCAAACCAACACAACAACCCCCCCTCCACCCTCCACCCTCTCCCCGCTTTCCTTGACACACCCCCCTCTTGCAATGCACACACAAACTCGATTATCTACATAGCGTGGCGGTTGTGCGTGAATCTGTATGTGTGGGTGTATGGGTAGTTGGGGGTTAGGACAGCTCCTGTGGGGCTTGGCTTGGTCCAGGATAGTAGCAGCCAACCAGTCAACCAGCCAGCCAACCAGCCAGCCAACAAGCCTGCAAGCAGGCCAATCATTTTAATTAATTTGTCAGAGTGTTGGTAAGACACAAAAATTTATTATACTCCAACGTCTCCTCACCGTCGTTGGCATCGTTGTCGTTCTCGCAAACTGCAGCAAATTAAGCGGCGTCTGTATATATATTTATATTCGAGTGTGTGTGTGTGTGTATGGGTGTGTGTGTGTGTGTGTGTGTGCGAAGGAAAATCAGTGTAAACGCGCCGTGGGAACAAAACTTTTGATTACAAAAAGCAAGAAAATCAATTCTTTTGTGCTAACACACACACGAATACCCCTATGTATATAGACACACACACACACACACACACACACACGCACACACACACACACCCGTATTACGATGGCAACTAATGTGGCGGACTCGCTGCTCGGCTCGGAGACACTTTTGAGCGTTGTCCATGTGTGATGAAACGCTGCGATTGCCACACAATCGACCTCGACACCATGCGGCAGACGCCACAGATTTGATTCATGCAACTAGCCTATGAGCAGCCATCATTCAAGCTGCAACTCTTCTTTCAATTTCAACAACACACACTTACACCTCACAGTTGCATACTTGAAAGGATCAAATTTGGTGCTCCTTATTTTTATTTTATTTTTTTCTCTAGGATGTTAATATTATTATTTTAATATTCACGTTACAGCAATTTCAGAAACTAACACTTGAGAATGTATTGCGAGAATGAGGATGAAACTTTAACCTTGCCACAAAACTTTGAACAGCTCTTCGCCAATTAAATATGTACGAAACTCCACTTCAGATTGAAGGCAAAATATATCCCAAAAAAATGATTCAAGGGCACTTTTGAATTGTCGAAAATTTAAGAAACTTTTTTTTATATACTTTTAAGTGAGGTAAACTGAACATTTTGCGTAATTACGAAATGCAAATATTTTTTTTGAATAATTTCTGGCATTATATTTTTTTTTTTTTTTGTTATAGGCAAACACACAAATATCAAAGGAAACACTTTCGGTAATAAGGATGTGTGCACATATCTCCAGAGTCTCTACTTGGACAGCTTGAATGAGTTTGCGCTGCAATTACTGCAGTTGGTCATTCTCGGGGCGCCAACTTCCTGGAATGGAGCTGTCACGTTGTTGCATTTGAACATTTTTGTGTGTGTTTGTTTGTGTGTGTTTGTTTCGTTCTGTGTCTGTTTCTGTTTCTGTTTCTGTTTCAGTTTCAGTTGTTGCCAGCCCAAAATGAAATGAATTGCCCAAAGTGCTGCCGGGTGTTTAATTTAAGTGCGCAACAACTGCTGTTAGATGATGCTATTGCACCTGACCCTGTGGCACACGTGAGTGTGGAGTGTGAATTGTGGAGTGGGATGGGTGTATGTGTGTATGTGTGTGCCAAGCTTAAATTGCACGCCATTAGGACAAGTAATAGGCGAGGCGACCCAGAGTGCACTCCAAGTAG
The DNA here is from genome assembly GCA_035042045.1 of Drosophila melanosoma. Lineage (NCBI taxonomy): Eukaryota > Metazoa > Arthropoda > Insecta > Diptera > Drosophilidae > Drosophila > Drosophila melanosoma. Next base: position 552,050 of record JAWNLY010000179.1, read on the forward strand.
TTTCTTGTTGCAACTTTTAATGACTGCCGCTTTTTGCTTGAGCTGCCACGAAAAAGTAATCGTGGAGCGCCCCTTTTTAGCAGAACTCGGTATATTATTCATTCACTCACTCCCCACCCAACCCATCCTCTCCTTCTCTCTCTCTCTCTCTCATTTTCTATCTCTTTTATGTGTTTGGATCGTAATGAATGCCATTTTTCATAAACTATACAAATCTGCATAAAATAATCGCTCGTTTTGTGTTTAAATCAAGATAGATAGAAATGTATTTTTTACATACAAAAAATTGAGTGGTTTTCATTTGAATATAATATTCGATAATTACTTTTACGCAACTCAATAATGCGTTTATTCACGGCTCACATACAGATACTTCAGTTGGTTAATGGCGATTTATTTGGTTACTCAATGCTACTTAAGCCCATAATTCCTATCATTGCAAATAGTGTTTTATGCTCCGCTGAACTCATTGACTGTTAACTGCAATTTACATGTCCGGACGGAGCCCGCTGCTGCTGCTGAAGAGAGATTAACGTTCAATGGCACTGAATTTAGTTAATTTCTGTGTGTGTGTATGTGTGTGTGTGTGTGTGTGTGTTTGAATGCATGTCTCTCAAAAATAGATATTATGAATATAATTAAATTTATCTTCATTGCAATAATCCCATGAGAATCATTTAATGATTTCAACGCTTACGTTAAATGCGCTGGAAATGATGCCAAAAGCAAAGGTCACCCATAAAAACGATAGGCAAATGACAAATGACAAATGGCAAATGGGAAATGGGCAACATCAAACGCCGGTTCGCAGATTCAGCGGCAACATGTTGCGGTTCGTGCGGCGCTTGGCAACATGTTGCGCTGCTTTGGCAGAGTCAGCGGCAACATTTCGGCGCAAAAGGGATATTTTTGTGGCGAACAACTGGCAGAATGGCAACGACGTTGCTAGTAACGGTATCATGCGGTGCTACTGCTGTTGCTGCTCTTGTTAATTGCTGTAGTTGTGAGTGGGGTGGGGGGAGGGGTGGAATGGGGGATGTGGGGTGTGGGGTGGATAGCGCGAAGACAATTTACTTGCGTATGAATTGCAAATGCCAATGTAAACTCCTGAAAATTGTATATCATTTTATATCACGAACACACACACACACACACCCTGCGTAAGTGTGTGTGTGCGCGTGCTGGTGGAAGGGGTTGTCGTGTAGGTAGAGGGGTGGGGGTGGGGGGGTGCTTTGTTTTTAAGCCTGTAGGTCCTGTGGCGACATGCGTTTCCTTGCAAATCACGTCGTGATATTTACAAATGGTTTCTTGTAATTAAATTAACACAAAACGTGACATTGCCACTGGCGCAAATTTTTAAGTGACACACAGCACATCTCCGAGCGAGAGAGAGATAAAGAGAGAGGTGGGTGGAGAGGGAGGGAGCAGGGGAGGTAGAAAGAGACAGGCACAAATCACGGCAAGCATAAAAGTCACAATGCAGCAGAGCCCCCCAAAGATGCGTGGAAGGCGTTGCCTCAAGTTGCCAACCGAAATTGTAACTTTCTTTACTTAAAATTACTTTGCTCGTATTTATTGTTGTCTCCAATGAAATTTCAAACACAAATGAGCAAAAGTGCGTGACGTGCTCTCCCGCTCCCCACTCTCTCTCTCGCACTCATCCAATGTTCTTGTGTGTCTGCTCGGCTCAGCTGTCAGCCTGCGTCTGTCTGCCTCATTGGGGAACCAGAGCTGTGCCTGGACCGAGCGGAGCAGCCTTAAAGTGTAGTTAGTGTATCGCCCCATTTGAGTGTGCTTATTCTCTGTGTGTGTGTAAGTGTGTGTGGGTGTGTGTGTGTTTGTGTAGCTTCTTACAAAGATTAGGAATGTAATTTACAATTTACAGCATGCTCGCAAATAAATGTCGACTTCTTTTTATGCAGCCACTTATGCCGAGCACCACCCCCATGCGCACACATCCCACTCAACTCTTGCACACCCACACTCACACTTACACACAGAGACACACACACACACCTTGAGCATCTCCCTGGAGCACACGTACGGCCCTTTGTTGGCTGTGGCACAAAACGATACAATATGTGTATCAAAACACATGAGCAGAATACGAGTCGGAGACGGACACGGCAACCAGGATGGACGCGGAGTTGGGGTTGCAGGCGGAGGTGGAGGTGGAGACGAGGACGAAGTTGAAGACGAAGACGTAGAAGAAGGCGTGCACGGTGGCTTTTGGGGCAGGCTTCATCAGGCACCACAGCGGCAATGGAAGCAGAAAAAGATTGACAGTTGTTGGCGCAGAAATGTGCAAACAAAACACAAAAGTAGCAACAAAAGTTTCTCCAATAAAGGCGCAAAAATAAAAACCGAAACGCATTCAAAATAAACAGGGTTCTCTCTGAAAAGAATAAAATATATATATTCATATATATATTTATACTCATCTGAATCTTATTACCGGTAATTTTACATATTTACTTTTTAGATGTGTCCCTCATGTTTGAATCCACTTTATTAAGAGGCATTCGATACAGACTAGGAACTATAATAAATGTTGTTCCTTATGCGAATGTTTGTCCATTATATTGCAGCGGGAGAGAGCGCAATTTGGATCACCCTGTATTGGACAGACCCATGAAACGTATGTGTGAAGCAAAAGAAATCTGAAAATTCCTTATCACACCTGGCGCCGCCCACAGTGTATTGGTAGTGGGGCAAGAGGAAATGGGTTGGGGTAGGGGTAACTCACCGTTGGCATTGCAAGCGACCGATTAACTACCCGCCAGCGTCAGCATCAACACAAGTGTTTCCACAAACCGACAGCGATATAAATGCGAACAGCAGCTGCAAAGCGAGAAGCAAAGGCAGTGGCAGAGGCAGAGGCAGTGGCAGAGGCAGAAGCGGCAAGAAGCATGAAGCAGCAACGTGTTGGTAGAGGCAAATGTATATTTTCGACGTGATGCGGCTTGTGCGGCCCCTCGGTCTCCCCAGCGATCAAACTGTCAACTAAAAAAGTCACTCACTGACTGACGTCACTATTGAACATACATATGTATGTATGTATGTCTGTATGTATGTGCATTTGTCAGCACTTTTGTACGATTGGTTTTTGGACAGGTGAAGGATTCAAGTCACAAGTCATTTAATATTACCAAAACTTACCTTTTACTCGCCTTTGAAATTATGTTTTCAGTTGCTCTCCTCTCGGCAACAAATGTGCAGTCTAAAAAAATTAATTATTTAGCCAGCTGGAATACCAGAATATCAGGCTAAAATGTGAAGGGCTTAGACCACTTTAGACCCGAACTATGTTGATAGGTTTATCATTTTATGGCTAGCCTGGAGATCTGCTCTGAAACAATTTGATTTGTAGAGTGTACATGGCCTAAAGACTCTCCAAAATATTAGATATAAAATATATATTTGATCTTCTGTTAGAAATCTGATTCACGAATATAAACACAAGTTTTCAAAGTTTCAAGTTTGAATGGGAAACATAACTGACACTTAAAATGATAAATTTTTTTATAATTCACCATTTCTAAAACGATATATGGAAGATGATAAAACTATCACTCTAAAAGCTTGAATATGTTAAAGTTGTTGGCTAGTTAAAAAAAAAAAAAACAAGCAAGATGAATACTAGTCTTGGAATAAGTTGGACCGATTCCTTTGTTGGAATCGAGATTATCTAAAACTTGTAACATTATAGTAAATTTAAAAATTTACTTGAATTTACACACATTTTATGGGATCAACTATCTGTACTTCATTACACACACTTTGTGACAAAGGGTGGTATAATAAAAAAAAAAAAAACTTGCTATCAAACTCCTGTGTCCAGCACTTAGTTAGCCACGTAGTGTCCGGGCCGACTTCATCAGCAGAAGGTCCAAAGAAAAAATAACAAAACAGCCGAAGCGAAAGTGAAGTGCATAAATTTTACACCTAATTAAAAAGTAAATGTTCTTTTATGCAAATCAAGTTGTAACCAAATAAATTTCCTACCAAGGACAACAGCATATGGCAGAAGGGGGTGGGGGGGACAGGCAAAGGGGACAAAGATCGAAAGAGAACATTAGCAAATCCGCGCAAGAAAAAAAAAGAACCCGAAACCTGACTCCAACAACAGATACAAGATACAAAAGCAACTAAGAAAATCTGTGTTAGGCACGCCGAAGACTGGATATCCTTATGGTATGCATATGATATAGTAAAAAAAGATCCTAAACAATCTATGATATATCATGAATTAGTAGGTAGTAATAAAAATAATTTAAAATTAAAAGACTGGACTGAGATATGTTGACCTATCAGATATATAATTACAGCCTCACTTGCTAAAAGGGTATAAAAATAAACACTTGCTGCCTATGGAAATGTGAGGCAAATAACGGGAAATACGCATACACACACACACACACAGAGAGAGAAATATATATATAAACATGTTATGGAAGATGGCGGTATCTCAGCTCGACAGCGTGTTAATCACACTTAATCTCATTTTTATTTCTGGGTCAGCATCTTTATTTATTTGTTTTGTGTCTGTTGTGCCTCTCTCACTCTCTCTCTCTCTCGCTCTCGCTCTCGCTTTCTCTGTATCTTTTTGTTTTTTTGTTGTTTTTTTGTTGTATCTCTCTCATTCTCGCTTAATTTCTGCGTCTCTGTGTTAGTCTTGCCGTGGCATGCAAAGCTAAACTAGGCCCTTCGTTGCCACCCAAACTTGCGCCAAGCCGTAAATATCCTTGACAAATCTGTTTGCCCTTTCGGCGCGCGAAGCGCAAATAAAAAGACACTGCCCAAGCCAGGCGACCGGTCCCAGCACCACCACCTCAGGTGGTGCTCCAGCGACGCCATCGCTTTTTTTCGCCTCTCGTTTTTTACAGCCAGGTAATTTACGTAACGAACCTGACACTTTCTAATTTATAGCATCAGCCGGCAGCAGCAGCAGCAGCAACGGTTTGCGTCTGCGTCTGCGCCTCTCTCTTCATGGGTTGCGGGTCTCTGCACGTTGACAATAGAAAGGACGCGACATTGAGGTGATGATCATAACGATGCCATCATCATGATGATGGTTAAATGATGATGGCGATAGTCTAGCCGCCCGCTATTTCCATTTGTGCCATTAACCGCGAGAACTAAACAGGTGTTGGTATGTGTGTGTGTGTATGAGGGGGGAGGTAGGGTGGCAGCGGCGGGCTTAGGTGCCGCTGGGGGCTATTGCCCTTGAGGGTCATCGGGTCAGTTGATAGGGATTTGTGTAGGTCGAGTGCCATTTGCACCATGTCAAGGAACACAATAATTAACATAATTAAAGACTTGTCTAAGATTGCTTCCCATTCGTAGAACTGAATTGTGGCACCGGTTCCAAAACAAATGTTAATATAATTTACGGATAGATACGATATCGGATATCGGAGCGTATGTATAAGTAATACTTGATTTCCTGTATCGTCATTTACTGGCTGCAGTCAGAAATTAAGTCAAGCTGCAACAAGTTGAATGTCAATACTGCAACATTTTAAGGGCAACGGAATTCATTAAAAAAAAAAAGATTACAATTTCTAGCATTACTTACCGATAGCATTATTTGATAATGTATCTAAATATTGAATCTAAAAAAATAAATTTAAATAAAATAAAAATTGATTACAACATTTCGGATGTCTAACAAAAATGTGTTTGCCGTTCTAAACCTACATTTCAATCCGACAGCTATGGGCCTCCGTGCTTTGCCTTCGTGCCGGAATAAGAAAAGAAAAAAAAACCAAATCCGGACAAGAGGAGACGAGTCTGGGCTGAGCACAGCTGAAAAATGCGGCAAAGGGCAACCAAGTCCTCACCTAATATGCAAATTTAATGAAGTAATTCAAAGGGTCAAAAGGGCAGAGCAGATGGGGGGATGGGGCTCCCAAAGTATGGGCGGTTAGTTGCGAGCATTTTATATTAATTTAGCCGCCCATGTTTGGTCAAAACCTACACACCCACACACACACACACACACACATATATATATATATATATATTGCTGAGATAATTCACGCAATTTGCCGGGAAAGCGTTGAGCGGACCCAGACTGCGACTCAGACACGGACTTGGCCAAATGCAAAGCAACTTGGCCTGTTGGTTAATTAATAAAATGACCTCTGTCGCAGCCCACACTTTTTCAGGGTCGCCCTTTCACCCTCCCCCAACATGGTCGATTCAACGAGAATTCTCCACATCGCGCATTCAGATCCAAAGACAATGGATCCCAAGGACGCAGCTTGGGCGGGGAATTCCCGAAAAGTACACAAAAAAAAAAAACATTGGCAAAAACGAAGCCAAAATATAAATTAAGAGTTAATTGCGTTGCTATTAAATTTAATTGTCGCTCTGCGTTCATCATTTAACACAAAAAAAAACACACAAAACAAAAAACAAAAAAACAAATAAATAAAAAATAAAACAAACGTGTTCAGAGGAAAAGCATTAAGATGAATGTGTGCGGAGTGCGAATGAAATGTAGTCAAACAAATAGAAAATGCTTCTATTTATATGGTTGAGTTAAGATTGAATATATATATATATATTTGTTATGTTCAAGAATTAAATCAAGTGACTAAAAGACCAATTAAAAATCCCAAAAGGATGAATTTTCTATTCAAATTTAGCAATTTTAGCTAAGAAACAAATGCAAACTATTTAGAAACAGTTCAAGACTTAATTGTGTTATTCTATTAAATTGTCTATTGTTACGTAATACTGCAATGCATAAACTGTTATTCTTTGTTGCAACACAACTATAAATTGAAGTGCAATTGAGGACATCCTGCAGACCATAACATGGATGAATGTTCAAGTGGACGCATAGATGGATGGATGATAACGATGTTAATGAGGGGAAAACTTATCATAGAGAGACAGACTAAGGGTGAAATATGGAAAATATGGATTAAAGTACTGAATGAATCGGCGATATTCGCCGGATGTTTTATTTCAGATTTAAAATGAGCAACAGTCCTCGACGACGACAGTCCTTGTCCGAGTCCAACATCTGATTTGGACATTATAGAAAATGGTTAACGTGTAGCAGCTCAAGATTTATTTCAGCAATTCTCTCCAGTTGCGATTCCTTTGAAGATGAGTCGCGAAGGAAATGAAAATAAACGTCGTCGAAGAGATGAGGAAGGCATTAACAAAAAGTGATTCAAACCAAATATCCCTATTGAGTTTAGTGATGTTTCCCGGGTTTTTGGTAAACATTAAAATTAGGACGATTGGTCAGTCAAGTTCTGATCGCCGATTGAAAAAAAAAAAATTATGATTGAAAACTGGTTTAAGCCGGTTATGTTGCATATTGCTTAAATTGTTGCAAGCTGCGCAGTGTTGTAGTTTTGTGAAAATAGTGTACGAAAATGGATATACTATGGGATTTAATAGGCAGCTGTAGGAAAATGAACTATAGAGTCATTTCCTAGGGTATGCTGAAAATTGAGTTGGGTATGCTACCGGTTCATGTACCCGTAACAAAGTGTCGCCGCAATCGGTACTTGTAACAAATATGTGAATACGCAAAAAGAGTTCTTTTTGTACTGGTTTATTAAATAACACATGTCCGGTTTATATACAAAATTCTTAGACCTAAATACTCTTGGTAAGGCGATCTCACGTTATGTTTATTTATCTTAACGGATTCGCTTGTGAGGCGACTCTTTGTGATGTTTATTCTTAAACTAGCTGAGCGTTGCAGAGCTTGAAAGTTGACTTTATGTGTGGTTTATTCTTTTAGGAATGTAATGTTTTTTTTATCTTAAACCAGCTGCAGCCATTTGAAAGTTGTCACTATATGATATTTTGCCATTAACAATAATAAAGAAACAATGTTTACATGCAACAAATGGATCGGGTTCATATTGATTCTGTGCTTTTGAAGAAATCATACAGCAGCATTAGAGAGAGATCATTGCATTAGAGTATTTTGAATGATTTGATTTGAATAAATACAAATTGGAAATGAAAGCATTACAAGCAAAGCAATATAAAATGGCTGTAAACATGAAATTGATCATTAGTAGTGAATGCATTTTAATGCATTTGCATAACTCGATTAACAGTCGTAATTATGGATGTTGTCATATAGTACTTGTTGTATGCATTTTGCATTTTGCATTTTGCAGAGACGCCTTGTAATTGACTTGCCAACAAATATGATAATGTGATGTGCACATGACAAATGACGAATTCATACGCCATGTTGTACCGACATGATGGTGTGAACATGTGCGAACATTGGCGACTCCCTCGACAGCTGCGAGCACATGTTGCTGTCGGAGATATGTCGTTTGGTAAGGTTGTTAGGTGGCATGGGGCCACGTGGCCCGCCCTCTTGCATGCAACATAATTGAAAGCTGCATGCGACAACATAATTTCCTGACAACTTTAGTTAAGCATGTAAATTAAGTTAAAAATAACGATGACATTGGTTACATAAGCGCCAATGCTTGCACAAGCTGCAACAAAAGTGAGCAGGCCGGAGCGGAGCAGAATGAAGCACAGCTAAGCCCAGACCAGACCAGACCAGACCAGAACAGCCCAGAACAGAACAGCCCAGACCAGCCCAGACCAGCTTGGGCTGTGGCATGCCACAGGCAGAGGCGCTGTTGGTTGCCTGCTTGCTTGCCCGCTTGCCCGACTCTCTGCCGGCCGTAACGTTGTGCATTTTACTTTTGGAGCACGAGCACGGCTGCTCGTAATTGGAGCGTGGAATATCACTCTTCATGTTATGACATTATTTCGCCAACAGCGAATAAATTGTGCACCGCAAAAAAGCAAACAGGATCAAATCTAATTGAAATCTCTGTTTAGCAATACTAAATTCAGTTATAAAAAAAAAAATACAAAAATCGAAATCTTGATATCTGTTATCCTCTACAACATTATAAATTTTGGCAATGCATATTGGTTTGTTTAAGTATAGTCATAAATTAAAATCATTAAGTATTAATTAAATAAAGTAAGCATAATTTAAACAAACCAAAAAAAAATTTATTATATATATACAATTAATTTGTGTCGGTGCATTATCTTGCCTACATCGCAACTATTTATATGCTGTGCACACCGACGACTACTACCAGTACTTGGGTGTGTTTCTGTTTAATGCCAGTGCTGCAATGTTTTGACTACTGCCTGGCTATGGAGCAGACACACACACACACACAAACACACACACACACACACACACACACACACACACACACACACATAAAGCTTTGCTGAGGCAGCCTGTGTCAGAGCTATATGCAAAGCAATCCGGTAAGCAGCAAAAGAAACCGACGCCAAGGTTACCAGCGCTACCCATCCATATATATTTTATACATAATATTAGTGCATGTCTATGTATGTATTGGGGCGTACACTTAATCATCTACCCCTCTCCACCACCCCTCACTCATGCACTGTTTCATACATGTTAGTCGTAAGGCCAAGACAAGTCGTGTAACGGCAATGCTCCAATTTTCTTGGCTGGCAACGCTGTGTTTTGGCTTAAGGATGCATGTTGCAGCGGCAGCCGACAGAATTGTCGCTACGCTGCTAGTTCAAATCTGAAATTATGATATATCACAGAGAGGAAAAACAGAGATCTGAGACATGCCACAGATTACATGCGCTACACACACAGAAAATACACACGAAATAATTTGCGAACTGTTTGACAACGTTTTATTTATACGAAGTTTTTTTTTTTCAAAATCGATAACTTTTCTTTCTATATATTTTACATACCAATCTAAACGATTCTCTCTTTGTACACATACATAATGGGGAAATTAATTAAAGTTGTAGAACATTTAGGTTTGCGCTCAGACATTGTGTGTAGAATAATCTGCTTGAAGCTGAGCGCTGTTTACCCATATTCCAGGCAAGCAAAAACAGAGATTGTCAATCCGATCAGCTTAAAAGTTATCGTTAACACATTGCCACGCCCCCATTTGCAACGCATTGTGTTTGCCTTAACGGCAGCGTCATGGATGGCAAACATCTTTTCTGTTGCCCATTGTAGTATGTATATATATATATGTATATTTATATATATATATTGTAAACACAACCATCTCCTCTACCCAACAACGACAACAACAACAACAACTCCTGGATAAAAGTGTCATTAACGAGAACGCCCACAATGCCCGTAAAGTGCTTCATATTACGCTACTAATTGCATAATTTCGTTGCCATTTTTATTAGTCTCTCCGTGCGATGCTCTTGCCTTTGATGTCGCCAGCAGAGCAACAGCAGAGGACCAGCAGAGGACCAGCAGAGGGCACTCACCAGACCATTGAACAAACCTTCGACCATCGTCATCGTCATCGCCATCGCCATCGAACATTTAGTATCTGTGTACCATTTGATGGCTATCCGCTGTTGGAACTCCAATGGCATGTTTGAGTTTAAGTTTGGGTTTGGGTCTGCTGATGGCTATTTCCGTGCCATTTAAGTTGGAGCGTGGTGTGCGACAGTGCAGTCGAAATGCGAATGGTCGCCCACAATCGTCATTTGATTATTATAAAACGGAAGTATTTATTGCATAACGTGTTATGTGTTCTCATACTCTCATCCATTGTGGCAGCTAATGTCTTTGAATTGCCAGCGTTTCATTCGATTTCCCCATCTAGAGATGTGCAAGCTAGTTCAACATGTTTACACGTTTCGAAAACGATTCAAATATTTCAACAAATTTTAAATATTATATTTTAATATTAATATTATATTTTAAATTAATAATTTTGTAGATGCATTTAAGTTTCAACTATCAATAACTTTATGTGGAGTATTGCCTTGATATTGAGCACTCTCCGTTCTGTGTGTGTGTGTGTGTGTGGCACATCACTATCTGAGTTTCTCTTGCCACACACTCACGTTGCAACACAAAAGAATGCTGTTTTCTATGCACATATAAATGTGTGTGTGTTTGTATTTGGCTCTTGTTGCCAGTCTTAGTCGATTAAGCAGAACTTTGGGAGCGATAATGGGAAATTCCATGTCCATATCTTATTTACGCTTATATTACCAATATTCGGGCAACATTTGTTTTTTTTTTTTTTAAATAATAATAATAATAATAAATAAAGCATTTTTTTTAGTGACCACCCTGTTTTGTGGTGCTGCATAAATATATCTCTTGATATATATTTAATGGGTGGCAAAAGTGCTGGTTAGCAAAATATGGTTATTTTGTAACTGTTGTCTGCTTTACAGTTAACTGCAGTCAAAACTGTTGCTGTTGTGGGCATTCGAGTTTCCGCATCCTTTGTTATGTAATTCAAGTTTTGCTATCGTCTGACAGAGCCCAACGTGAGCACCATACACAAGCAACTGAGTTGGAAACAGATATAAACACACACTTGCACACACACACACACTCGCACATACACACACACATGGTACACATATGTATGTGTGAGTACTGACAAATTCACATTTACTACAAAGACAGAATTTGAATTTAAGTCTGGGCATAATTTTAGCTTCTTGTTGTCAATGAATAAATTTGCTTAAATATAGCAATATTACTTTTTTTAATTTTTGCATTTGAACAATTAAATTTTTCAATTTTCAAATATGTTTCAAACTCAATTTTTTTTGCAGCATGATGAAATATTTATGGAAAACATCAGCGTGTGTTACATTGCAAGTTGAACTAATTTTGTGAGCTGACTGCTAGAATATTTCAGAAACTTAATCAATTTTCTCTTCAAATGTAAGTTGCAAAATGCAATAGTTTCAAAACAGGTTTACCACTTCGTATTAAAATTATTAATATAGCTATATTATTAAAATTGTAAATTATATAAAATAACTTTTAATTAAAAAATTGTGCTCTTTCTAAAAAAAAAAACAATCTAACGATATGAAATTCTGCAAAGCCTTTAAATAAAAAAAAGCATAAATTTAATTAAATTACAAAGTTATTGAAAATATTCAAATTCAAGTAAATAAAAATTGAAATAAATGATTAATCTTTAGCTGTTTCTTTCAGAATCTTTTAAGCTTTCTTCTTCTGTATTTGACGAACTTAATTTAATTAGTCAACAAAACGATCGATTATCAAATTAACAAAAAAAATATATACAATATATATTAAAATTATGAAGAATAATAAACTAATTATTATAAGATAATTACGCTACAGTTTTAAGAGGATTCTTATGAATTTATTGAGACACCATGACAAATTTAACATAAACAAATTGAATTGTGTCTCCGAAAGGGGGATTAGCCCCTTTTTATGATTTTGTGTTTACTCTCAATTTAAATGGGGAATAAAACCTGCACTTTCCGCTCAATTCAACAAAATGCCGCATTTCCTGCTCCAAGGTACGTGTTTGGACAGTGAAAGCTCTCTCTCTCTCTCTCCAGTGAGAAGCCGATAGAGAGAGAGAGAGAGAGAGAGAGAGAGAGTGAAAGAGAGAGATAGAGAGTTGTATAAGCGAGATGAAACATATGCAAAGATAACATATTCAGCAATGCATGAAGCTAAAAAACTTTCAAGCCCATAAGCCACAATGTCCACGTCTCTCCAAGCCTGACATTTATTATCTCATGGTGCGGCCTAAAATGAAGTTGTGGCCGCTTTCGTTTTCCTAACCACATACGCACACACATACGCACACACATACGCACACACACATACGCACACACACACACATATTTATAAATGTGTGAATTTATATATTGAGAAAGAGGCAACGAGGCATACAGCAGCTTTGAGAAGGGCGTGGTTGGTGGGAGGGATGGGAAAGGGCAAGACGTGAATCTGACATTTCCTCGCTGCTCGTTTGCGGTCGACGACGACATTTGCATGCCCGGCTGGCCGTTTAACGTGTCCGTGTCCGTGTCCGTGTCCGTGTCTGTGTCGTCGAGCTAAGCGGATGGTGGGTAGCTGCAGGGGGGCGGTGGGTAAGGCGGGGCGGTGCCTTTAGCATTACAGAGTCCGTACACGTTTTACGTAAATGTGCATTTTTCGCTAAATGTTTTGTAAATGTTTCCGTTTCCAACTTTATAATTAGTTGGCGGCGAGGGCGGCGTAAAAGAAAACGCAGCGTCACATCGCATAGCATCGCGACGCATTGCAGTGTGGCAGCGTGGCAGTGTGGCAGCGTGGCAGTGTGGCAGCGTGGCAGGAAGCGGAAAAACGAGAAAAGCACTGCGGAAATTGTGTAAGTTAAGCGGCTGCCACAGTCCGTTGGTTGTCAACGGTCCACTGCAAGCATCACGTGTCTCTCCAATATAGCACACTGTCATTTACTCTTGCCTCCGATTACAAGCCGAGTGCTGTTCAAGCTCCTCTAACATGTACACTCTTCACACATTCTACAGAGAAGTGAGGGTCATATGGCAGGTCGAGCAACTCTTAATGCTCTGACCAGAACACTTAGAAGATCACACAAAACGGCAAGATTGTAATAGTAGTAGTAACCCCTAAAAACTACGCTACCAAAGACACCAGAACCAATGGTCAACAAACTAATCAAAAACATTTAACTGAAGCTAAGAATATAGATCTTTGCCAGATTCAGATTCAAGATTAACAATAAGCCTTGATCAATAGGGATGTAAAATGTGATAATCTCCTGGATATGGTACACCCATGACTAGCACTATAAACATGATTGAAGAACAATAATATATTTTTGTGAAACTGGGGTGTATATAAGGCATATATATAAGGCATATATATAAGGCATATATATAAGGCATATATAAGGGTATATATAAGACAACACTTTGTAGTTGCCAGGTCAACACGTTAGCCAAGTCAACACGTTAGCCAAGTCAGCTTACTCAATCAGACGACCACAGTAGGACTCAGCCGGGACATCCGAGCACTCCGACGATATCTGCAGAAGTCTGCAAATGTTGCTGAACTGCTGGCAAAGAAGTGCTCGGAGTATTAGTACTATCCAGTTTAATAAATAAATAAATGATGATGTGATTCAACCAAAACTAATTAAAGCAGCTGATTTATGCAATTATATCAAATAGCTATTATATGAAACAAGTAAGAGTTTGATGAATTTGAAAAGTGTGTTAATTATTTCATTCTTATTTTTTTAAAAGGATTGTAGGGCTGTACCCTATCAAACATATCGAAATACTAAAATTATAAATGTTTACGGTAGAATCTGGTAAATTTATTGCCGAAATACAACTTATAGCTTTCTCTTTACATCTTCACTTCTCTCTCACATCATATAAAAGAGGAAAAAAAACTATATTTTTTTTTAGAAATTTGATATATGGCTGAGCCAAACTTAAAACTTTTCAAATCATTAAAGATTTTTAGTTTCTCGGTTTTGGCGTTGATCGTGCAACAAGAAGGCTTGTGAAGAGCAGACGCGGGAGGGGGAAGTGTATTTGGGGCTGTTTAATTAAATTTACAACATTGAGCTGAACGAGACACGGAACGTTGCGTTATCCACCTGAGTTGCCGCATACAGTGGCACCTTTGCCGCAAATACAAGGCAAAAATCACATTATAAATGCGCATTCGCATCGCTAAAAAGTGACAAGATGTGAATGCAACATATGATAAAAATATAAGCAATTGAATATTATTTAAATTTTAATAAATAAATTATTATATATATATTTATAAATATATATGAATTATAATATGGTACACAGAAATATGAATACAAATTTCAACTTCTGTGAAGTCATTTTATAATTATTTATATTTCGTGTATTTGGTATTTACAAATAAGATTATAAATTATAAATTAATAATTATATAAATGTAAATATAAATATTATATTTTCTGATGAAATGTTGAGTTTTTTTTTGGGAAAGCGCCACTGTGCCGCGCCTTGATTTGAATTGAAGTTTTAATTAAAAGCAACTACATGAAGCGCTGCCTCGCATAGGAGCAACAAATGCAAGTTTCCCCCACTACTTCTCCATTTCGCCATTTTAGCATTTGCCGCATTTGCAGCACCTGCCGCAAGCTGAGTGGCAACCAGCGACTTATTAAACGCTGTCAGCGTTATGCTAATTAGACAGCGCGACCCACAAATTGCCGCCGCAAATCAATCAGAGTGCGCTCCGCAGTACCCAACTTCATGCCCTTCCTGCCACACAAAAACAAAACCAAAAAAAAAAAAAAAAAAAAAAACTGTTATGAAAGGGGGGGGGGGAGATGGTGAAGGACACCAAATTAACGGTACGACAGTTCAACGCATGCTGATTAGCGTAATCAGCGCAAACGGAGACACTGCGTCCAATTTGAATGTAAATTTGTAGATGCCAAGCTTGAGCAAAAATCTACTTAATTTATATCAGTCCACTGTTGAGTATCCAGCATCTTAATCCCTGCCTAAGACCCACTCCCCCTCTCTATCACTTCTTGATGTGGCATGACCTGATGATAGGTTTGGTTTACATTTGTCCAACTCCTTAAAATAAAATTACTGTTTGAAGAATACGAATTTTTCTGAGATCTGCATTAAGATTAGGTTCAATATTTGGAATTTGTCTATAAATATTAATGTTTAATATTTGTTAAGAATATAGATAAAACAAATGTAGTCGAAACCATTTAACTTTATTGTTTGCCTGCCACAAGCATAGCCGATGAATTGATTTGATGTTACCTCATGCCACAAATTGTTGTGTAACAAAATGTTTGCTAGTTATATCAACAACAACAACAACAACAACAACGACAACAATAATACTTGTGAAGATGAAGCGATGAGGAAACGGAAATGGAACAATTGCAGTTGGAGCTGAAATGGGATTATGAAGGTCAAAGCAAATGCTTCGACTGAGTGCATCACTTGGAATCCATTTAAAATTTTGTCCTAATCCAAAGTTTAAAGAAACCACAAGGCGCTGCAGGGACGCTTACTGGATATCATCCAGTTGTTGAGGGGGGGAGGGGGAGGGAAGCATAAAAATCCAAAATGCTGACAGGGTCGTCCTGCGTCTGGAATAATGTGTCGTCTCATGGCCCCAAACTGGATGCGCAACGTTATTAGCTCTCTCTCTCTCTCTCTCTCTTGACGAAAAGGCAAAAGCGCAGACAATGGAGCTGCCACAGAAACAGACATGCAAACGAGATGCCTTAGTTAGGGTTGCTGTTGCTGCCACAAATGCTGCACCATAGTTTGCCACTTCTGGATGGCAGCAACCAGAGCTATACACAACACGCACAGCGGCCATATTGACAACGCCGTGTTTATATGCAACATTGACAACTTGGCTTGACGCGAGTGATGCCAAAATAAAGCAACAACAAAATGCAGCAGCAACAGCAGCAACAGCAGCAGCAACAGCAGCAGCAGAAGTTGCCTCTTACCAGCAGCATTATCATTACCAATATATCTGCTGCTCCTCCTGCTGCTGCTCCTGCTGCTGTTCACTAGGAAGCCATCAAAGTTTTCGGGCATATTATTTTTCCTTATGTGGTTCAAAATCCAAATGAAATGCAATATCCGAATTACACTGAAATTGTAGCTAAACAATTCCCATCGCATTAACTAATACAAATGGGAATTAAATGTAAAATCATTAAGAAGCTACTGTTTGCTCCAGATATACAACAAATGTAGAATCGAAAAGATTTTTAGCATTAGCAATATTCTTTGCGTGTACAGAACATTTTTAGGGAGGAGCTGTTTTGCATAAAACTTCCGGAGATGTTGCAGCATATTTCAGCATATGCCACAGCAATACTAGTTGTGTGCGTGTGTGTGTGTGTGTGTGTCGTGTGTGCGTGTGTGCGTGTGTGTGTGTCGTGTGTGTGTGTGTGTGTGTGTACGTGTGTGTGTGTGTGTATGTGTGTGTGTGTGTCGTGTGTGTGTGTGTGTGTGTGTGTGTGTGTACATGTGTGTGTGTGTGTACATGTGTGTGTCGTGTGTGCGCGTGTGTGCGTGTGTGTGTGTGTGTGTGTGTGTGTGTGTGTGTGTGCGCGTGTGTGTTTGTGACTATATTACATTTTATGTCAAATGCGCACGCTTCCAATATTGACACACGCCGGCAGTGGCAGTGGCAGTGGCGCAGCACGAGACATGGAAACCTGCATCCAAATGACAAGCAACTGTTAAGTTATTTTCGTATTTTGGCATACCTTGCAGCATGCCGGAAGTCTCTCGCACCGATACTGCCACAGCCACAGCCACAGCCACAGCTACAGCCACAGGTACAGTTCCAGCTACAGTTGCAGCCACTGTCACATCCACATTCACTGTCACAGCCAGAGCCATTGGCAAAATTACAGGCACATCCCACCCACAATCCAAAGTTGCCTTCAAACAGATGTTTTTTTTTTTTTTTTTCAAATAAAGAACACAATTTTCATAGACAAGCAGCTTTGGGTTTGTGGCAACAGCCACGCCCATCATGCTGGCGCACAGAGTAATGCAATTTTAATATATAGCTGCCGGCCTAAAAGGGCTCTCCGATGGGCTTAATGGTCAGCTCATGCACCTGGACATGCGGGGGCGTTCCCAGGGCATACATAATGCCAGCCGATATGTCCTCCGGCTGCAGCATTGGTAGAGTGTCCAAGGAGTCGGGCAAAATCTCTGTCTTAGTCACACCGGGACAGATGCTCTGCATTGCCAGGATAACATGGGAATAAATAAATATTGTGCTGGATCCATGTGCATCACAATTACTTACAGTTACTTTTATCTGAGTATTCAAGCCGTTCAGCTCCTGGCGATACGTCTCCAGCAGCGCGGTAATCGCATGCTTGGAGGCCGGATAAATGTTCAGGCACTGGAGTCCCGTGCCAGGCAGTTTAATGATATTGCGACCGGTGATGCTATTGATCAGCACCAGATGACCGGCCACATTGCGCTGCTGCATGGAGCGAAAGGCGCGTTGTGTGCAATAAACCACGCCCATCAAATTCACCTGGATAACCTGCAGCAATTGGTCGGTTGGTAGGGTCAACAGCTGACCGTTATGCAGCATGCCTGCGTTATTCACCAGGATATCGATGCCGCCAACATGCTCCTCAATCCAATCGAAGGCCTCTGTGACAGACGCTTGAACGCCCACATCGCACTTGTAGGCATACAGATGAGCCTGCAGCTCCGCCGGCAGCTGCTCCCTAAGCGCCTCAACACGCTCGACGCGACGTGCCAGGCCCACGACGACGAGACCAGCTCGCACCAAATCCATGGCGACAGCAGCACCAATGCCCGAACTGGCTCCGGTCACAACGGCCACGCAATTTGCCCAACGTTCCATGACTAACTCATTCAAATGGATGAACTTCCAGCAGAGCGATCCCAATATGTGACCCGCTCAACGGAACACTTTGGCAACTAACTCGCATTCGCAACGAGACGTTTCTTATATTGTGCTGTGGGGGGGGGCGCACCCAGAGCGACTCCTGTGATGATTTGCATTAATTGAATTTTTAATAGCTGTCACGTGTCCCATTTGCATATCTCAACAATTTGTTGCGTAACTTTGACACTCGATCAATAATAAAATTAGCAACGCTTTTTTTTTTCTTTTTTTTTCTGTATTCAACACGTATTTGTTTTAACATCACAGCTATTTTCCAAAGCACGCAACGATGTCAAAGTTAATTGCTGGAAATAAATTATAATTTATATAAAAACCGTTCTCTCTGCTTTCCCCTTCCATTCCCTTCCCCTTCTCACGCATTTCAACTTAATCTATCCAAATTAAAATGCCAAACAATAAATAAATAATAACTAAATAATTACATATTATTTAGATTATTCTATTATTATTTTTTTCTTTTTTTGTTAGTTTAAAATTGCAAAAATTGTAGAATTGGGCAGACAACAAAAGGTTGGCACTTCTAAAATGGTTCACCCATTGGCTTGATGGTTAGCTCGTGCACCTGGACATGTGGCGGCGTTGCCAGGGCATAAATGATGGCATTGGCCACATCGTCGGGTTGCAGCATGGGCAACCGCTTGTACGCCTGCGGCACCAGATCTGTGTCCACCAAGCCGGGACTAATGCTCTACAAAAAAAAGTGAGCCGTCTACAATTGAATGAATCTGAGGATGACGACGCGACTCACCGTAATCTTGACTTTGGACTTGAGATCGCGAAACTCCTGACGGAAGAGCTCTGTCATGGCAGTCAGCGCATGCTTTGTGGCCGGATACATGTTCAGCTCTTGCAGGCTGCCGGGCAGCGGATTGAACAAATGGTGACCCACAATGCTATTGATAAGCACCACATGGCCAACTGAGTCACGTTGACGCATCGATTTGAAGGCGCGCTGCGTGCAGTAGACGACACCCATGACATTCGTTTGCAACACCTGCTGCACTACGTCGAGGGGCATTGTCACCAACTGGCCTCCGGATAGCATGCCCGCACTATTGATCAAAATGTCCGTGCCTCCGAGGCGCTCTTCGATCCAATCGAAGGCATCGCTCACCGACTCCATGCTGGTCACATCGCACTGTCGAATATGGAGCTGATCGCGCAGTGGCTCGCTCAACTGCTGCCGTAGCAGCTCCATTCGGTCCAGCCTGCGGGCCAATGCGACCACGGTGACGCCCGCTTGGATTAATTGCTGGGCAAGCACAGCTCCTATGCCCGAACTGGCGCCAGTTACAACCGCTACGCAATTCTGCCAACGATCCATGTCAAAGGCTCTCAACTAAATGTGGCACCACCTCTACGCTTGTCAAAACCAAACCTTAGCTTACACAGATCCCCGCAAGACCTGATCTCAATGCATTCAAATGGCGTATCAGTTTGCATATACCTATTGGATTACTACCAGTCATGGGCGTAGCGCCTCATGGAAACTAAATTTATTTCAATAGGCAAAAAAAAAAAATAATTAATTTTAAGAATGTTCAATTTTTGAAAACAAATCTGAAAAGAACCAGTTTTTTAAAGACACAAAAAATCTTTGAGATTTAAGTATAATTTATTTTTAATTAGAATCTTCGGAAATAGTTTGATGATATAATGATGACCTGCCAACTCTCTGAGACCCTAGCTACGCCTCTGCCAGAAACTGTATATGTTACGATTCATGCACAAGCCATCGCTCGCCGAGTCTGAGATCAGCTAGAGTGGGCACAGCCTCCAGCCTCCAACCGCCAACCTCCAGCCTCCAGCCTCTGCTGCAGTGAGTCTAGACCACAAGTAATGTGAGCTGCTGCTTACAACTCATCTACTAATGACATATTGTATATATATGTATATCGATTTCTTTCACATAGACACAATTATTTGGAATTCGAATTCCAGTTTTAAATGACGTATTTTGTGTATGCAAAAATCAATAATTTACAATTGATTTGAATTTAAAAATGAACCTGTCAGCGTAATAATTGTTAGTATTGCAGAAAGTTCATCGTGTTGTGCCACAATAAAATGGAGTAGTTAAAGTAAGCCCAAATAAAGCCCATATATTTTCATATGTAAATCAAAAAAAAAAAAAAAAAAAAACATGCAACGAGTTAGAGGCACGTGCAGTTCGATTTTTATTTAATAGCTTAATGGAAATGCCATTAGGACGGGGGAAAACATGTTGTAACTTGAAACCAGCTTGTCGCAGCTGCACGCATAAAAAAAACAAAAAAAAACCAACAACAAAAGACATAATAAAAGAAATAAATTCAAGAAAACAACAGCTCAACAGCTGGAGACAAATTCTCGATGCAAAATAAAAATAAAATTCTATTTTAGGCGCATTGCAAAAAAAAAAAAAAACTCAAATAAGAAACTCAACGTATTCCCAACGTGGAATGCTCTCAATCAGATGCCGGCAATAGTTAGTGTTAAGGAAACATTCAGCCAGCCCGGTCACCCCTGCCCAAATAAAATCCCACCAGCAGGGGGGGGGGGGGGGTGGACTTGGGGTTGAGGGGGTTGGTCTGAGCACACGTGTTATTTGCACACGTGTTTATGGAAATTGAGGAACGTATTTCAAGTTGAGCGTCAGCTCAAAGCGACATTTGTTTGCCCAGAAAAACGGCTAAAAAAAAAATGCGCATGAAAATTTCTCTGATTACGTATTTGAAGAGCGCAAAGAGCAATGAGCAAAACACTCCCTAACAAGTGGCCCATCCTCCAAAAAAAAAAAAAAAAAAAAAAAAAAACCCAATAGCTGGCAAAAGTTGGTGCAAACACGGGTCTATTAGGCGCATTAGACGCACACGGCTAGTCGAGCCACATGCCACTTGCCACATGCCATCCGCCCGCACACGAGTATCTCTATCTAGATTCCATCAAATATGCTTACTAACTTGCAACTGGTCATAACACAGTTCAACATTTATATACATACATACATACATATATACAATACATACATACATACAATACATACATACAGTATATATATGTGCATTTGCTGTTATACAATTTGCACATGCAAATGGGGAAAGGGGAGAGCGGGGTATACACAACATTCTCACGGCATTCAATACACAAATAAATTTATTGAATTCAACTAAAATCCAGATTTATTTTGTTTTATTTAAAGTGTTTTTTTTTCTATAATATAACATATTGCAAATTACTATTGTGAGACTATAAAAATAAGCTTAAATGGAATAAATACAAGATTGTCTGCACTTAATCAAATATTTGATATTTATATGTAAATCTGACAAAATACATATAAAATATTATTACTATATTGTCGAGATTAAACTTGCTTATCGCATTTTGTAGTATAAATTTCCATTTAAATGCACAAATATAAAATAATTACAATAACAAATATTGTAAATTTATCTCTTAGCAACTACAATTTTTGTGTGTCTGTTAGACTGATTTAATTATTAAAATTACAAATTTTTCTTTGTTTTATATGTCTGTCAATTTCATATTGGATTTTCTCAGCATTTGCATATGAATAGTGTAGAAGCTAATCGTTTATCAAGCCAAAATTGCGTTAACATTTTATGGGTTTTTCTGTTTGATTGGCCAACAGATGTATACACAATCTTGTATTTATAACATCTGGGGGGGGGGGAGTGGAAGAGAAGAGAAGGGGCTGTAGCAGGCAGTTGGAACAGCTGCTGCTGCTGGCCATAATTCAAATTTGCAGTTTTCTATGCAAATTCGTTTGATGTTGCACAGAAGATACCTCGCAGACGACAACGAAGACCCTTTTAGCCGTCCACGAAAGAATGCCACAAATTATGCTGCCTTCCATATGTGTTTTACATGAGCACAAGTGTGTGTGCCCCTGTGTGTGTGTGTGTGTGTAAGCCAGAATATATGCTAAAGGCATGGGCGAGGACAACAGCAGCCACGGCAAAGGATACAACCGAATAGTGCAGGAACACACATCATTTGCATTGGGCATGACCCTCGAAGGCGTCAAACGCAGCTCTTCTTATCGAAGAGGAGGTGTTTGTGTGCTTGGGTGGGGGGTACATCTCATTGTTGTTGGTGTTCTCTTTTTTTTTTATTGTTGAGTAGCAATTTTGCAAAATGCGCCGTCTTTTGGTATATTTTGCGTAATTATGCACGCATCTGGCCAAGTCAAATTGGGTCAACAACGCAGCCGGATGGAATTAGACCTTAAGCCATTTGGCCACTTTATGCGTGCAGCCCGTTCGGCTTTTATGGCCAAGCAGGTGGTGCAGAGCAGGGTAATAACAGCCGGATTGTTAGCCGGAACCACTTGACGTTGTTATGGCCGCCATAAAAATCGGCGAATCGCAACATGCCGGATAAGCTGGGGCAGCCGGCGGACGACTCTGTTGCCAATCATTGGTGTCCCTTCGTACCTTTCCAGCATGCGTCAGATTTGCGAATGCTGACAATGACAACGCGCATAGGAAGCTGCATGATTGATTCAAATTTAATGCGCTTTTGAATTTATTTTCTGGCTAGCAAGTAATTAGTTTTAGACCGTTGCCAACTGAATTGCAGCTGAATTTTTTTTTTGTATTCTGTGTTTTTTTTTTATGACAGCTTTTGATAGGTGCTTCCGTTACCAAAAACAAATGCAATTGGCAATGTTTCAAAGCAAAAAAAAAAAATATGCACGCTATTTAAATGTTGATACGAAGCGAAAATACACACTTTAATAAATATATATATATATAAAAATTAAAATAAATAAAAACGACATTTACTAAATTAAATTTGTACATTTATTTCACACGTATTGATTTGAATTTTGTAATAGGCGTGGCTTGTGTTATTTTTGCCAGTGGCAATGTTAGTCAATTTTTTGCTAGATGATTGTCAAAATCACATATGTGTAAACAAACTCATTTTGGTTGGCAACAGCAGCTTGTGTCATTTTCTGAACTCATTTATTGATTCACTCGTGACTCATTTATTTGTCAGCACGCCTATTCACTGGATAACACAGAGCTCACGTTCCTGCAGACAGATTGAAATGCCAAATGCCAAAATGCCACATACCGTTCACCCCAGAGTCCAATCTGACAGCAATAAGCCAACGGAGGTAGTGGCAGCAACTCCAACTCCAACTCTGGCCCAAACAGGTCCATCCACAGTTGTCAATTTGTTTTCGAGCCTTAGGCATTGGCTAACTCAGTTATATCAGATGTTGCCGCTTTCGTTGGACTGAAATTTGCTATGCTTCAATTTAGTGGCATTAAATGGAAGAGAATAATTTTGACGCTTGCTGCCACTTGTCTGACAGCCAGTTTTCATCACGTACAAAGCCAAAGCCCAAAGTGGCAGCACTTCAAGCAGCCACACATTTCAACAGCAAACGATTCAGCTAAAGCTGAAACTTCTCTTTAAGAATCGTTTATATATCAAAACATCGAATATATTATATATTATTTCTAACTGAAACGGAAATCATACTATTCCATCATATGAATCAGAGAATAAACCACAGCAACTTGCATCACACAAGATATAAAGATAAAGCCACATGATTTGATTGATAATGTCTACTTACTAATAAGGCTTAGAAAAATATTACTAATACGCCCTGCAGTCCATCAGCTGCTTAGATGACAGATTAGAAAATAAATAAAGTGCCTGCAGCAAATAAACAGTGGTCCTGCATAAATGATTAGCATCAAAAACAACCAAATATTGAGCAAAAGAGACAGAGAGAGAGAGAGAGCGAGAGAGAGATAGAGAGAGATAGAGGTAGAGAGAGTAAGAGACACAAACTGTCCGCACAAGCACTTCGCAAACTGCAAAGGGCCAAGGAAAAGTTTTACTGAAATCCGGCTGTGGAGTCAGCACTTGAGATGTTTAGACCAAAGTTGAGCACAATATTTTACAAGGATTTCGTGTGGTAAATCTATTGTGCACATGTGCACTGATTACAACAGTCCTAGATGGTTGGCTAGATGCTGGCTTTGGGCCAGCTACATGATAAATGGCTCGAGACTGCAGCCAAAAATGCACCAAAGAAATAAAGAATAAAAAATGCAAAAAAAAAAAAAACAAATCAGCGCAAGACAAGAACAAGAAAAGAAAAATCGTTGCATATAATATTTATAGTTCGACTCGTTTTAGGAATACGAATAGACTTTAAAATAAGAATAAGAATTGTTTGGTTAAATTTTGAGGATTTTCAATATTTATTTTCTCATTTGACTAGTTATTTTTCCATCATAATGCGTTTTGCGTCGGTTCTGTTCATAATATTCATTTAATATTGTATTTAGTTCATCAGATAATACCATTTATGTATATGTATATTTAATATATATAACATGTGAAAATTGTCTCTCAATGGGAATAAGGGTTTTTGTTTGTCACGTATTAATTTGTTGGACTGATTTTTTCTTGCACTTTTTATGGTACACACAATAGTTATCAGTGTATATATAATTTTAAACATAAATAAATTAAGTAACATACAATACAATAAATAAGAAACGTATGCTCATAATTTCTAAGGGCTCATAATATACATATAAGGGTCATATAATTATTATAATGTATAATATATATATACATATACATTTATATATATATATATATATATATATAATATATGTATATTGCATTGCATGATTTTCTTAGCGGTTTTATCTTATTTTTTCTTTGTGTGACTGGAAATGTTTAAATGTTGTGTTATTCGAAACCAATGAAATTAGGAAAACTTTGTGATTACATTTTAAATTTTGGGGCTGTTATGAAATTAAGCTGGCCGATTCGTAATACAAGTACGGAGTGCACAAGTATGTGCAATATTTTTTTTTAACACTAAATTAACAAATCTATTCTGCATTTTTAGCTGTTAAACTCAATAAAGTATTCATATGCATGTATGTATATAGCTTTTGTATATATATGTATATATTTATTTATTTTCCTCATATATGTTTGTTTTGTTTTTGTTTTTTTTTTTTTTGAGTTTTTCATTTTTTGTTTTATGTAGTTTGCTCTATAAACTTTTGCTTGATTTAACAAAGACGCTTTTACTATATCGATTGGGGTTATTTTCTTTATGCTTTTCAATTTAATTTATATTTCATTTTAATTTTTTTTTTTTAAGTTGTTGATTTGAATATATATATAATATAGTTTAATTCACAACAATAACATTTGAATATGCATTTCCATTTTGCTTGAAGTTAAATTTGAATGGATTTTGTTTATAAATTTAAATAAATTATTTCATAAAGCTTAGTTTATTTTTGCTTTGATATTAAATATGCTAGGGATAGTTTTACAGTTACAGTAAGAGTTCCAGTTTACTTAGTCTTCACTGTTGCGAACTGAGTTGAACGATGAACAAGCCTGCTGTCCCTGCTGATCCGGCTTCCATGGATTTGGCCCATTTGCCCACTTGCTGCAGTCCAGTTTCATCCATAGCGGCACATATATATATGTATGTCAACGTGTGTGTGTGTGTCGTGTTTGTCGTGTGTGTCTGTTGGTGTACAAGTGTGTGTGCGTTAGCCTGTCGCCTTGTTTGTTGACACCTCTTCTACTCGAATTGCCAGCCAGTTGAGCTACTCAGTCCGTTGCAACCAGGTTCAGTGGATGCTGAATGAAGTTGATAAATGTTGGATTCATTTTTGTCGACGTAATCTTAAATCGTAGTTGAACGATATCTTGTCACTTGCGCTTAATATATATATATGTATGTAACATCCGTTAATATGGCTATAAACATTCTCGTTAATATATATCTATATATATATATATACAGATGTATATATATATATATATGTGTGTGTGTGTGTTAATGCATTAATGTCTGTATTTGAATTTATATATATGTTGCTTGGTGCATTTACTATAACCATTATTTCTATGCATATGTATGGGTTGACTTCGCTCCTTTGGTCGCTTGGTTAACATAAGTAGTTAATAGGGATGATTACATATAGGTTAAATTAACGGTTAGTTTGCTTTGTTTGCTATGTGTTAAACCAACAGGACTCAACAGGACTCGAATATGGCTATCAGTATGTGTTTTTTTTTATAATGTTTGTGTTTGCTTCGTTTTTTTTTTATATACCTTTCGTTTGACCATCTTTCCATTCGTATATATATTAATGATATTTTGTTGGGGCGTTCTTCATTTGTGGCTGTTCCTGTATTTATTGTCAACTAATCATTACCTAATATTCAAACTGCACACAGAGCACTCTCAATTCATCATCATTTACGTCCACTCAGATGGAACACGAAAGACAATAACAAAATACGTGCCAGATATTTGTGGCTGGATGTTCTTTGCTCTTTGCATTGATCGCTGAAAGCTAAACTCAACCATGAAATGGGCTCAGTTCGATTGAAGCAAACGCTTAGTTGGAGTCCGAATCCGTATCGCTGGGTGGCACAGGCGATGCAGTCGGCTTGCTACCTGCTGGGGCAGCGGCGGGCTCCTGGCGGACGGGTCGCGTTGCCGCCAGATACGCATTCGTGGATTCGCCGTGCGTGGTCTCGATGCCAACCCTGCAAGCAAGATGAGATCAGTTACGATTCGATTCGATTTAATGTGGCCCAAGTGGCTGCACGATGGTTACTTACTTGTACTCGTGCCGCGCCAGATAGCGGACGTACTTCTCGGGCGGCTCATCGGCATCGGAGTCCTGCACGCTCACAGAGCGCACGGTGGTATGCGAGACCTGCGTGGCGGGCATTGTGAACTCCACGAATGCGTATGGCGCCAGTTCGCTTGGTATTTGGTCGTAAGATGTGAGCGCCATGCGGCAAACCAGTTGATGTGTGGTGTAAGCGCCTGAAATGCAAATGATGCAAGTAATGCAAGTGATGCAACTGCTGATCTGAATCCGCACTTACCCTGTCCTTCCTTGGGCAGACGCGGACAGCGCCAGACAATGGCGCGATGATGATGCTCATATTTCGCCTGACCGGAGGTGACCTCAATTAGTGACTCCTGCAGCGTGTCCACAGCGCCCAATATGCGTTCAATGCCCTTGATCTTGCCGGTGCGTCGATGGGCCGACTTCACGGATCCATATCTGTCAGGGCCAATGTAAGTTTGATGATTCTTAGCCGATAGCCGATCAGCGATAGCTTACCTAAAGTGCTTCTCCACGCGGAACAAATAGATCCAGCACTCGGGTATGGGAAAACGCACAGAGACATCCTCGCATGGTATCTGGCCCAATTTGCGTGACGTGAATCCTGGCACCAGAATATCGGCCCGCAATTCCACCTTGTTGCCAGTGACGCACCAGGTGGCCTTCAGCTGCAGTGGAAGCTCACGGTTCTTTGGCGGACGCACACGGAAGCGCAGCAGTTCTATGTAGTTGGCATCTGGTGGCTGAAACCTGCAGGATTGAAGAGTGTGGGAAATGTCAGATTATTGAAATCATTTAAATATTGATCAACCATATTGGCCAGTTCCATCAGTATTGAGGAAGGCAGCACCTACTTGATGGTGCGTGTGCGCTCATATTCCTGCTGATTGACAACGCTGTGGAACTCGACGGCCTCCAGCCGTATCCACTCCTCGGTGGCCACGGGTATAATGTCATGGCGTCCAACCACCTCTTTGCCCTGTCGCCACATATCGTTGACGCCCAGCTCGATGGTTGGCATGCCCGTGAGGAAGGCCAGAAAGAAGAGGCGCACACGCGCTATTTGCTTGAGTATCTTGCCCTCGTAGTCCTGCTCAACGGTGATCTCGTCCACTGCCGTCACTTGCACTTCCTCCATTTTGTAGGTGAGCGCACGTTCACGCAAAGCGGGCAGCTTGAAGAGCGCCTCCTCGATGCAAACGGAGAACTGTTTCATATCCTCGTAGTTCATGGAGCCAATTTTGAAGAGCTGCGAAGATTGTGGCGCATGCTCAACAGGCAGGCCAAGCTTCTTGAGATCACTGCCAAACTCCTTCACACCCTCATAGTCGCCAGCGATGGCATACTGCGCGAACTTGGTCAGCTTGTTGGTAATGCGCTCCGCCTTGGTCACCTGGCCGGGTCGTACACCAGGCCGCTCTTTGTAAAATATATACTGCAGTTTCATGGTAAAGATTTTTCCAAACTGATCGTATTGCTGCGCACCGATCTCTGACACCGAGTAGGAGGGCTGCAGCGGCAGCTCCTGGAAGGGTTGCTTGTCGCCGGCCTGGTTTAGTAGCTGCACCACGGGTACATCGTTCTGCACGACAAGGCGCACAAAGATCTTCTTCCAGAAGCGCTGGCCGGTAATCTTCTTCTTGTTGGGTTGGCGCAGCTGCATCTCCCAGCCGGGGCCGACATAGTGAAGACGGGGGAACTCCTCCAGTGGCTGGGACACATCCTCGTCATACAGCGGCGTCTGCGGCGTATCCTGCGAATCTGTGCGCTTCATGCTGCTTTCTGTGGCAGCCGGTGGTGCTGGAAAGCCGCTGACATCATCCTCAAACGGATTCACCGTCGCTGGCGATGTGGTTGTTTGATCAGTTGCCGACTGAACAGCTGTGCGCGCCGGCGGCGGCGGTGGTGCCAGCTGTGGTGCCACCCCAGACCCACCCTCCGCCTTTGGTCGGATGACCACGCTGAATTCTTTGTCCACAGACTCCACGGAGTCTGCGCGCACTGGCGCCTGCATGGCATAGAAGTCGTCATCCTCATTCCCGAAACCGTCGTCCACCGAGTTAACCTCCCCAAAAGCATTTGCCGTTGTCGTCGCTGAACCAAAGGCGCTATCGCCCCAAGCTGCAATAGTTAATTTAAATAATAAATTAAATTAAATAAATTTCCATCAAGTTAATTTTAAGCTTCTTAAACCGATTGATTACCCTCTGATACTTTCTGGGGTGCTAGGAAATCGAAATAGGAGATCGATAACCGCAAATCGATATACTGATTGGTTATTGTCAAATTGAATATTCCACGCCCATCTACGCCGCCCTCAAGCGCCCACACCTCAAATTATTTAATGGCTGTATTATCCAAGTTTTTGAGTTGGATCCGTCACATTTGATAGGAGTAATAATCGATAAAAAAAATAATCAGAAAGTGTTATTCAATAAGTCCGTTATTCTCCCACAATTTTAAGGAATGCGTCACCCAACGTGAAAGGTAACCGATACATCGATAAGACAATGTATCTTAAAAATTAGAGGCACCAAATTTTTAGAAGCACAGTTAGCAACCTTCGAAGGAAGTTTACTAGGAAGCTCCTCAAATTTATGTAAGAGCAACACAAAATTCACAAAAGCCAATTTCGACTGCAATTTATGAGGCAAACTGGGATAATAGATAACAAGGAATCGGTTTAATATATCGATATTTTTTGGCGGCACCTGGCATTACTTATTGTAACCGAATATTAAGCAGTTGTCCCTTGTTTTTATTCTTAACCCTCAGCAAACAATTAAAGGATTTAGGAAAACTTATTTGTTTTTACTAACCATCGCCTCCCGAGGGTGTTATGGCACCGGATCCAGCGCCAAAGCCGTCCAGTATGCTGACATTGTCCTTTTTGACCGAATCGAATTTGGCGGAGAATGCATCAAACTCATCAGGTTCAGCTGCAAAGATGTTACTGACATAACTGGCAGCTGGCTGTGGAATGGGTGGAGGTGCGCGTGGTTGCACCACCGGTGGCACCTTTTCCTCCGTTTCGGGCTCATCCACGGCAAAGATGTTGCCGACAATTGGTGCAGGCGCAAAGATCGGTTCGTCCTCTTCCTCGGGACTGGCAAACGGATTGGCAGACAGTTGACCGCTCGCAAGCCCGGGAAAATCTAATCCGGTGTCCATCTGCTCGGGCTCATCGTCCACTAGCTCCGTGTGAGACTCGTGTACAGCTTGTGCGGTGGCTGCCGATTCCGTGGGTGGGCTCTGATCCGATTCAATGGCAATCTGCTGCTCTGTCTCCGGTTCCGTGTCAAGTTCTGGTGCTGGTTCCATATCGAACGGCTGATGCTGTGGTTCCGTCTCTGCTTGTACCTCAGTATCAGCATCGCTGTCAGTTGGCGACTGCTGCTGCTGCTTTGGCTGCACGATTGGCGCCGGTTCTGGTTCCTCCTCATCGTCGGAGCGCGGCAGATCCTCTACTGTGGTAATTTCAATGTCCGGCGTGGGTGCCCTCTGTCTCTGCGTCGTTTCCGGCGGAGCCGCAATGTGAGCCACGATAGCCGCCTGCGGCTGTGAGGTAATATCATGGGTGCTATCATCCGGTCGTATCAGCATCGAACTGAAGATGGGATCTTCTCGCGAATTCGACTCGGGCAGATCATCGTTGAGCAAATCCGGTGGTGAAGCTGCCGCTGGCGCCACAACCACAGCTGGCTGCTCGAACAGACTAAGTATGTCCTCCTTGGTTTTGGGCGGCGGCGGTTTTGCCGGCTTGCTGCTGCTCCCAAACATGTCCAGCAGATCATCGGCACCGGCAGTCGGTTCCGCTGCTGCTGCTGCTGGCGGCGGCGGACGCTGAGGCGGCGCCGGAGTCGGCGTCGGCTGCTGTTGTCCGTGTCCCTGCATCATGTGCGCCGGCGGAGTTGGCCGTGGTGGTGCCGATGGACGCGGCGGCGGTGGCCGCGGTGGCTGCTGCTTGGCTGGAGATGCCATCGGTGCGGCACCCTGCAAATTCGGCACCGCCGTTGGCACACCAAATGGATTGTCAAGCGGCGAGGCGACAATGACGCTGCCGCTCATTAGGTCCACTTCGATAGCCTGGGTGTTGGCGCTGGAGCCACTGTCCGAGACATCCACATCGAGCAGATCGGCCAGCCCCGAATCGGGCGTGGGGCTGGGCGAGTGTAGATCCCGCATGGAAACGGGACTTGGCGAGCGGGTATCAGGAATGCGGCCCAGCAGCTCCGAGCTCGTCTCGTCCAGCTGGCTGGAGACCGTATTAATTAGCTCCTGTGTGCTTTGTGGCGGCTGTGGTCGCGGCGGTGGCGCTTCCGCCTTCTTGCCATCATCATCCTCCTCGGCGGCGGACTTTAGACTGAGCGCATCGTCCTCCGCCTCGATGGTGGTGCCAAAGAAACTCATCGCTGCATCAATGTTCGCAGCAGCTGCAGGCTCCGCCTCCGTTTCCAGATCTTCGCCGCCAAAAGCGAACGGATTCGAGGTTGACTCACCGAATGGATTGTCCGCTTCGCTTGGCTCCGTCTCGGTTTGCATCAAAAACGGATTCACGGCTGCATCGCCCCCATCCAAATCGTCGTCCATCAGAAACGGATTCGCCATTTTGACTGTCTGTCTGTCTGGCTGTGTGTTTGTGTGTGTGTGTGTGGGTGTGTGTGTTCGACTGTTTGGTTTGTGGGATTATCGCTCAATCAGCTCGCTCTCGAGCAGCTTGATTTCCGTTTCGCCAGGTGCGAGATTCTCTGCTATGGATGTGTCAAAGGGATCAATGTCCTCTGGTTGCTGCTCCAGCAGCTGCTGTGTTGTGCGATTTGGCAGCGACGGCGTCAGCACCTTATCGCCCAGTCCAAGCTCCTGTGCGTCGCTCTGGGTATCGAGCAGAGCTCCGGGATTGGCTTGTTTGCTGGCGCTCTGGGGTAGCAGCTCGTTCTCGAGGAGCTTGAGCTCCGTCTGGCCGGGCTGTAGATTGGCTGCTATCGATGTGTCGAATGGGTCCAGCTCCTGATCGCTGCTGGGCAGATGCCTGCGCTCCTGGGCGGGCGTTAGTACCTTTATATTGATGTTCTCTTCGACGGCCAGCAGCACCTCCGCTGGCACCGGTGTGGGCGGTGCACGTGGATTAAAGTCGGGATCGGATAAGCTCTGCGTAAGTGTTGGCTCGGCAATAAGATCGGCTTCAATGTGCTTCAGCTCAATGTCACTGAGCTTCGCATCCGGCACATACGATGTGTCGAACGGATCCTCCGATTCGCGCTCGGCAATGGACTGCGCAGTGGGCGCGTAGTATGGTGTCAGTGGCTTCTTGTTGGCACCCAGTATACCCTCATTACCGGCGGCCAGCAAATCTTGTGACGGCACCAGAAAGCCAACGCTTCGCGCCTGTATATTCAAGCTAAGTGATGATTTTCGTCGTGCACTATCAAAATCCGGCTCCGCAATGGATACCTCAGCTGGAGCGGCAGCCGGTTGCGCTTCTTGCTGACCGGCACGCGGATCAAAGTCGGGATCGCTGAGTGAGTGTTTGAGACTCGAGCCGGTTTCGTTGAGCAGCTCACGCTCCAGAAATCGCAGCTCGGTGGCCTTGGGCTGAACGAGAGCACTGATGGCCGATGTGTCAAAGGGATCAAAGTCCTGTGCCTCCTCCGGCTGATCGACGCTGAGTGTGGGCGCAAGTGGTGCTGGCACCACCTTACTTAAATCGGTCGCACTGCCAGCCAAGAGATCACGACTGGGCGCTTGTAATGTCGAGCTGCCAGCTACCTCCTCGTCGGCACGTGGATCAAAATCGTCGTCCTGCTCGAGTACGGTTGTCTTTTTGATCACCTGCTCCGCGTAGTTGGTATTGAAAGGATCGTCGTCTAGATTTTCGTCCTCGTCGTCGTCGCTGACGTAGATAGCCCCGGGCACAATATGCGGTCCTGTCGCTGGACGCGCCGGCGGCGGTGGACGCTTTGGTTTACCTGCAACATCATATTATATATATAAAAATATACGTTTTGCTGAATCTTGAAATGAATCAATAATCAATAATAATGCTGGTAGCATCCATGTTTAAGCACTTGGTTAAAGGAGATTGAGGGACCTCGCTTAGGAATTAAGTGGTTGACTTATCAACGCTTACCTGATGTTGTTTCCTCTTCGGTATCTGCTTCAAACTCTGCCCAACTGGCGTCGGCGGCGGCTTCGGCGAGTAGCTCCGCTGGTGGTACTACGACCTGGCTAACTATGGTAATTTCCTCCTTTTTGATTAAAGATTCAGCAGCTAGTTCGGCAAATTCGTCGTCCTCCTCGTCTTTAAGTGCATCAAACTCGGCTAGATCGGGATTTAGTGCGGCAAATGCCGCTTCACCCCCCTCCTCGTCCTCGTCGTCGTCGACCTTTTGAGGCTTGATCAAATGCAAATGTAGCGATACACTTAAATCAATGGGCCCAACACATTCGGGCACGTCATCGACGAGATCGTCAAGTAAATTGTGCTGTGGCTCGCCAGTTAACAGATCCGCCTCTGTATCACCCTGATCGACGCTCTCGCTGAGCAGAAGATTCTGAATGCCCTTGCGGAGCTTACGCTTTGGATTGGCTAGGGCGAGGGCGTGTTCGCGGTCGACGCGGCCAGATAGGACCTCGACGGCAGCTCCGAGACTGACTAGTTTCTTGTTTGTCTTGGCCTTGTCGGCGCCAACGATGACCTTTTCCGCGTAGGCGGTATCGAAGGGATCGGGTCCGTCGTCTAGATCGAGAACTGGTGAATCGGGTACGATGCCTAATTGAACCTCGCCACTGGTAATTGCCTCAATGTAGTCGGTTGCGAAGATGTCATTGACTTCGTCCTGCTGCTCGTCGTCCGAATCCGATAGCTCTACAACGGCCTCCGCTAGCTTGTCGCGGTTGGCCTCCCGTTCAGCGGCTAGTTGACGTTCACGTTCGATGCGTTGCGCTTCGCGGAGAGCAGCCTCCTCGTCCTCCTGCTTCTTCTTTTCGGCTGCCGATGGCAGGCGCTGGTAAAAGGACTCCTTCTTGATGCGATCGAGCTCGTCCTGTGTCTTGTGTAGTATAGTATCGACGCCCGAGGTTAGCGCCTTAAACTTGGCCCATTCTTCGTCACCGGCGTCAGCGGTTTGCTGCTGCTGCTGCTGTTGCTGCTGATGCGAATGATGGTGCTGATGCTGGTGCTGCTCCTGGGCAGCCGCTGGCTGGCTGGAGCCGGATGTAGATGCTGCACCCTCGACGTCTGATGCTGCGTCCGATTCGCCAGCTTCTGATTTGTTGGCGGCCGCCTCCTGTTTGGCTTTGAGATCACGTTTGTACTGCTCGAGCTCCTCTTCGGTGAAGAGTTCTTGGTCCTTTTTCGACTTCTTCTTTTTCTTTTTTAAACCTTTTGGTAACTTAAGCATTATCTAATTGCGGAGACATCGAGATCGGTCTGCAAGCACACACATACACACACCAACACACACATACACATATTAATTATTATATTCATGAACACTGCACACATACATACAAATATTTTGTTGAATATACTTATATGTTATAAGATCTACAGCTCTACGGGACTGTAAGGGCGGACGCGAGCATTATGTAAGCTGGGAATACTTTTATTAAATCAGTTACTGAAGCGTATCTCGGATTGGGTATGCATCGTACTCAAGTTGAAGAGTTGAATGAGACTCTTTCTTGAACAAACTACTCATCAGTATATGCACATGTATGTATGTATTTATGTATGTATGCCTGTGTATGTATGTATGTATGTATGTATGTATGTATGTATGTGTGTATGTGTGTATACACGTGTTTACATACAGAATCTATCGATGCGTTGGATGAGTAATGGGAATGTCGCTATTTGGCAATGGGATAGATACGAAGGGACTCACCGCCGCACCGTTGACCCCTCGCAATGTCCAGAATATTTGCCGAAATACTCAACGAAAACTGTTTTGACGTTTTATTCAATTTTGATGTTGCATTCAACTGCGAGCGTTGCATGTAAAAGTTGAAATCGCATGCAAAAAAAATGAATGTGTTGAACAAATACACTAACACACACACACACACACACATAGAGAGACACACACTTAACCACATCTATACTCTCGGATTGACACAATTGTGTACCTACACATGAACTTGCCACTTGCCAAAGCTTTTTTTCCACACCACCACACACAACTCACCACAGCAGGTACAACAATCCCAATTACAGCAACAACAACAACAACAGCAATAGAAATAACCACTATAACTGTAACAGCAACAATGGCAGCTTTGCTTACACTTGCCAAAACGAATGGAAAGCAAAAGCTTTCCAGTTATCGGACTTGTTTAGGAAAACACCTAATCGAATATGTTATTCAATCGTATAAAATATATTAAAATTTTGCTGAAAACAAGAATTTAATTAACAGAAAAATTTTCTGTTAATTGTTGTTAATAAGATCAAACAAATATATATATATATATTTTGTAGAGAACATTGCCTGTGGAACTTCTGAAATAATATATATCACAAACTGTATAATTTGCTTGACAATTTGAATTATTACCAGTGCACAAATTGGAAATATTAAAAAAAATATGCAATAAAAAAATACTTGCGTATTTTTTTTTTTAGCACATATTAAGCACAATAAAATATTAATTGCGATAGCATAAGCTAAGCCAAAAATAATTTCTTTAAGTGTAACCTTCAAGGCTGATTTTCAACATTCGCTTTTAGTTTTACAAGCAACAACCAAGAAAGCGATGGATTAAAAACCATTACGAAATACGGACTATATACTTGAAACCTGATTGTATTTGTTTAAGTGGTCAATAGATACAAAATAAAAGTACGAAAAATAAGGACAAACGTCAATGAAAATGGGGGGCAGTAGAACCTTTTTACTTGTTGTTGTTGCTGTTTTCGCTTTTGTTATCGCCAGGAAAAATCGATGATTTTGAGACGCACTCAGAGAGGAAGGCTAAAAGATATGTGCTTCGTTGCTGGAGAAGCGAATAGAGAGCGATGTGTTGCGTGCACCCTACTGCCCCGAGCGCCTACGCACACATCCCCCCTCAGACGTCTTGACTCACACGCACTCACACACACACACATGCACGCACATGTACATTGGTTACACGTTTTTTCTATCTTTTTTCGTTAAGTTGTTAAACATGTTATGAAAAAAGTTTTTCTTTTATCAGGGTTCGGCTTACTTAAAATGCTTTTGCAGCCATTTCATTCGCGACTTTAGACATTCACAACTTGATACAGATATCAACAAAATAATTGTAACAAAAAAACAGAGGAATATTCTGAAATAACTGTAGTAGTCGCACCGTGCATGTATCTTGCTGGTCTTTTCACAAATCGCTTTTTCGTTTCGTTTCGCTTCTTGATGTGTTTTTCGTTTCGTTTTGAAAATTATGCAACTTACGTCTCACTCTTTTGCACTTTCAAAGAACAATTAAAAAAAAAAAACAGTTGCGAATGTTTCTGACTCAAAGTTAAGGAAATCAATTATTTTTTTTATATATTTAATTTTAATGTTTTTTTTTTGGCATTGGTGCGGTTCTTTGTGTAGATTTTCTTTATATTATTTTTCAATGCCTTTTTTCTTCTTTGTTACCTCTGATTTGAACTATCGGGAAATCTAGAACAGAATGACTGAAAATGCCACGAAAAATCATAGGAAGTGCTTTTTGCGAACACAGCGGTATCCTTCAAAAGCTTGCCGCGAAAAAGCTCCACGCACAGAAAAACTTTTCTCATATACATACAGAAGCAGAAAGCACGTGCACACACACAGCTGACGTCGTTTGCTGGCTAGCTGCTTTCCTGCATCGATGTCCTGTTGGTTGGTTGGGGGGGTCGAAGAGGCTGCTGCAGGCCGGTGCTGTGCCAGAAAGCTGTAACGTGACAAACCCGAAGGCATAAGCTCATTTCAAGAACAACAACATTTAGAATTCACGCTCGCACTTCAAGAGAGCCAGAAAGTGATGGGAGAACACTTTGAAGTGGGGGTTGCAGCTGGGCCAAGAAAAAAGTAACCAAACAAGTCCTGTCATTGTTGTCGCTATCATCAGTTCCGACACTTGACATTTGCTCTGGCGCCTGCGCGAGTCTTGTGAGACATTGTTTTTTTTGCTCTTAATGAGCGCAACACTGTCCCTAAATGCCCGTTGTGCAGCCCTCGAACAGAATGACAGTTAAAATGTAATTGATTTGGGTAGGCCTTAAATATGTATAAATATTATGCTAATTTCTTTTAAATTAATTTAATTGGTATTTTCAGAATCAATGAAACTTATTTGTTCGGCATGATGTTCATATTGTGAAAATAATATTTATTACATTATTGTCTGATCTTGACATTTAAAATTAAGTTCGAAATAAGTAATTGTAACTGTAATAAATGAAAAATATTGTACTGTGGCCTCTACTGTAAACGACATATTTAAGATACATTTTATAGCTCATATATATATATAATACATATTGAGCGATATTTTAGGTACGCTTAACACATATTATGCACTTAAATGATAGCACACGCAGTTACTTTCCATTTATGGATTGTATATTTTGATTGTCATTTCTCACAACTATTTTATTAATACAAATATTACTATCTGCACGTGTGATTGTGATTCAGGTTAGAGAGTACGCACATTACATCAATCTTATCATCATGAATCAACACCAACGATAAGAAAACCAGGGGTGGATAGTTTCAAAAGACAGCTGTTTGGACAAATAACAAACCACATTTTTGTTAGTTGTTTTGAGTGGGTTTTATTTTACATTTGTCTACATTTGTTGATAGCCTCTTATTTGCGCATTGATATTTATACACATTGAACACTTGTACTTTGATGTGATATGTAAATAAAAACTATATTTGTTAAGCTAGCGGCTTAATGGACGGGCGTGGCAAGTACAGTACAGCCCCTGATATCGGTACAATTAATATCTAATTAATGCCCGGCATTATATTCCCAAGTAGGCCAAAAATATTATATGGCTTTCCTGTTGTTGACTCACTTGCACTTGTGGCAGCCGCAATAGGTGCATCCCTTTCAGTCTCATGCGGCGGCTATTGCTGCTCTCCTCTAAAACGAATGGGAGAATCGAAGCGACAACTTTGAAACCACCAATCCTGGATGTCACCATAGAACTGCGTCTTGTGCATCGACCTGGGACTATGGAGCTGCTCACAAAGCTCACAAAACGGCGAACTTTTGGCCAGTTTATAGTGTTGACGCCACCAGAAGTACCTCATATATTCCTCCACATTGCTGGAAACATAACGCATATATTCCGCCAGTTGCTCCACGCTCCCAAATTGTGCCGCATCGATGTATGAATGAGGGGGTAGAAAGCGAGTATAGTTGGCACCGCCAAACACGACGGGCACAATGTAATGCGAAAGCGCATTGAAGAGCTTTTCCGTGACATAGTCCACGCATAGGGAATTCTCAAAGGCCAAGTAGAACATGTAATCCGTGTCCAACATTTGATCGCAATGCGGATCACCATGAGAGCATCTGTAAGCACAACGGGATTAGTCCAACTTTCTGATTAGGCTGAACATATACTCACTTGAGTGTGCCGCAGCTTCCATAGATGTCCAATTCGATATATTGCTGCAGTGCAGCAGCTAGCTTCTCTCGCTCCGACAGCGTCGTGCAGTGCGAAACAAACCAGGCGGCCATTCGCTTCTTTTGCGGCCACAGACGCCATACATTGCTGTCATTCCAGCTGCCAATAGCTGGCGGCTGACGCCAATTCGGATGTGGACTGGGCGCCACAAGTGCTCCGGTTTGTACATCGATCAGCTGGGCATAGGACCACACAATGTCCGAGTCCAGGCGATAGCTCATCGTCAGATTGTAGAAATTCTGCTCATCGCTTAGTCGGTGCTTTGCCTCCCCCGGTGGCTCCATAGAGGCAAATACATACATCTGGTGGGGGCTACGATGAAGCGGCAACGCTGCTGCCCACGGGAATGGCTGTGCCACATGAAAAACGATGGCGTCATAGAGCTCCAGGCTGGGTAGGTAGTCATGGCGATTACTAAATTCACACTGATAGATAGGACAATGAATATCATCGCGAAATTGCTGTATTCCCAACGTATCAAACGGCAGATTCCAGCGATCATCACCCCAAAAGCTGTTCCAGACGAGAATGGTACGCGTGTCTGGCTGCTTCGCTGGCCTGCTAACCAAATACTGTCGCAATATGCCATACTGATTCAGCAGTGGTGTACTCATAAGCATCTGGACACCAATTACGATCAGGCAGAGCAACAGGAGCAGCAACAATAGCGTCCATCGTGATGGCAGGTACATTCTACGCCCAATCAATTGAACCAACCGAACAGCTCGAACGGTCATCGTGAATTGCCGTATTGCTGTAAGATAATAAACCCAGGGCCGACATATAGTTAACGCCAAATAGTTTATGCAGCTCGCCTCGCCCCGCATAGCCGAGTTCCGCCTCTTTAGCGATATAACTAATCGCCGCCGTAGTTGTATTCAAAAGTTGTGGGTTAACCAAGACATGTATATGTTTAGGTGTAAACATGTGAATCACCGTCACACCCGACGACGAGAACTGATAAGCCCCATCAGTTAATAGGAAAATTAATGACAATGAGTATTGGAAATTGATAAAAAGAAAAGCACTACTCCAGCTCAACGAGAGCATTTATGAAAAAAAAACTATTTAATGAATGAAATAAATTATTCGAAATAAATTATATATAAACTTAGTCCAGACTTTTATCCACACATTTGTGAAAATGTTCTAAAATTTTGCTTTAGAAGTCTGAGACATTTTCACCTGCCTGTGTTTGATTTTGAAGCAAAATTGTAATTTTAGTTTTCTAGAAAGCTTCTAAAATTAAGACATATCATTCAGATCAATATTATAAACATATATAGTAATTCAAGAGTTTTTTTTTTTTTTTTAGAAATCAGGTTAAGCCAAGTTTAAGAATATATTATTAATTTGGATATTAATTATCTTAATAGTCGTGTAAGAGAATCTACACTTTTAAAAATAACTTAATATCACTGAAAATTAATTTGTAAATACTCCTTAGACTTCACGGTACTTCGAGTCACGAGACCCGTTCTGTAAACATTAATAATTTTTATACAGATGCCTACTCACCCCGCTTGTAGTGGGAGATAAGTCGCGCCCGTCCACATGGATAATCTACACGTGCCCGAAGAATTGCCACAAATTCACAAGTTATACGTTTGATGTATACAAAAAAATTTAATTAACGATAGCCAAAGATAGAAAAACAAACATGAGTGACTTGAACAAGTTGCACAATAATAAACAAAAAACAAAATACTGGATACTTAAGGGGAGATGGGGTTTGAAATTCAAAAGAGGTAACTGATAACTAAATCGCATACGCATGCCTGCAGATTAGCTCGACATGGTATGGGGGATACATAAATACACGTATTATATACAAATACACATTGAAATTAGATCTACTATTACATATGTATTATCACAATAGACGACTGACAAGCAGCCTAGATGCCACAGCAGGAGCGATTTGGTGAGGAAGCAGCGCCACTCTCCTGATCAGCTTCAGCGTCATCCGAGATGCTGATAGTGCCGGCATTTGGCACTTGTCCGGTGCTCTGCAGGTGCAATGCATTGGTATCGTTTCGCTGTTTGCTTCCATGATGCTCCACCATCAGTTGGGTTAGCAGCTCGAAGAGGTCATGGACACCCTCATTTTCCTTGGCGGATGTCTCCACGTACTGTGCACCCACAGTCTGTGCGTAGCGCAAGGCCGTCTCATAGCTAATGGCACGCTGCTCCTCAAGATCAGTCTTGTTGCCCACGATGACCAGCGCAATTTCGCTGCCACGCATCTGTTTAAGTTCGCGCACCCATGACTTGACTTTTTGAAATGAGTCCTGATCGGTGATGTCATACACCAGCAGTGCTCCATTCGATCCCCGATAGTAGATGGGACCCAGTGCATGAAAGCGCTCCTGCCCGGCCGTATCCCAAATGTTGAGCAGTGCACGTCGCTCATCAGGCAGCGTCACCTTTTTGGTCACAAAAGACGCCTGCAACGTACTAAGGTGATGTGTGTTGAACTTATCTTCTATATAGCGCAGCACCAGCGATGTCTTGCCCACGCAACCTGCAAGTGCGCAGCGCATTGCACATCAAAAACAAAGACACAAAACGAAGAAAACCATCCCAATTCCGATTGGAGCCTTACTCACCTTCGCCCAGCAAAACTGCTTTAAAATTGAGCGTAGGCCCAGCGCTCGTTCCGCGCGAGCTCATTGTGTTTCCACTCGATGGCAATTTAAGTAGCGACTCCCAAACATCGATTTAATTTGATACACTTAAGATATTGTAATTGATTTAATTTTCGTATAATTTTACGGTTTTTGCTCAGACCATCAGCGATATCATGGATGATACCTTATTGTGACACAACGCATATCGATATTAATAATACAAAACGTCTAATATCGATATCTAGCATACTTGTGATATTTATCTTTGTATTTAGTGTTTTCCACGAGCTACTTTTATATTGAAACTTAATAAATTTATTAACATAATATAAAAAAAAAATATCGCGTTTATTCATGATAAATGCTTAAAAATATGCGTGAGTAATCGATTATGCATAAACGTGCGATATATCGCATCTTAGGGAATATTTAGTATTACTGAACACCAAAACATATCGTTAAAATATCGATAGGCGATTTACTGAGTTTACCGCGCATTTTGATTTATATGATTTATCATTCAACACTAAATGCTAAAAAATGAAAGTTTTACATTATATATGAATAGATTTGATTCCAGTAATCGAATGCAGTAAGGCGCTGAAAGGGTCTGAACTTTGCGATTTGTTTTATACGCACACCAAGCCGACTAACTCTCCGTTGCTCTCCCCAAAAAAAGTTGCGAAATTCCAGCACATTTTGCACGGATATCAAGGCGTGCGCACTTCCGTTATCAGCAAGCTGCAATTGTTTTCGCTGAGCTGCTTACTTCTCTTGCAACGTGCGCTCTCCATTGAGGCGTCACTACGCAGCGCCCGCTTCCACAAAAAAGATGAAGAGACACACTGGGCCGCACAGTGGGCCGCTCATATGGATGCGCCTATATTGTCTATACATATTATAAATATTCATTCATCACTCCATGCGTGTGGCCAACAACCATTGTATACAGCTGCTTGCATTCTCTCTCTCTCTCTCTCTCTCTCGATACACTTATCTTGCTCTCTCTCTTTCCTTGCTCTCAGTCGTCACGCGCTCTCTTTCTCCCTCTCTCTGTGCCTCCCGGTTCGACGGTGGATCTGACTCTGCTGCTGCTAATGCTGGCTGAGAGTCGGAAAGTTGGAGAGGCTGAGAGGCTGCTCTGATGACAACGGCACTGACGACGATTCATTCTAGTATTAAGTGCCGCCGCAGCAGGAATCCAAAAAATCCCAGCGTCAGGCGCGCACTCCGTGTGCCCCCAAAAAGTCCGGACCAAACCGAAACCGAAACGTAGCGAAACGCACCGAACCGAACCG
Organism: Drosophila melanosoma; assembly: GCA_035042045.1. Classification (NCBI taxonomy): domain Eukaryota; kingdom Metazoa; phylum Arthropoda; class Insecta; order Diptera; family Drosophilidae; genus Drosophila; species Drosophila melanosoma. The sequence continues at coordinate 594,601 of JAWNLY010000179.1, forward strand.
AACCGAACCGAACCGAACCGAAACGTAAATGTGTAACACCAATTGCAATACAACATAAAGTACCAACAAAAAAAACTAAAATAAAATAAACCATCAACCGAAAATAAACCAAAAAAACAATGAAAACTTAAGCAAATCAAATCTGTTGATATTGAATAACGGTACTTTCAAGTTCAGTTATAAGTGGGGCGTTTGCCTAAGCTCTGCCTTCAGATTACTTACTGCTTACATTTTCCTGTGCAAAACTTACATATACACAAACAGACCAATTCCTGCCCTACAAAAGCACACACACACACACACACACAAAATACATACACATATTGGTGTTGTTCCTTGTAGGCACAACTAAGACTTCGGCATTTTTATGTACACAAAGTTGTTGTTCAGTTCGTTAGCATTTCAAAATCGCAGTTGCCATTTAACGGTACACAGCCTCTGCGGTTGTCTCTCTGTGAGTGAGTGTGTGTGTGTGTGTGTGTGTGTGTCTATTTGGTCAGTAAGTCAACAACAACTGCGCAACAAACCAGCGAAAACCAACAAACAAACAAACAACAAGGAAATTTTGCATTTTTGTGCTGTTTGTTTGTTCGTTTGGTGGTTGCTCTTGTTGCGTATTTCATATTACGCACTTTCTCGTACACACGCACGCACACGCACACACACACACACACACACATACATGCACGCACAAAGGATTCGTTGCGTAAAAAGGCGAAATTCGCAGCAAATGCAATTGCCACGCCCCACACCACCCCGCCCCGGCCAGTAACTCACACACACACACACATACACACACGCACACAAACAAAGTAAGAAGCTGTAGATGACTTTTCCGGCATGCGTATGCGATTGCGTGTGTGTGTTTGTGTGTGTGTGTGTTTGTGTGTGCGTTCTTAGCTGAGACTTGTGCATTTTAGGGATACACAGGATACACAAAATGTGCGTAGACGCTATAAAGTGAAAAGCGTCCAACTGCAGAAACCATAACAAAAGACAAGAAAAACATTAAAAATAAATAAAAACAGCAAATCGAGTAAAGGAATTTTAGTGAACCCAGAAAGGAAGACGCAGATACCGAGAGAAAGAGAGGGAGAGAGAAAGAGCGAGAGAGAGAGAGAGAGAGCGAGACAAACCGAGAAGCAGCAAAAGGGGTACAGGAGCACAGCATGGATAGCTCACCGGATCTATCGCTGTCGCTAAAACTGCGACGCGGCTCTAGCGATTCGCGCGACAATTTCTACATGGACTTTGCCCAGGGCATCGATTCGGACATCGAGGATGTGGACAATAGCAATACAAATCTGGATGCTGCACTTGCATCGGGATCGGGCGTCCAAGTGCTGCCGCCACCATTGCCACTGCCACCGCCGTTGCCGACAGTATCACTGAGCGAGGAGCTGCTGCTGCTGGTGGCACCACCACCGCCACCACCCGGTCTGCTTGGCCAGCCGCTGCCGACGCTGACAGAGACGGAGGATATGCCACCAACACCAACGCCGCCGCCGCAGCAGCAGCTCAGCATGGATGGGAGCTCGCCACCTTGCTCACCCAGTTCCAGTTCGGTGCTCGAGTTGGAGCTGATACCGCCGCCACCATTGTCACCCCGCGATGATGCTGGACTGCGCACCGACGACGACGATGGCGAGGAAACAGACGATGCCGAGGAGGCGGTAGCTCAACCACCGCCACCAGCTGTGCACCTGGAGGATGATGGCACTGAGGCCGGTGTAGACAAAGATGATGACGATGATGAGGACGAGGATGAGGATAAATCATCACCACCACCACCTCTGCCGCCATTGCCCTCTAATCTTTCGTATGTGCAGGGATCTGTAACGCCACCGCTGACCAAATCGCCATCGACGTCGCCATCCCCACCGCCGTCGCCGCCGCCAAAGCCTGTAATGAAAATCGGCCACATTATATCACCGCCGCCGCAGCATGCTAAGAAGGCAACACCCAAAACTCCCTCATCTGAGAGCGAGGAGGATTCACAGCCAATTTCGGCACAAGCCATACCCAGACAGCAACAGGAGTCGGAACAAGAGCCGGAGCAGAAAGAGTCCGAGATAGAGCCACAGCTAGAGCTGGATCCGCTGCCCATGAGCGGTGGTCAACAGCTGGCCACAGAGGAGTACAGCAGATCACTGGACAATGAGGATGAGTCGACCACGATTACCACACCGCCTAGTAATGGCTACTCGGCGTCCTCAATCATTGCACCGCCGCCAGAAAACTTTGCGGAGCTAGACGATGACAGCCTGGGACGCGGCTTCATACCACCGCCACCGGCCGGGCTCGAGGATGAACCGGCAGATGTCGAGTATCCCGAGCAACCACGTTCTTTGGACGTTGATGAGGAGGAGCTAACCAAAGTGGATTCCGATGAGCTGGCCGACGATGAAGCCGACGACGATGATCCAGCCGATAGCATCAGCTCGCCGAGAGCAGCCAGCATTGCGAGCGGTGGCATCATGTCCACCAGTGGCGCCATTGCAGCCATGGCATCTGGCAACGTGGTGGCCTCCGCTTCGGCCTCACCCAAGCCGGACAGCCGCAGTCGCAGCGGTAGTCAGCGTTCGCGCGCTGGCTCCCAACACGGCCCACTCTCCGGCTCCCATACAGGATCACGGGCCGGCTCTCAGGCAGGATCAATAGCCGGCTCCCGGGCCGGTTCTCGCACAGGCTCGATTGTTTCTGCCAACGCTATTGGTGGCACTGCAGCAGTGCTGTCGCCTCAGTCTTCGCTCAAGTCGCAGACATCTCTTAAATCACAAGTCTCCATCTCGATGAGGAGCCCGGCGCCATCATTGAAGTCATCTTCCCAACGCAGTGGCGAACGCGTCCAGAGTCCACCCGTTGGCGAGAGTGCTCCGGTGATGCCATCGCCTCCACTAATGCGCAGCTCACCGCCCGAGCTTGCCAAGAGTCCACCGCGGCATATGCACAGTCCCCCGAGGGTAACCACTCCCCCGCGCGTCTGCAGCCCCCCAATGGTGAGCAGCCCGCCCAAGCTAGCGGAGGCAGCAGCAGCGGCCATTGCCTCAGTTCCAGCTGCGATTAAAAAACCAGCCAGGTAAGCAGCACCTCAATCCAATCCCAAATTAAATCAAGTATTAATCCTCCTCCTGGCAATACTGATCAATCTGAGTCCGGGGGAAATGAGAGCAGTTCCAACTAAAATAACATTCAATTAAATATTAAAAATATAAATATTAACATTGATAAATATAATTTTAAGACTTTTCAAATTCTGTGATTATTTAATTTTTTGTTTGCATTTCATTAAAATTTACAAATTTTATTTATTTTTTTTATTATTTTTTCTTATTACAATTATAACAAATGTTTTTATACAATAGAAATGATAAAAACTTCTGCTGGAAACCCAAAGGATTTGGCAATGTGCCTCAGAAAGAGAGTGGGAGAGAGAGAGAGAGAGAGAGAGGGAGGGGGGGGGGGGGAGTAGAGAGTGGGAGATACTGACCAGAGGCAAGGAGCGGCATATTTGGTGGTTTTCGGGGCAGCCCAACAAAGTGTGGCAAGTGCGCTTGGGATGCTCATCCGCTTAATCTTAAAATTAAGTTAAAAAATCAACTTTTTTTTTTTCGTAATTTAACTTTAATGGCAATTAATCCAGTTTATTCTGATTAATTAGTGATTTTCGTAAATATTTAATTAAAATATGATATTTAATATTTTTTTGCCCTGGTTAAATGCAATGTTATCGAACTATGTTCATCTGGAGTGGGTTGCTGAAGATTGTGTGGAAGCCATGTTTTAGCTGTTGGTTATTGTTTGCTGCTGCTTGTTGGTCTACTCCGATTGCATTATGATGAGGCAAGCACTCCAACCACCAGCTCAGTGGCACAGACAGACGCACACTTTTGATAATTACATAAGCGTTGTGATGGCTCTCAGGATCTGGAGCTATCTGGCTCTCGGCTGCTGTCTGCCTCCATTAGATGCTATTAATAGTAGAGCAAAACAGTTAGGCTTCTACACTCGACACTTGCCGCATGTTGCATGCTGCATGCTGCAAGCTGCAAGCTGTATGCTGTATGCTGTATGTTGCCCCGGGCTTTCGTCTAATGCATACTACAAATGCGCCCCCTTTCCCCCCCCCCCCCCCACCCCGCTCACCCCGCATGGATGCGTCTCACTATAGAATAGAGTCAGCAGCGTTGCCTGCGTTGCTTTTACACTTTGCATTAATTAAACATCACGTTTCCAGTGCAACACCCTGACAAGTTGCACAACCATTCAGGTCCACATGGCGTTTACGACATTTTGTCCTCCATTTTGCCTGTGGGCGTCAGTTGTGTCAGTGGCAACTGCAACAGCTACCAACTTGATTGGCTTGCCACAAACGACTAGTGGAACAAAGAGAGGCTGCTGCTGCTGCTGCTGCTGCTGCTGCTGCTGCTCCAGGTTGTTGTCCTCCGCTAATGTCACCTGGTGACGCCAACAGACGCAGTGCTACAATTGACACGGCCCCGTCCAGCCACGGCCAATACAAAATAGGTCAATTGGATGTATGTTGTGCTAAGGCTATTATGTCCAAACAGATGCACCTGGGATGAGCGACAACTGTCAGTCCAGCAGATGACAACTTCTCCATTCACTGGCCACAATGCATTCGCATAATGGACATTTCCAAGCCAGCGCCAGTGCCTTGTCACATAATCAGATCCGATGTTGGAGTCCGTTCCGAATGTGTCTTCCCTGCGAATTGCAAACATCTTTCTACAAATAAACAACAATTGTCAACTGAGAACTTTGAATTAATTGTTCAAAAATATGTTTTGTTTGTTGTTTTTATTTTGTGTTTTTGTTCACATTATTTATTTAGCTAATGCATTCGACTCGAAATGTACTTCTTACTCATCATATATATATATATATATCTGACACCTGTCAGCAGGAAATTAAATATCGAATAAGCCAGTGTCAGCATATATCAATATCAATCAATATATTTATACAGTGCCAGCTAAAAAAATATCACCAAGATTTAATTTATTGTTTACAAATTGTGTTTCGTTGAAATTTTCTGTTTTGTGTTTAATTTTGCAGTGTAAAATTATCTGTTGGCTTCCACTTTTTGTGGCTCTAAACTGCACGCTTGTGCCACATGCCGCACCTCATGCCACGTCCGGCCATTAATGCAACAGTCGAGTTGAGTCGGGATGAGCTCGGTTGGGTTGGGGTGGGTTTGGGTTGGGTTGGGTTTGGGTTTGGGTTTGGGTTGGGTTTGGGTTGGGTGTGGGTTGGGCTTGGTTTGGATTTGGCTTGAGTTGACTTAAGTTGGGTTGAGGGCAGGTTAACAACCCCAAGCGACACGCCATAAAGTATGCAGCACGCTTTTAGAAATGCGATTACAAGAGCGCTTGAGTG